>CM074746.1:1708629-2308629 GCA_037367245.1 Phrynocephalus guinanensis | reverse complement strand
GTCCTTTTTTTCCAGCCGGAACCCGTCATCCCCGTCAAGGACGCGACTTCGGACCTGGCAATCATCGCCCGCAAGGGCAGCCAGCTGGTGCGCAAGCACCGGGAGCAGAAAGAGCGGAAGAAGGTACGTGCGGAGCTCCTCCTCGTGCTGGGTTGTGCCGGTGTGCCCCCATGCTGCTTAGAGACCTGGCTCCCATCTTTGGGTCCCCAGATGGATGGCAACTTGCAGAAGCCTTCACCACTCGGGTGTGCTAACCAGCAATTCCAGGCGTTGACATCCAAGGGCATCTCTGGACACAAGACGTGGTATCACTGACCTTGGGAAAAGCTTGCTTAGAGAGAGGGAATAAATAGGCCTTCCGGAGTGAGGAGTGGCAGGACTCAAGGGCTCCTGAGCGATACGATGGAGAAAGGTAGAAGTTTGGTTCAGAAGGTGGAAAGATAGCTTAGGATAACAAGTCAAGCACGGCTTATTCTGAAGCCCCCCCCCCCGGTTGGTTGAACTGGAGAGGGGAGGAGAGTCGAAAAGCGTGTACTTGCCAGATCAAAGTGTGACTAGAAACTTATATTTCATTGAACATTTTGTTCTCTTGCCATATATCCAAAGGAGCAAATTATTCATAAAAGCTTAAACTGAAATATGATAGTTAGGCTTTAAGGTGCCACATGTTTGAGGCTTTTTTTTTTGAATGTTGCCTGGAATTCTTGCACAGACTAACATGGCTAACCTAGATTTCGTTTGTGTCTGAAAGCCAGCGATGAGTTGACAGCCCTTTTAACTCTGATTTTCAGAGAAGCTCCATTGGGCCTAATTCAAAAAGCCCGCTGGCTTTTTGTGCCTTCTCACTTGTGTCAGGACATAAAGCACAAGCGTTTTATACGGTGGGGTGAAATTTTTAGCAGCTGCTACTAAAATCTGTGATGGGAAGGTTTTAACAAACAAATGGCCGTTTTAGTTGCCAGTGAGGAACCCTTAAATGGGATTTGACGCAGACGTGTTTACCATTTCTATTGGAATATTTTAAGTTTTACACATACACTTTTCGGAGAGGAGAATGTTGTGCTTGGCGGTTTGTTTTGTTTGCACTGGTGGGGCTTGGCTTTCGACTGTGTTAAAGGGCTTGTCTTGACTTTATCCGTGTGTGATTTCTGCTGCCCTCGCAGGCCCAGCACAAGCACTGGGAGCTGGCCGGCACCAAACTGGGGAACATTATGGGCATCAAGAAGGAGGAAGAGGAAGGCTCCAACCCCGTCGTGGCGGAAGATGGCACAGTCGATTACCGGTAGGGGCTGGGCTGCTGGTTCTGAAGTGAGGCTGGGCGAGCGGGTGGCTGGCGGGGGCAGAGAGGCTGCCAAGAGGCACGAGAGGCTTTTGAGGGAAGGGCAAATGGCTTCCTGCATCTCTCAGGACAGAGCAGAAGTTTGCGGATCACATGAAGGAGAAGAGCGAGGCCAGCAGCGAGTTTGCGAAGAAGAAGTCGATTGTGGAACAGAGGCAGTACTTGCCCATCTTTGCCGTACAGCAGGAGCTTTTGACGGTTATCAGGTAAGAGGCCTCTCCTGCTCCTTGACTCCAGCCTTGCTGGAAACCAGGATCCATGGAGGGCTGGCTACCAACGGCTTTAGGGTTTGGTTGGTTTAGTTTAAAGTAACTACACAGCACTCGTCATCCTGGATGTTTAAAGAACTGCCTCTGTTGCCAAATGGGTGTGAGGGCGATCTGGCTGCTACATCTGTTGCCAAATGGAACAGGATGCGTTAACACTGCAACATGGACGATAAGGAATTGACTGAATTTAAAATGGAGCAATAGGTCAAAATGTCTGCTGTATTAAGTCTTTAAGTGAAACTAAAAAACCCTGGTTCTTGCTGAAGAGATTTCCGTGTATGTGCAGGCATCAAGGGAGGTTCTTCTCCTTTCTCCCCCGTCTTCACAGAGATAATAGTATTGTGATCGTGGTAGGGGAGACGGGCAGCGGCAAAACCACGCAGCTGACGCAGTACCTTCACGAAGACGGCTACACGGACTACGGCATGATCGGTTGCACGCAGCCCCGCCGAGTGGCCGCCATGTCGGTTGCCAAGCGTGTCAGCGAGGAGATGAGCGTGAGCCTTGGGGAGGAGGTGAGCGCTTGGGAACTGAGCCGTGTTGAACATCGGAGCCGGACGATGGGGTGGTGGTGAATAGGATATGCTCGCGGGGGCTGTTCAGTTCCTGTTGGAACTGCAGTCGAGAAGGCGATGGTCAGCTGGACTTCCATGCGCTCTTGATTAATGATACAAATTCAGGGAGAGAAGGCTTTGGATGGTAAGAAGATACTTATTCCAGCTGAGATGAATTTCTAGGGCAATTATGACGATGATTTGAACCCTCTGTGTGATGAGGGAGAACACGGGTTTACTCATTTATTTATTAAGCTTCTGGTCTGCCCATCCGGCAACCAAGTCAATCTGGATGATTTACAACAAAGATGCATACGTATACAACAGGGATAAATAACAGCATAGTAAAAATAGTAAACTAAAAAGGTTGCACCATGAAGCTGCAAATCAGGAGAAGAGAAAGGCGGGTTGGTTGCAATTGTGGGCTGGTGATTAAAAATAAAATGGTAGAGAGGTTTTGTGAACAGCAAACTGGTGTGTGGTTTGTTGGCCAAACTTGAAATGGTGCAATGCCAGATATCACCTGGCAATATGACCCATTTCCTGCCAGCTGGACTGAGTGTGAGATACCTTACTTTCTCCGAGGTTGATATACAGGCCAATGCCAATAAAAATTGTATGGAAACATGAAAAGGATGTCTCTTGGCCAAGTGTACGGGGTTTGCCAACTCAGGAATTCTCTGTGTCCAGATCCGCTCTGATATCTGAGGGAATTCCCTCGGAGCTGATGAAACAATGGGAATGTTGCATGGGACCCAGTGTTTTGGGGGCCTCCTGGTCTTTGGCGTTTGCAGTTTCCCAGGTTTATACTTATTGGCTCTCTTGCACTGTTTGTAGCTGCCAGGCCAGAATCCTCTTTGGAAAACCAGCCCATGCAGCGGTGGTTCCAGGTCCAGGCCCTCGTCCGCGGTGTGTCCCTCTGGCAACCGTCTGACTGTGGATTAAGAGGCCGGTTGCACGAGGGACAGCCTGCCCGCAGGCAAGGGAGCTGCTGCCCTGCTCACCCCCTGGGTGCCTGTTCTTTTCCCAACGGGAGCCAGGCCGTTGGCTTTTCTGTTGAGCTTGATTTGATGGGCTTTGCCTGGCGCCTATAGCTATGAGCACTGATGGCTGCTTCTTTACGCACACGCCCACCCTCCCCACTCTGCCCTCCTCCACCAGGTGGGCTATGCCATCCGCTTTGAGGACTGCACTTCGGAGAACACTGTGATCAAGTACATGACGGATGGGATTTTGCTGCGCGAGTCCTTGCGGGAAGCTGACCTCGACCATTACAGCGCCATCATCATGGACGAGGCTCACGAGCGCTCCCTCAACACCGACGTCCTGTTCGGCCTCCTGCGCGAGGTACGGGGCTCCCTCCGCTGGGCGGGAGGCTCCCTTCTCTAGTGGCTCCTCTGGGGCATCTCCTGAAGCCGGTGGGAGAGGCAGCTAGAACTCGGATCTGCCTGCCTCAGCTAGAAAGCAGGGGTGGGCGGGGGGTGGGGAGGGAAGAGGTTGCAGTGGCTCTATCGTTGCAATGCCCTAGAGCAGGGGTGTCCAAACTTTGGCCCTTCAGATGTTTTGGACCACAACTCCCAGATTTCCAATCCTGTACCGCTAGTGACAAAGGACTGTGGGAGTTGTGGTCCAAAATGTCTGGAGGGCCAAAGTTTGGACACCCCTGCCCTAGAGAAAACGTTCATACAAAGGGCTGCTGGTGACAGCAGCTGGCTGGTTGTTTTGCTGTAGTGAAGGTCCGGTCAATGGCAGTTCCTGTTCAGCTCTTGTAAGCGAAAGGTCAAAACTTCCTTTACGCCACCAGCCCACCTCCTGATCAATCATCCTCTTTTCCCTTCCTGCCTCTCCCACTATTCCTCCTGCCATTCTCCTTTCTGGGGAATTTTCTCTTCTGTGATGCATCTGCAGAACAGTAGGTTCCACTTAGTCTCTAATGAGAGTTCAGGGTCGATTTGCTTGAACATCCACTCACTTGTCTTTCTGGTGATCCGTGATAGCTGGTCTCCGAGATCTTTTTCCTAATGAATTTACTTCACTTCGGTCAAATTTCTTCATTGCCCACCTTTCATAAAGATACAAATTGACCAGGAATATTGCAGTTTGGATGGATTATTGTGGTACATTTTTTACTAATTTTATTACTTATTTATATCATGCTTAGTAGTGTGTGATTACAGTATCTGTCAGTATGATTAGTGGCTTCTTCTGACACAAATAAAAAGAAGAAAGATTTTGGTCTTTCTCTCTAGTAAACCATTGATACACCCAGGGATGTTTCTCATTCCTTGGGAGTTCTCCTTCCAAGCTTCAGTGTCTCCCCCCCCCCACACACACAAGGCTTATTTCTTGCTAAGGGGTTTCTTGGCCTGAGACTGCTTTAAGCAGTGGCTCAGTAAAAGGATTCGGTCTCCCTTGCTTGGCCGACTGGCTGGAGGGCCCCCTATTTTCCGTGACCATTCCTCTTCCCCTTATGGCCGCAGGTGGTGGCCCGGCGCTCGGACCTGAAGCTGATTGTGACGTCGGCCACCATGGACTCAGAGAAGTTTGCTGCTTTTTTTGGGAACGTGCCGATTTCACATCCCGGGCCGCACCTTCCCCGTTGACATCCTTTTCAGCAAGGTAAGTGGTGGGTGGTGGTGGGAAGGGCAGACGCCTCCCTTTGCCTCAGCGCTTTGGGTGGGCAGCAGGGAGGAGAGGGGGCTGCCTCCGGGCACCTGCCTCCACCATTCCTCCTCTCCTCCTTCCAGACCCCCCAGGAGGACTACGTGGAGGCCGCCATCAAGCAGGCCCTGCAGGTGCACCTTTCCAGCGCTCCGGGAGACATCCTGATCTTCATGCCAGGCCAGGAAGACATTGAGGTGAGGCTTTTCTTGGCGGAGCCCTTGGCCTTGCTAAGCTCATTCTTCCGCCTCCCCCACCAGCAACTGTTTAAACCCTCTTCCCTCCTGTTTCAGGTCACCTCCGAGCAGATCGTAGAGCACCTGGAGGAGCTGGAGAACGCTCCCGCCCTGGCCGTCCTGCCCATCTACTCCCAGCTGCCCTCCGATCTTCAGGCAAAGATCTTCCAGAAGGTACAAAGCTGCCTCCCTTCTGGAGGCGAGTAGCTGGCGACCCACACGCCGAACCCGGCTTGGTGGGCTGGCCTGTTTCTTCTGCAGGGAGATAAGTCTGGGAAGTTTCTTTGCCTCTCTCCCTCCGGGTTGGCGGTTGCCAGCCAACCAGAGAGCTTGGTTCTGCTCTGTCCCCATCGGGCTCTGGGAATCCTAGATTGAATTGGCTGCCGGTCAAGGGGCAGCCAGGCCAGAGTAGGAGGGAGGTAGTTTTTCTGAGCAGCTGATGAGGGAAGGGTGGCTGGAGCAAACCACAAGAAGACTCCAAAGTTGCCAGCATGAGTCCAAAAAAGCGTGGTGGGAGGCCAAGGGAACAGCCCGCAGGTGACTCGGCACAGGGGACAGCGTTGTGGGTGATGGCTGCAGGGGCTGGCGTGGCAGGAGAGCAGCGGTTCCAGGGCTTCGGCCCCCTGAAAGCTGCTTCCAGTGGGTGAAAGGCCTCGGCCGTCAGCCGAGAGCCTTGGGAAAGGAGCGGCTTTGTTCCCTTTGCCTCCCACTTGTGGCTGGGACTTCCTGCCTTGCTCTTGGCTCCGGAGGTTGTAACGGGGCTCCCTTTTTTGACCTGTGCCTGTACGGTACTGCTCCAAGGGTGACCTGCCTGGCTGAGGAAGCCGTCTTGACTCTTGTTTTGGCCATATGGATGTGGCACCCCTGTGGCTTGCGTAGGTTGTAAGAGGTCTTCTGGTTGAGGTCGTCCATAAGGACTTTTGACCTCCAAGGATGGTCTGCAAGAACAGAAATTGGCCGTGTCTAATTCTCTTCTGTGTTTGGGAGAAACCGAGTTGTGTTTGAGGAGCCAGTTGTTATTATTCATTTTATTTTTGGTTTGAGGAGGTGTGTGTATGCATGGGGGAGTCAGTACGAGCGAGAAGAGACCCAAGTGGGCCTCCCTTTCTTTGCAGGCACCTGACGGAGTCCGGAAGTGCATTGTGGCCACCAACATTGCCGAGACCTCGTTGACGGTGGATGGGATCATGTTTGTGATTGATTCCGGCTATTGCAAACTGAAGGTAACCAGGGTTGTTGGGAAAGGGGGGGGTTGGAATTGCTGGGGAAGGGGGGCGCTCCTATTGCCTAGGGCAGTGGTGACAAACCTTTGGCAGAGATGTTTTGGACCACAACTCCCAGAATTCCAAGCCTGTATTGCTAATGACAAAGGACTGTGGGAGTTGAGGTCCAAAACATCTGGAGTGCCAAATGTTTGCCACCACTGGCCCAGGGTGTTTGGCCCAGGCTCTGACTAACACTTCTCTTTCTCTCTCTCTTTCTCTCTCTTTCTCTCTCTCTCTCTCTCTCTCGCTGCAGGTCTTCAACCCCCGGATCGGCATGGACGCTCTGCAGATCTACCCCATCAGCCAGGCCAACGCCAACCAGCGGGCAGGCCGAGCGGGACGGACGGGCCCAGGTCAGTGTTTCAGGTAGGAAGAGCATCTCTGCAGAGTGTCTTGGTCTGCCCAAGCTCCAGGTGGGTGTGGTGGTGGTGGTGGAGGTGTCGGGGAAAGCGGGTGGCGGTGGGGTGTCGGGAGCTGTGGTTCCCCTCCATGATCCTCGCTGCTGTAGCAGGAGCAGGAATAATGTGGCTGCCTTTCCTTCCCCCTCCCTCCCCCCCCCGGTCTCTGCCCCCTCTTCCCCCTCCTGGGATCAGGCTGTACACCCAGAGCGCGTACAAGAACGAGCTGCTGACGACCACCGTCCCGGAGATCCAGCGAACCAACCTGGCCAACGTGGTTCTGCTGCTCAAGTCGTTGGGGGTGCAGGACCTGCTCCAGTTCCACTTCATGGACCCCCCTCCCGAGGACAACATGCTCAACTCCATGTACCAGCTGTGGATCCTCGGGGCCCTGGACAACACAGGTGGGGAGGCGGGCCCTTGGCGCTCTGGGCGGGATTGGCCACGGGTGAGCAGGCCAGCCTCTTGATGGTCCTTTTGCCTTGCTTCCAGGCGGCCTGACCTCCACCGGCCGGCTGATGGTGGAGTTTCCCCTTGATCCTGCCCTCTCCAAGATGCTGATCGTCTCCTGCGACATGGGCTGCAGCTCCGAGATCCTCCTCATCGTTTCCATGCTTTCTGTCCCTGCCATCTTCTACCGGCCCAAGGTGGGTCTGCAGCAAAACGCAGCTGGATTTTTTTTTGGGGGGGGGGGAGGACCTCGCTGGGGCCCCGTTGTCTCTTCCCGCCCCCCTCGCCTCACCCTCTCTCGCCGTCTCTTCCCACAGGGCCGGGAGGAAGAGAGCGACCAGGTGCGGGAGAAGTTTGCCGTCCCCGAGAGCGACCACTTAACCTACCTGAACGTGTACCTCCAGTGGAAGAGCAACAACTACTCCACGCTGTGGTGCAGCGAGCACTTCATCCACGCCAAGGCCATGCGCAAGGTGCACTTGCCGGGGCCGCCCCGTGGTCGTGGCTTGAGGAGGGAGGGGGCTGGGGTGGGACTGCACAGGCTGATGAGCCTCAAAGCTCTTTTTGATGGGTTTTGCGGCTTCCTTTAAAGGTCCGGGAGGTGCGAGCGCAGCTCAAAGACATCATGGTGCAGCAACGCATGAGCTTGGCCTCCTGCGGCACCGACTGGGACGTGGTTCGCAAGTGCATCTGTGCTGCTTATTTCCACCAGGCGGCCAAACTCAAGGTGAGGGACAGTGTGGCTCTGTGTTTGTGTGTTTGAATGTGTGTGCTTCCGAGGGAGGGTTTGGGAGGACGTCTGTGGTCTCTTGCCAAGATAGTGGTGGTTCTGCTCCTCTTGGCCAGGCTTTTCCTGCCCTTGGTTCTCTCCCCCACCCCCCACCCCCCGCCATCTTGGCCCAAGGAGATGCCGGGCATTGTACAGCTAGCTCTTCTTGTCGCTTTGGGGGGACCCATCTGCTGCGGGCTTGACAGGGACTGTTTTGAGCGGAACGTCTAGGGCAGCGATGGCAAACCTTTTAGAGACAGAGTGCCCAAACTGCGATTCAAGACCCACTAATTATTCACAAAGTGCCAAATACAGCCATTTAGCCTGAATCCAGGTGGCTGTGAAGGGGCGATGTCGGGTGCCCACAGAAAGGGCTCCGAGGGCCACCTCTGGCACCCATGCCGTAGGTTCACCAACACTGTCCTAGGGCGTTTGTGATCCAGAACCTGAAGCATCCTTGGCCACATGGTCCGTCTTCCTGCTCCTGCAGTTCTTGGTATAGGTCTGGGTATTGGCAGGGGGTGGGGGGGGGGGGGTTATCTCAGGAAAGGCGATGCTTCAGAGGTAAGGAACACCCAGTCTCCGTGATGCTGCTTAAGCAGTCCACCTCTCCAGCTCCTTTTGATCTTTTCTGCTGGTTTCCTTCTACACCTTCTGGGGTGTTTTTTTTTTTTTTTGGCGAGGGGGAGCTTTGCCGCCCTCTCAGCCTGGCCTGTGCCACCTCCCTCCCTCCTCCTGCAGGGCATCGGAGAGTATGTCAACATCCGCACGGGTATGCCCTGCCACCTGCATCCCACCAGCTCCCTCTTTGGAATGGGCTATACGCCCGACTACATCGTGTACCACGAGCTCGTCATGACGACAAAGGTGAGTTGGGGCATGTTTGACCTCCCCACTCCCCATCCTGGATCTCCCTTCAGTGGCGATGCCGACACCACCACCCCCCTCCAGGATCCACTCTTACCGCTCCCTTGCTTCTCTCCCTGCAGGAGTACATGCAGTGTGTCACGGCGGTGGACGGCGAGTGGCTGGCTGAGCTGGGACCCATGTTCTACAGCATCAAGCATGCGGGCAAGTCTCGTCAGGTAGGCTGGGAGGGCCGGGGGTCGGGACCGCTCGGTCCTCTCCCAACATGACGGGTGGCAGATGGGTCTTGTGGTTCTTGACAAGCTGCCCAGCAGGCCACCACTTTGGCCGTGGAAATAGAAATAGTTTTTACCCAATAGCAGTAACCATGCTAAATTCTGTTAAAAATTAAGTTGACGGGTAATATTAGTGTTGAATGTGTTACATATATATTGTATGGGGGATTGTGTATGGCGGCTGTTGTTTTTTAAATTGTAGTTTTTATGGATTGGGTATGAATGTTGTCAGGTGAAAGAGTGTAGGGCTGTGTGTGTATGTTTGGTTTTTATGTCAGTTTTAAATGAGTGTAAGTGATGTTCGGCATGTGAATGTTGGAGTATGTGTATAGATGGTTTGTTCTTAAATTGTAGATTTTACGTCTTGGATTTTTATGCTGGGTTGTGTGAATGACTGACTGGATGGCCCTTTTAATCTCGTTGTATTTATACAATGACAATAAATTGCATTCATTCATTCATTTGTTTTCTTTGGGCCTGTGGGTCTATGGATGGGGCTGGAGCCTCCCTCGTGTGGTCACCACTGCCAGGCCAGGCCAGGCTGCCTTGGCCCAGGTGCCTGCCCGGTGTGGGAAGCCTCTCTTTGCAAAGCAGGGGAGCTTTCTAAAAGGGGGCTTTCAGCCCCTCAGGGCCAGTGGGGTCTGGGTGGACGTGGCTCATGGAGGTTTGCTCTGCCCCAGGAGAGTCGCCGCCGCGCCAAGCAGGAGGCCTCTGCCATGGAAGAGGAGATGGCGCTGGCGGAGGAGCAGCTGCGCGCCCGTCGTGAGGAGCAAGAGCGCCGCAACCCGGTGGGCAGTGTCAGGTATGCCTCGTGGCCGGAGGGGTGAGTGGTTCGTTGATTCCCGGGCCTTGCCCTGAAGAAGCCGGCCTCACCCTCCCGCCTTTCTCCCTCCTTCCTCCTCCCCGCAGGTCCACCAAGATCTACACCCCTGGGCGCAAAGAGCAAGGCCAGCCGGCCACCCCCCGCCACACACCGGCCCGCTTCGGCTTGTAGCTGCCGCCACCACCACTACCCCTTGCCAGCTCAGCTCTGTACATAGGACCCTGCAGCCCTCTGCTGGGCAGGGCCCACCTTGGACGGACACTGAGAAATAATTTTATTGTTTATAAAAATGTTGCTGCTTCCTCACCTCGTTGCTTTGAGCCGTTTCCTTGGGCTGGGATGTGTGCTGGACAAGGAGCGCCTCTACAGCTAGAGGGGTGAGGACCACCGCTTATGGGAACGGGTTTCACACCTGGCTTTTTTCTGCGGGCAGCACCCTTCACACCCTGAACCCCACTTAAGGGTGTCTTCTGTTTCTCCCACCCCCAAACTCCACCCTAGAATGAACTGACCTTGGTTTTTTTTTCATTGGGGAGCGACTGCACACTTCCCGTTTATTGGTTCTGTATCTGTACACGTCTTTCCCCCCCTCCTTTGCAGAAGTCACATGATTACAGTCTTATCTGCAGGTCCTGTCTCAAAATATATTCTGGTGGTTGGCACAGGAGACACCAGCCTGGGCCCTCAGCCACATCTGCCTGGGTGGCACTTGGGGTTTGGGTTCCTCAGTGGAGGACGGAAGGCCAGTTGTGCTGGACTCACTTAAGGCAGATGCCACTGGGTAGACATTCCTTTGCTTCGCCTCTGAGCCATCTGCGGAGAGCTGTTAAAAATAAAGATTTTTTTAAAGGGGGTTTGGAAAGCATAGGCGCAAACTGTCACTGTGTACAACTTAAACACCATTTGCTAATTCAGCTGGCTAATTCTCCTTCACCACTGAAAGGGTATAAAGGATTCACACTCACTCCCCAGGTGTTAAAGCGGTGGCAGGAACGGCTGGGAACGGGTTAAGTGCCCAGGGATCAGGCTAGGCTCAGGAGGAAAGAGCTTCCACAGAGACCCAGGGCTGTTGGCTAGCTAACAGCAAAGGAACTCTTAGCCTAGTCCTCCTCTCTGTTATCTCCTGGAGGCTCCGGGTGGATGCCAAAGGGTGCAAACTCTCAAAGGCACCCTCTTGGTTGGGAACAGAGCCCCTTTGTGGGCAGCACAAGGGCCCAGCCTGAAAACGCAGGGGGCAGTTGGGGAAGAGCTGCTGGCTGGCTGGCTGGCTGAGGAGGCACCAGCGCACGCCTCTCCTCCCCGTGCATGGGCTCCTGCCTCCCACCCAGGAGGATTAAGTTCCTCTCTTTACTCCCCTGGATGTGGCCCCCATCAGGAGGGACTGGTATGGTGGTACTTACTCTTCTGCAGGGAGCGTAGGCCAATGTGGCTGCCCTGTAGCACAGGGAGGGCCTGAGTCCCTGCTGTGGAGAGCCTGCCATGAGAGAGACGAGGGGGGTGAGTGGAGGTGATGTCTCTGCAACTAGGCTGGTCTGCCTGTTTCAGATGCCCGGTGGCTACAGCTAGCCACACACACCCCCAGCTCTATAGCTTGCGGGCGCCTTTCTGAGCTTTGCTTCTAACGGGGTACTCCTGCCTCCATCATGGGGTGATCTCCCCTCCCCTTCCTTGCAGCTGCTGTGATGCACTTCGGAGCTGCTGCAACACCTGCAGAAGCTTTACATCTCAAGGGAAAGGTTGGCCATGCCTTTTATGTCAGCTGTTTTGCCAGGGCCTGTGTTTCCCTTGGGGACATAAAGGCATGGGTGACCTTTCCCCTCAGGACTGCGGGGGTCGAGAGAGCCCAGGGCTGCCTGGAGTCCTTTGGGGGGGGGGCAGTGGCTGTCCACTCCAGGCTCTCAGGGCAGCTCCTGCTCAGCTGAACTCTCTCCCATCCGACGACTTGGCTCTTCTTAGGCCGCTGTTCCTGCACGTAACGGGGGGCCCTCCGCTGTCCTGGCATCAAGTCGTGTAACGCAGGGCAGCCCTTTTGTTGCCACAACGGCAGCAAGGGGTTCAAGGCGGCAGCTGCTTGCCAAAAGCCACCCGGCCAATCTCCCACGAGCTCCCGGGCCATTACGAGTGGGTGCCTCCACGCCCAGTTAAGAAGCAGGCAGCATTAAGTGGCAGCACCGGCAATGGAGGGGAGAGGAGCGACCGCCATTCCAGAGGGCCAAAGTGTTGTGGGGTGACGGGCGTGACAAGTTACCCTTGGGTGGTAAAGCCCTTTCTCCACTGAGGCTGCAGGGCAGCTCGGGCGGGGGGGGGAGGGGAGACACACACGGATCCAGGGGCATTTTCCCCAGCTGGCCCCACTGGACTCACCTTGAGGCGCTCACACTCAATACGTCGCTCGTCCACTTCGTTTTTCAGCTGCTTGTTCTCTTGCTGGAGTCGCTCCACCAGTCCGTGGAGGTGGCTGCGGGGAAGAGAAAGAAGGCCCTGCGGCTTACTTGGGGAGAACGCTTGGGCCACCTGCTTTCCAGCAGACCTTCTCATGGGGCATGAGAAACACGTCTCTGTGTGTGTGTGTTTGCATAGACAGTGTCATTGCCTCTCTGGCAGAAAGCTGGGAGCCAGCAGGATCTCCCGCATTTGGGGGGGTGGGGAGATGGCACACCCCACCGCAGGACCTCTCCCCCCCCCCCCAAGACACCCTCCTGACTTACTCCCTTTGGCCCATCAGCTGGGCCGTTTTTTTGTTCTGCTCCCGAATCTTGCAGCTCAGCTTCTCGTTCATCTGCCTGCAAGGAAAGGATGGGGCCAGGTGGGAAGAAGGTCCCTTCCCTTCCTCTAGACAGGCAGGAAGGGTCACCCAATGGCCACAGGCAGGGCCAGTCCCTCCCCTCATGCCCAAGAAGACTGCTGGGGACCTGGGGCTTGTGGTGGCAACGCCCGGGGCCACCCAGGAAGGCCACCCTTCAGGACTCACTTTTGCTCCTTGACCCACTGGCTGATGTTGGCGACCACCAAGTCGCTCTCGTGTTGCAGCCGATGGCTGTCGTTCTGGGCTGCCTCCAAGGAGGTCCGCAGCAATTCCACCTGACAGGAGAAAGAGGGGTAAGTCCGACCAGGGCATCTTGGAGGATGGGAGGGAGGAAGCCTCTGGAAGGCATACCATGCAAAGGTTGGGCTCAGCTAGAACAGGAGCCAAGGCCAGGAAGAGAGAGTCCTGCTGGAACCCTAAAGAAGCACAGCTGCCTTTCAGAACCCTCCTGGCCTGGGTGGACCACTGGTGGGATTCAGCAGGAACCAGGTCCCTTTGCAAGGAGACACAAGACAGCTCCAAGAGAGGACATGAGACAAAAAAAAAACAAGATCAAACAAGCCGAAGGCAGGGTGAGAGCAGGTTAAGAGGCAGCCGGGGAAGCCAGGTGTGCACGCATGGGTATGTGCGCACGCACGCACGCACGCACGCACACACACAGAAAAGTGTCAGGTTGCTGCTGGACCGTGTTCAAGGAGCCCTGGGGGTAGATGAGAAGGCCCTGCCTCAACGTCCCACACCGCAAACCCTCCAGGAAGGAGCTGGTCGTGCGGCTGAGACCAAACGGGCCTCTTCCCAAATTCAGCCTGTTCCCCATTTCATGTCTCCCGAAAGGCAGCCTTCTGTGACGAGATCTCCCTGAGCCTGTTGCCTTACTGGGTGACCACTGGGTGGCCTTAAGGCAGAATCTTGGTGCCGGTGGTCAAAACCTGGAAACGCCTTGCTCTCTTCAGCTGAGTTCTTGGGAGGATGGTCAGAAGCTGGCCAGGAGGAAAGAAGGGAACACTTGCCATCGCAGCTGGAGCCCGGCACCGCTCAAAAGACGCTCACCTCTCGGCTGGAGGCAATGAATTTCTGCCGGAGAAGGTTGACCTCGTTCTGCAGCTCTTCCCTCTGGAAATGGAGGTCCCAAGGAAGGACCAAGAGGTTGGCATCAGCAACGTCCAGAGGAGGGAGGCGGCCTGCCCCCAACACCGCCATCCTTCCCGGGCTCCAGGGGCTCCCCGAGCTCACCTCCTCGCACGTGCGGTGGTGCGCCTCCTCCAGCGAAGCCAGCTCCACCTTGGTCACCACCAGCTCCTCCTCTTTCTCGGCCAGGGCCAGCGTGGCCGCCCGGTGCTCCACCTGCCAGCGCTGCGCATGCTCGCTGAGGTGGTCCAGCCTCTCCTTCGCAGCACAGGCCTGCCGACAACGACAGAGAGGAGGAAGGGGGTGGTGAGAGCGGGCCAGGCGCTCTGCCGAACGGGCTGGCCGAAAGCCTGGCGGGGAAGACTCACCTCCTGCTTCCTCTCCCTCTGGGAGGCCACCAGCTGCCGCTCCTGCTCCTGAGTCCGGGCCAGGTCGTCCTCCAGGTGGGACACCTTGTGCTGGGTGAGCTGGAGTTTGGCCTGCAGGCAGGACGCCTCCTGGGCTTTCTGTTCCAGCTATGGGGAAGGGAGGGGAGAGCGGGTGTGTGTGTGTGTGTGTGTGTGTGTGTGTGTCACAATGGTGGACACAGCCCCGCTGAGCGTGGGAGCCTCACCCCCAACCAAGACGCTGGGCTCGCCCTGACCTTAGCGACCGCCTGGTTGAGAAAGGTTTCCTCAAACAGACGGTTCTGTTCCGCGGCTTTTAAAGTATGGACTTTAAAATAGAATACAGTGGACCCTCGTATAGCAAACAGTTTGTTTAACATAAAATCTGTTCCACATTAAAAAAATTCCGGAGATAGGGGAAATTTGCTTAACAGAATCGCCTATGGGGTGAATCCATACAACATAAAAATTGTCATGATTAGGGATTATTCCTTTTTGAATGCATTCCTAAGGGAAATTTATATAAAGGAAAATTTGCTTAACAGAATTTCATTTGGAACGAATTAATTCCTTTATACACGGCACCACTGTACTTGTTTAATTCCTTTAAATATTTATACACTTAATGCTTTTAAATATTATCCTTTTAAGGGTGTCCACCACCTTGGGTGCTTTTAAGGAGCAAGGCAGGATAAAAATATTTGAATGACCCAAGTCATAAACAGCTGAGTCGCCTTCCCCAAGGTGTCCCACTGACCGGCCTGGCAGGAGGCCACCTGCGCCTGGAGCTGCTGGGCAACCCCGCCGAGAGGGCCTGCTGGCTCGGGCACTCCCTGTCCTGGTGCCTCCTGGAGTTCCCTGTTCAGCTGGCCCTGGGCTGCCTCCTGCCGCAGCCCCTGAGGGAAGCGAGGCCACGCGCTCTGCTCACCTCCGCCGTCTGCAGCTGCAGCTGCTGCCGGGCCTGATCCAGCTTGGCACGCAGGGCCTCCAGCTCCAGGGCCTGCTGCTTCTGCTGCTCTGCTTCCTGCTCCGCCAGGCGCACCTGCAGGCTTTGGCTTCTCCACTCCTCTTCCTGCAACTGGAGAGAAGGAGAACGAATGCCCCCTCTGCCCTCCCCGAGTGGGCTCACCCCCCGCCCCCCTCTCACCCCCTGCCCCCAGCTCACCTGGCACTTGGTGCTTTCAAGCTGGCGCTGCCACTGCAGCTGCTGCCGGGCCAGCTGGCTCTCCTGCTCCCGGGCCGCCTGCAGTTGCCGCTGCAGCTCCTCCTCCTGGTGCCTCCCCTGGAGCGCCTCGGTACGTAGAGCCTCCAGAGTGGCTTCATGCCCCTGCACCTATAAGGACGCCAGGTGGGGGTCAGGGGTGAGCCGGGCGGCTGTGCTCTCCTCGGAAGCCCTCCTGCTGCAGCCGCCCGCCCGCCTGCCCGCCCCTCACCTGCTGCTGG
The DNA here is from genome assembly GCA_037367245.1 of Phrynocephalus guinanensis. Lineage (NCBI taxonomy): Eukaryota > Metazoa > Chordata > Lepidosauria > Squamata > Agamidae > Phrynocephalus > Phrynocephalus guinanensis. The sequence continues at coordinate 2,292,960 of CM074746.1, read as the reverse complement.
AGGCTCCTGAGGCCCTCCCGGCTGCTCTCCAGCTTCTGTTCCAGCCGGGCGGCTGCCTGCCGCTGCTGCTGGGCCTCCTCCTTGGCTGCCTGGTGCTGCTGCCTGGAGGTGCTCAGCTCCGCCATCAGCTGCTCCAGCAGATCTCTGGAAGAAGAGGCGGCAGGAGGGAGATGATGAGCCACGTCCTGCCCGAGCACCTTTTCCCCAATGATGGGGGGGACGTGGCTCATGCCGGTCCCCGGAGGCGGCTGCTACTACCTTTTCTCCTCCAGCTCTTCTTCAGCTCGGGACAGCCTCTCCTGCAGGAGCTGGGCCTGCGCCTCCAGCCGGTGGGCCTCCTGCCCGCGATGAGCGGCTTCTGCCTGGCGCGCCTCCAGTTGCTCCTGGGCCGAGTGGAGCCTCGTCTGGGCCACCAGCAGCTGCTCTTCCTGTTCCGCCAGGCCTTGGGCTGGAGGGCAGTGGGGCCGGGAGAGAAAAGGTCTCAGGGGATCTTCCCCAGGGCAAGGAGTGGTGGGGCCGAATGATGAGAAGGGGGGGGGGCAAGCTTGTTCCCTCTTCCCTGCGACTTGGCCACGGACGAAGACTCCTTAAGGCTACCAGGAGCTGCACAGCAGGAGCCAATTTCTCTTGCCAGGGAGAGGGGGGGGGGCAACCTAGGGACCGCCAGGCTAAAGGGCAGCATCCCCCTGAGCACACGCAGACTGAAAGAGGAGAGCTCCCTCGCTTCCCCTTCTGCTGGGCCATTTGGGCCAGGGCGACCTGTGGGACAATGCATGGCAGCACACAGCAGGGCCCCCGGTCTCTGGATCGTGCTGACTTGGCCTCCAGGAGCCCCATGATGGAAAGGGGACCCCCTGCGGATGGCTAAGCAGCCACGGTGGAGAAAGCAGCTGGCCTCCTGTACATTCTGGCTCTTCCCCCAAGGGTGGTTCTGGAAGTGCTGGGCTGCGGGGAGGAGGAGGAGGAGGAGGAGGGGGAGGGGGAGGAGGAGGAAGGGCAAGTGCCCACGGGCACGGAAGAGGCTGCCGAGGGCCTCCCCTCCTGTCTTTCCCCCCACAATGGACTCACCCGCTCGCTGGTGCTCCTCCTGGCTCTCCTGCAGCTTCTCCCGCAGGGCCTGCGCTTCTGCGTGCAGGGCAGCCTTCTCGTCCCGGCTCTTCTCCAGCTCCCGCTGCGCCTCCCGCAGGCGGGCGGCCAGCTGGCGGGCCTGGGCCTGGTGCCGCTCCGTCTCCAGCCCCTTCTCCTGCAGGGCGCGGCGGGCCTGCGCTGCCTCGGCCTGGGAGGCGCGCAGGAGCTCATCCCTCTTCTGGATCGCCTGGGGAAGAAGGGGAGGAGGGACTCCCGAGTGAGAGGCGGAGCGCCCGGCTCCAGCAGTGGAGCCCTTTGCGCAGCGGCTGGGCCAACGGGCTCACCTGCTCCTTCTGGGCCCCCGAGGTACGGCTCTGCTGAAGCTCCTGCTGGAGGGCGGTCAGCTCCCGGCGGTGCTTCTCCCTCTGCATGGCCACCTCCTCCTGCAGGCTCTGCACCCTCTGCTCCAGGTGGGTGGTGCCTGAAACAAGGACCGTCTGAAATACGGCAGGGAACGGCCTGCAGGGCAGCCAACCGGAAAGACCTGAGGGAGACAGGGATGGGGGGCCCGAGCTCTTCCACCTGGCCCTTCCATACCTTCCAGGGCACAGTTCTCCTGCTCCATCGCCCTCGCCAGCTCCTCTTTCAGGTCCTGCAGCAGGTCCTGGTACTCCTCGGCCTTCCGCCGGTGCTCGGCGCTCTCCTCTTCGGCCTGCGTCAGCTTCTGAGCGGACCAAAGAGAGCCACCGTTCCATTCAGACCCCGGCCCTCATGCCCCCCCCCCGGGGGGGGGCTCCCCTGGCCACGTTGGCACCAGGGCATGGCGGGCAGACGCTTTACCTGCCTCAGAGCCTCCGCGCGGGCCAGCTGGCTTTCGTAGCTGCTGTTGGGGCAGCTGTGAGTCGCTTTGTAAGAGGCAAAGTCCTGGTGGAGCATGGCCAGTTGCCCCTCTTGCTCCAGGAGCTGAAAGGAAACCACCCGTCACGCTTCCGTGGGAAGGACCGCAGTGGCCGGTAGGGGAGGGAAATGCCGCCCCCTTCCGCCAACACCCGTGGGGCCACCGGCCCCCTCACCTTCAGGCGGCCGGATGCCAGCTGCCTCTGCAGGTCCTCCACGGACGCCTGGCAGTGGCTGCTGAGCTGCCGGGCCTGGCTCAGCTCCTCGCGGGTCTCCTGCAACTCTTGGGCCAGTTGCGCCATCGCGTCCTCTGCTCGGCCGGCATAGCGGCACCGGCCCTTCAGCTCCTCCCGCAGGGCCAGCTGCTCCGCCTGCAGCTTCGAGACGGCCTCTTCTTTCTCCCTGGCCTGCGGAAGGAAAGACCACTCAGAGCCAGGAGAAGGGCAGGGGGGACCCAACAGTCCCTCCCCGTTGCTGCCACCCCACCTGAGATGTCACAAGGAGGGGGAGGCAGAAAGAGACGCTCTCCAGCCCTTCACAGGTTCAAAACCCTGTGTGCTTTTTCCAAGACATGGTTTCAGTTTTTGCATGGGGAAAGTTTAGAACTCTGGGGGAACGCACGGAAATGTTTCAATGCAATATTTTCCTTTTTGGAGCAAGCGAAGCACTTTTCAAAAGGCAAAGCTTTGTTCACTCAGCCTGCCAAGGAGACCTTCCTACAGATGTAGGCAAAACCCAAATCCAAGGGGCACCTCTGCCCCGCCTGGGGGCTGACCTCTTGGAGCACATGGAAAGGAGGGGGTTTTGCTGCTGCTTGCGAGCTGCTGCTCGATTGTACATTCCTCCTTGCTTTGCTTCTCTTTTGTGAGTTTCGCACGCTATTCCATTTCTCTTCTGGGGGACAGAATAACCTCGTACCCCCACCGCCACAGCTCTGAAAAAACTTTAGGACATTCTCCTCCTCCCCCCACCCCCCACCCCCGGTGCTGGGAGGGAGGGAGGGGGTCCGGCTCACCTGGTGAGCCAGCTCCTCGCGCAGGCTGCGCAGCTGACTCTCAAGCTCCCCGGCTCGGGCCAAGGAGGCCTGGTACTTCTGCCGGTAGAGATCCAGGCTGCTCTCCAGGACGCTGGCCTTCCTCTCGGCCTGGCTCAGGCCCTCCTGCAGCTGCTGCTCCCGCTGCTGGCGTCGAGAGAGCGCCACCTCCTGCTTCTGAGTCACCTCCTCATAGTAGAAGAGCTGCAGGGGAGGGGGGGGAGGCACCGGCACAGAGAAATTAGCTGGGGTTGGGGGTTGGGGGGGGGGACAGGGGAAAAGAGGCTTCCAGACGGAAGGGAGGGCCCGGCACGGCACGGCTCACCTGGTCCTTGAGGGCCTGGCACTGGCGGAGCAGCAGGTCCATCTCCAGGCCCGCCGCCTCCATGGTGCCCTCGCAGGCGTGCAGCTTGCTGAGGTTGTCCCAGTTGCGTCCCTCGCAGACGTCCAGCTCCTGCTGCAGCTGCTGGAGCTGGCCGTGCAGCGCCTCCACGTTGGCCGGGCGGGCTAGCCGGCTAGAACCCCGCTCGCCTGGTGGCTGTTCCAGGAGGACGCCGGTGCTCTCGCTCTGCAAACAGCCCAGCTGCGTGTGCACATACACACACAGAGAGAGAATGAGAGAGAGAGAGACAGTGTCAGGGCTTGAGAGCATTGGGTTTTTGTTCCTTCCGCCAGGGGAGGGCAGCCCCCGTGGGGAAGGGCTCTCTTCAACCAGGGATGCCCTGGCTGCAGTCTCCGGACTCCCCGGGTCAGCAACAGGGCAGCTGCCTGCTTGCCTGGCACCCACAGGGCCAGCAGGGAGCCCTGGGGGAGGGGGGACGTGCAGAGGGGACACGTGGGGAAGGGCCACCAAGGAGGGAAGGATGGTGGAGGCTGACCTGCCAGAGGGAGGACCCCTTCTCTTGCTGGAGCTGCCGGATGACGCGCCTCTGCTCCACCATCTTGTCCTCCTGCTCCCGGCGGGACGCCTGCAGGGCCTTCAGCTCGTCCTGCGCCTGGCGGAGTTTGGCCCGGAGGCTGCTCACTTCCGCTTCTTTTCCTGTGAGCTGGAGCCATCAAAGCAAGGAGGGGCATCGCGCCCGGCTGCAGGACGGCCCAGGCCTCCCCCACCCACTAACCCCCTTTTGGCCTCCTGCGGCTGCTGTGCTCTGCCACCCCACCACTCCTCATCACACAGCTGATGCCTCCCCACTTACACCCCTCTGCCCTCCAGGGGGGGGGTCTCTCTCTAACAGGAAGGCCCGAGATCACACTGGCTCCCTGGACAGGTGATGCCAATAGCTCGGACACCCCACCCCCCGCCTCGCCCACCTCCGGCTTTTCTGTTTGGGAAAAGGCGAGCTGTTTGTGCACCTCCACGAAAGGACGCCACGGGCACGGAAGGGCCTGGCTGCCCAGCGCCTGGGAGACATTTGGGGAGCACCAGAAAAGGCTAGCCACTCTCCCCCTCTGATGGCAACAGCCCCCGGTGAGTTGGGACTGGGCGAGGATTAGGGCGAGAGGGCGGGTCAGCCATTGAGGGCTACCTTGGTAGGACCCGGTCAAGGCGGCTGGGTGGCCCCCAAATGTGCGTCACCTCATCCTTCGCCTGGGCTCGGGCTTCGGCCTCAGCTCTCAGGCCTCCTCGCAGCTCCGCCACGGCCACATCCTGGGCGCTCAGCTGGGGGAAAAGGTGCCCGCTGAGAACTTGCCCGGCCTGGTGGCCGCGGCCGCCACCCGGGATTCCAGAGATAATGCCCAGAACTCAGAATGCCCCCAGCCTCCGCGTTCTCTCTCCTTTCTAGCAGGAAGGGGGGGTGTGAGGGAGAGGGAGCCTTGTCCCAGGCAGGCTGGGTTTACCTTCTGCTCGGAGGCCTCGTTCTGCCGCCTCAGCTCAGCCACGTCGTGTGTCAGGCGGTGGCGCTCGGCGTTTGCTTCCGACAGCCACCCCTGGCACTGCAAGAGCTGACTTTGCACAGCCTCGATCTCGGCCTGCCTCTGCTCCGCCTGCTCTTCGCTCTGCTGCAGCTGCCCTCCGAGAAGGGAGAAGCCTGGGTGAGAACCCACAGTGGGAGGGAGGGAGGGAAGAAGGGAGCCCTTGCAAGTGACAGCCTCCTCCCTGGGAGAACGGGAGGCAGGGGAGGCTAGGCAGGACCAGGGGCTGCCCAGGGGGGGGGGGGAGAGAGAGATCTCACCTGAGCCTGGCAGGTGGAAAGCTCCTGCTGCCAGGAGGCCAGCTGCTCCTCGGTCCTCAGGGCCTAACCAGACAAAGAGCAAGATCAAAGCTAAAAGGGGGGGCATGGCCAGGGGGAGCCAGGGACTTTCTCCCCCACCTCCCTGGGGCCTCACTTGCTCCTCAGCCTCCTTCCGGCGTGTCTCCTGAGCCGCCTCCACCGCTGCCTGCAGGGTGTCGATTTCCTGGTCCCTCCTCTGCAGCTCCTCCTGGAGGACGCCGGACTCATGCTGTGTGGCGCTCAGCAGCGTCCTCTGATGATCCACCTGGGCCCGGGAGGGAAAGACAGCCTTAGCTGGAAGTGATGGGGGTGCCACCCAAACGTCCCCAAGGGAAAGGGCCGCGGGGGCTGCCAAAGCCACCTGGCCTCGAGGTCCTTCCGCCTGCACGCAGAGAGGGCAGCCCTGCTCAACCCCAAGCCCTCTGCCCCACCCCCACCCCCCCACCCCCGCAGCCCCGGCGCCCACACCTCACTCTGCAACAGCTTCAGCTGGTGGTGCACCAGGGCCGTCTTCTGCTGTAGCGCCTGGACCTCCTTCTCTTTGGCACGGACCACCCCCTCGGCCGCTTCCTGAGAGGCCCGGGAAGTGGCCACCTCTTCCTGCAGCTGCCGAACGGCGTCTTGGCTTCGCTGCACCTGCGGTGGTGGCCCCAGGGGCTTAAATGGGGGAAGGACCGGGCAGAGGCCTCCCTGCTTCGATATTCCCCTCCACCCCCCATCGCCTCCTAAGCCGGCCCAGCCTTCTCTTCACCCGCAGAGAGGGCTCACAACGAGGGAACAACTTCCAGAGGGAGGGAAGGGGGGCTTGCTGTTTCCCCCCAGGCCTCCCACAGGGACCCTACCTGCTCCGCTGCTGCTTGGCCTTCCATCTTGGCCCTGGCCAGCTCTAGCTCCAGCTCCGTCTGCCGTTGGGCCTGAAAGAGTGAAAGAGGGCCATGAGGAGGCTGGCAGGAGCTGCCTTGGGGCCAAGGGGTCCTTCTCGCCAGCAACCCACTGGCTGATCCCTGGTGCAAAAGGACAGTCGGGCTCTTGGGTGGGAAGACAACCTGGCCCCCAGGCTCATTCTGGTTACAAGCGACCCGAGGTTCCCCACCTGGCCAAGGACCTTCCACGCCAGCCTTCCCCACGCCCACCCCTCTTCAGGCTTGCCTGCCTCCTCCTTGGATCCCACTTGCCCTCACTATCGCAAGCACAGCCAGGTGGGAGCACCCCCAGCCCTGCTGCTCTCACGGCCTCCCTCCTCGCTGCGCCCCCTCCTCCCGGGGACCAACCCCACCCCTGAGGCAGCACGGTCCCTTCCAGGCCTGGAAGAGAAGGGTAGAGGGGGAGAACCCCACCTGGGGCCTGCTAGCCGCCCAGCCACCGGCCTGGCCCACCCTATGAAGCGTGCCAGCCGAGACACAGACCGAGGGAGGGGCTGGGGCCCTTCAGCTTCTCCGCACCTGCTCTGGTGCGCTCTGCAGCTCCTCTGGCTGGTCTTGGCCTCGGCCTCCCGGTTGCCGGAGGAGCCCTCTCTGCTCGGCCACTTCCTGCTGCAACATGCTGTGCCTCTCCTGGAGGCGGTGCAACGCCACGGTCAGCTCCGCAGCCTGGAGAGCAAAGGGAGAGTCAGGGGCGAAGACCTTTCCCTGCCACAGATCCTGGGAAAAGTGTCCCTCTGGCCCACGGCTCCCGCGTGCAAAGGGCCGATACCAGCTCCCAGAGTCCACGGAGCAGGACCGGTTTCTACTTAGAGCAGCCAAGAGCATGCCTGCTTCTCCAGCCGTGCGCAGAGTGGCCTCTGCAGAAGAAGCCGCGGCCCCTGAGAACTTAATCCCTCCTAGCGTCGCCAACGGCAGGCCCGGCCCAAGATCAATAGCGTTTAGGCAGCCGAGGTTGGGGGGTGGGGTGTCCCCCTTCCTCTCCCAGTACAGCCGATCAATAAGAGATTCCCTTCTCCTCGGCGTAGGCAAGAGGGAAGCAGGGCCTGAAGGCTGGAAGCGGGCCCTGGCCACGCGCTGGGGGCCTGAACTCTCTCTCCCATGGGGGAACCCAAATGGGGTGGCAAGCACCCCTCCCCCTGGGACTGCAGCCAACGGCCAGATCCCACACACCCTTGGAAACCATTAAGGGAGCTTCTGGAGCCACTGCCACTGGGCTGGGCTGGGCTGGGCTGACTATGAGGTGGAGGAGGAGAAGGAGGAGGAGGAGGAGGGAGGAATGCAAAAGACAGGACAGGCAGCCTGGCTGGAGCAACCTGGGCTTCAACGGGGCTTCCCAGGCTCCGCTCTCTCCGGCAGTCTTTGCTCTCTTGGGGGGGGGGCAGAGGTCCGATTCCTCCCCTCCTCCCCCCAGCCCCATGCTCCTGTCCTGAACCAGGGCAGCAAGAGCTGGAGAATTGGAATCCGCCCTGGGATCCTCTCGCCTGGACTCTTTGAGGGAGGTGGATCTCCAACAACTCTGGGAAGGAAGGGGGCACTCCTTTCCCCACAACTAGCCGGCCTCGGAGTCCCTGCCACTGTGCACTCATACACGCACCCAACCCAACCCACTCACACAATAAGCTGGGAAGAAGAATCTCGTTAATTGCCACTTTTGCACTCTTCTTTTTGAAGCTGTGCTTATTGAAATTAAGCAGCAGCCACGTTCTGCCTGGGACAAACACCATTTCTTTTTCGGCTTCTCGTTGAGTTAATGACGGCTGGCATGCTGGGAGGAACCCACAGGTCCTGACCAGACCAAACCTAGAACCTGAACTCAAAGAGCAGGCCCTCCAGACTGCACCGGTAGAGACGCACGGGCTCCTCTTCGCCAGAGGTCTATGAGCTACTCCTGTTCACCTGCTCCCGGGAACCACTGGGTCAGTAACAACAGAGGACGGGTCAGCTTACGTCTGAGGCTTCTTCCCTTCAGTTCCACACAACAGCCCAAGGGAGGAGCAAGGCTCTGGCATGTCCACCGCATTCCCTCTGCCTCTGCCCACTGGACAGACCCACCCGTTTGCAGAATCGTGGCCCCCGTGGCTGCTCGGCGCCTGGGAATATGCTTAAGTGAAGCAGGAGCCCAGGCCCTCATTAGCACCCGCCTCCAACATCATTAAGACGTTTCCAAGAAAATTAATTGAGAGACTCATTAAAAATAAATTAAGAAAAATGTGTTGCAGAGCGCTAGCTTGGAGCTCGTAAATCACCCCTCGCAGCTCCGGGCTGCTGTGCAGACAATTAACGCCGGCCAATTTGTTTTATCCTGACCGCGAAAATTAGAAAGCAGACGTGGAGATGAGATTAGGGGTGCCTGTCGAGCGGAACTCGGAGTGCATATTTTAGGGATGTAAAATGGAAATGAGGAAAACGACCAAGGCCAGGGAGCTTTCTGTCAAGGAGCTCTCTGGAAATACCGGCTTCAGAACAGGAAGACCCAAGAGAGGGGGAAGCAGGTACGCCATTGTCCCAGCCAGGAGCGGCAAGGCCAGGGAGGCTTGTAGTCAAGGGGACCACCAGCATTGCTCAGGGGCCACCAGGGCCACCACACCTGGCCACTGTGGGCACCAAGCTTCTCTCCCTTCACAGCCCGCTTTTGTGCCAGTTTTTTGCTACTTGGGGCAAGCTCTGGAGGGCACCCTTGGGAGGTTGAGCAGAGGAGAAGACGGGAAGAACCAGCAGGCAGTTCGCGGCCCCCGGAGCTGCCCCATGGGGCCTGCGGCGGAAGCCGTCCCTCTAGACCACTGGTGGCGAACCTTTGGCACTCCAGATGTTTTGGGCCACAGCTCCCACAGTCCTTTATCACTGGCAATCTAGGCTCAGAATTCTGGGAGTTGTGGTCCAAAGCATCTGGAGTGCCAAAGGTTCGCCACCACTGCTCTAGACGCTTGCCACATCCCTCTGGTTCGTGTGGTCAATCGAAGGACCCTCGGGCCTGCTCCTGCAGCCTACGGGCTGCCCGCTTGTTCTGCCTTGTGAAGAGCCACAGCCAAAGCCAGATCCCTGCCAAGGGCAGAGACGTCCGGGCAGCCCAGAAAGTCGAGAAGAGGGTCGGAGGATAGAAGTGCAACTCAGGGCTTCTCCGCCCTACACTCCCCCCCCCCGGTCTTTTTCTCTGGGGCCATTGAGGCAGGCCTTGCAGTTCTGGAGAGGGGACAGCAGGGGGCGCCCCCAGCCTTTGCATCCTCCCTCCCCCTCGCCCCTCCCCTCTAATTCCAAAATGGCAGCTTTTTGAAAATTCACCTTGATTATCAGACATTAGAAGTGACTCATCCCACAGCGACTGTCTGGCAGAGGGATGGGATCAGACAGCAGGCAATGAGGGGACGGGGAGGCGTTTTAACGGTGTCGCTCCCAGAGCCCTCAAAAAACCTCCTTTGTTCTGTCAAAAGATTCCCATCCGTCGGCTCGTCGCACTCCACTCAAAGGGCGGGATTCAGCACACAGACAGACACACACACATGGACACACACCGTGGGGGGTGGAGGGAGATGTGCAGCCCCACAGCCACCGCCCCACATCTGCAGGCCCTTCCTAAAGTCGCCCCACAGCTCACAGGAAGACTCAGCACTCTGGCAGAGGCTGAAGGAAGTGACTGGGGGCTGCTCTTGCACCAGCAACCAATGGCATGTTCTGCATTTGGCGTGAAGGCACCGCAGAAGGAAGGAGCCCTCTCCCTCTCCCTCTGTCACCTGCAGGATTTGTGTGACAGGGGGTGTGGGGGGGGAAGCTCCTGGCAGGTGGTGCAAATCTTTCTGCCCCTTCAAAAGCCCCCCCCCCTTGGCTGCTCTTCCTGTGCGCTCATGGGCACAACGCACGGTCCAGGAGCTCTACTCGAGAGCACCTCAATGCTTGTCACTTGGGCATCTGCCTGACAGTGAGGGGCCTCAACAGCCCCCCCCCCCTTTCTTTGGCTGGGAGAGGGAAGAGGCATGAAGCAAAAGCAAAGCAAAAAGCAAAGTGGTCTGCTTACATATACCGCCCGATACCACTTCAAGTAGTCTCTGGGCGGTTTACAGTTTTCAATTACAGTGTGCAGGCTACACATTGCCCCCCCCCCAACCTACCCCCCAGCAAGCTGGGTACTCATTTTACTGACCTCGGAAGGAGGGAAGGCTGAGTGAACCACGAGCCTGCTACCTGGGATTGAACCCCAGGTTGTGAGCACAGTTTTACCTGCAATACAGGCATTGAACCACTGCGCCACGAGGCCTGCCTCTCATTCTGGGGGGCCCCCACATGGACCTCCAGCAAGCAGGTGCAACAGCAGACATCCTTCCTGGAAAAGCACGTGCTGGCCGGTTCTTTAAGCGTAGCAGAAAATCCATTTTGGGGAAAGTTTCCCTAACAGGCAGGGCTGGGGAGTCGGAGGAGGAGGAGGAGGAGTCGAGGAGGAGGAAATTTTGGGTACCTGGAGTCGGAGTCGGCATTGTTTGCCGACTCCGACTCCAGGTACCCACAATTTCCTCCTCCTCCTCCTCCGACTCCACAGCCCTGCTAACAGGGAAGGAAGCAGGCTGGAAAAACAGGTGGGAGAAGGGCCAGGGCCAGGCAGGGGAAACCAAAGGAGAGCACAGCACAGCAGAGCAAGCCCTTGACCAGAGATATCTTTCCTTCTAAATCGGGGGCCACCTCTCTGTCTTAGAGAGAAAGAACGAAAATGCAGAATTCCCAAATCTCTCACAAGCCTTCTGTGTCACAGTACCTCTGCGAGGGCCAATCGGTATTTGCTCCTCAAGGCCGCCATCTCCGTCTCTGCCGCAGCCAGCTGGACCATGGCACCTTCCGCCTGAAAGACAAGATCAGAGACATAGCCAGTAGAGAAGCCACGGGGCCAGAAACCCTAAGAAGGAGCAGGTGGACGAAGAATCCGGGGTGGGGGCATGGGGGGGGGGGAGCTGAGTCTCTCTTTGTGTCAGGAGGACCTCCTCCATGATTCACAACCATGCCCCTCTATCACCAAGTCACGGCTATTTCTCTAGTTGTCTTTTGCTTTTGTCTTTTTGCCTATGTTTTCAAAGCAAATGCATGAGGTGCCCCTTCCTGGTTACAACAGGGCGCCATAGAAACCCCAAAAAGGCCAATGCAGGCCCAAAGCAGACCCAGATGTTGCTGTGCACAAGTTGCAAATGGGCGAGTTACCCTTGAATTGGTGGCTCCATCAGAGGAGTGGAAGGCATCACAAAGAGCACTGTTTGTTTGATTTAAAAAAAGGAGCAGGAACCCTTCACGCACTTCTCCCAGGTACACTGGAGGTTGTATTGTACGCATGGGAAGAACAAGCCCTGCTGAGGGAACATCAGCATGGGTTCTGCCAAAAAAGTAGAAACATTGTTCTGAATATAGGCAATTGGGATGGGGGTGGGGTTTTAGCATGAATCCTTAATTATGCCCTGTATAAAATAAGATGGACCACAAAGAAGGCTGATTGCCGCAGAATCGATGCTTTTGAGCTGTGGTGCTGGAGAAGAGTCTTTTTAGTCCCCTGGACTGCAAGGAGATCAAACCTATCCATCCTGAAAGAAATCAACCCCAAATGTTCACTGGAAGGACAGATTTTGAAACTGAGGCTCCAGTACTTTGGCCACCTTGTGAAGAGAGAGGCCAAATTACTGGACCTTGGAAAAGTCCCTGATGCTGGGAAAAACTGAAGCTATGAGGAAAAGAGAATGAGATGGTTGGACGATGTCATCGATGCAATCAACATGGATTTAGCCAAACTCCGGGAGGCAGTGGAAGACAGGAGGGCCTGGCGTGCTCTGGTCCATGGGGTCACGACGGGTCGGACACGACTGAACACCTGAACATCAACAATCTTACAAAAACCGCTGACAAAGTCCTTCACCAAGCTGTTTGCAGAGGCTGATTAAAACAAAGTCCCAAAGGACAGGATAGGAACTCTGCATCTTTGCCACGGAGGGAGCAGAATCCCTGAGCAATTTACATCTGGACTACAGCTGTCGAGCAGCCACCAGTCCTCTGAGTCAGCAAGGAGGAGGGAAAGAGGGAAGTTTGTAAATGGCACCGAATTATTCACCACAAAGCCCCAAACAGACTGGGCAAGGCTCCAGCTCTTAATGATGATCACAGAGGAAACCCAGAAAACACACTCCCGGGGAATCCCAGCGGAGCGAGAAATCACCTGCCCACCAGCGGGGTATGAACTGCCAACCCAGGAATAAGGGTTCTTGACCTCTAAGCAGGAAGCTCCCCAAATATGCTGTAGTCATGGAAACAGCCACCTCCTTGTGAGAGGTTCTTAGGAAAGAAAAAGCAACCAGCAAAGTGTGCTGCTTATATACCACCCCATAGCACTTAGAGCACTCTCTGGGCGGTTAGCAATTCAATTATGCAGGGTGCACATTGCTACCGCCTGCCCACCGCAAGCTGGGCCCTCATTTTACCAACCTCGGAAGGATGGAAGGCTGAGCGAACCTCAAGGCAGCTACCTGAGATTTGAACCCACACAGGTCACGGATACGGTTTTGACTGCAGTGCAGTGGTTTAAGCACTGCGTCACGAGGCTCAGTGAGGGGAAGGACAGAGATAGCAAGAGCCGCAGGGCCTCTAGATAGCAACTGTCTTTGGAAACCAACTGACTCCCCTCAAAAAAGGAGCGGAAGGGCAGCAAGGGGGGGCGGCGGCTAGGGCAGAGCCACTGAAACAGCCCGAGGGTGGAGGGAGGCTTACAGCATTTGGGACTTTCTGGGTCAAGAGCGTGGAGGAAAGGAAGACCAGCATTAAATTACAGAGGGCACCAAGAAACGCAGAGAAGTCACCTCCATCGCTTTGGCCGTTGGGTGTGTGTGTATGTGAAATCTAATGAAGCGGTTGAGCTGAAGGGTTCTGCCATGCCACCCTAAGAATAGGTATTTATGGAATGATCTGCTCCTTCCCAAAACAAGCCAGGAAGTGGTGCGAGGCCAGGACGCTGTCTGCCAGGGATCAGCAAGGCTCCCCAGTGAAAGGAGCCCCTCTGCCATGGTGACCCTACTGGCTCTTTCCTGGGCCGCCTTTCCCCCAGGCATTGTCAGCCCCTATTTTAAGTGCCACTGTGTCACGGCTGGCTCTCCGTGGCCTCGGTGAGCGCGTGCATATAGAACAGAAAGACCTCTTGGCGGTTTTTCTTTTCTTTTTAAAGCCAGCCTCTTTTTGCTCGCAGTAAAACACGCACAGAGAATCAATGGGCTTGGCAGGGGAAAGGCCTCAAGAGCCAGGAAACCTCACTCATTTCTCTCTCCCCCCCCCCCAAGTCTCCCCAAGGGTTTTGCCCACTGTAGCCCTCGGCTCCTCCTCCTCCTCCACTGTAGCAGCAGCAGGAGCCACCAGAGGCGGCATCAGGGCTGGCCACCGATAGCATTCTGGGCCACAGCCTTACCAGAAGACCGGCGTCCTGGAGCTCTTCCCACAAGACTTGATCTTCTGCCGGCTTCTTCCCCAGTTCGGCCTGCTTGCCCTTCTCCCGCAGGAGGACTGGCTCTACCTCCATGTAGGCGCTTCCCTGGCATTCCTTCCAGCTGGGCGCACGCTTCTCCACCTGGCGAGCATAAGAGGAGGCGGGCGTGTCAAGAGGGCAGGAGAGAGACAGACCCCTCTAGCCTCCGAGGCAGCCGTTCACGCCCGCCGAACGAGGTTCAGCTCCGCTCCGTGACTGACCGTGGGCAGGCAGGAGGGCTTCTGGAAGGAACGTCACGGAGCCTTGAGGAACTGCACACGCGGTGCCCCTGCAGACACACCCGCGGGGAAGCCAGCAAGGAACTCTCTTGCTCCAGAGCAGTTAGCACGCGCACTCTGGAGCACGAGACCATTGTGCCGAAAGAGGCGATTCCTCAAAGGAGCAGCAAGCCGCGGCCGAGGGAAGCGGCAAGCCAGCAATGGCTGAGAGGCTGGTCCCGGAGGTCAGGGTGCCAAGCAGGAAGGATGGTGGGGGTGGGTGGGGGGGACCAGGCTTGGCAGACTCGGCCTCCCAGTGCCCTCCCGGCCCTCTGAGGGGCAAGCAAGACCCTTGCCTTTCATGCCACCACTAGCTTCTCAGCAGAGGAATGGCAGGGACATCTCTCTCTCTCTCTTTGTCTCACTCAAACAGACTGGGGCAAGGTAGGTAGGTAGATTAGATAGATAGATAGATAAATAGATAGGTAGATAGATAGATAGATGAAGGAAGGAACTGAAGATAGATAGATAGATAGATAGATAGATAGATAGATAGATAGATAGATAGATAGATAGATAGACTCGCAAGCAGCAGCCTGTCACCCAGAAAGGAGGGAGGGGAAGATGCCGGCTGGGCTGGCACCAAGGCCCCTTCCATCTCAGCCCTTGGCGACGATGCCCACTTGGAGAGGCACCTCACCTAGCCTCCTGCCCTCTTCTGCCTGCTCAGGCACCGGCTCTGCAACAGCCAGGGAGCCGCGAAGCTTCTCCAAGCGCCCAGGATCAATACAGAGAGTGCCTGGCTCGGACGCCGCGCCCTCGGTGAGGGAGAGCAAGCTCTTACCCCCTGCCTTCCCTCGCCTACGGAGGCCCAGGTTTTCAGGCGTCTCCCCTCGCCCTCCCCCTGGCCCACCTGTACCTGCTGCTGCCAGGGTTCCTCCAGTGCGTGGCCTGGGTCCGGGGCTCGGTGGCATTTCCACTCCTCGTCTTGCTGTTTCTGCAGCTCACGGACCCTCTGCTCCCGAGCATCCAGCTATTGACCCGCCCAGGGAAAGAAAGAAAGAAAGAAAGGGAAGGAAGGAGGGTAGGATGGAAGGCAGGGAGGGAGGGGGGAGGAAGGAGGGAGGGAAAGGCAGAGGAGAAATCAATTAGTACTGGAGGGGCTTCACAAAAGACTGTAGTACTGGAGGCTCCAGGGGAAGGGCTGACGGTCTTGAGGACAGGAAGTCAATATGTGAAACATGGGGAAGTGCTCCCTCCACAGAGAAGCTGGCCATCCGCTTCAGCCACGGGCCCTTGGAAACCCCACCGGGACGGGGCAGAGGCAGGTGTACTGCAAGAACCAACACTCACACACACGCACACACGCACACACACCATGAGCACACCCATCTCTGCCACGGGGTTGTCGGTGTGGTTCCCAGCCCTCCTGGCTTTGGCCACGCGTGAAAGCAGGCCAGGGAAAGAGGCCCGAGAGAGAAGGGAGCCAAGCCCCTGGTCTGCCAAGGCGCCTCTCTTGTCCTGGTCCAGGAGCCGCTCCCGGCGAAGTGCCTTTGCTCCTTGACGCTGGAGCAGAGAGGAAGGAGCAAGGGAGGGAGAAGGTTCGCCCAGGAACATGCCAAGATTTTTGGGGTGCTGGTCCACTCCCATGTCATGGGAATTCAGGGGCTGGAAGGCCCTGGCTCTGCCGCCGTGCCCAGGAGAGCAGAAGCAGCCAAGGGCAGAGGGCTTTTCATGGCCCACACGCAGGTAGCAGGTACCGGCGTCCTGGGACCTTCTGGTTCAGCGGTTAGGGGGCAGAGGGGGCAGCCAGACTTTGGGGGGCGAACTCTGGAGGGTCTTTCGTGGGGCACCGCCCTCGGCGATGCTCCAGGCATCCCTCACTGCTGGCTGGGGCTGACCTGATGTGTCGTCTGCTGAGACCCAAAGGGCCTTGCGCTTCCACCACCACCACCACCGCCACCAGAGCCAGACCACCACCCCTTTGGCGTTGAGGGATTGGGTCACGGGAAGAGGGTCAGCCTTGACCCATGCAAAATGGCCTGGTGGGGCACCTCAGACCCCAAAGAGAAAGCCAAGGAGAAGGCGAATCAGGCCCTTCTCTCCAGTCGGCAGCTTGCCCAAGGAAAGGGGAAGGACTGGGCCGGTGTGTCCCGAACCAATGCCACGGGCAACCTCCTCCCGCCCCCCGCTAGCCTCCTCTGGGGAGCATCCGCCCTTGTGCTGCGGGAAAAGGTGGAAAAGCCTCCCTCCCCCACACACACACACTTCAAAGCGATCAACTCTGCCATTTCTTTCCTTTCCTCTTCAGAGGCAATTACGTTCATGTCATCATTTCTGGAGACATTTGCAGAGAGAGAGAGAGAGAGAGAGAGAGGGAGAACGTGCGTGCGCAAAGAGAGAGGAAGAAGGCTGGATTATCTGCTGCCTTCTCTGTCCTCCTCCCCTCGCCACCGCCACCGCCACCGCCCTGCACCAACCCAGTGGCTTCCACAGTGGAGGCAAAGTATTAAATTAAATGAGGTGTCGATGAAGCTGCCGCGGTTGCAGGTCAAAGCCGCTTGCGCTCCGTTCTGCCCCTCTATGCAAATGGCTGCATTAAACCCACGGATGTCAAGTTGCCGACAAGTCTCCGGTGGTGCTCCGGCGTGATCAAAGCTGATTGCGGAGGCAATTACCGCCAGAGAAAAGACAATCACCGCCTCCTGCTCATCCCGGGTGTGTGTGGGTGGGTGGGTGGGTGGGGCTCCGAGGGTTTAATTGTTCAGCAAAGCTGAAACTGCAGGCCTGCCTCTGGGGTGCGCAGGGCCCCTCCCTGTGTGTGTGTGGGGTGGTGGTGTTGCATGCAGGCGTGTGAGCAAGCCAACAGCCCCCCTTCGAAGCCACACACCGAGCCCAGGCGCCCCGTCCTGTAGCAGAAGGAGCCACGGCAAGGCTTGGCCAGCCCCAAAGAGGCACAAGCCCTGGGCTGCGCTAGAATCGGGGCCTTTCTGTTCAGCCCCCTTCGCAGGCCAGCCACGTCCCCCGCCCACAAGAGAGTTCTCCAGCGGAGAGAGTGGCACCATTCCCAGCAGGGAGGGGAAATCGCCCCATCGGTGGGGGCTTGGCCTTCCTCAAGGGCAGTCTCCTTCCACTCCCCAGGGCCGGCCAGCTCTGTCCCCCTTGCCCTCTCTGCTTGCTCCCTGCCAACCTCTTTCAGCTCCCCCCCCCCACGGCCAATATGGTAGTCCCGTCCCCCAGTTGGGATTCTTTGGCACTGGCCTCCCAGCTGCAAACCAAGAGCCCCCTGCCTGTGTGGATCCTGGGGGCAGGGCCAGGGGGCACCTGCGTCACCCTCCCTCCCCTCTCCAGTTCCAGCTGTTCTGTTGCAAGCCTGGCTTTGGGGGGGGGGCTTTTTGGCCACTGGATCCTAGAGAGAGGAAAAAGCCCAGCCAACACCACCTCCTCCCAAGCCGAGAACCAACGGCTTCTGTTTGAGAAGAGGAGCGCTTAGCTGGCAGTAACCACGGGGCGAACTGAGGCAGGGCGGGCAGGCAGGTGGGACCAGGTGCCAGCAGGGGAGCAGGGGGGCAGCCAGCCAAGAAATGGCACAAGCCCTCCGGCTCCAGCCAGTCTCTAACGTTAAACACAGGCCACCACGCGTGGCTCTAGTATGGCTTAACTCTTCAGCACACCAAGATGCCAGGAAACGGAGGAGCCGCAGGGTTTTCTAGGGCCTTGGCCGCTAAGGAGGTCCACCCTTTGGCCCCTGCTTCATCTCGAAGGATTTGCCAGTTCTTTGGGGAAACAGTTGCTCAGCTCCCGGGCGCTTCGTCCCCTGCATTGTCTCCGAAAGGGAAAATGGCTGACGCCGTGGCGCAGCCGGGTGCAGCTCCACCAGGGAAGGAGCGGCCTCGCGTGGCTCCTTCTCCCCCCTCCTCTCGCCTGCTCTCCATTCAACGCCCCCCCCCTCCACCCTTCCTTGACTGGAGGCTCCATTCACAACTCCTGCTCAGCCTCCGCAGGTCCTTTGTTCGGGGAAATGGCGCAGCCTCTGCGGTTTCCCTCCCCCCCCCCCAAATGGCCTTTAATTTTGTCCAGTTCAGCGTCTGCCGATTGTTCGCCGCTGCCGGGCGAAGCTTTGATTAAACCTCCTAATTTTTCCGCCTTAGCTTCCTCTCGGAGGAGGGCGAGCCCTTGACCCGAGAGGAGCAGAGAAGTGGTCCAAAGGGAAAAATCACCAGGCAAGGAGGAGGGAGGAGCCGAGAGGAGGCAGGCACAAAGGGATGGAGGAGGAGGAGGAGGAGGAAAAGGGCTGAGGAGGAGCACGCCCGGGAGGCCACCGGTGGGCAGTGGCCGGGCCAAAGAGCGGACAGATTAACGCCTCTGCTTGGCTCGAGTGCCCGGCGCTCCTGCCGCCTCCTTGGTCTCCAGCAGGCTGGACTGGAGGAAGAGTGTGGGTGGGTGGGTGGGTGGAAGTTCCTCTTTTGCTCAGCCTGCTGGCAAGTTCCTAAGAACATAAGAACGTAAGAAGAGCCATGCTGGATCAGGCCAAAGGCCCATCTAGTCCAGCTTCCTGTATCTCACAGCGGCCCCACCAAATGCCTCTGGGAGCGCATGAGACTAAATCTCTGTCTCCTGATACCACTCCCCTGCATCTGGCCCTTGAAGTACCCCGGTTTTAAGCCTGGAGATGACACATCTCCCATCATGGTTTGTCACCTGGGAGGGACTTTTCCTCCAGGAATCTGTCCAATCCCCTTTTGAAGGCATCCAGGCCAGGTGCCATCACCACATCCTGTGGCAGGGAGTTCCACAGACTAACAATACACTGGGTGAAAAAATATTTTCTTTTCAATTTGAGTGTATGTCCCCTAGTTCTGGTATTTTGTGAGAGGGAGAAGAGCGTCCCTCTATCCACATTACTCATGCCCTGCGTTATTTTGTACGTCTCAATCGAATCCCCCCTCAGGCGCCTTTTTTCCAGACTAAAAAGCCCCAAATGTTTTAGCCTTTCCTCATAAGGGAAGTCCCCCAGCCCAGTAATTACTTTAGTCACTCTCTTCTGCATCCTTTCCAGTTCCACAATGTCTTTTTTGAGATGCGGTGACCAGAATTGGACACAATACTCCAGGTATACTTCTGACGAGGGCTGTTCAGCCCAGAGGAGTAACTGCCTCGAAGGGCACCCTTGTAGTCGTTTGGGGGGGGAGGGAGGGGGGAGAGCAACACGGACACCCACATTGCATGGGAAGCGCCCCACGTCTGTAGAGGGACCAAACCAACAGTGTCCTTGCCAGGTGGGCAGGCCGGCTAGCTGCACCCGACCTCAGTCTAGTTATTACAGGTGTCAACGGGTTAGGGTTAGGACTGAAGGGTTCTTCAGAGGCCACTTGGAGTCTGCCAGACAGCTGGGCCTTATGTCTTTTCGCGGGGGGGGGGGGCTCTGCATCTGCCCTGCCCCAGCCCTTCTGGGAAGGGGTCTGCAAGCAGGGACACGCTCGGGCCACTAGCCTCTTCTTCTTCTTCTTCCTGCTGCTCCCGCCCGTCGCCTCCCTCCGTCCTCCTGCGGGCAAGCTGCCACCGGGTGTCCGTCTGTCCCTCCTTCCACCCACCCGCCCACTCTGAGCTGCACCGGCTGCTGCTGCTGCTGCTGTTCCTCCTCGTCGCCCAAAGCCCCCGTCCGGCTGGGAAGGGCCCGGCCAGTCCTACCTCTTTCCTGGCCGCCTGCTGCTGAGCAGCCTCTCGTAGGGGGACGCAGAGCTCCACGAGGAGTTGCTCCTTCAGGGGCAGCGCAAGCTCGGACTCCCTCGGCTGACCCGGCGGGCAAGACCTACACCCACGGAAGGAACCAAAGGGCTGCTCAATCGAGGCCCCGAGGGCACTTGGGGAAAAGGGAACAAGGCGCCACGCGGCCTTGGGGAAGAGAGGCAGCCGCTCAGAGCAGGACAAGACTGGGGAAGATGGCGTCCCTTCCCTGGTTCAAGATCCCAGACCAACCCCTGGCAGCGGGAGGCACAGAAACCCCTGGGTGAGACCCACCGGGCGCCCAACCTGGACCAAAGAGACTTCCTTGCCCAAAGGGTGTCAACCAACTGCAAGAAGGAAGGACAGCTGTCCATGTATGAGGAGCACAGGGACCTTTTTGACAGGCCAGGAGTGGAGGAGGAGGAGGAGGAGGAGGAGGAGGAGGCGGAGGAGGCGGGGCAACGTGGCGGAGCAAGTCAGGCAGTTTCCCACGGGCAAAGCAGCCACGAGTGTGCCAGGAATCAGCGCCTCTTTGTCAGAACAGTCAAGCTAGAGCAACCAATGGATGCAGAAGGTGGCTGGAGAAGAGAGACCCTCCACGGGGCCCAACCAGCAGGCAGAGTGCAATGGATGGAACCTCTGCATGACGACGCAGAAGCCCAAGAGTTACCCCCCTCAAGCCGGGGGTAACTCTGAAGTCTGTTGAATGGATGGACGGAAGGACGGATGGATGGAAGGAAGGAGTTCCTATACAACCTAATTTACCAGGACGCTGGAGTTGATCAAGAAGGGTTAGAGGACCTCTGGCCCGGAGGAGCCTTGTTAGGAGGCCGGGGGGGGGCCCTCTTCACTCAGGGAGGGGCGGAAGGACTTTGCTCAACCTTCTTTGGAAGCCAGAGGGCAAGCCAACCAGCGGGAACATTGGAATATCCAAGAGGATAAGGAAAAATGGATAGATGCCCTGCTAATGTGGAAGGCACATGACAGAAAGGCTTAGGGTGGCTGCATTCTCAAGATACAGTGGGGCGTGGTGGCTCAGCGGACTAAGGCTCTGAAAACTGTTGGCTGCAAAGTCAGCAGCTTGGTGGTTCGAATCCAGGGTGCCAGGCAGTGGAGCGAGCTCCCGCTGTTCACCCCAGCTCCTGCCAACCTAGCCGTTCGAAAGCATGTAAATGCAAGTAGATAAATAGGTACTGCCATAAAAAGCAGGAAGGTAAAACTGTGTTTCCCATATCCTGGTCCCATGGCACGCATGCTCAGAGCGTGGTGGGGGACAGGCATTTTCCCAAGCAAACTTGGACTGTTCACCAAAGCACTTGCCCGCCCACCCCTTGGGGAGGGGGAAGGGTAACCCTGTATGGAATGGAGTAAATTCCTTCCATGGAAAGTGTGCTGATAGAGTTAATCTGCTTAGCAGGGGTTAATCAGAGGATCTGTCAAAGATTTAAGGATTTCACACACTTTGCCAGCGAGCGACCGCCTAACGCCGACGGCACAGCAGCCAGGCGGCACAACCCCCTTCCCACACGCTACGGCCTGGATCCTGAATCGTATCCCCAGGATATCCACGGAGTAGAGCGGCTGGGGCCAAACCCAGCGGATAGGAAGACCTCTCCTCTTTGTGCCAATAGGACGAGAGTTCTGTTCCTCCAAACGACCGGGAAACCAGCCCGGGAGAGGATGCCACTTGCAAGGGTGGGCCAGTGGATGCTCAGAGACGCCGGAACCTTCTCCATCCCCTCCGAGGCCGCCAGCCCGAGGCCTCCAGAACCGCTTCCAGGGAAAGCGTCCAACCGAGGCTTTGGCCAAGCTCCAGAAGAGGGAATTAGAGGGCGCTGCCTGCCGTCCTCTCAGGCACAGAACGGGCAGAGGAAGCGGTGCCAGGCTTTGGAATGCAATGGCAGGTCCAGTTCAGCTCCTGCCAGGTCAGGACAGGGGCACCTCCAACCCGCACTTGCCCAGGCCATGGCAGTTCCTGTCGTGGGCATCTCAAGAGCTCCAGCCGTCTGTACCCAAGGGTGCCTCCAACCCTGTTCGGCGAATGGCCGGCATATGAGGAACGTGAGGTTTGGAACCTTCTGGGTCTCCCTTTCTTTCCTGCAGGGCAACCCCGAGGTATTTGATGGGAAGACACTTCCCTCCTGACGCTCTTTCGAGGCAGGCCGTGTGGCCAGCAGAGGAACCGCTTTCTCAAAGGCGGAGAGAGTAAACAGCACCAGGTTTGGTCCCGGGAATGCAAGTGGGAGGGGAAAGGGAGGGAAGAGGAGGGGAAGGAGGAGAGAGCCTTCAGGGCCCCCAAGTTTCCTGGGTCCTTGCGGGGACGGGGACGGGGGGCAGACAGTGGCACTCATAAATTATACAGGCCATTTGCATATTCTAGTCATTGAGGCATTATGCAAACCCTGCCTGATTTGCATAACGGGTTCCACTCGCCTTCAGTTGCCTTGTGCTTTTTATTTATTATTTATTTTATTTCTCTCTCCCCCTCTCCGGGAAGAAACAAAAAGACCAAGTGACCAAATCCAAGGGGGAAAGGATTGGAAGAGAAAGGCCCTCCCCGACTCCCCCTCTATCACCACCACCACCACCACCACCACTGAGGACCCTGGGGGGAGCGTCTCACCGAGACGAGATGGCATCTGCCATGCCCTGGCATGGGAAACCTGGGGGGGGGGGTGTTTTTCGCCCGAAGCGGGGGGGTTGGGGCGGGGGGGTTGGGTGCAAAGCAAAGCAAGACCCCCCCCCGCTCACCTCTCCTCTCCAGGCCAAGAGGGTTGGGCTGGCAGGCAAAATCTTTCCCTTCGTCGCTGCTTAATCAAAGATGGCAGAGATGCAGATGCATATTGTCTTATATTAGGTGCTAATAAGCCAACCCGGGAGGGGGGGGCTTGCAGCGGCAGAGCAGGGGGGGCCTTCTTGCCTCCTCCTCCTCCTCCTCCTCCTCACTGAGGAAATCCTTCCTTCATTTAGAGAAGCAGGGCTGGAGGGGGGGGAAGGCGTGGGCTTTGATTATTTATAACAAACTGTAATGGTAGCCTTTTTGACGACGAGGATGAGCCGGGAGGATGTCGCCAGGACCTTGGGAGTCCACGTTTCTTCTGCAGGAGCTTGGCTTGGCTTGGCTGCGCCACCGCCAGCGGGCAAGAGGCGGGCGCCTCCCCTGCCCCTTGAAAAAAAAAAAAAAAAGGGATGGGGTGGGGAGGAAATGGGGGGGGGAAAGAGGGTAGGACCGTGCCAAACGGCGGGCGCCTGCACCCTGTGGGAAAAGTTGACTGTAATTCTCTGGCTTTTAAAATCAATTAATCCGTGTGTTAATTAACGTCAAGGCGGTAGGAGGAGGAGGAGGAGGAGGAGGAGGGAGGGGAGAGCGAGCGAGAGGTGGGGGGGGGGGGAAGGGAGGGAGGAAGGGGGAGGGAAGAAAGGGAAAGAGCTGCAAGGGCGGATGGATGGATGGCAGACTCCTCGCTGGCACCGTGCCATCCATTCAGTGGCAACGCCACCCTTTGTGCGATAACAACGGTGGGTATATGTTCCGGAGGGTGGGGTGGGGGGTGGGGTGGGGGGTGGTCCTGTACGGGGGCCAGACCGTGCGAAGGAGGAAAAGGAGATGGAGCTTGGAGGCCAGAAGCAGACGGCAAACGGCAGCCCAGGGCACGGGTGCCAGGAACACAGGGGGGCGCGAGGCTCTTAGTCGGACCTTCCATCCTGAGATGTCGGGGCTCCCTCCACACACACACACACACCGGCACAGCACCAACTGGACTGCCGGCACCTGCCCGCCTCCCCAGGCCAGCCCCCTCCTGCTGCCGTGAAGCCAGCGCGAGCTGAGACAAAGGCCGCCCTTCCGCCATGATGCCACTCCCAAGACCTGCCAGCCTGGCACCCCGGAGCCTTGAAAACAGGAAAAGAGGGAGGAGGGGAGAAGAGACGACGCCGGGAACAACAACAAAAAAAACCACACGCTGCCCGGTTGCCGCTTCCGTTCCGCTGTGCCCGGGGCAAACGGGCATCTGTCACCCTGGTAGGCACAGGAGTAGGTGCTTCTGCTACGCGGGTTTGCTGATGGCTGATACACACACACACACACACACACACACACACACACACACACACACAAGGACCCTGAAAGGAAGAACGGATCCTGCTGCCAAATCAACAAGAACGACCGGGACGGAGGAGGCAGCTGGTCTTGAGGAAAAAGATGCCACCGAAGCAGGCGGTGGCCGATGCCAGCTGCTGGTCCAACGACGAACTTAAAATTAATGCCAAGCCAGCCGAGACCAACATACAAGATGGCAGGTCTCCCGCTGGACCTCAGGAGGCATCGATGAAAGCACGCCCAGGTCCGGAGAGGGAACCTTGTGCACGGCTTCGGTGCGAACGGCAGGACAGACCCCAAGATGGGTACGTACCAGGTGGCCGGGCATGCACTCCGTTTTCTGGATGCATGCATGCTGGCATGGGTCAATGGGTGCCTGCACGTGTGAGCCAAAAGGAGAGGCTCAGAGGGCCAGAGAATTGCGAGGGAGGACACCCCTTCTCACTTCCGACCCGGGGAAACACGGAAGGCAAAATTGAAATGTCACACGGGCTGCCACAGGAGTCGCTGATTTACCTCCGTGCGGTCTGCCATCGCCAGGCAGAGTAACGGGGCCAGCGGGCAGCCCTTCGCCACAGCCACACGATGGAGCCTGCCTGCATCCTGTGGGGAAGGGGAGGAGGAGGAGGAAGAAGAAGAAGAAGAGGAAGAGGAGGAGGAGGCATGCCACTCACACCTGCACCAACATGAAGGCGGTCTGAGTTGGTAGGGGCTCCCCTGACGCTGAGGGTGGCACACCAGATAGGCCAGGAGGGACAGCTCCGGAGACACCCCACCCACCCTGCAGCAGGGCGGGAGGCTTTTCCCGGGTCTGCGCTGGAGAAAAGACACAGCTGCTGACTTACGCGGCGGGAGTCGCTGTGGATCCTGGAAAGCGTTTGGCTGGCATTGGGTGCAGAGCCAGGGACGGGCGCTGGAGACAATGGGAAGAATACACACACACACACACACAAACAAAGTCATGCCACGGGAATATTAATGGACTTCTTTGCTTAAGGAGGAATTTACAAAACATGCTAATGGGGTTTGTTTCTTCCTTTGTGCGGGGGAAAAAAGAAAGATATAAAAATCTCGGAAGAAAGCGTGGGGATTGGCGTGCGTCGTTTTCGCTTGGAAAACACTGGCATGGGATTTACCGCCAAGCGGCAGCGCTCAGGATTAACACCGCTGGCATCTTTTGGGCATCTCTCTCTATTTTTCTCTTCAAATGAACGAGCTTTCGTGGCTAATGAGGAATAATCATTTTGCTAATGAGCTTTGAAACATTAAAAGAAAAGGGAGGGGTACTCGGTTTATCGCCCTGGCGCTGCTGCGTGCCTGGATTACAAAAGAGAGCAGGCAGGCGGTGGGGGGGGGGGCCTGCCCTCCTGGATGGGGAGACGCCGGGAGATGGGTGCTGGGTCCCAAGAATGGCCTGCGCTCTCCCCGGACACCCCCCACCCCACCCTGCGCCTCCTGCCCACCGCTTCGGATTCCCATACTCTGCCAAGTGGAGGTTTGAGGAGTGACGGAGCCAGGCAGCCCTGGGTATGCCTCCAGTGTTTCATCATCAGACAGAAGAATGGGTTTTTGTATGCATATTTCATTAGCATATCATTAAGGCAAGCTGTACCGTGGGGCAGAGAGCCACCCGAAGGGGCGATGCGGAAGGGGGCCCGCGGGCAACCGGACGGGGCCAGAAGAAGGGAAGCCCCAGCTGCCTTCCCCTTGGGAACCTTCGGAAGCAGGATCTAATCTAGGGCGACCCAAACCCATTCCTGCAGTGGGTCACTCAAGAGCCGGGGCCAGGCACACGCCACCGTGGGGAATATCGTTGCCCGTGCCAGCAGAAAGGAAGAATGCAGGGCACCCTGGCAGAGCGGTTGGCGTCTTCACTAACGACCCCCCACCCCCACCCCCGCCTTTTGGGTTCACATCAATAACAGAGCTCCCAGGAAGGAGACACAAAAGCCGGAGGAAGGACCTTGTGTGTGTGTTTGGGGGGGGGGACGAGGGCCCCTCCCTCCAGCTCCTCTGCCCTAATTAGCAAACAGTTGGCTCTTCTGTCTTCCGCCATGGCTCCCCCCCTTTCTTCTTCTTCTTCTGGGGCTCCCCCTTGAGCAATTCATCAACCGCTCCCTGGCTGAGCTCTTTCTGCACGGGCACCAGCCGGGGGGGGGGGGAGGTGGCAGCGACAGCCCCAGTGGCTCTTTGGGGCTTTTGGACATGCCCTTGCTCTTAATTGGGGGGGAGGGGCTTTTCTCTTCTTCCCTCCAACGGAGGTGCTCGCTTGGGCTGCTCCATGGATGGCACTTGGTGTTGGAGTCTTCCTGCCGATGGGAGGGCCGGCGGGGGCCGTGGGAGTGTGTCACAGCCCCACTTCCTTGGGGGAAGGGGGCATTTGGGGTGGGGAGACAGATTTAGTGCTGCTGTTGCCCTTACCCGTACTTTTCTGCTATCAGTCTAGGGCAGTGATGGCGAACCTTTTAGAGACCGAGTGCCCAAATTGCAATTCAAAACCCATTATTATTTTTGCAAAGTGGCAATACAGTAATTTAATCTGTATACAGGTGGCTATGAAGGGGCGGTGTCGGGTGCCCACAGAAAGGGCTCCGAGTGCCACCTTTGGCACCCGTGCCATAGGTTCGCCAACTCTGATCTAGGGTGACTGCAAATATTCAGACACTCTGGGATGGAGTGAGTGGTGGTGGGGGAACGGACTCTGCACTGTACAAGATATGATCATTGCAATGGTGGTCGTGGGCGTTGAAGGAACAGAGGTGCTCCTTCCTCCTTGTGTGTCGTTTTCTGCCTGTCTGTAGTGTTGGGATACATGCAGATGTCGCTGCTGGTCTTCACAGAACCCTAATGATATACCAAAGCACCGTGACCCTGCTGGAGAGCAAAGCAGGAGTTGAGACAACAGTCCTGAGGAAGAGGGGGGTGGCAGATCAAGTGGTGGAATGTCCCCATAGGGAACCTTTCTCCAAATGGGACAGAAGGGAAGGGAGAGGTGGCCGCTCAGGAGCCACGCGAAGGGTCCACAGGCCCAAAGACATGTTCCCGTGGAGAGAGAGAGAGAGTGGGTGTCTGTTTTGACAAATGCCAGGCAGCCCAAAGGGGAAAGAGGCAAAAGAGCCGTCGGCAGCAAGGCAGGTTGTGCGTCTCATGATCTACTAGGAAGGCCCTTGCAGGCTCCCAGCCTGGTTAACTTTCATAGCCGCCGTTGCGGTATTTGACTCTCGAAAGAAGGACAGGCACCCTACGCAGGAGTAGGACACAATATGAAGGGAGGGTAAGAGCTCAACCGCCCCCTTTAAAAACAAAAATCTACTGATGATTCCGAACGCCCCCCCAGAAAGACCGAAGGGGTGGAAATGGCGGCGGCGGCGGGGGGGGGGGGAGCCAGCAGGCCATCTTTCCAAGAACTCGAGGTGATGAGATTTATTAGGTTTCTACAAGATTGTTTTTAATGACCCAGCAAGATTACAAGGGAATAAATAAGAAGGAAGCAGGAGTCCCAACCCTCTAAAAATAAACCTCTCCAGCCAGCTCAAGAGCCCAATGAGCCCGTACGAGGGAGCGGGTGGCGTTGGATTTGGTTTAAAGATCTGCTCAGCCCCCCAGCTGCTGCTGCTGCTGCTGCTGCTGGGGCCCCTGGCCAGCTGCCATCCTGGCTCCCGTCAGCGTCCCCCCCTTTTAATGGTGCACCCTTCCCTGACACTTCTGTAAACTCCTTGGAGGAAGGATTTGATGCTGCTGCTGCTGCTTCTTATCCAGATACGTCACTGGTTTACTTGGACCTTGCACTGTGGCGCGTCTTCTCGGGAGGTCCTTAGGAGCTGCCGTCTGTTGGAAGGCCTTGCCTGCGAACCGAACCCAGGACTTTCCGGGGGGGGGGGGGGGGGAGAGAAGCAGAGCTGGGCCTAACAAGCAAGAGACACAAAACCGGGCGCGGCAGGGGAAACGGGCCGGTGCTTCTTCCCAGGGAGCCCCACCTGAGCTTGCCCTCTTGAGTGGGAGATCCACCACCAAAGGAGAGCGGGTTGTGGGCTAATTTAGGGGACCCTTGCTCCAAATTTCTGTAAGACGGGTTATTATTTATTTATTTATTTATTTGTTGCATTTATACCCCGCTTATTCTACATTGTGTACTCTAAGCGGCTTACAGGAGGCAATAGCCATACAAATTACAATAAAACAGACAAGACAATAATAATAACAGTAAACAAAATTAAAACCTTATGGCACCTCGATCACTAAAATAAACACAAACCTAGCAGGAAAAGAAATGATTTAAAAAAGAAAGGCCCAGTAAATGATGGTGGACAAGTTGTTTTTGTTTTTGTTGTTTTTTTGTTTTTTGTATTAGAGGAGGATTTGCCCCAGTTTGCAGGATTCTGAAAAAAATCTTAACCCCTTGTGGGGTCCAGGAGGAAACTGCTCCACGGCACGAAAGTGGAACAACTGGTGTGGAGAGGGGACGTTGGCAACTAGGTGCCAGATGGTACAGGAAAATGAAGGACAAGAGTCAGATAAAATGGATACCCGGAAATCGCCTAGCTTCTATAGGTCATTCTTCACGATTGAGACAGAAAAGCTACTGTTTTCAGGGGCAGATGTGAGAGCTGCTCACGGACAACAATGGATAAACTAAAGATTTCAACTCAGCTGGGCTTGTCCAACCAGCCCACTGTCGAGAATTAAAAGGGAAAAAAAAAACTGCAAATCGGAAACGGCTGGAATCCTGAATGATACACTCTTCTAGAGGGCCCGACTGGTCGCTCTTTTCTAAGAACGAGTCTCGTGGTTCTTGGAACGTCCCCTAAGCTCATGGCGAGCGCCGCATCTTATGGAAGGAACCACATTCACAAAGGGAGCCATTTTAATTTACTGAGCTAATCCTTTCTTCTGGCTATCCTGAATGCGTAGCTCATCAGGTTTCATTTCCAGATTTCTCTATTTGAGAAGACTTATTTTATCCCATACATTTCTAGAAACCCTACGGCCTATATCCTGTTAAGGATTACAGAACTATAGAATAGCGGAGTTGGAAGGAGTCTCCAAGGCCACTGAGTCTAATTCCTTGCTCAAGGCAGGCGGAATCCAAATCAAAGCGGATACGACAGACGGCTGTCCGATTTTCTCTTGAGTGCCACAATCCTGCAGGGCAATCCCTAACAGGGAACTGTTGCATACCTGGTCCTTTTCCCATTGAGTGGAGGAACCCAACAAAAAGCGCATCAGATACTAAAACAATGCACTTCTGGCCAACGGCTGCATATTGTACCATAAGGTTGATTCATCTGCATTTGTGAGTTGGCATTTTACCCATGATACGTTCTCTCATGTACCCTAGGCAAGACTCGGTGAGGTCAAGTATGCATACATTTGTGCCATGCAGTCTTGAGGGTAGAAGAGACCGAGCCTATCAAACCTATCTCTTGCACAAGCTAGGGGGAACCCATCACACCCTCACAACCACACGGCGACTGAAGAGGAAAGCAAGACGTGGTTCTTAACAGACAAGTTTTGTGGATTTATCTCACGCATTGTGGATGTGGATTCATTCAAACCAGTTTCATCCTGCAATTCTCCTTAGAAGGACCCAAGGGAGCTGGGAACAAACCCGACAGTTAGAAGGATCGGGGTTACTTCTTCCGAGACAGCTTGGTAAAAGGCGATGTGCCAAAATCTTCGGTGTGGATCCCAAATATACAGGCAGGAGCCCTTCCATGTGCACCTTAGGGGTTCATGCAGATATAAAGGGCTGAGATACACCTCAGCGTAACACCTTGTGAAATAAAGCTACCGATGACAGAATCTGTCTGGCTTGTGCAGCAAAAGTTTTAGGAAAAGGGATCTCTGATGATGGTGCCACCTTCAACAGGTCACAAGAAGGCAAGCAGAGTGCTTCTGAATCAGACCTACGGTTGCTCTGATCAATAACTTGGTTTCCACCATGCCTCAATCGGGAACCCTCCGTCACTTCTGTCCTCTAGTGGCAGGTAGAAAGAAGCGTCTTTTTCTGAACCTGGAGGTAGCACCGTATGGCCACCATGAACAGAAGCTACCAAGAGCCTGGCTGGTCCAAACCACCTTTGAAAGCGAGCTATGTCTATTTGTTGAAAACATTTCTATCCCGATTTTCTCCCCGAAATGGCCCAAGGTGCCTGCCACCACCACGTCTTGTGGCAGTGAATTCCTTAGGCACTGCGAGATCAACCTCCCGCCATTGCTCTGTTAGGAGACCCTATTGTCTTCTATGAATATTAGGAGATACATAAAACCTTCTCTGTCACCACTTCTTTCAAACCACTTACAGTCTTTGGCGTCTCTCGGATTTCCTGAGATCTTCCTATTCTTGTTTCCTAGACTACCTTCAACGTCCCAACGACAGCCGCAGCAGCCCCCCCCCACCCTAAATAAATCCCAGTGGACCCTTGTATAGCAAACAGTTTGTATAACATAAAATTTGTCCAACATAAAATATTCTGGAGATGGGGAAATTTGCTTAACAGAGCCGCCTATGGGCCAAATCCATACAACATAAAAATGGGATTACTCCATTTTCAATGCATTCCTATGGGAAATTTGTATCAAGGAAAATTTGCTTAACATAATTTCATTTGGAACAAATTAATTCCTTTATACAAGGTACCACTGTATTTTGCCCTACAAAGCAAGCCTGCCTGGGCCTCGGTTTCCCTCCAGGAACTCCAAGGTGGTCCACGCACGGTCCACGCAACCCTGACCTGTCTTGCCTTTTGGCCCAGCCACTGGGGATGAAGGGGCTTCGTGGTGGAGGGGGGTGCTTCGGATCTAAGCCCTCCCAGTCCTGCTTCCACACGCAACATGCAACCCTGCCGGGGTGGCACCGAATATATCTGAGAGCTGGAACAAACGGGTCCGAGAGTGCAGGGGTTCACAGAAACAAAATGTCCACACGCTCCCTCTTGCCTGGAATCCTGCTGGCCCTTACCGTGCTGTGGTCACTGCCCCTGGCATCTCCTTCCGACCCAGAACTCTTTCAATTTCATCAGACCTGGCAGGAGCCAACCTCTCACTGCCAAAATGTTTCTTTCTCCTTCCATTTCCTGGGAGCTGCCAAAGTGCACAGAAGACCGGACTTGTTGGACTGCTTCTGTCCACCACCCCTGTCCTCCTGCCCCTTGTGATCTTGTGTCTTTCTCTTTCCTACATTCCCTCTCCTGGCGCCGTGCATCCATCTCTTCTCCCTTCTCCTTTACCCTCTGCTCAGCACACGCTCCTGCGGGCACCTGGTTGGTGCACGAGTCCTTCTCTCTCCACTCCCTATTTGGTTAAGCCAGCTATAGAAGCACCTTGCAGGGAGTGTTCCTTGCTTCTCAACCAGGGACTTGCCTTCTGTCATTTCCTAGAGGGTCCTTCCCTGCTTTATGGGCATTCTGTGTTCTGCCTTCTGGTGGGTTTCAGAGCAAGCCCTGCTGGGACAGCCCTCTCTACTCTTACAACTGTCCTGGTCACCATGGGAGCACATTCATCTAAAAAAAAAAATGCCGGCAAAGGAGCCCGTTTGAGAAGGAACAGGGATGACAGTAGCACGGCTGGATTTAAGGGCCAGCGATCAGCCTCCACGCCACGCAAGGCCCCTGCTTTGTGGGGCCGCAGAAGAGCAGAAGCAATGCTATCACCCTCCGGCAGATCACACAGTCCAAACCGGCAGCCACTGCTATTTCCGAAGCACAGGGAGTGCCATAGTTTAATGCTGGGAAGTCTTTGGTTTCTGCCCTCGATTCTCCCCACTTTTGGGGGTGGGGGTGCTGTTGTTTGCAAGGCTGCCTTATGAGCTGGCAAGGGAAGGCTGGGCTTCTTCACGGCCCATCGCACCGAAATACCTTGGATCTTCCTCAAGTGGCATTCGGGGAGAACACCCGACTCCTCCGTCGGCCTGCGGTGGGCAGGCAAATAAACAGCAGCCACTGTGCAAAAAAGGGCTGGACCGGCCCCCATCAGGCCGTGGTCACCTCCTGACAGCACGTCAGGCCACCTGAAAGCAGTCCTTGCCCAAAAGGCAGGTGGAACTTTGCTGCTCCAGATGCAAGGCACACCCACCGGGGCCACAATCTCTTGATGGATATTGTTTTCTCCTCCCCCTTAAGCAGGATGGAGGATTCTCCCCCCCCCCCCTGGTGCCTTCACACATCCTGCAAACTCTCTTAACTCTAACAGGGGAAAAAAAGTTTTCTTGGTCCATTGCCGGCCACGGCAACAGACAATATGGGCACAACTCAAAAAAAATGGTGTTTCGTTTGTCGTTTAGGGGGTCCGTTTCGGTTCGTTTTCGTTTTTCATGATTTTTTTAGCAAAAAAAAAATCGTTTTCATTTCGTTATGTAACAAAACAAAAAAACAAAAACGAAAAATTGCTGTTTTGTTGGCATTCATTACAGTTCAATGTATTTGCCGCAACGAAAACGAAACGCACGACAAAATTTCTGTTGTTTCGGTTCGTTTCGTTTCATTTTGGAGACAAAATTTGTTTTTCGTTTCGTTTCGTTACATAACGAAACGAAAAAATGAAAACGAAAACGAAAAAATTGCTCATTTCGTGCCCATCTCTAAATGGCACTTTCCGGGACAGTCCTTGTCCAGTGACCAGAAGATCTGGCTGCGACCTGCTATGGCCGACCGGCTGCCTCCGTGTCACTATTGCAGGAGCCTTCTTCAGATTCAAACGCGGCCAGAGCCACAAACACAGCCGCTGTTCTCTCCCTCCCCGCTTTAAAAGCAACGAGCTATTTACTCCCTAACAATTCTGCTTCAGAGCTGG
The DNA here is from genome assembly GCA_037367245.1 of Phrynocephalus guinanensis. Classification (NCBI taxonomy): domain Eukaryota; kingdom Metazoa; phylum Chordata; class Lepidosauria; order Squamata; family Agamidae; genus Phrynocephalus; species Phrynocephalus guinanensis. Next base: position 2,260,521 of record CM074746.1, on the reverse strand, counting down.
TTTAGCATTTTTATTGGAATGTGAAAGCTCTTAAAAGAAGGGAGGGGGGAAAAATCTAATCAGGCAGGAGAGATAGAAAACTTGCTGAATTTTTGCCCCCCCCCTCCCTCCCCGCGGCCGCCAACCTTTCCCCCCCTCCCCATCCTATCAAAAGCACATCTTCCATTCATTGCTTCCCGATGTCATTATGACAAGCGGCGGCAAATCAATGGCAGAAGGAGAAGCCTGGCCAGCCAGCCTCAACCAGTGATAAAGGTTCCCCAATCTGCCCGGCTTTGCTAATAGCATATAATAGCGGCCATTGGAGCCCCCACATTAAATCATACATTTCGCTCCACGTTTATTATGGGGTTTTTAAAACTCCTCGCCAAATTGGATTTTCTCGATGGTCTCTAATTTCAACATTTGTCATTTAAAATTAAACTCCTCCGTGGGGAAACGGAATGAAAAGGGGAGCAGGAGAAAGAAAGAAGAGGTGTGGGGTGGGAAAGTTCTCTCTCTCTCTCTCTCTCTCTCTTTCCTTTTTAAAATGAAAACCCATAAATAATGTCCAAATACCACCAGCTCTAGAATTTTCTACACTGAGAATGTTGGACCAGAAAGGTCCCCACTCCCACCCCCCCACCCCCAGAGCTTTGCCATGAAGGGAAAAATGAAAAAGGGGGACAGAGCTTTGCTTAAAAACCCAGGCAGCTTTGAGGGATCCTACTTTGGAATCTGCCACCCTTTGGATCTTTCTCTTGACAAGCCTGGACGACGGGCAAGCACCCCGAAGCCTGAGGCAGTGCAGGCGGGACTCCAGATCCCAAGGAAGTGCTCCGTGCAATCGGAGCCTGGCTGTTCCCCTCCGATGCCCAGCCGGTCGCGACTCTCCCTGTGGCCCTGTTTGGGCCTCCGGCTGCCACCTTGACGGACTCGCCTCCGTGGCTCAGCCTTGCCTGCCCTCGTGCCCGCGGAGAGCTCTCGCCTCCCCTGGTTGTGGAGTTCACGGCCTCCTTGCAGCCTTTCCCAAAGGGCTAACGGCAACACCTGGCTTTCCTGGCCTTCACAAGAACTCCTCCCTAAAGGCCCTCGCCTCTGGCTTTGCCCGTGCCAAGCCTTCCCCTAGGAAAGCCTCAGGGGGACCTGAAGGCCAGGCTGCACTGAGCGTCGGCGTGGGTCTAGGGGAGTCACCCATGGGGCGGTGGTGGTGCTTGCCAAGAGCCCCAGGTAGGGACAGATCCTGATTTGGAAACCCACCGCCTGTCTTCCAAACCCTCCTTGCTCCCTGGCCAGCCTTCTGCCCATTGGGCCCGGCTAAGAGGTTTCTTTGCAGCGCCGAGAAGCGACTAGCCCCAAGGCCACAAAGGGCAAGCCCACCCTCGGTGCCAGTAACCCACTTCTCAAAGCCCTCAGGATGCCCGGAAGGCTCCGTCCAGGACACGTCTTCCCGAGCGGCCTCTTCCGAGGGCGGCGGGGGGGGGGGGGGGGGTTGGAGCAGACCAACCAGTCTTCCTTGACGGCTCGGCAGCGTCAGAGTCCGGCCCGGGCCCGACACGGGAGTCAGCAGGTGGAAGACTTAGAGCGACGGCCAGGACCCTCCCGTCAGCTTCAGAGGCAGCTCCAGGAACTTACATGTTTAATGTTTTTAAATCAGCCAATTTCCCAGATCAGCTAATCAGGTTCCGTGCGGGGGGGGGGGGAGAGAAGAAGCAAGGGCAAAGGTCACCTTGCCAGCAAGAGAGCGGAATCCATTATAAGAAACACTCCAGAAGGAGGCTGTCCTTTGCCCGGTTCGTGGCCCGGGGGGCTCATTATTCTACCGACAGTGATTCGATTTGCCCTCTCCTACAGACCCTCCCCTGCCATGCTCGCCATCCACAAAATATGCAACCAGCCCATAATTTCCAATTAACGCCATCGGCAACTCACACGCTGCTTCTCCCTGACACACACACACACACACACACACACACACACACACAAATGTCACCTAGTGTCGGGCCACCCCATCCCAGCAAGGCCAGGCCTAGGGAGGGGAAATCTACAGGGCCCTTGGCCTCTTGCCTAGCCCCAATGCTGCCCCCTTCCTCCCCAGCCCCCCACCCCCCACCCGGCACAATCCCTGGGCCAGGATGGTTCCCGGCACCTGCTTCAGACCATCCCCAGACATAAAGAAAGGAAGGAAGAAAAGAGGGGGGGGGAAGGGACGCTTCCAGGCGATTATGAAATCAACCCATGAAAAATAAGCGCCATCATTACACGGCGAGGAGATGTCGGGGGGTGGGGGGTGGGGGGTGGGGGTGGGGTGGGGGACGTGCAAGCAGAGAATCTCTTTTGGCAGATTTGCCTTTGAGATCGGCAAGGTGCTGTTCGGCTGCTTGCATTCCGTTACCCTAGCAACACACTCCTGTAAAAGAAAGATTATTAAAGCGCATATGATTACTTGGCTGCCGAGCGAATGAGGCGGCGGTAGTGGCGGCGGCGGCGGCAGCTGCTTCTGAATTCCTTATCAGAGGATTTCAATTTTAGGGCAAACGGCGGTTTCTGACTCCCCCCCCCCCACCGCTCTTGCACCCCATGCATGCTCTCTCTCTCTCGCTCACTCTCTGTCTAACCTCTCCCCATACACACACACACACACACACACAAGCTCCAATCAGGTCCTCAGCCCTGCAGGCCAGTCTAAGGCCACACATCCACAACCCCAGGCTCCTATTTCCCAGGTCCAAGGGGGGGGGGGGCAAACCGGACCGGAGGGGGGACCCGTCCCGTCCCAACACAGCCTGGGGAGGAGCCAGCCAGCCAGAACACCCTGGACAGCTGTGGATTGTCAGGTGGGGAGGGGGTGGAGAAGGAAGAGCATGTCAGCTCTATCCCCCCCCCCCCAATCTTCTCTCTCTCTCTCTCTCTCTCTCTCTCTCTCTCTCTCTCTCTCTTTGGGGAAAGACCCCTGGGAGACCCCCCCCACCTACCCACAGGACACCCACTCTGAGCACCTGCTTGGCGCTCCATGAGGCTCCACCGTGAGAAGGCAGTCTCATTTGGCCACGGAGCCTCTCGTGGCCTAAGCCACGCGGGATATACAGAGGAAAAAGACTGCCAGGCGGCTCCTCACTCCCGATAGACAGCTGGACAGAGGCAGCCCCTCTGCACCGAAGCCGCACGATAGGATCCAGGCTCACAGACTTGGCAAGCTAGCCTCGCGTGACCACCCCCCCACACACCCCAGCCCCGATCCAGGGCAGAACTCATCCTAAGCCACGTAGGGCAGAGTGGAAGATCTGGGCGTTGGATTTGAGCTGCTGCTGAAGAGGGTGTCTCCTCCTTGGGTCTGTTCACCCCCTCGAGGGAGGGAAGCCTCAGCCTGGGCTGCCCTGCCTGTCATGACCGTATTTCGCCAGGCCCCAGCCAGCGCCAGAGAGAGGGAATGATGCACAGAGGCAATGGCAGGGGCTGGAAGAGTCTGGCTTGGGCCACCAGCTGCCCTCCCGTCACTGCCCAGCAGGGGTCCCCATTAGCCCACCGGTGCTGGCAATCCAGGCTGTGGCACGCACGCCTGCGCAGGCAGCTTGCCTTCTGTATGTGTGTGCGTGCATGTGGGGAGGGGCACTCAGGCGAGCGAGCGAGCGAGCGGCAGGGACGGGGTTGCTGCGAGGGAGCCAAGCGTGCACCCAGGGTGCTGGGAAGAGACAGGGGGCTAACGGCTGGCCCCAGGCTGGGGCAAGGGGGCTCTTCTTGGACACAACAGGCTCATTATCCCCACCACCCCCGCACACTTCAGGGCCGAGAAGGCACAATGCGTAGCCATGCTCCCTCGTGCTGCCGGCGGTGTGTGTGTGTGTGTGTGTGTGTGTGTGTGTGTGTGTGTGTGTGTGTGTGTGTGTGTGTGTGTGAGAGAGAGAGAGAGAGAGAGAGAGAGAGAGAGAGAGAGAGAGAGATGGGCCGGGACAGACAGCTAGCCCCTGCCTTTCCCTGTACCCAGCTCTGCGGCCTTTAAATGCTCCCAAAGCCTAATTAGAAAACAAGCCTTTTAAAGGACTTGAGGAGAAGTACACAAATACAACACTCCCCTGGCCTCTTGGGGGGGGGGGGACATCTTCCTGGGTACAGGGAAAATTTAAAGGTGGAAATCACAAAACCCAATTTCCCCTTCTTCTCCCCAAATAGCCATGCCAAGAGAAGTAAGTATAGTACAAGTAAGCCGGGATTCTCCAGCTTCAGGTCAAATTAAAAAGGACACCAATTTCAAGAAGAAAAAAAGAAAGAAGTAAGTGGAGGGAGGCCTCCGGAAGAGCCGAGGCACTGCTGCCCTTCTTGCGAATAACCTCACGGAGGCCTCTGGCTGAGAGGGCAGGGTCTCGGAGATCCCACTTGTTGCTTCCCTCCACCATGAAAACTGTTCTACCCCCCCCCCACCTTCTTTTGTCAGCTTTCTAGTTGGTGACGGGTTCCTGAGTGACCCTCTGCTTCGATCTGTTTGCTCAGAAACCTCTGATGAGGGGCTGCACCCAAATCTATTTGAAGATGCAAACATATATATGCACCCTACTGGATCCACATTTGTGGAGAGTTAGGAATAAAATCCCAAAGGTTCAATGAAGGAAGACTGCTGTTCGGCTACAAAGCGGCTCCTTCCCAGGTTTCTGCACGAACCCTTTTCAAAGGCAAGACTGAACTAAACTAAATACCCCGTGTTGTCCAGGGCATCTTCTGGATTTGTGACCCCCGGGGGGCCTATTTCTGTTGACGGCTCAGCAATCGAAAGAGAGGGGAAGAGAGTGAGGCAGAGATACCAGAGGCTGGAAAGGTCTGCCATACCAGAGCCCCCCCCCCCAAAAAAAAAGAAAGAAAAAGGAAGAGGAGGAGGAAGAGGAGGAGGAGGGGGAGGGCATCCAATGATGGGGCTGAACCCAAGATGATTTAAAATGGGACAGTTTGTGTTGTAGGGCTAACAAAAGGGTCTTAGGCCAAAAAAAGGGCAGCCGAGCGATTCATTCCATCAAACTGGGAACCTTTGCATTCCCAAGATTGTGCTCACCTGGAACTCAGACTCCGCTTTTGTCAGCGCCATCGTTTGGCCTTCCAGTTCCTCCACCCTCTGGATCAAGATGTCATTCTGGTGGGTCAGATCTAGGGCATAAGCCTGCAAGAGCTTCACTTTCACCTGCAGAAGGAGAAACCCGGAAGGCAAGAAGGCGTCAGAAGGACCGTCCATGGCAGACGCCTCCAGCCTCAACCAGCCCCTGCCCAGTCTTCGCAACAAGGGACCCAAGACGGCAACCGAGGAGGCGCCTTATGACAAAGTGGCTCATTTGGGAGAGCAAAGAAGGCCCAGAAGCACAAGAAAAGCCCTCCTGCAGGATCAGGCCGAACGTCTTCCCACGCCCCCAGCGTCGCCTTCCTGCTCATGTCCTCTGGCAGCAGCTGGCAATGGCGGGTTGGCTAGGTAGGGGCACGCTGCCTCTGATACGGGCAGGAAGGTACAGGCGTCACAATCAGCTGCCACTGAGACCTTGGCTTTTGTGAATCTGTCTTACCACATTGTGTACTGAGCCCCGTGGCACAATGACTAAATGCTTGTATTGCAGGTAAAACTGTGCTCATGACCTGGGGGTTCCAGCCCAGGTAGCCGGCTCATGGTGGACTCAGCCTTCCATCCTTCCGAGGTCGGTAAAATGAGTACCCAGCTTGCTGGGGGTTGGGCAATGTGTAGGCTGCATGCTGTAATTAAACTGTAAACCGCCCAGAGACTACTTGAAATGGCATGGGCCAGTATATAAGCAGAACACTTTTGCTTTTGTTTTGCTTTATCTCCTTTCAAAGCCACCACACCGGTCCCTCCTTCCTGTGGGGGCAAGTTCCATCTTTACCTGTGGGAAGAAATGCCTCCTTCTGACCCTTAAGAGTCTCTTCCAATACCCAACTTTATTGGCTAGCTCTAGGGTCGAGCACCATGAGGGGGGAGGGAAACTTCCCCCATCTCCTTATTATCTTAGAACGGCAGAACTGGAAGGGACCCTGCAGAGTATCACATCCAGTCCCTGTCAAGGAGGCCCAGTAGGGAATCGAAACTCCAAACCTTTGGACCTGCAGCCAGAAACCTCAACCACGGAGAGATCCAGCATGTTAAGCCCCCGACTCCACCTGGCGTCTGTGCGAAATCTCCCCAAACGTGGCATGTTTTCGCAAGGCTTCCAGCTGCACTGTACTGCAACACCTCTCCGCTTGTTAAGTGTCAATGACCATTTAATATCATGAATCCTTTGTTAATGATCAGTAGGTGTTTATCATTAGTGGTTCCCACAGTGCACATGCACACACACACACACACACACCCGCCCCCCCGGGTGTCGCTGCAGTCTGTAGGCCAGGATCCTGTCTTTTAGGGCTGGCTGTCAACTACAGAAGAGCGAGTGGTTGGCCCAGGGTGAGGGGGTGTCACAGCAAACATGTCCAACTGCAACCGGAGAGACCAGTTCAGTGGGAGAAGTTGAGCCAGCCCCTGCTGGAGCCATACCGGTCGTGGGTGTAATAAAGCGGGGCGGTGGTGAGGATTAGGTGAGATAGCCCCCCCTCCCCGACCTATCCCACCCTAAGCTCAGCGGAGAATGGGTGGAGCAGAAACACACAGTGGCAGCGTTAAGACCACCATGTGAGGGATCGCATGCCGTACTGCCTGCTTGCAAAAGATGACTCTGCACAGTCTGATCTTGAGCACTGAATTACGCAACACAGACCTTTCGGCCTACGAAAATGTTTGCCGATGGCCAGTTGTTGCCCAAGTCTCTGATCTGGGTCGTGGAAGTCTGCTCCACATGGCAAGATGGCAGAAGCACCGGGACCGGCCCAAGAGGGCGTCCTGGCCCTGCCGCCTTTCGCATCCTTGCTTCTGAGACAACCCGAGGGGCGGAGGGGCGAGGGAGATTGGCGGCAGCAATGCGGGGCTTCTGAACGGCACCCTCGGGCCGAGGGAGCACTCAGAAGACGTCTCGGGGAGGGGAACGCTCGGCAGAGAGAAAGAAGGCTCCCCATCACGAGAACTACTCCTTTGGGGTCAAATTGGGTGGTTAGTTCATTAAGTAGCAAAGCTTGGCTTTTAATAAGCAAAAGTGACTGAAATCTCCTTTCCACATCCTGATAATTTCAGCATTTCCAATTCATTATTAGAGTCCAGATTCATTAACTATTCAGTTTATAGATATTAATGCTTAGGATGCAGGCATCACCTGCCAAAATGTGGAGAGGAATGGTTTCAATTAGCTGCCTTGGATCGTGGCTCCGACCAGCTGGGTATTTTTAGACAGCCGAGACCAGCACGTGCTTGAGCCATGCCAAGGTACAGGGAGGACCGGCGCAGGAGGGCACGTAAGCAAAGCCAGGAAGGACACCGAGGCAGAAAACAACACCTTGACCAACTTGGGGCCTGGAAGTGGGCATCCCCAGAGCTAAGGAAGAAGGTGTTAATGGGATGCAATGATGTTTTTAAAAATATCACTTTCCCATCAAAAAGGAAGGCGAGCCAATTGATGCATAGAGAGCAGGGGTTCACAACCACGGGTGCCCAGATGTTCTTGGACTAAAACTCCCAGAAGCCTTCACCGCCAGCTGTGCTGGCTAGGATTTCTGGGAACTGTAGTCCAAGAACATCTGAGGATCCAATGTTGGGAGAATCACTGATCCAGACAGTAACAATATAAAAAGTGATTCTAACGCGAGTGTGTTAATTTCCAAATGTTATTTCATTAAGACTAAAGGCATTCCTAAGGCAAAAGTAATGGCTCTGATGTTGGCGACAGGTGTTAATACATCTCTTGCCCGCTTTGGGCAGCTGCACCGGCTACGCATGCCAGCTTTTGGTAGGAGACACTGTGACGAACACGCACAGGAACGGCGAGAGCGGTGAGAAATCTATGCACAGTTTGCGCTGCAGATCCAGCTTTACCAGAAGGTCCCTGAGTTTGCCACACGACCTTTTCACAAGTCTGCGCCCTGAGGAAGCAATGCCACCTCCGATCTTATGTGGGAAAGAGGAGGACGGAAAGAGGTGTGCGTGTGACTATTGCTGACGGCACCTGATTCAAAACCCAACAGACCTAAGAGCAGATTTTTTTATTATCACAGTACAGCAGCAGTTTTGCTGGGAAGGTGCGTGCCAGTTACACATCCATGTTAATTATCCATGCCAAGCAAGGCGACAAGAAGCCAGCCATGGGACTCCAAAGACACGAGGGCAACGAGGCTTCCGCCCAAAAGACGGGTGTCACCAGAGGGTTACGAGCGCTGAGACGGATCCCAGGCTTCCAGCTACCCATGTCAACAACCAGGCTAAGTTCTGTGCTGGCAGAAACTGGAACCAATCCCCTGAGTTGGAGAGGACGCCCCTTCCGCGTTGGAGGAAGGACGCTCTGAACCCCAGCCCCTAGCAGGAGAATGGCCACAGGGAGCTGCTCCTGGACTCGCAGCCTTCTGCAGGAGTCGCTCAGGACCCCTTTCCAAAAGCTGCCCAGGAGGTTGGTGCCAGGGGAGGCAAGGAAGCAAGGCCAGGGGTCGAGAGAGGACCTGTGTGCCGCTGGAGAGGGGCTGCGGGCCAAAGCAGCCCAAGGGCTGGCCGAGGGAGTGACAGGGGCCAGAGGGACATGACTGGAGAGGGAGAACTTCACTGCCTCAGCAGAGACAGCTTCCCAAGGTTACTCTTTCTCACGTGCCTCCCAGCCGCCGCCCCCCCCTCCCCTCAATGTGTTTTCCAAGAAGCTCCTGCAGATCATTAGATGGGCCAGGAGAGGCTCCTTCTTTTGTCCTCTGCAAACAGAACATGGGGATCTCCCTGACGCCCGCCCAGCCCCCATCACCGGAGGGACCGCCTTAGGGGTTGTGATCAGCTGTGCGTGTTCAGAACCACCTTCCCTTCCTGAAGCTAGACGAGCAAAAGGGACGTGTGCCCAACCGTGCACGCACGGAAGGAGATGGCACACAACAAGGGCCAGGCAATTAACTTTATGCCATTGCTGTTTCCAGATCCTCTGCATCTCATTGAGCTACTTAATCCGATCAAATTGGCTTGAAATATCCAAACTCTCCCAAGCCTTCTCTCAGGTCCTCTGCCAAGTTCAGGGGCAGGAGGCACGCTCAGGCAAACTCTGCCTGAAGGAAGCCCTGTGCCACAACGAATGGCCATCATTTCACTTCAAGGTTATGAGAGAAAGGAGGCCTGGACTCGGGCTCTCTCTCAAAGAGGGGTTTGCAGGATCAACGATGGTGAAAAAGGTTTGGAGCCTCTGAAGCCCCTGGGTCCCCAGAGTAAGACTGGTTAGCACTCAGCAATTGCCCCCCCCCACATCCCCCACACACACTCCAAGCACTTCTATCATGTCCAAATGTGGATGCCTGGCTTCATTTTTATCATCCCTAGCTCGTTAGAAGGCAGGGAATAGAATCTGGTCAGTAAATATGATGAAAGGAAGGGACCCTTCAGCTTTGTTCCACCTGTCAAGAGCTCCTCGTGCAGCTTCGGGTTTGTGGCACCTACACAGAGGGTATGCTAACACAATAATCTTTAAAAATTGTTTGGAAGAAACAGGAGGAGGAGGAGGGCAACGGGACAGCCAATAAGTCTCCACAGGAAACAGGTTCCACCAAACATTCTGGGCCTTCCACATTCTACCAAGGCTTTGAGACAAACAGGGTGGGTGATTTCTATGTGACAATCATTCTTCCAGCAATAAACAGCCTTTGCGGTGTTCAGCAAGCTAGGTCATGCTCAAAATAATCTGAGTTTTTGTTCCTGACACTCCTCAGCAAACGGGTCCATGCAGATCACAAGGGGCTCTTGTGTCACCCCTCAAGAGTCACATGCTTCATTTGGAAGAGCAGCTTCCTTCGTCGGATTCTAAGGGCCACCAAAGCTTGTGCCAAATGAAATGGGGCCGTCTCGAGCGGGCTGTTTTTGCTGCCAAAGATGGCCGCAACTACCTCCCTGGCATAGGTCAGGCAGAGAAGACGGATCCTTCCTAGTCAAGAATGTCCCTTTTAGCAGAAGGGCTTGGGATTAAAACGAGGGGACAGCCACCCCAGGCAGGAATGCCCAGCTAGCCACACAGCGGAAGAGAAGGAGCTGTTACCATGATGCCTTTTGGAAAATCCTGTATTACCACACAAGCTTAAAAGAAAGCAGAAGTTTACACCCTGTCCAGAATATGGCCATGCCCTGCAAGACACCAGAACTGAGACAACAGCATCACCCCTATTTTCCCAAGCAGAGAAGCAGAATCTTCCTTCGACAGGCACGGGGCAAAACAAGCAGCCATGAGCGTGAGGACTAACCATCTCTTAAGAGAGGCCCTGGAACGCTCGGAGAAATGAAACGTGTGCCTCCCTGCCTCCCTTGAGTGATGAGCCTGAACTTAAGAAAGTCACAGGGCCAACTGCCTCGGTGAAGGCACTTCTGGTATCCAATTTACTTGCAACAATTCCTGTAAAGAAATTAAGCTTCTTCAGAGCAGCCTTCAAGACACCTGCTTGTCAAGCAGCCAGAGGTGAGAAAGCCTCTGATCTCAGGAGCAAGACTACTGGTGGAGGGTGCCTGCCTTACAGCAGCGGTGTAGAATTGCCAGGGTGATGCTGGAAATGGGTGGGGGTTTTTTTGTGATGGGGGGGGGTGTCGGGGAGGGCTTCGCCGATCCCTCCGAACACTGTAGAACTGATGGGTGGGCAAGGCTTCACCATCTCAAACGCCTCCTTTCCTTTCTAGATTCAGAGCTCCTATCGGAGCACCAATGGCAAAGGACTGAGGCAAACAGGAGTGAGAGCGTGAGGTGAAGTTTTTACCTGCAAACAAAGGGCGCTTTTACACAACCTCTAAAATCCGAGGCAAAGGGCCCCCAGATCCAGAGCTTAAAATTGTTTTCCTACCAGCTCCGGATTTTTAAAAAAATTAAGTACAACCACGCCCACCTAAGCGTGTCCCAGTGCATTTTCCAAGTACCTGGTCTCTGAAGGTGAAAAATTTCTGATGTGGATGTAAAGCAGTCAGTGCTGGGCTCTCCTCGCCTTGTGTTTGTTTGTTTGTTTTTGTTTTTTGGCCCCCGCTCCTTTAAGAGACTGGAAGAGACTGGAATGCTTCCAGGGGCAGCTCCCGACAGCAGAGAGGAGGTGAGCCTGGATTTTCTCTCTCCCTTTTTTTCTCCCTCCCCTCACGCAGACAGGAGCAAGGAGCGCGGAGGGGTGGGAACACAGGAAGAGCAACAAACCCCCAAGATCTCTGGTCCGAATTTAAGTTTCCACCAGATCTTAGGGGTCCTGTAAAAGCGCCCAAAGAGAAACCGGCCTGCTAACACAAAGCACACAGGGACGCTGGGCTGTGGAACAGGGGTTCTGTTTGGGGCCCGGTCATTTCAGAAGCGCCTGGACGATAAAGTTCTAGGGCTCAAGCCTCCAGCTTTCAAGGGATTTGGGTGGAAAGCATCTATGCCAAACAGATAAAATTGCACGTAATGATTCTGTGTTTCTGGGGAGAGAGGAAAGCAAAGAAGAAATAAAACAGAGTGGTTTGATTTTTCTTTTTTAGGGCACATGCTCAAGGAGTTTTTCCGCCTTACTTCTCAGAGAGCAATGAAGCACACCTACCTACCCACCTTCTTGCCAATAATAAACAGACGTTTGCACCCAGACTCCGCCGCGAAGCACTTCAGAGCAACCTCACACCAAAACAGCAAATTTCTCAGGGATGCAAAGCTATTCAATAAAAAGCTTTTAAAGGCATATTTTTAAACTTGCAGCAGGAAAGCTTTTCTGTGTCAAGACAGTAATTCTTATAACAGCATTGATCAAAATGTCATTCTTTTATGAGTGTACAATACCTTTTAATGGCATACAACAAGCCATTAGGGTTATACACCTCTGTATAGCAGACATCTTACTGGAAAGAGGGAGTCCTGGCCAAGGAGCAGACAAGCCAAGCACAGCTTTAAAAAAACACACACACACACACAAAAAAACTCCACCACCGCTGCAAATTTCACTACCAAACAAACCTCCACTAGGCAGACTGTATAAGGCACATGGGTTGTTGGGATGGGGGTAAGGGAGGGGGGAGGCCACATCCCTAGGAAATCACCCCATGATAAACATGACTGGGGGGGAGAGCTACTGTCATCCTGCCCCCCATTCCCATTTCCCAGGGGATGCTCTCCCCCCACCCCCCAGCACCCTCATTCATGTATCTGGAAAAGGACAAGACTCTGTCCATTTTGTTCTGGACTTTTAGCTTCCAAAGAGAGAAGTGGAACATCTAATGAACCGCTTCTCCACTGTCGTTCATTTGAAGCCCTCCGGTGCTCTCCCTCTTCAGAGAATTTGGAGCAGGAGTAGAGATTGCATTTCCTCTGCTTGAATGAAGGGTCAGCAGGGACCCTGGACAAGCATGCACCAGCACTTTAAAATCCTCTCATCCAGCTAAAAATACCAGCAGGGGAGGGACCACGGTCTCCCCACCGCCGAGATCTTTCATTTCACAGACTCTATTTGCAGAACCCGAGACAGGTTGATGGTAATCATGAAGGCGAAAGGGAGGAAAATCTTTCCATATTTTGCACCCTAAGAAAGTCAGAGCTAACACTACAAATTGGACCCCTGAGAGAAGGAGGGAGGGGGGGAAGACCCCATTAATCGCTGTGAAAAAAGAGCTCTTTCAACACCAGGAAGATGGAAGGAAAAGTTTAGGTCCAAAGAGAAAGTCAGAGGCACGTGGAAATTTCAGAAGTCCCTGGCCTGAAATACGGGGGTGGTGGACTCACAGAGATCTTCAGTGGCCATTTCTGACCAGAACAATGCCAGAACTCCTACTGTGGTAACCATGAATGATCAACCACAATCTACAGATCTCAAGTGTTGCACAGCATCTTTTTTTTTAAAAAGATGGTTAAGTAGCACGAAGCTGTTTCAGAGCCTCAAGTGGGAAAACTGATTTCCAACAACTATGTTCTAAATTAAATGCTCCAAGCCTAGGCCCAAATTCCCCACGCAATCTTCTGCACCAGTTGGAACTTCACTCTGTCGAGGGGGAAATTTTGGGGGTATTTCCTAAGGGTTTTTTAAAAAAATTATTTATTAGGGCATAGGGGTGCATTGTCCTTATATGTGGAAAACCTCTTTACAAGACTTCCCCCTAAAAATGATTTGCTGGGAGGGGGAAACAGCCAAGTTCTGACATATCCTGGCTTCCTTGGGGAGTCTGAAAAATCTTCCCGAAGACTCCCCCCCCCCTTCACCCCATTTCTGGAAAACAACAACAGCAAACAAGCAAAGAAGCCTACAAAGAAAAGAACAAGCACTTGGGACATTTTTTGCACAAAGATTAGAAACACAGTTTCACCTTACTCAGGCTGAGAGCACGGGAGTATACAAATAAATAAAAGATCTGAGACACTACAAAAGGAAAGTAACCTTTCAATAGGAATCTGTATCATTGCGATCATTATGTTACATAATTGCACCTTTCCTACAGGAAAACAAACCAGTTACAAACATTTCACTTGGGACTAGCTATCTTCAAAACATACAGTACGGCTACGTTTTATTTCTTAGAGCTCAAATCTTAAAACAACACCACAAAACTGTGGCCACATGCAGACTTTGTAACTAGAAACCTAGAAAGCTTTTAAACACAATGTTTTGAGCTTCCCACTGTATTGCCACATCATAACAAAGCTGTTCCCAGCTGCAGGCTTAAACTTGTTTTGCTCTGGTTTTTCTAAACCCTTATTTTAAAAAAAAATTACAGTTCGCTTTTCAGAAAACAACCATTATAACTGGACACTTACTGGTCCAGCCCTTTTTAATGATAATTTCCAGGCCCTGAGGAGAGAGACAAAGAATGTGATGCCAAGGAACCCACAGGCAGGGTTTCTGGCTTGAAGAAATACCAGGCTGCCTGTAGAAAGCATGGAGTATTATCTCTACAGTCTAAACCAGTGGTTCTCAATTTGTGGGTCCCCAGATGTTCTTGGACTGCAACTCTCAGAAATCCTGGCCAACTCAGCTAGTGATGAAGACTTCTGGGAATTGTAGTCCAGGAACATCTGGGGACCCACAGGTTGAGAACCACTGGTCTAAACCTACCATACTGACCCCCCCGCCAGTCTGTTTTCACACAATTGCACTAGTTCTTGGTTTGGGATGTAAAGAGAAAGATGAAACAGAGCAGGAAACTTATTGCTGGGTGGATCACCATAGAATCCAGCCACGCCAAACAAACCCTCCTTGGACCCACCTTGTTAACATGCTGGTCCCTCTCAAATACACAGAAAAACCAAAGGAGGAAATATAACCAGAATTTTAGGATCGTGTTCAGCAACCCGTGTGGTGAAAGAATCTCTTGAAGGATGTGGAAAGGAGGGCCTCAAGGCAACTTCTAGGCCCAGCCAATAATCTCACTTGTCTGATTTACATATTAATGGCCAGGGAAGCCTAAATCACCTCCTATAGGGTGCTGGATTTGGCTCAAGTACTTCTTCTGGCTGATACATGAACTCATCTGGCAAGGGTGTAAGACTGAGATGTTGCTGAACATTTGGGAACAGTTCCCCTTGCAGTAAAGTCAGCTGGGTGGCACTGGAGGAGGCAAGGGAAACCAGGGAGAGATACCTTCAAGGCTTCCTCATGACTCTCTTCCACAACCTCCAAGCACTGCAGGCGCTCCTGGTAAAGAGCATGGAATTCTTCCAACAGCTGCCTCCTGACTAGAGAAGCCAGAGGCTTCCCATCCAGGTCTGTAAGAGAAAAACACCAACAAAGCCAAGATGAGAAAGTCTCCCAATGTCACTTTCTCTCACATTTGAGTTTTTTTTTTTTTAAGCTCAGGTTCCTTATTTCATGAGGTTCATAAAGTTAGGAGGTTCTTCCAAAATCTGCACCCAACTTGATCTGGCCAAGTTTAATACCTATAATTATTATTATTCAGACTGGCCATACTGCACGTATCCACCATATTAGGTCCAGAAAAGAGAAGCGGCACAGAAACGTGGCTGAATCAGAGAAATTCTGTGGGCGCCACAGTTAACAGAGGAAGAGGGAATGAGGCATTGCAGCAGCAGCAGCAGCAGCAGCAGCCGCCTACAGTCTGTGGAACATCGTCCCAAAAGAGATTTGCTAGGCAATCTTTACAGTAGCTGCCAGACATGTGACTAAGGCCATTTATTTAATCTTTTATACCTGGTGCTACCATTGCAGTTGCTTTTACGTGATCTGCTCCTAGCAACATTTCAGTCTTTGAAATGTTCCTAATATTTCAGCACTCTGATACGCACTTCATAAGTTCCATCACAATGCCTGTGAAGTTGTAGCCTGCATACTGTAATTACACTGTAAACCGCCCAGAGACTACTTGAAGTGGTATGGGGCAGTATATAAGCAGAATAGTTTGCTTTGCTTTAGTTCTTTCTTTATATTTCTAAATTGCCTTGGAATCTAAGTGGGTTACACATTTAAATAGTTAAATGCTCTTACATTTGTTTTTAATACTGCAAGCCACTTTGGAACCTTTAGGAGAATCTGCTGCAAATCAAAACCTGGACATTCTTTCCATCCCAAATAAGGAATTTTACAGATTATTTAAATTATATAATGCAATTGTATGAAGAATTTCCTTGCAGGAGGTGGAACTATGAAGAGAGAGATAGAGAGAGACTCTCTCTCTCTCTCTCTCTCTCTCTCTCTCTCTCTCTCTCTCTCTCTCTCTCTATATATATATATATATATATATATATATATATATATATATATATATATATATATAATCTTTAAAAAATTCGTTATCTAGGCCGTTTTATATTGCATAAAATTCGGAAACTGAACCATGGTATAGGAATGCATTGAAAACCAATTACTGTAATCTATTCCGGAGGTCAGAAAAAAAGGCAACCCGGGGCATCCCATTTAAAATGTTCTTAAACCAAGGCGTTCCCATTGTTTTTGTTGTGCAAACATCACATGTCAACTTTTAACACCTTACCGGGAAAAATGTAAACTGGGGTATTCCATTTCCAATAATTTCTTTTCTTAAACCGATTTTTTTTGTTTGTTAAAGGAGACATTCTGAAACCGAGGTAACACTGTTAACACATACACGCACACATGTGTGCAACTGTGTGTGTCTGTCTGTGTGTGCGTGCATATATAGGTATGCATATGTATAATTGTATACATACACAATTCCTGTGGGAAAGTCCGCCAGGTCAAGAAATGTAATTACTATTTTTTTTTAAAAATTTATTGGATTTTTATACCACCCATCTGGCAGCGAGGTCAATCTGGGCGATTATAATAAATTAGATAATAAAGTAATAATAATTACTTACATTTTATCAATTAAATTAACTAATTAATTAATGTCATTAAATAATTAATTAATTAATTATGTGGTGATGATATATACCTATAAGTATATAATATACACCTTTTATATATGCATACACGCACGCACCTATGTAATTATGTGTTGCAACAATTACTTAATTGCCAGCTGGTTAATGAATTTGAGGCTGGGGGGGGGGGGACCCCTCCCTCGGGAGCTCCTGGCCTCCCCGCGCCGTCACGAGGAACCCGTTCGCGGCCCTTCCCCGGGAGGGCTCCGGCCGCCCTTTCCCCTCACCAAAGGCCGCCGCCGCCGCCGCCTCGCCGCCCCGCGCCTCCATCTTCCTCTTCAAACGAAGCCGCCGCCAGGAGCCAGCCCCGCCCTCCGCCTGACAGACGCGGCCCTCGCCCAACAGGAGCGCGGCTTTCGGGACGAAACCCGCCCCTCCTGCCTCTGCCACCCAATCAGCGTCGCCTTAAAGGCGCGCGGGGGAGGGGAGAAGCTCAACTGCCCCTTTTTTTCCCTCCAGAGCGAGCGTGTACCCGAACTTGCTGGTTCTTCTGGGAGGATAATCCGGAGCGAGTGATTGGCCGCCGGGGCCCCCTCGTGACCCAAAAGGGACGGAGCTCTTCCGCCGGCAAGCTTGGTGGAGAGGTGGACGGGGGTTTGGTTGTCATGGAGACGGGCCGGCCCAGACGCCGGGGAACGAGGGGGCTCGCAGGAGCTGCAGCAGCAGCAGCAGCTTCTGGGGTTGGGAATGGGGTTTTTTTTCATTGTGAGCCCTAAAAACACTTCCCTAAAAAGTGTCTCTCTCTCTCTGTAAAAGGCATAGAAGAGTGTTTTTATATCTTCAATAAATAATACAGTATACAATTATGTGTGCGTGCATGTGTATAACACCCCCTAAATATTATATGAGATGCAAACAGCTATAAGTGCATATAACACTACACTATACACAAACACCTACTGCTTATATAGTATAAAA
Source organism: Phrynocephalus guinanensis (assembly GCA_037367245.1). Classification (NCBI taxonomy): domain Eukaryota; kingdom Metazoa; phylum Chordata; class Lepidosauria; order Squamata; family Agamidae; genus Phrynocephalus; species Phrynocephalus guinanensis. The sequence continues at coordinate 2,243,203 of CM074746.1, read as the reverse complement.
TATATGTGAACTCTGCACAAACACACACACACACACACGTCTATAGTATATATTCCCCCCTTTTTTTTTTTTGCTTGAGAGGCAGTGTGGTCTAGGGTAGGAATGATGACCCAGGATTCGTGAGATTTGGGTTCAGATGTCCTCTTGGCCAAAAAGTCATTGGGGGTCAATAGGTCCTTGAACATGTCACACATATCAAAATTGCTTCTAGGGTTGCCATATAGTGGAAGGGGCTGGACGGTGCAGAATATCATTTACTTGGGTCTCCTTTATATCCTTGGGTCCTTTTAAAGAAAAAGATTGTGTAAAAATATTTCACATTCTTCTCCTTTGTTCAGGAGGTTTATTTTCTCTCAACAAGCTCTCCCCCTTTTTTTCTTGATATTATGAACTACACCGATGACCCTTTCGGGGATGTGGAAAGTTGAAGGCTGATGCAGCAGCAGAACATACACCCCTGGAGATGCTCTGGTTATTAGGAATTATTATGACGCGCACTCTCTCTCAGAGCACAGGCAGACAAATTATAAATGATGTGATTGTTTCTGGTATCCCTTGGGTTTGTTTTGTTTCATTTTAAAGAGAGCTCCATTCTGCAAGGATTGGCAGCTCCAGAGTCCGTTTTGCTCAGGGGTGTCAAGCTTCACCTATGTCCCTTTGTTTGAAGGGCGGGGGTGTGAAACCCAGTCCTTGACTTCAGGTGCAGCTTTACAACAGCCCTGGAACTCCCTGCCTCATCTAAATAAGACAGGCGTGCCTCGCAAAAATCTTTGCAAAGAACTTTACATCATAAGAATAACCTCCTAGCACACCACATCTTTTGCCGTATTGGGGTTTTTGGTACACACTTTGAAGATGTGGGTATTTCCTACGAAAGCTTGCAATGGTTTTTTATTTTTTATTAGTGGCCTATAAAAGTATCATGCCTTGTAGCCTATGCTTCACCCTGTTCCTTAGCACCCGAGGAACAGTCATGTGCTATCTCTTGGAACCCAGTGCCTGACCTTTCCACTTGCTTGACTAGGGCTGCTCTGATCTTCCTGTACCCAGAGAAGGGTCTACTCCAGTGTTGGCGAACCTATGGCACAGGTTCCAAAGGTGGCATTCAGAGCCCTTTCTGTGGGCACCCAACATCGCCCTTTCACAGCCACCTGGATTCAGGTTAAATGGCTGTATTGGCACTTTGCAAAAAAAATTGTGGGTTTTTAATTGCAGTTTGGGCACTCAGTCTCAAAAAGCTTCGCCATCACTGGTCTACTCTATGGCCATTCTTGGCTACCTCAACCTGAAAGACCCTTTCACTTGAGTGTAGATGGTTTGTTTACCCAGCTGATTTATAGCAGAGCTCCTGCTTGAGCCCCGTGGGTGTTGGGCTGACCCCAGCTTCCCAACAAACAGGGCAGCCTGCTCCAGAAGGCCGTGTCTTGCATCCCCAGCTGACATCCTTGTTAACATCCACACAGAAACGGAGGTGGGGGGCACCAGCATTGGTAGGAGGGGGATGGAGACAGATGTGACTCAGTCCTGCCTAGTTCCACCACCTTCATGGAAATGATGACCCCCCTCCCTCCATCTTCCATATAGGTCATGGCAAGAAGCAGTTAAAACAGGCATGTCCAAACTTCGGCCCTCCAGATGTTTTGGACAACAACTCCCAGAATTCTAAGCTTAGATTGCCAATGGCAAAGGACTGTGGGAGTTATGGTCCAAAACATCTGGAGGGCCAGAGTTTGGACATGCCTGAGTTAGAACAAGATTGGCTCCATGTGCTACGTTGTCCACAACACTTCTGTTCAACCTCCTCTCTGGAGGCAGGGGAGAGGCCCAGCTGACATCCGTCTACTCCTCTGGCTCTGGTAATGTTGTGCTCGAGGCATGGCTTGGAAGGCAGCAGCTACCACAGCTGTCTAACCAAATCCACACCGAAGATCTTCAGGAGCATGGTCTTTGCTGAGAGAGCGTGCCTCGCCTCTGCTTTTGGACAAGATCAGTCTCCATGCAATGTAAACAGCATGGGTGTATAGGTGAAAGTAATCCTACCCTCAGCTGGGTAGTGTGGATACCAGGGCTCTTTGGGAATAAGATGTAGCAGGATTACTGATCCTGCTGGATTAAGACAAATTCCGATTTTAATGCCCAGCTTTGCCTCAGCGTCCTAGAGATCAAGGGTCAATATATAGTAGATTGCAAAAAGAGTCTAGGTTAGTCAGGTCTCAATGTTTTATCATAATAAACCATATGTGAACACAGCAGCGAGTGGTAGCCCATAAATCTATTACAATGAGCTGTCAATGTTCCCTGTAGCAGGGTAATTTGTTAATTCAGAGTTGGGTCTCTTTTTTTCTAGCAGACCTTGTAAACTCTTTTCTGAAACATCAATAAACCATCTACTTTGACTAGTTAATCAAACAACTTTATTCAGTCCAAAGCCATTTTTTCCTAATAAAAACAGAGTATTTATCTCCATGGCTATAAAAGAGGATTGTTCTCAACTGTTCACTTATAGTTAAGAAGCGCATTTAGTCTGGATTGATTTCCAATGCCTTGGTCATATCCTGTCACTTTCCATTTCTTACACACAGCATCTCTGTTTAGCTACTTAGCAAGGGAAGAAACAACCCAGCTTGGGACTGGGGATCATTACCAGGAGGAGGAGAATTCCAAGCGGGTGGAATGCTGCCAGTGTCTTTTGCACCTAAATCCCACATGTGTGCTTTCATGCTCAAAGCATTTTCTGCGGTTAAACAGTCCTCCTATTAGGATTGACTTTCTGGGGATAGAGGCCTGCCCCGACCTTTCAAAGCTGCAAAACCACATCCAGTCACTTAGGTAAAAGTAACCATCTTTACACCATCATAGAGGCAGAAAGAACCTGAAGGGCCGTTGTCGTCTATCTAAAGCCAGCAGGGGTGGTAGGTGGGTGGGGGAATCACTGATGCTTACTGGCAGCTGCATGGATTATACTTTGGTGCAAGAGTGGTTCAGATAGTAGAACCCACAGAGGGGTCTTGATACAAGAAACAAGGTCAAAGAAGTCCAAGCTGGTTGCTGCCCTTCAGCCTGGCTTTTCCAGATTTCTAAAAATCAGTTATTTGGTTTAATCTGTGTTTTTCATTGGGCTCCAAACATGCAGTTTTTGACCATTTTAACACATCCCACAAGTCTACAAAGGGGAAGATGATGGGTATGGGGGAAATATACCTTTTCTTTTCCTGAGATCCTGTTGAGTTGAACTGTTCACTCTGTAATTATATTCAGCAATGACCACACTGCACTATAAGAGGCCTTACCATTCAACATTCTTTGGGAATGGAGAAGAACAGTTTTAACTTAGCGGGGGAGGAACAAAACACAATGCCTGGTAATTTTCATACCTCAGAATAGATCAGCACGGCATAGGTTCCTTGGAAGACAAAGGCCTCTTCCACCATCTGCATGATGCATTGGACACCTTTGCTTAAACAAGAAACCTCAGGAAAATGCACGAACCAACCAGAGACAACACAAACTCAGTACATCAACCACAACACAACAGGACTTGCTCAAGATTCTGGTGCTTTGGTGCTAGAATACAAAAACTCAAGTGAGAACCCCGTCTTTGATAGAAGAATTGGAATGAATTAGACAACTTCCATAAGGCTTTCCCTTAGTGGTACCCAAAATCTAGCTATCTCATTCCAGAGGTAAGGACCTTTTTTGGCTCTACACATGAAACTCTTGGACTGAAAGATCAGCACTTCGTTGGGAATGAGATATGAGCCAGTTTTAAGGTATGATTCCATCTCCTCTGAGATTAAACCGCAGTGTTCAACATGTCCGCCATCAACTAAAAAGCTTTCTGCCTACACATGGCTTTTTCTGGTTGTTCTCCTACTTTACCTATTAACAAAGAGGGCATTTTATAAAGAAAAGTGGTATAAATGGTTTATGAGAAGTAGAAAATGAACCAAAATGTGAAGTAACACCAGTGAAGGCTTGCTGGGCAGATCTTCTGGTTTCTCCACCTGCAAAAAGTTCATGGGTGGCAGCCTTCTGATCTTGAAGGTCCTTGGGCTGGATGTTGATCTTCAGAAATCACCCTGTTGTTCTGCCCATCCCTCTTCTTCAGCACCTTGGTTTGATTAGACCTTGGACTCAGGGTGACTCCTTAGGACTGGTGAAGATCCCAGGATTTTTGTCCCACTACCCCTTTTCTTGTCTTCAACCACTTTCTTGACTCCTCTCTCCCTAGAAGGCACTGAGACCATGACTGCAAGAAGCCAGTTCCTGAATTCCCATCCAGGGACTCCACATTTGGGAGGACACAGACCCTGTTACGGGACTTTCTCAATTGCGAGAGACTGACAAAAAATGAGTTTCCTTTGATTATGCATTTCTCCCAAGCTCTCCCTCTTAGCTGTTCCAAGTTTTTGAAAGGAATATGAGCATAGCACTCAGAGGAGAACCATGATTCATCAGTCACTGGCTTCCTTATTTTAGGAAAATGGAATCACACCTGGTGCAGTGATGCCTACACACACCCGGCACCAATCCTGTTTCACAAGTGTTCCGGGGAGACTCTTCAGATTCACAACCCCTGACCCCAACCCCAAATCCTCTGGTCTCATTCTGTCCGAAATATGCAAACTATTTCTCCTTTCATGGGAGAGCCGGGCACCGGTATTCACACAGACACCTGGGGACAGCAGAGACAAGAGCTTTTGCTCATTTTTTAATGTATCACAATGAGCAGGAAACATACTTGATGAAATATTTTCAAAGGAGTATATTCAATTACCATCTACAATCAACTTAACTATGACAACAAAGTGTTTTGTGACAAAATCTGTTTTTTTTTAAGAGTTCCGTGTGGTTTCTGGTTTTTTTTGTCCATCTCCATGTATTTTGGTACAGTTCGAGATCAGCATCGTTACAGTAACAAAAAAGCTAACAAGACTACATTATAGAAAAAACACCAAGAACATCATTTTTTGGTTTCACTTGCTCTAGTTTTTGTACATTGCAAAGGCTGTTCATATACCTCTTCACCTCATTTATGCTTTCTGTTTTGTCCAGACATGTCCCCCCCTCCCCTCACCCAGAAGCTAATAGATGAAAAATAGTCAAAATCTTTTGTGTTTCACAGTGGACAGGATTCTCAGCGCCATCTCACCAACTGACTGCCAACAGTCCGGCTTCTGTTTAAGAGGATCCAAACTGGCCACTGGACAGTGCTGGGCCTGCACGAGGCAGGGTGGGCCTTCCTGCTACATGTTGGCCACCCCACCCCTGCCTGGTGCTGTCTCAGTTGGACTCCCAGCCTGCGCCTGCAACCACCACCACCACCACCCTTCCGTTTGTGAGATGCCATTGGGACGTTCTCCTGCTTCGCGGTTGGCTCGGGATGCCTGCTTCAGGGGAGAACTGTAGCAAAAGAAGAAGAGCTTTGGCGCCGAAGGCTGGAGGCCGAGGCAGGCGGCCAGTCCAGTGGGGAAGAAGAGGCAGGGAGGATTCTGAAGGCCAGGTAGGCATTGCCACCAGGTTCTCTGCACGGCCCGGGGTCCTCGTGGGCACCTCCTCTCCTGCTGTGCTTCAGAGGAACCCAACTGCTAAACCAACCGCAAGACCCTAAAGGGAGGCGTGGAAGGGGGACACCCAGGGAGTCCGGCTTGGTTCAGGGTAGAGCACCGCCAATTCCCAGGAACTCCAGGAAAGGGGGTAGGCAACCATGGAGGAAAGGGGGGGGGAGATGGGAGTCTGCCTGCCACTCCTTTGCCCTTCTGGGATGGAGGCCTCTCTCAGGCTGGGAGAGTCCCTCTCGCCCTCCCACCCTCATAATAGGAAATGTAATGAAATGCTACTTAGAGGTGTGTGTGTGGTAGGGGGGGAGGGTGTTAGAAAAGGAGAGGGAGAAGGGGAGAGAAAAACCTGTGCATGTGATTAAGTGATGCCTGGAGTGGGGGGAAAGAAACAGAATAGTTTTCAAAGCAGACCACCAAACCTGACAGGCAAAGCTAGTGTTAAAACTGGCAACTTATACCACAGAGAACCAAAAAAAATTAAAGCAAAACAAAACAAACCTTCTATATGATACAGAGTAACATACAACAGTTAAATGGCAAAAATATATATATAATCTATATATTTTTCATAGAATTACAAACAAGTTAAAATAATGGAAACAAAAAAAACTGTACAACTTTAAAATTTAAAAAATGTTCATCTCAAGCAAGGGAGAAATACAAGGGTCTTGGTTAAAGGGACACTTGGCCCGATTATGCTACACCTGGATCCTGGCCGTCGCATCAAGTCGCACTCTTCTCAGCACGGTCTCCCGAAACCACCCCCAGAGGAATCTGCATTGTGCATTCGTCTAGTTAGAAATGTGTACAACCGTTCAAATGCGAGTTTTCTGTTCAACTAAAAACAAAAAGGCCATGAGAAGGGAGGGGGGAGGGGGGAGAGAACGGGGCAAGAATGCGCTCCTCCTTCAGAAAAATGGGGAGAGAAGCCAGGAGGTGAAGGATGTAAGCCCTCCTCCCTCGGTTCACAGTCTATGTTCCCTTTTGAAGCAGAGGAAAGGTGGCAGGGTGGGGGGACGGGGTGAGGGAGGATGTTATTATGGAGGTTGAAGGGGCTGGAAGAGGGGGGGGATCGTTGACATTTGGCTAGGAAGGGACAACGCAACACTTTGCTTGCCTCCAAACTCTACCTGGTAGCAGCACAACATTTTTCCTTTCAATGTCCGGAAAGAAGATGTCACGAAAGAGGAGCAGAGAGATTCACACCAGACCCCAACATGCTTTTTGCTATCTGCATGTTGGGGTCCCTCACCAATCGCACTGCCTAGCACAGATACAGGCCCATGACGCACTGAAAAACCCCCACATCTTTTGGTTTGTCGAGGTTGCAGGAAGGTCGCTCCGTTGCTTGCAGGGGAAGCACCGAGAACCACCGACATGCTTATTTGTTTATGAGTTCCTTTATTTGAACTGAGTCTTGTGGCTGAAATCAGAAACAAATCCTCCAGTCAAAAGAATCCTTTTTGCTCATTCTGCACCAGTGGTGAAAAGGGTTTGTCTTTGGATTTTATTTAAAGCATGAATTTCTTTCTTTCTTTTCATTTTTTTTTTGAGGAAAGAAAAATGGAAAAAAAAACAAAAAAAAAACCAAAGCCCACACACGCACACACGCACACATCTATAACAAAAAGTCCTTGGAAAAGGAACAAGTGCACCCTATTTACCCAAACAGAAACAAAGGCTGACACTTCCAAAACGGAGCCTTTGGAGCATTTACAAAAATGAGGAAAGGAAGTTAAAGGAAGAAGAAGAAGAAGAAGTAAACGAAAGAAGACAGAGTTAAGTGCACAAGGGTAACAGACATGTATACACCTTAAAAAGTTTCAAACCCCCAACAAAAATATTCTGCAAGGGATCCTACTGACCCCTTTTGAAACCCTTTGAATTTTTTTTCTTTCGTTTTTATAAAATAATTCTGCAACCGCCCTCGAAGAAATGAAGGCCGTGACTGTTTAAGTGGAAGATTACAGGATGGCGAAGGGAATAAAGGTACAAAGAGGGGAAAGTTTCGGCAAATCAGTGGGTTGGAATCTACCTGGCTAAGAATGGACAAGACAACATCAAATGAGAAGCCGTCGTCAGCTGGACCATACAAAAGCTAAATGTACACAAAAGGGGTTTTTCTTTTAAATCTACCATACTGCTTCAGTTCATTTCCAATGCAACAATCTACTCAACACCAAAAATGGTCATATCTATCATAAATACAGAAAGTCAGTTGTTTTAAAACTTATTTTTTAAGCTCCAAGTCCTTAACACTCTTTGTGTGTTGTTGGGTTGTTGTTTTTCTTTTCTGAAAAGTGGGAGTGCTGAACTTTTCCCCTTGAAATGGGCTTCAGCAGAAAAGCTACCCTTAAAATCCCCAGTAAGCTAACTCAGTTCACATTGTTTTGTCTCATGAATACTTTCTGCCCATTTTTTAAATTAACAACAAAAAAAATTCCTCTTTTTTTTTTGGAAAAAAAATCAAAACCAAAAAAAGAAATTATATATATATTTATATAAAACAATGATTCTGAAAACCGAACAAAGTGTGAGCAATTGACCTGAGAATAAAAAGACGTTACATTTCTTTTCTTTTTTTTTCCTTTTAGCAAGCCATTGGTATTTGAATGCTAAGATAGCAAGAAATTTAAAACTGTAACAAGGTAGTCTGCTTTCCCATACAGTTATGCCGGACTCTGCTGTGCTCTGGAGGAGAAGGGGGAGGGCTTGGGGTGGGGGTGGGGGACACGACATTATTGAAAAGGGCTGGAGCTCCACAAAGACAGACAGACAGACACTGGAGAGGCAACAGGGACTTGCAACCTTTGAGATCGATACCGTGTACCTCTCGACAGCCAAAATGGAAAAAGAAAGCCATGGGAAAAGAAAAGAAAAATCTGCCGGCATTGGTATATGGGAAAACAACCCACACTTCTCTCTTCATTTTTTTTTCATTTTCTTTTTTTTTTTTTGGTTAGAAGCTTTGGAATTGCAGTTAGTCTATTTTTGAAATTGGTTTGTTAATTTTTTTTAAATTCTTTTTTTTTAAATTGTTCATCTTCAAAGCTTACAATCTAAAGGTGTCCATTTCTACGCTAGCGAGACCACTGTCCTTGGGGCAGCTTGGCTCCTCCGACCCCTCTGCCGGGCTCGCCGGTCCATCAGACTTTTGGCTAAGATCTGAGTCAGACTCCTCCAAATAGTCATCTGTTGGCATTGAGGGCTGAACCCCTGAGGTGCTGCATGAACTTGAGGTAACCGTTGAAGATGAGGAGAGAGGAGGAGGTGGTGGTGGCGGCGGCGGCGGAAGAGGTGGTGGCGGCGGCGGTGGCGGCAGCAGCGGCGGCTTCCCCAGGGGAGCTCCCCGGGGGACCCCTTGAGGCCAAGACTTTCTGGAGGTGTGGGGGGAAGCGGCAGAAGGGGGCGAGGGGCTGTCTTTTGAGTGAGCGGCAGACGGCGAGGTAGATGCGGTGCTAGGATCGGGGAGGCAGGCGGAGTGAGGTAATAGACTGGGGTGCTCTTTGGCATTTCTTGCTGCTCTCGGGATTGTTCGTTGTTTGTGCAGGGCAGACTCGAGATGCTGTCGGAGGGCTTCTTCCCCGCACACCGTGCTCTCGCACGCCACACACTGGTATGAGCTGCTGCTGCTGCTGCTGCTGCTGCTGCCCCCCTGGCCACCGCCGGCGTGTCGGCAGTGGGCACGTAAAGCACCATCTCTTGCAGATTCACCGCAGGCTGGCCGAAGAAGCAGAGGGACTTCAGGTGGTCGCCGGCCGCCTCCTGGGTGCTGAAGCCTGCCTGGCACTTTCGGCAGACCAGCCTGTACTGCACCTTTGGAACAATGAAGGGGTCGCAGAGGGAGTCCGCGGCACAGTGGCTTTCTGCTTCAGGCTCTTCTTGGGGGTTGGGCAGGTGGGGGGACACCTCGTGGGGTGCGTTTTTCTGCTCTTCTTGTTTGGGGGGTTCTTTGGCAGGATCTTTTTCTGGGGTGGCAGTCCCAGAGGGGACCGAGGTTTGGCTTGCTTTGGGTGCCGGTGGCGGCGGTTGCAGCTGCTGCTGCTGCTGAAGCAATTTCTGCTGCTGCTGCTGTGCTTGCCTCTGCTGCTGCTGCTGCTGCTGCTGCTGCTGCTGCTGCTGCTGCAACGCTTCCTGCAGGCTCTGTTGATATTGCTGGTATTGCTGCAACAGGGAGCCGGGGGACAAGCCAAGGAGGGCTTGCGACAGGGCAGGACTGTAGGGGAAGAGCCCTTCCATGCCGTACATGGGCTGAAGGTATCCGCTCTGCAGGGCCCCAGGGATCTGAGGAGCATAGTAGGGAGAGAACCCCGGAACAAAGTAAGGAAGGAACTGGCTTGTCAGGAGAGCCGTGGGGTCGGAGCTGAGGGCGGCTTGGAGCGCCTGGAGTTGGCTGGGCTCCACCGAGTACTCCATGGCTGGCAGTGCAGCAGAAAGAGCCGGGGTTGGGGCCGGGGCCTCCGCTTTGTCCTTCTTGGCAGGCAGAAGGGAATCCCCCTTGCCCTTGGGTGCCTTGTCCTTCTCTTTCGCCTTCTCGTTTTCCTTCTCCTTCCGAGGCAGTGGCTGGGACTGCGGGACGGTGGCCGTCGGGGCTTGTGCTGGGGTGGGGGAGCTCAGAGAGGCGGATGGCGGCTTATTTGGTAATCCAGAGGTGGGGAGACCAGGAGAAGGGACGCTTGTGCCAGGGAGACCCATGAGGTTGGGCTTGGGAGACGTTAAAGCTAGAGAGGAAGAACAGACAAGAAAGGAGTCAGGCGGTGGAGAGTGGCCCTCTGGCCCCGGCTGGGGCCCGGCCGCCCCACAGGTCAGGAGCACCAAGGCTCCGCCTCCCACGTGGCAGGGCAAGAGGACTGGCTGGTGCCTGTGTGTCAGCCTGCGTGTACATCTGGCTCCTTCCCACTGGAGAGAAGGGCTCAGGTGTACTCCTCTTTGATGCAGGGCCTTGGGAAAGCTGCCTTGGAAGGCAGAGGGGAAATGGCTAGTGGAGCCGGGCCATGGCAGGCAAGGAAGGAAGGAAGGAAGGAAGGAAGCATGGTCAACAGATGCCCGGCTGTCAGAGGTCTCCTAGGGAAATCTCTGTCAACAGGAAGGATGGCAGGCCTCCCCTGAACAGACATATCCATATATTTATTTATTTCTATACCGCCCGTCTTCCCGAAGGAACTCCACGCGATGAACAACAGCAAAAAAAAAATATCACATATAAGAAACGCAAGCAGAAGGGGTTGGTAGGTAGGGTGCGCAAGACTCTGGCAGGGAGAGAAGCTGTGGCAGTCCTTCTTCAAAACAGCCCCTATCCGAGTACAAATCCATTCCCTAACTGCCAAAGGCAAGCCTCTGCAAAATGCTCTTTTTTGAAGTGATCCAGAGGGACGAAGAGGGAGGAGCCTCAGGGCCATGGCAAAGACCTTGCTGGTCAGACGAACCGACCCTGCTCCCACCGGGTCTTGGAAAGGGAAACATGGAGCTTCCTCACGGGCCACCAAGGAGGCCCCGGGAAGTTCCTGTTCGGCAGGACGCAAAACACGCAGAGCTGAGGACGGGACCTGCTCGATGTTCATTTCTGCAAACAAGCCACCCCCTTGCTTCCCTTCCCCCACAGGCATCTCAGAGCTGAAGGAGCCAGTCTTGGGTGTGGAGGCAGAAGAGGGAAAGGAGGCAGGAGACCCAGCTGCTGCTCCCTGCCTGCCCCTTCCACCCCATGGGCTCCTAACCACCACTGCTGCTGGCTTTCCAGGAGCCCCAGGCGGCTGGACTGCAAGGAGAACGGGAAACTTTCTTGGGAAGGGAGGTTTGGCTGCATAGAAAGGCCAACCAGGGTGCTCTCTCTCGTGCGCTGCTCATCAGCCCCCTTTCCACCCGCTTCTCCCGCTCAGGGCCAGAACTGCAGCCCCCTCCACCTGCGCCTAGGCAGAAGGTGCCCACCGCGGGAGGGAAGGGACTCACCTGTGTTTGAGGGGGTGAATCCAGGCAAGGAGGGGCTGTTGAGGCCCGGGAGCAGGACCGGAGGGATGCCCTGAAGTGCTGCTGCTGGGTAGGTGCCCGGGAGGTTCAAAGCCTGCAGAGGGGGGCTGTCAAACATGCCTTGCTGCGGAGCGGCCAGGCCGAGCACTTCGTTGGCCTTCTTGATCCGGTCCAGCTCCTGTTGGGCCATCAACTGCCGGACCGTGGCCGGGTCAAAGTACTCCTTCTCCTTGTCCAGCTGGCTTCCGATGGTGTCCTTCACTTTGGAGATGTGCTGCTGAGAGAAGATATGATCGCGTACGGACAGGCGGGCGCTGTACTTGATGCCACACAAAGTGCATTCTGTTTTGGGCCCCTCGTAGCTGGCTTGGCTAATGCCGAAGTGCTTGGCCATGCTGAGCTTGGACTTCTTCTCCTTGGCGCGGGCATTCTGGAACCAGACCTGGACGACGCGCTTGGGCAGCCCAATGTCGTTGCCCAGGACCTCGCACTCCAGCATGGTGGGCGTCCGGTAGTCATTGAAGCAAGACTTCAGGACCTTCAGCTGGAGGTTCGTCATCTGTGTGCGGAAGCGCTTCTGTCCCGGCCGGTCGCCGCTGTCTCCCGACTTGCCCGCTGAGCCGCTTGTGCCGGGGCTGGGCGAGCAGGGGTCCGCCAGGCTGGAGGTCTCGCTGTAGTCAACGGTGCCTTCGTTGTCGTACTCTTTGCTGTAGAAGCTGGGGGCCGGACTGACCAGGCCAGAAGACAGCCGGTCTTCGTACTCGGACATGGCCATCATGGCAGCTTTGGTCAGACCCTCCCCTGGACCGGAGCTGCATTTGCCTTCCGTGACGATCCCTGTGGCGCTGTCATTGTCCGCATTGCCCTCGTCACCGGTGGTGGTATCCGTGATGGCCGTGTTGACGGAGGAGCAGTCGTCGTTGTCCAGCTTGGCTTGGTCGAAGCTCAGGTGGACGGAGGACATGGAGGGGCTCTCGAAGGAGTCTTCCAGCCCTTCCACTTTGACGGAGGAGGGGCTCATCAGGGTCCGGGGGGAGAGCTCCAGCGACTTGCTCACGGGAGAGAGCGGGATGCCCTGGCTGTCACTGCTGCTGCTGGGCGGAGGCAGGTGGGAGAAGGCGGCGCCATCAAAGAGGTCCCCTTTCATCGGGAGCTCTCCGTCGCAATCGAGAAGCATGGCCGACAGGGTCAGGTTGTACCCTGCCCGCTTGGCTTCGTGCCAGTGCCGAGACCGGATGTGCGCTTCCAGAGCTGTCTTGGCTTTGAACAAGGCCCTGCAGAAAGGGCACCGCCGGTGGGCCTGGGCAGGGCCCACCGCCCGGAACTGGCCTTTCCGTTCCCGGGCTCGAGTGTTCTGGAACCAAACCTGGACGACGCGCTTCTTCAAGCCCACCTCGTGGGCGATGTGGTCGAGCATCTTCCGGGTGGGGTTGGAATCCAGCAGGTATTTCTGATACAGGACCTCCAGCTGCTCCGGGGTGATGGTTGTCCGGAGGCGCTTGTCCCGCTGGGGCTCCTCTCCCCCCGTGCTGCTGTCGTTCTCGCCGGGGCTGGTGCTGGCCTTCTCCTCTAGCTTCCTCTTCAGGGTGCTCACAGTGGACGTTGGGGTGGAAGGGGAAGTGGCCGAGCTCATGGGCAGCTGGGGAAGCGTCCCGGAGAGCAGCTGGCTGGCCAGCAGAGGGTTGCTGGGGTCAAAGAGCATGAAAGGCATATCAAGCGTCCTGTCCAGGAACTGCGGGTGGATGAATTGGTTCTGGGCACTCAAGAAGTGGAGCTGTTGATGCTCCTGCCAGTGTTCGAAGGAGGGGAAGGCCAGCTTGCACTGGTCGCACTGGTACGGGATGAGTTGAGGAGGCAAGTTGGCCAGCTGTGGAGGGGTGGGCGTGTGCAGAGGCTTGAGGGGCAGGTGAGAGAGCTGGGAGGGCGTGGGGCTCGACTGGGGCAGAACGCACTGCGGGGGCTGGGCTGGCTGCTGCAGGGCGGGCGGGGAGACCTTTGGGTGCGCTGAGCCAGCCTTCGGCTCTCCTTGGTCTTGCTGCGGCATCTCCTGCTTTGGTTGCGTTTGCTTCTCTGGAGTTTGGTTTCGCTGTGTACTTGGAGGTTCAGGCTGCTTTGGTTTCTCGTCTGGAGCGTCCGCTTTAGAACCGTAGGCGGAGGAGTCTTCTTCCGACTCCGCGGTGGCCAGGGGCAGGAAAGCGGAGGAAGAGGCGGCGGCGTTGGCAGACGACGTGGGCGTGCTGTAGGATGCCTGGGAAGGCATCGGGGTGCTGCAGGCAGAGCTCGTCGGGGTCAGGAGGTCGGTGGCATCCATCGAGTCTTCATTCTGGCTGTCTTCCTGCCCCTCTTCATCCTCGTCTTTGTAGCACAACTTCTTCTGATGCTTGATCAGGTCAAAGATGCGCTGGAAGACGAGGCTGCACTTCTTGCACTGGTAATTCAAATTGCTCGTTCGGATGTACCTGTCGTTCGTCAGCTCCCGCCTCTCCCCCTCTTTGCCTTCTCCCTGGTTCTCATAGTTTTTCCTGGCCTTCTGCCGCGCATTCTGGAACCACACCACAATCACCCGGGTGGGGAGGTTGAGCAAATGAGAGAGTTGTTCGAACTCGTCGTCCTTGGGGTAAGCGTTGGCATCAAAGAAGTCCTGCAGGACCCGCAGCTGGTAGTCCGTAAAGCGGGTCCGGGAGGAACGCTTGCTCCCCCAGTACTCATGCTTCTGAGGCTCCGGGGAGGGCGGCCGAGAATCCACCTTCAAGTCCTCCAGGCTGGTGATTGGAGGATTGCTGAAGTTGTACGGGGAGTCTTTGTTGCGTTGCCGCTCTTTGAAGAGGGTGTTCCGGAACCAGTGCTTGATCACCTTCTGGGGCAGGCCGGACTTGTCCGCCATCTCTTTGATCTGCTCCTCGCTCGGGGAGTTGTTGATGTCAAAGTACTGCCTCAAGACTCGGAGCTGGTCGTCGGTGATGCGGGTCCGTGGCCTCTTGTTTTGCTGCTGCTGCTGCTGCAGGAGGCCGGGGTTGAGCTGGTGCTGGTACAGCTGGGCCAGGTCCGCAGGCAGGGGCTCCACGGGGGCCAGCTGCGGGGGCAACTGGGCGGGCAAGGTCTGCAGAGGCATGGTTTGCATCATCAGGGGAGAGAAGATGGGCAGCTCCATCGGCATGGACAGCTGAGTGAGAGGCAGCGTGGTCTGGGCCGGTGCGATGGTGGGAGAGGTGATGGTTGGCGCTGAGACGGGGATAGCGGGCGTCGGAGGCTGCTGCGGGGGTGCAGCGGGCAGGGGCGGCGGTGGCGGAGGGGGTGGTGGAGGGGGAGGCTCCGGCGTCGGAGGCCGCAACGGGTAGAGCTTGTCGTAGTGCTCCCGGTACTGCTTAGCAAACTTTTCCAGCTGCTTAAAGGGAAAGTAATGCTGGTGGACGTGTTCCTGGTGGCTTTTCAGGATGAGAACGTTGGAGAAGAACTTGCCACACGATTCGCACTCCAGCTTTTCCAAGCAATCGCCTTGTTCGGTCCTGCCGGGCTTCTTCTGTGCCTTCTGTTTATTCTCGTTGTACTGAATGACCAGCTCGAACCCAAAGTTTTCCAGCAAGGCTTTGGTGGCATTCCCACGGGCGTCCGACGCGATGCGGGGAGGCGGCAGGGAGGGTTCTGTGGGGCCGGCCGCTGCCATCGCCGCTGCCTCGGGTTTGTCTTTGGCCTTGAGGGGCTCCGTCGGAGGCTCCTTGGCACTGGAGCTGCTCTCCCCCTTCTCGAAGGGCTCCCGCTCCCTCTGCACGTCCTTCTCTTTCACAGCAGCTTTGCACTTCTTCTCAGGGTGCTGGCTTGGCTGGAGGAGGACGCTGTGAGGTTGCGCCAGCGGCCCCGGCGGAGGCTGTAAGGGGGGTGGCTGCGGCTGGTGCTGCTGCAGGAGCTGCGGGTGGGTCGGCTGCGGAAGCTGCACCTTCAGGTCGTCCAGCAGGCTGGGCCCGGTCCCGGTCAGCGTCAGGGTGCCACTGGTGATGGGCAAGCTCACCTCGGAGTTCAGCTGGAATTCAGCGCTGGGGATGTAGAAGGGGAAGAGGAGGTGCTGCTGCTGCTGCTGTTGCTGCTGCTGGAGCTGGAGGAGGGTCTCGGTGGTCATGGGAAAGTGCGGCAGGAGAGCCGGGTTGAAGAGCTGGGACTGCAGGAGGGCGGCCTGCTGCTGGAGCTCCTGCTGAAGCTGGGCTTGCACCTGGGCCTGGGCCTGGGCCAAGGTGTGTGCTGCCGCCTGTTGTTGTTGCTGCTGCTGCTGCTGCTGCTGCCGAGAGGCGATCATGTCCGCCAGTTTCCTTCGGTTCACCTCTTTGTGTTCAGAGGAGCCCGAGGTGGTGGGAGGACCCCCGCCGGTATAGATTGGGGTGCCGAGAGGAGGGATCCCCGTGCTTTCACAGGAGACGTGGCTGAGCAGACTAGGGGCAGGGGCTATAGAGGCACTGCTTGTGTGGGTGACAGCAAAGGAGGCAGGGGTGGAGGCAGGGGTGGTGGTGGTGGCAGCAGTGGTGGTGATGGTGGCACTCACAGGACTGGGGGTGGAGGAGCCCAGGGAAATGCTGCTGCTACTGTTGCTGCCACCGGCACCGCCATTGCTGCTGCTGCTGCTGCCGCCGCCGCTGCCACCACCACCACTGCTGCCGCTGCCGCTGCCGCCGCCACCGCTCCCGCTTCCAGTGCCGCCGCCGCCTCCGCCTCCTCCCACCGCCTCCAGCTTGGCTGCGCGTGCTTTGGTCTGGTGCAGGACGGAGCGCATGTGGATCTCTAGGGTGGAGCTCTGGCTGTAGGCCACGCTGCAGGTGCTGCACTTGAAGGGCTTGTTGTCGGGGCTGCTGGTGGGCTCCGGCTGGCCGGAGGTGGATTCCTGGAGGGCGCGCTTCAGCTTGTGCAGGTGGGAGACCGAGTTGTAGTGGACCAAAAGGATGTTCTTCTGCGTGAAGGATTCTTTGCAGACCGTGCACTTGTAGGGGCGGGAGGGATCCAGGAACTTCTCCATGGTGAAGTTGGGGCCCTTTCGGAAGGGAAGAGCTCGTTTCGGCTCAGAGCCCGAGTCCTCCTGCACAGAGCCCGAGTCGCTCCCCGTGGGGCTCTGTTTGTCTTCCAGGTCGCTCTCCTCTTCCTTGTCTTCCTCCACGAGGATGGTGTGCTCTTCGGCCAGCGAAGGGTCGCCCATCGCCAAGAGGTCCCCGTTGACCAGGAGCCCACTGTACAGCTGCTGGATGTCGGCTTCGCTCAGCTCCAGGTGGCTGCTCTCCAGGTGCTTCTTCAGGGCCTGGAAAGTGCGGAAGCTGCGCTGGCAGAGGCAGCACATGGTGGCCGCTCGGATGACGTGGTACTGGGAGTGCAGCTGGAGCTTCTCAATGGTTTTGAAAGCCAGGCTGCATTGATTGCAGCGGTATTTGTAGACATGCCGGTCGGACACCGGCAGCTGAGGCCGCTTGGAGTGCACTTCGCTGAAATGGGCTTGGAGGGCAGTGGAGCTTTTGAACACCTGGCTGCAGCCTTTTTTCCAGCAGAGAAATCCAGCATCCTCCCGGGCAGCAGCCTGGTCGGCGGCTGCCGGTTTTGACTCTCCCCCGCCGCGCTCCGGGTGCTCAGAAGGCAGCAGGCCTTTGCCCAAATCGTCTGACGTGTCTGTTGAGACAGAACCACAGAAGGGATGGTGAGACCGTTTGTCACCCAGAGACACCTTCTCTGCACTCCTCAAGGGTCCCTTAACTGGATTTGGGCTTTTGTTATCTTTGGAGGTCTCATCAGGCGCTTGTCAAAGGCACCAAGGAATTAAGAGTCAGACAAGATGCCAGTGCCTGGACCTACTCTTCCCCTTGCCCGACAAGTAGGAAAACCATCCTCCTTGCCCTCTGCCTCACCTTGGACCTCATCGGTTCTTGCCAGCTTCATGAATCTTTATCTCCCTTAAGCCTTCCCTGCCACTGAACCGACTTGTCCAGCCGGGTCCTGTAATAGGGATACCAAACTGGCTCAACACTGAAACTCTTGTGACATCTCAGTTGTATTTCTCTTTCATTCGAGGACAGACTGAAGTGGGAGGGAGAGGAGGGGGAGGAGGAGGAGAGGAGACCAAGAAAGGCATTTTGAAGCACTCTGTCTTGGGGACGGAGGGCCGAGAAAACACTGCCATGGCTGGCAGACGGGGAAAGGTATGCAGGGATCTCCCCGGTATCAAACAACACCGTCTTGTTCTGAACTCACAACGCTTTCCTCATCTTTGCCTGGAAATCACAGGCACTGGCAGGTTCTAGGAGGGCAAGAACCTCTCTGTGCCCATGGCTGAGTGCACCCAGGCAATGGGGAAAAAAATGCCACGAGACTCTGGGCACTGTCCCACAGACCTCTGCTAGACGCTGAAGAGTTCAAATACAGCAGCATTGCCCTCCCAGCTGGGGGGGGGGGGCTCCTGTCATGGCTGAACAGTATTTACTCTGAAGCCATGCCACCAACCTCTTGGGCAGTGGATTGGGGGTGGGGTGGGGGGGCAGCAGTAGCAGCATGGGCTCTCAAAGCAAGCACAGGCATACACTGGATCAAAGTGTTTGTGTGTGTGTGTGTGTGTGTGTGTGTGTGTGTGTGTGTGTGTGTGTGTGTGTGTGTGTGTGTGTGTGTGTGTGTGGTCTTGACGACAATGCATTGCCCCTCCCTCCCTCCCTCCCTCCCTCCCTCCCTCCCTCGGAAGAGCCCTAAGGTGCCCTGGAGGATGGCCCAGGCGTGCCAAGAGCCCTTTCTCTGCTCCAGGCGATCTAAGAGAATCTCTCTCCCTTAGAAGACTGACCAGGCGGCTTGGCGGGCTCGTCGGTGCTGGCGTTTCCGTCTCCATCTGGAGTCACTGCTGGAATAAACATACTGCTGGGCATCATCGCCTCTGGTGTGGTCACCTGTGGATTCCCAGAAGAAAAGGAGGAGTCAGACAAAAATGATTAAAAAAAAAAAAAAAAAAAAAAAAGGTCCCCTCAGGAAACGCAGAGGTATTTTCTCATCTTTGGTCCCCCTTCACAGATGGGCGTTTGTGAGTCAAAGGTCAAAGTATTGAAGCACGATTCTGCAGTTACACCCAGGACATAATTAGTGGCTCACTTGCAAAGGAAACTATTACTAATATTTTTTTTAACTTTCTCTTCGGTTTTAAACTTTGATCGCCGCACATGTTTTGTCATGGCAGAGGATGTCCTTGTTCAGCCAACGAGACCGGTTAAGTTGAAAGGCCCTCTTGAAGCAAGTGAAAACACGAGGAGGGCCTTAATTAAATAAAATCTCAGAAAGCACACCGCAGGTCTTGAATTGCGAAGGGCTACTGCCCTGTTCCCAAAGTGATGCAGCAGCAAAAAGAAGGGGCAGAGAAGGAAAGAAAGAGAACACCAGCGAGGGAAAAAGGGAAGGGGAGAAAGAGAGAGAGAGAGAGAGAGAGAGAGAGAGAGAGAGAGAGAGAGCGTCCTTAGAGCTGTGCACTTGTGGCCAAAGCAGTAGTGGCACATTTGGGTATCCATATGCATTCACAAACACACGCCCGTTCCCATTCCCAGACTCAAAGAACATATCTTAATACAAAATATTTGAAGGCCAGCATCCAGGAGAACACCCAGACACTCCACCTCTGTATTGACCAAAAAGAACAAAATCCACCATGCAGATACCCATGGCTGGCAACAGAGATGGGCCTCCGTGAGGTAGGAATGGAGAGAGCACTGAACGGGCATGAAAATATCGCCCGTGAACAGAGACTGAGAAAGCCAGGTTCACAGCCGGAGAGGCTGCAGACAGGTCTAGCCGTCATTCAACTGCAGAGGGGCAGCTGCATTTGCCTCCACCAGTAAGGGCGTTTATACACGACCCCTAAGCTCCGCTGCAAATGGCTGCAAGCTCCAGAGCTTAAAAATGTTTCCCCACCAGCTCCGGAGTTTGCTGACAATTAAGTGCGACCCCGCCCACTTTAGCACGACCCAGCACACTTTTCTTGTACCTTCTCTTTGGAGGTGAAAAATCTTTGATGCGGTGCAACGATAGTGATTTCGGGGCTCTCCTCGCTTCTGTTTGCTGCTTTTTGGCTCCCGCCCCTTTAAGAGCTACTTTTACAGAGACAAAGGGGTTGGACTTGATGGCCTTACAGAGAAGAGAGGCAGCAGCATTCTTTTCTTTCTTTTTTTCTCCCTCCCTCATGCAGCCAGCAACCAGGAAGTGCGGAGGGGGGTGGGGACAGAGGAAGAGCGACGAACCCCTAAGATCTCTGGTCCAAATTTAAGTGGCCAGCGGATGTTAGGGGTCGTGTAAAAAGGCCCTAAGACACCAACGAAGGTAGTGTGGCACCTTAGCAGAGGGCCCGCTGGCCTCATAAAGGCATGGGATCCTAGCCATGAGCTAAAGGGGCAGTGGACATACGCGGAGGGGTCCTCGAAAGAGGGGCAGAACTCTGGCAGCCATTGGGATGGGAGTGGGAAACTCATTAAAACAAACAGCTCTGACTGCTACAGCAGCAAAGGCAGCAAGTTTTGGACAAGGGGTTGTTATAAAAGAGAGAAAAGGCAGGCACCTAAATGCTGCGCTGCGGGCACACTTTTAGAGGGGCATATAAGTTTCTGGCTGCTTCAAAAATAATAATAAATATAAAAATAAAAAAGATCAGGGAATCTAACTGACTGAGGGATTGCCTTCCCAATGTGTGTGTGTGTGGGGGGGGAAGAGACAAACATATTTGGGGCCATTTCAGTTTGTGATTTAATGGGTGATATGCAAAGAGTTGAACATTTATTTATTTATTTATTTATTTATTTAGAGTATTTTTACCCCGTCTTTCTCCTTGGAAAAAGATCCACGGTGGCTTACAGTAATGAGGGATAATATACAGTCATACAGTCCAGTACAATTAAGACATGTTCAAGTATTTGAGAACAAGGGATTGAGGGACATCCTACAGCATTGATAGACAACATTACATTAAAGCTACATTATGAAAGGGGCACAGGGACAGGATCCTTCCCAGAATATTAGAAATCTGGGTCATCTGCCCAAATTGATTGGTGGGATGATGAGAACTGACAGAAGGTAGCAATTCTCCCAACAATGCAGATTGTCCAGACAGATTTCGCAATTGCATGGCAGGGCGACAGCTGCTGGCTGAGAAGACTTTCTGAAACCACTTTCAACGTGTATCTCCAAGGTAGGTCTATCGTTGGCGGCTTCTAGCCATCGCGTCTCACGGCATGCTTACAAATGCTGTGCCATTCCCAAACACACACAAGTGTACACCCTGAAAACAGAGAACTCCCAGTCCACCAAAGCACAAAATACAGTATGTGCCAAGCATTGCGCCAGTCCCAACAGGATAGATATAAAATAATGTCTTTCAGATATTTCCTCTTGGTAATGAGGGAACCACCTCCCTTTCTGCCCCTTGCTGCTCAATGTTCATGAGACTGGAGGTAGGTGGGGAAGCCACCTCCCCCCCCCCACGTTTTTTCTGTGCCCCCACTGCAAATATTCATATTGCATCAAATGCCTGTCACTTTCAAAATGGTGCTGAGAAACCATCCAACAGCTACACCCACAGGCAGTTCGTACACCCACACACATGTCTGGAGGACAATGACGAGGGCTGGAGTCCATCTGAAGGCCTGGAATCCACAATGCGCATGGCAGAAGCCGTTCCAGAATGAGGAAAGTCTCACTTTGTGATGGATATGGAAGAAGGATCCGTCGCAACGTCCTCCAGCTCTTGAGTCTGTTTTAGTGGCCGGCAGAACTGCCCACCCCCCATGGAGACCAAGGGCTGCCTTACGCAGGGTTCAGGAAATGAAGACAAGGGGAAGCATTAAAAAATACAGACCAGGTGGCAGGAATAGACCACTGCCGCTGTTGGTTCTAAGACCACAGCAAGTGTTTGCTCTGCCTCCACAAAAATTATGAAAATAATTTAAGGGATTCTTTTAAAAAAAAAAGAGGGCCCAGTGGAGTAGAAAAATAATACTATTATCTAACCCTGAGTTGCATGTTATAACCAAAGAGCAGAGTCGCTCCCCCTAGCAATCCAGAAAGGTAGCCATACCCACTAACAGAGAGAGTACGATGGATCAGTAATTGTTTTCATACACTTTAATTAGAAAAACTCAGATGGCTACGAATAATAATGGAAAGAGAGGCTTTTGCACTTGAAAGGTTGAAGTCAATCAAGTGTGAATGACGGCAGAACCCAAAAAGAGAGGGAGAGAGACACCAATTCATCAAGCGTCTGTTGTCTTGCCGCGTCTTTAATCATAATTCCTGATTGGGATTCAAGAAGGCAGTAAGCAGCGATTCTTTGTCTGCCTTCACCTTCCGTCAATTAACTCTCCCTGAAATATAATCATCAACCTCACGTGCTTCTCTGCATCTCAATCTGCTTCTCCCAACCAACCAGCCAGTCTTTCTTTCTCTCTTTCGCTTCTCTGGTGTGGTGAACTCTCCCTCCCTGCACCTGAGACGGCAAGACGGAGTGGGGCTGAGCTCACCAGCGTCCAGGGACGCCCCACGAGAAGAGCCAAACCCAGAACCAGAGGTTACGGCAACGTCTTCAAGGACGCATGGGATGGCCCCAAAGGGAGAAAGGCTGATCCTGGAGCAGGACAAGGCGGGTGGGTGGGTGCCTCCCTTTTTTTTCTTTTTGGCCCAGAAGCGGCATCAAAAGGAGCCCCGTTTGAGCAAGGGATGAAAAGTGTTGCCAACTCTGGTAAATGTGCTGCCTGTGGCACCCATTGGCAAGGCACAGCTCCCCCCCCAGCCCCTCTGAGTGGCAGGACCAGCTCCTGGGTGAGTCATAAGAACATAAGGAGAGCCCTGCTGGATCAGGCCCAAGGCCCATCTAGTCCAGCTTCCTGTATCTCACAGTGGCTGCACCAGATGCACCTGGGAGCGCACGAGACTCAATCTCTGTCTCCTGATACCACTCCCTTGCATCTGGCCCTTGAAGGACCCCGGTTTTAAGCCTGGAGGTGACACATCTCCATCATGGTTTTGTCACCTGACTCCCTTCAGTCACTTCCTTTCTGAGCCAAAAGTCAGCGGAGACTTTAAAAAGAGGGACCCAAATTGTACCTACACCCTTTCTGGGATGGGGGTAGCTGGGAGGCAAACCTCTCTCTCCCTTCTCGTCCCCTTTGTCAGTTGCAAGCAGCACTTTGCTAATCGCTCCCCCTGCTCTCCACCCCCCCCCCGCCCCGCTGCCCTTCTTCCTAGGTGGCTGAAATCTAATTGGTCCAAAATGAAATCTCCAGCAAGAGAGTCAGAGTCGGAGGAGACACATTAAATGTCTCTGCGCTGGCTGCCCGTCCTGCCCGTCCGTCCGTGCAAGTGGGGGGGGAGTGGAGGGGGGGAGTGGTACAAGAGGAGGTTCCAGAGCCAGACAAAGGAGCTATTTCCATTACAAAGGAGGAGAGGCAGAGCTGGCAGGGGAGGATGTGCGCGCGGGAGAGAAAAGCTTCATTAGGCTCAGAGAGGCAACGCAATGGCACTATACCAAGGTCACTTCTAATTTAGGCCACCTAATTGGCAAACATGGCTCCAAATGGCTATCATCTCACAGGGCTCAGAATTAATGAAGGCCGATTATTTTCATTACCTTCATCCGAGATGGGGGAATGAGACAGGGTTGGCGGGGTGTGTGTGTGGGGGGGCGGGCGGGCGGGGGGGTTGAAGCAAAGAGAAATGAAAAGAAAAAGACGTGGGGTGGGGAAGGGGTGGGGAGACGGGAAGAAGCCAGGTTGGAGGCAACAGCCCCAGAAGGAAGGAAGGAAGGAAGGAAGGTGTGCTTTTATCAGGGATTCCACTATCCTTGGGCTCTCAGGTGCAAACTCCTCCGTCCAAACCAAGCAGACCTACTAGCGGAAACCAGCCCCTAGGCTCCAAGTTCGTGCCCAGCTCTTAGCACCTGGGAAGGAGCCGTTCATAAAACCCACACTCCCTTGAACTGTCCCTCCTGCACAACAAGTGAGCTTCCAAGCAGTAGCCGCGATCCATTGCTTCGCATCAGCCAGGTGGTGGTAGTGCTGGAATTTGCTCTCAACCGCCTCTCCTCTGCCACAATGCCAAGAATGCACCGACTAGTTTTCCTGGCTCTACGCAGCAGCCCAAGGGTCCCCTGGCTACTTTGGATACAGAAAGGCATGGAGGGGGGCTGGAGCAGACATAGATATGAGATTGCACAGTATAGGCAGGCAGCTGCTGCTATGGCAACGGTCCCATTAAACATAGAAGGCTCCTGAAAGGCCTAGGATAATGAGAAGGCTCCCTTCCCGCCTGCCCTCGTCCCATCCAACGGCAAAATGGCAGCCTCCAAAACAATTTGGTTTGGCTTGGGGTGGAGGGCAGGCCCCTCACAAGGGCTCTGGAGGGAACCCCTGCCTACTGGCCTCTGCCCTTCCAAGATCCCTCTCCTCTCACCAGCACCTGAGGGCAGACTAAGGGGAGGGGGAACAGAAGGAGAAGAGCGCCCCCCCCCCCGCGAAGGAGGAGTGCCATGCTGGAAAAGCCTCGGGAGAAGAGAGCCCCTTTTAAGCTGAAGTGGAGACGAGGACCCAGAGAAGGAGCTATGGGCTCGGCAGGTGTACGTTCCCTTCCCCCTGAATCCTCCATCCTCCTCCATCCACCATTTACCGAGCAGCTGGCACATTCGGAAAAGGGGGGAAAGAGGTAGACAGGTCTTTGCCCAATCTGGATTTCAACAGAACGAAGATGCAGAGGGAAAAGGGAAGGGGATCGAGGAAGGCTCAGAAGGAACGAGTTGGTACCAAGGCAGCCCCAGGTAGGCCGGCTTCCGTACTGGAAGTGGGTGGATGTGGAGGAAGAGTGGAAAGCATGAGACGAAGGCAGGACGGAGGACCCACCAGCCATCTCCACGAAAGGCAGTGGGAACTTTCCGGTGACCGTGGGTGGCAAAAGTGTATGATGGAGTAGGAGGAGAACGTGGGATTACGGAAGGGATCTGAGAAGGGCATCCTAAGACCTGAACAACTGCAGAGACAAAGGGCTTCTGCTCAGTAGTTTTCAACGGGGATGAAGGGACCGAGGCCCAAAGAGATGTGGCAAGAATCAACAAAGCACAGCACAGGCAGGGAAGCCCTGAGGGCCAGAAGTGCCACTGATACGCAGTCCTTTGGGAACTGGGGGCAACGTTCGGAGAACCCGCCACTTGGCGGGTGGAGCTGTGACCCTCTCCCTCGGGGCTCCTCCTAGACTCACCGTCAAAATGAGCTTCTCGACGCAGTCTGGGGACACGCTGTGCAGGTGGGTGAGGTGCAACTGCAGGTGGATTTTGTTGCTCAGCATGTCCTGGCAGAGGGGGCACCGAAGCATGGGCTGGACCGAATGCTGAGTCATGGCATGGACCCTCAGCCGGTTCACGTCGGTGTTGCAGTACTTGCAGTACGGGCACTGATACATCTGGAGGGGAAAAAGAAACCGCGTGTCTTGACGGGGCCAAGGCCTGACAGGGCCGGACTGCAGAACTGATGCCTCCCGCCAACCCGCCACCACTGCTTCTCTAGAAACCCGCCGGCCTCACAATGGTTAGAAACACTTAACACAATTTCACTGGGAGCTGCCTCCAGGGCTCAGAGGGGACGGCAATGCCGGTTATGCATTTTCAAAAGCAGAGTGAGAGTGTGTGAACCATAGTTTTAGGAGAGCAACCCCTGGCCGTTCCCGTGTCTCACCTGCTCCAGCTTTGTCTCATCGGACGTTTTGGGCCATTTGGTGACTGGTGACTCAGAGCTCCTCGGAAATGGAATAAGTTTGGAGGATGCAGAAGATTCTGTCAGCTCCTTCTCAGCCTGGGTAGCTTGTGCTGAAAGAAAGAAAAAAGTGGAGGAGAGAGATTCAGCTACGTGAACTTGCAATGGAAGCGTTGTTGGGAAGGAAGGCATACAAAGAGGGACTTCGGCGTGGATGAGAACCCACTTTTGAGATTATCATCTGCTGAAACCCTCACTCTTAGCTCGCTTCGTTCTCCCTCAGTGACATGATCACCTCGCCCTAACTGGCGGGCAGTTGGGCAGCTCAGTGGAATGGAGCACCTGGTTGTGCAGCCAGGGGCTGGGAGTGTGATTTCCCCACACTCTGTGTGTGTGTGTGTGTGTGTGTGTGTGTGTGTGTGTGTGTGTGTGTGTGTGTGTGTGTCCGTGTGTCCCAGGAAAAGAGCCACACGGCCCCAGAGCACCCTCGAAAGGAAGGAACGAGCAGCCACTTCTCAGCACGTTGCCTGGAAAACCCTAGAACGGAAGGAATCGACTTGGTGGCATGTCATGATATAGCTGATACAACCTCTGTATCAAGGAGGAAGAGGAGGAGGAGAACAATCTGAAGAGAAATGCTGCAGCAAAACGGGGGCCCTGAAGAGAGGAGAGGAGGAAGCTGAAATGTGTACTGGCTGGTGTGTTGCTGCCACAGTGCTCCCAAAACCACTCCACCACCAAGTACTGCAGTCATTTCAACAGGAACGGGGGTGGGGTGGGGGTGGGGGCGACACCTTCCAGGCCTGTTGTGCCTCAGCCCTTATTTATTTACTCTCCGTGCCCCAATGCTGCCAAGCCGACAAAAGCCTCTTCCATTTAGGGCCAATCCAGATTGGCCAGACCTAGCAGAGCCCCGCACGGCCCAAGCACAGGTGCGATGCACATTACTTTATTTAGCATTTATGTCTCGCCAGCTTGTACAAAGGCAACTCAAGGCGGCGTTTGTAACGGGGACCTCCAAGGCAGCACAGTTTAGCAGACAGAGTGTGGCAGTTTTTTTCTTAGGTGGTTGGGCGTGGGGGTGCAGGGAAGGGGGAGAGGAGAAGGGGCAAGAGAGATCTTTGCAAGCCACCCATTCCCCACCGCAAGGTTCGTCCTATCGGGCCAACTCAACCTGCCCGATGTCTCACTATGCTCTTTCCAGGCGGGCGCGTGCTCTTCTTCTCCTCTCACGCCCTCCCGCAAAACAAAAGCCCTGGCCGGAGCCGCGACCATCCAGGTTCACCGATGCCCCCCGAAAGGCAGCGCAAACTGCAGGGAACGTTCCAGGAAGTGGAGACTCTTCCCAGAATGCCCACCCCCTGACCTTTGAACCCTGCATCCTGGAGCACATAAATCTGCAGGACATCTATTATTTAAAAACTACAAGGGCAAGCGTATTCCGGCACAGCCCCCAACGCAGGCACACACATTCAGAACAGTACTTTAATCTGTCTCGAATCGACTTCAAACCCATTTCACCCTTAATGGGAGTTATTCATTTTCACTTGAGAGGTAATATATGACAGCTGGATATTTAACATGATGGATTGGCTGCCGATTAACTAGGCGGTTTAACGCTCCTAGCCTGCTCCCACCCACCCACCCACCTACATTCAATTCCCCTTAAAGAGGCAAAGAAGGTTCAGAGAGGAGAGCACTGAATCAAAAAAAAATCACAAAAGGGCCCCCCCCTATGTTGGCAGACTGACAACATCCGGGGGCAAGAGGCAAAACTTGCTCCTTTTGTGCGCAAACCCCACCCACTCCCAGACTCTTCCGCGCACCATTCGGCCGACTCTGTATCCCTTTGCCCATCAAAAGCCAAAGTAACAATTACAGCCATTATCACGAGAGGTAGAGAGGGCATCTCGAGTGGAAAGGGGGAGCGGAAGGACCCCATGGGTCATGTCTTCCTAGAGCAGCCAAAGGTGCAGCGGAAGCACTGGTGTGAACGAGGGCCGAAAGATGGGGATGGGGAGGTGATTTGAAGTTGGGCATTTCTTTCGAACTTGTCGAAGATATTCGGCTGCGAGACAGGAAGGACAACGAGGCTGGCCTTGAATTGCACGGGGGACGTGGGACGGATGGATGGGCAAGCCGGCGGACGCAGGCAGGCAGGGGGAGAGTGTTGGTACACAGACCCACCATTCTTGGCAGGTAATGAGCTAGAAGTGAGGAGCATTGCCAGAAGAGGGGAGTCACAGAAGGAGCATGAGGCAAAACTCTAGTTTTAAAGGGGGGGGGGAATGTATTTCGGGTCCCTGATAGACTAAAATCATAGGTGCCAGATTCTTTGAGTGAAAAAAGGCAAAGAGAGCGGAGATGAGGTCTGAAGAACTGTACCTCTCCTTACAGAAGTTTAGCCTTGCGCACCACGATCCCATTTGACTTTTATCCTCAGGAAGCTGACGGGACAAAATCATCTGTTTTTCATCTTCTGGGGGTGGGGGTGGGGAGTGGGGAGCAGCCAGAATCATGCTATGCCACTTAGATACGGCTTTCCACCCTGCTCACCATTTGAGAACAAAAGCAACTTTAAGAAGTTGAGGAACGTGAGAAGTTTACGACTGGCTTGAATGTTTCAGCCATGATGCACTAGTCAGGTCTGCTGATCTGGGGCAGAGGCTGGAACAATTCGTGACTGCACCCTGCTGATGTGGTCGCTGACCAAGGCCTCAAGATGGGCAACAGCGTTGAGTCGAGATGGGCTCCACCTCTGCTTTCCTGAGCATCTTCTTGTGATAGTCTCTGTGCTCTTCCCTGAACACTTTGTGGATATATTTTAGACAGGTTTTCTTGGCATCTTTGAAGGGAGGCGTTGAAACAACAGTATACTGTATAAACTGAGTAAATAAAAGCCTGCCAGTTTGGACTTGGCCACATTTTTTTTCTTTTTTAAGAAGAAGCGCATCAGATCTTGGAGTCACCGACTGCTTTCTGGAGTCCCAGATTTGAAGTCCAACATTTGAAGTCCTTCAAAGTCCAACACTGACCCTCAGCATCTCAACACGATCAGGGGGTGCATTCCTTGTTTCATTTGTCCAAATGTGAAGGCGCTTTCAACTTCTACCTCAAGAAATCCCCACACCAGGCAGCCTTCGGCTCAAGCAGTTCTTCCCTTCCTAAAAGTGTCTCCCTCTAGCGGCAAGGCAAGGCCCAGAGGTGAGACCGAAGGAGTCTAGGTTTCCAGGGAAGTGGGAGAAGCAGAGGACCACATTTGGCTGGCCAAAGACAGCTCCCCTGTAGTAACCATCAATGTCTTTTAGCTAAAGCAGCCCTGACAGCGTCTTCATCTAAACTTCTATCTACTACCCAGCAGCATAATGGAGAAGCCAATTAACTGATTATTAATTCATGCCGCTTTCCGTAAGCCTAGGGTCTCATTTCTCTGCATTCCGTAAACCAACTCGCCACCTGCCCCTGAAATTTACAGCAGAACTCTCTGAAGTTTGCTTTCTCCATTGATCCCACCACTGGATCAAGATTCCTGCAGCTCTAGAAGCAGTGCCTTCCAACTGGGCTTGTTCTGCTCTGCAGAGAGGAGCCACACTCCACCTCACATGGCTCTTGGCATGTTGGGAAGAGAGGCATCCAAAGGCAGATGTCTTCATGACCACCATTCCTGGTGAAGGTGCAGCTACTATCGGAATGGTTCCCCAATGGATGGAGCTTGGTCACTCTGGCTCCCCAACGGTGATGGCGGCTGACTGGGAATGCACTTCATATCAGATGTTACTATTTTGTAGGCTTGACTCAGGCCATTGTCCCAATACGTTTGAAACCATTGACTTAGCAGCCTTACGTCCATCTTTCTGCTGCATGGATATTTCCAATGCACTTGCAGCTGAAGACTAAAACAGTAAGTAGACTCAAAAAAGGGTAAATGTAAATGTACAGACAAACTAAGTCACCTTCTGAAAAAGGGTGACATGGTCCAAAACACACACAAAACAGCCCAGGAAACTGATACAGCAGGAACACACGGATGAGTTACGCAATGGAAACTGTGCCTGGATCACTTTGGCACCGGAAGGAAAATAAATAACAGATGCTGGAAAATAAGGTAAGGCATAGACTTTGTTGGGTAGGCCGAGAGGAAAAGCCACATGCTGGATGATGAACTAGAGCCCACCAGATCCAGTAGTAAGGGGGGGGGGAAGCAACAGCCTTGAATAATAATAACGTTGACTATTTCCTGTTTCAATTTGAAAGTTGACAGAATTTGATAAACGTAAGGATATTTAGAAATGAAAAGCATTCTGGCATAAAAGACTTCCTGTGCTTTACGCCTGTAACAGAGGACATGCATCTCAAAGAACCAGGTATGGACTATCGGCAACCCACAGCTGTGGGCTCCAGCTCACATCCTTCCTCACAGGCCATTTCAGTGTCCTTGGCCCTGAGAGGGGAAACACCCATCCTAGAGGCATCAATAGCAACTTCAGGGCTTCCCTTGCCCCGATGGCCGTGTCCCAGGCAGCAGGGCTGTCGTGGAACATGGACTACCCAAAACAGCACTGGAGAGGGAAAACAGGGAGAGTGGCCCAGTCAGGATGGGCCTGCTGCATTTTGGGGTCCGCTGGTGCTCCGTGAGCCCCCCCACCCCCGGAACACACATACTCCCCTCTTCTGTAATTAGAAATGCAGTGGGCCTGGAGGAATTATTCATAAATGGCGAGAGCTATGCAGCAGCCATTTATGTTAAACATGTCAAACCCAATTGCAATCATGCCTGCCAGCTCTGCACTCCATAAACACACTTTTCCGCAACAATTTCCCAGCCCTTGGCAGCCCATTAATACCTAACCCTTAATAGCCGTCTGCTGCCATGGGTGCAAATTACAGATGCTCTGCTGCACTGATTGCTGCATTAGGGGAGTCCTGCCAATCTTGAAAAAATGGGGAGCATTTAAAAGCTCTCTGAGCTGGTCGACCAGTGCTGTTGCTCTCTTAATTCATTATCCTACCCTATTGTGAAGCCTCACAGTGAGTTCCAGTGCTGCCAAACACACGAGATGCTTCTGCACCAAACTGGTTTTAATAATAATTTAAAAAAAACACTAGCTTGTTGCTTCTGTGCTTCTTCAGGTCACGGCAGTTCACACGTATTTGAATTTCCTAATCCAAAATAAGCAAATACACTTCTCCCACTCCTATGCCCCCCAAAACAGAAGGATATAATAATAATAATAATTATAATAATAATAATAATAATAATAATAATAATAATAATAATAAAATAATAATAAATAAATAAATAAATAAATAAATAAATAAATAAATAAATAAATAAATAAATAAATAAATGACAGAAAGAAAGAATGCACCATGTACATCTCGTAGTCCTAACCCCTTGGGAAGCATTTGGACAGTGATTTGTAATACAAAATCCAGTGTAGTTATCTTGTTTGCTGTGTGATAATTTGATAATAATAATAATAAAGCACCACTTTGTGGATGACTGTCTTCTTATTTGGAAACTAAATGCAAGCAATATTTGCTTTCTTAGACACTACTATGTTAAACCACTTGTTTTCATACAAGCTCAGTTTCACGTCATCTTCTGGTGCTCATCAGACCTAGACCAAAGCTAGGACACCAGTCGTGACAATGACAGTTCTATACCACCTCTGAGAGTACCAAAAGGAGCAGCGTCACAAAGCCAAAGGGTGCTGGGGAGCAGAAGCAGAAGGATTCTGTTGCTTATTGTTTACCCGTGGACATCTGAGAGTATCTGGTTCTGGGCTTTGGTTGGA
The DNA here is from genome assembly GCA_037367245.1 of Phrynocephalus guinanensis. Taxonomy (NCBI): domain Eukaryota; kingdom Metazoa; phylum Chordata; class Lepidosauria; order Squamata; family Agamidae; genus Phrynocephalus; species Phrynocephalus guinanensis. The sequence goes on along the minus strand of CM074746.1, from coordinate 2,212,165 downwards.
AGAGAATGGGGGACTGCATGGCTTTTGGCCTGATCTGGCTTCAGGCCCCTTCTTAGTTCAGCCCGCAGGATCCTTGCCCTGCCCTCGACCCACACCTCTTTCCTTGGACAATACCAGCATCTGTAGCAGCCTTGCTTCCTTCTCCTTCAAGCACCTCCAGGCAGAACTGGAAAGACAACTATTTCTTGATTCCTCTTGCTAGTCCCTACTAGGTAAGGACTTCTGCCTGAACTCGACACAAACACTGCCACAGAGTGTGGTGGAGTCTCCTTCTTTGGAGGTTTTTTAAGCAGAGGCTGGATGGCCAGCTGTCGGAAATATAGTGATGGGGTTCCTGCATGGCAGGAGGTTGGACTGGATGGCCCTTCAGGTCTCTTCCAACTCTATGATTCTATACTAGTGCAAGAGGAATGTACAAAAAATATTTCTGGGCTTTGCTCTTTTTCACAAAACCCTTTCAACGTTTTCTCTTTTCTACAGACTTGTGTTGACTTTACGCATCATGCAAATTTTCCTAATGAAAATTAGCACGGTTACTTTCAAATATGAGACTGGTGATGAGAAACAAACAAAAACCCACCCACCCACCCAACCAACCCGAGTGACTGGAGATCTAGACTGAAGAAGAAACAAGACTGCTTCCAGAACATCCTCCAAATCCACAGGAGGGGGGCAGGTCAATTTATCAACCGGTGGGAACATGTAGACACCCCTCAATGTCTTCCTCCACTCCACTCACCTGTCCATTTGACCTGGTCCTTGTCAGCTGCACTCTCGGGATCTTTGGCGGGCTCTTCTGGATCGGCAGCTGCTTCACTGGGTCCTTCTGCATCTTCAATTAGCTCCTCTGAAATGTAAGAAGAAGAAACAGATAAAGGCAAGCGGAAAATGAATGCGATCTAATACTTTCAACCCGCCATGGATCAAGGACTATGACGATCCAGAATCCTCAGAAACCCTCTGCCCCCAGGCATGTTTTCTGTGATGCCAAATCTATGGACAAACCAGGGGGCCAAAAGGGGAACCAGAGGAGATCAGGGAGCTATGATGGCAGGGAACAACCATAGAGGGCCTTCAGTCGTTTAAAAGCATTTAATTTGTCCAAACCCGGCCTTGACAAGTGGGCCTTCCACTGTATTGGTCACATACACAGGTATAGGCTTCAAAGGAGCTGCCACAGAGAAGAACTGGAACTGAGTCTCAAAGAACATTTCTTGGTATGCTTTTGAAGACCTGGAATCAGGATTCAAATGCAATTCAGGACCTCTCATTTACTTATGAAACACTACGAAGGAGCCTCACCAGTATGGCAGACCCAAGACACTGATGGTTTGATCATCAACAACAGCCAACAATTATAGAGACTGTCTCTCTTGTGGTAAAAAAAAACACCAGAAGAGCCCCTTTCTTCTCTGCATGTACAGAGACGGAATAGCTATTGTACAGCCTATCCACCAGAAAACACTCATCTATCCATGGATAGAGAATGGACACAACTCTTGGTTTAACTGACTGGAAGGAGAAGAACCCCAATGAAAAGGGCAGATGTGTTGCTGAAGCAGGGACAGAACCAAGCCAGATATCAAAAGGCAAGGAAGGTCAGAAGAAGAGCTGGATACTCCAGCAAGGCTGAAGAAATCACTGGCTATATAGTTCACAAGTGTCTACACAGAAACAGTCACCATGTGGCTGATCAAACTGCTTGCCTCTTCAGCTCACCTTGTGAGGTGAACCCTTGCAAATTCTTTCTTTAGCTGTGTTTTGGACATGGTCTCCAATTTGCATATCCAAGTGGGCCAGGACTCAAAGATGCCTCGGCAAGTCACACTAGGCCCAAAGCCCTTCTCTCTGGTCACAGAAGCAGAAAAACCAGCGGTGATGGTACAACTCCACAGGTAGAAGAGCGTTTTGCTTTCCACAGAATATACCACTTAGTACTGACACAGAAATCAGAAACCAAAAAGCTTTGCATCGATACCAAGGGAAGAGGGGAAAGGCAATAACCCATAGTATGTCTATCATGCTTTTAAGGACTCAAAGCTCTTCCCTGACACATGTGAAAGCAAGTTCTCCTACATCCGCTCCAAGCTTTTGGAATGACACAACAATTTTGTGGTGGTGGTTAGGCATGGTCCAAAAGGGACCACGGTCTCCCCTGCCTTCAGATTTAAACAAACTGCTGGAAATCTAAAAGGTTTAGACGGGGCAGCCAGAAGAGATGGATTTCTGGCTGTGGACACTTTTATTGATAAGACTGATAATTGTTTTGCCTGGGGCTTTTTTGTTTCGTTTTAGAGTGGTGTTACAGTAAGCTACCTCTCAAATGGAGAAACCTTGCTTTCTGGTGTTCCAGAGGGAAAGGGCTAAACGGAAAGGTGGAAACTCACCTAACCATTAGGAATAGCTGCCCAGTGATCCAAGCTGTTTGCCCATGGAAGTGACTGTCTCAGGAGGCATTCCACTCTCATCAGAGAAGCAGTAGCTACATCTTTAACTAAAGCTCCTGCGCAGACTAGACTAGACAGCCTCTGATGTACCTTCCAAATCTACCAAATATTTCTGCATTCCCAGGCTCTCTTGGGTTTGAATCCATGTGCCCCAAAGGCATGTCGTTTTCCAGACCAAAAGGGTGTGGCAATGATAGCTGAGGACTATCCTCCTAAAAGCAACCGTTTAGGAAAGCAGGAGATGTGAGTTATTTGAGCAGTAGCAACAAATAGAACATGGCACACTCTCTATTTGCCTCCTCACTTAGGGGGAGGCTGCCATGTTGACTTTGACCAGCATGGCTTCTTGCAGTCCCAGTGGCCACCTAGTGGTGTCACTCTCTGCATGGCCGGCTAAGGTCGGCTGGCCGGTTGCGGCCGGACTGGGCTTCCCCTCTGAAGCATGTGGAAATAATATACGTCTTCCAGCAAACTGTCTGGTTGAGAGGAAATAAAATAGGACATTCATAAGCAGTTACACCATCTGTCTTTATACCATCATCATCAACAACAAGGGGGAAAATAGCTCTTTAAAATGGATGAAAGCCCAGACTGACAGTAACCAGGAAAATGTGAGCTATGAATACCAATAAAGGTTAAAAAAAAGTATTTAAAAGCAAGGAGACACGTTGAAAACTTCCCTCTTTTACTGTGCAGTGTGGTATGGGTTTTTTATTATTACTATTGGCTAGCCACGCAGAGAAGATGCTGTCTTTCAAGGAGCCAGTCTGCAAATTGGCAGAGTAATGAGGAAAAGGACAATGCTGCAAGAACAGGAGAGGAGATGCACTACACAGGACTCTTTCTCCCCCCCCTCCCCCCTTGGGCTCCTGAAAGAGTTTCAACAGTGGTGGCTGGATGAATGGTGGTGAAGAAGACAGGAGCTGAACATCCCCCCTCTCTCAACCCATCTCTCTCTCTCTCTCTCTCTCTCTCTCTCTCTCTCTCTCTCTCTCTCTCTCTCTCTCTCTCTCTCTCTCTCTCTCTCTCTCTCTCTGTGCAAGGTCTTGTACGGATAGCCTAAGAAAACAAGGTTTTTGCACCAATACACCCTCAGCGAGTTGGGAGAAGCACAGGGAATCTCAGCCCGACATCTGAGTACTCTATGCCCTTCAATGCGGACGATGGGCGACCTGATGTGACCTGAGCCCAATGTTCTCAGTGTTGCCCGTTATTGCGGGAAAATGTTGTTCTGATACATTTGTTTGTATTTCATGTGCCTCTGTATACAGGTCAGTGCCTAATTTTACCTTGCACCCTGTTAATTGCATTGTGGCGGCGGCGATGTGTGTGTGTGTGTGTGTGTGTGTGTGTGTGTGTGTGTGTGACCCAAATAAATAACTAATAAACTCCCCGGTATTTGGCAATAGTTAGGTGAAGGGCATCCCTCTGAAGTTCTCTTTTTACAAAATGACAGCCCTCGCACAAACACTAGAAGGACCGGCCCTATAGGAAGAGCAAAGCAGAGAGGAGGGAAAAAGTGGGTGTTGCCTCCCCCCCCCCGCCTCACACACCGCCATTCCAGTAGACTCAAGAGCCGAGATACATTAGCTGTCACGAACCACAATCAAATCAGGTTTGAAATATTTAGCAGTGGCTCGGAAAATGTGATGGTGCAGCTCTGACAGGCGAGATGGGCACAGACACCCATTTTCCATTATAATGGAAATATCCAGCCTGTTCTGAATATGTATAACCCAGAAAAAATGTATTGATTTTTCATTCGGCATTAAAAAAATATTGAAATACCCTGCAGCTGTCAAAAGCCTTTTGTTAAAAGCTCATCTTCCTGGAATGGGGTTTACCAGAAACAAGTTTTAATTGTACACAGGCTGCTTCTTTGAAACACAGAAGGATTCCCTACCCCCCACTCTCCAGAAATACCCCGACTATGACCTCCCACACACGGAGAGACGCACAGACTGCATCCCCCACGAGGATTCTCTCTTCCACAGGCAGCGCCGTGATCAGCCGGATGCAACCCTGAAAGAGAAAAAAGCCAACATGCCATTGGAAAGCCCGGCTGGCTGGAGCTGAGGGCACAGGACCGAAGCCACAGACAGTGGGTTGTGGCCAGGAGGGAGGCTCAACCACACGCATACCTACACCCTTTCCTCGGAAGAAGCATCAACCAGCATCATCTGCCTTTGAGTCGTCCCTGGATAACAAACAAGGCAGGATGGGAATGAAACGAAACAAACAAACGACACACGTTAAGAGTGGCCGAGATACGTAGTGGAGATGTAGGGCACATGTTTCACCTACTCTTGGGAAAGAGCAACTCACCATTATTTAGGTCTCTCTCCATTGCTAGCATGTTGACTTCAAACCATCTGATTTGCCTAAACAGCAGTGTGTTCTTTTTATCCACACCCAACATAGCAGAAGGAGCCTTGAGACGTTTGTTGCTAATGGTCCTGGTTTCGCCCCTCTGGGTCTGAATTGTTATCAGGGTGGGAAGAATGTCTTCCTATCACCTTCTTCCACAGTCTTCTTAATAACAGACAACCTTATTCTATCACTCCCCTAATTTCTAAATTAAAAAATCTTGGATGTCATAATTTTTTTTCACATGGCAGTTATTCCAGCCTTTGGATCCTTTACCTTACCCTTTTCTGCATCTTCTGCACAACTCTAAGAGTCTTCTTGAGATCCATTACTTCAATTACAGCCACACCACAGATTGTTGCACTATGATATTAGTGGAGTTATTTTTAATTCCTTTTCTAATGATCCCCAAAATGGAATTCCAGGTCACAAAAACACACAAACACAGACAAAGAGTGGAAATTCCACTGGGTGGAGTAGAAATATAAATGCCTACTGCACACACAGAGACGAGCACTTTAACACAGAGAGCCTATTTAAAATCCCCCCTTATTAACCATGATGGGAACATCCAACCACAGTGGAATAGCCACGAACAGGAAGCACTTGACTCTAGGCAAAAGAAACAGCCCCAGGAGCTATCAAAGTAGGAGGCTTTTCCAACAGAAATGAGGAACTAGCCCTGGGACTGACAAAACAGTTTGCTAAAAGGGGTTGCTCCCCTCTGTACTGAAGGTGAAATCCTGGAGTCACAAGGACACTATTTCTTCCCAGAAAAATATGGGGATGGTGAGGACAGGGTAAAATATATGCTGTCCTTAATATAAAAATCTATTATTTTCAAAACTCAAATTGATTTCCATCATGATTTAAATTGATGGTTTTTTAAAATTTAAACCACCCCAAAATCTGATTTGTTTAGGTTTAAATTGTGGTTTAAATAAAATTGATTTAAACCATATCCACCCTGTTAATATTCCTATTATTCTTCTGTTTTAATGATGCAAAATACACTAATTGTAACTTACAACATACAATACTATCAGACAAAGATCTGAGATTTGCAGAGCAGCAGTTAGCTACTGCTTTCTAAATATTTTCTAAGTAAGAATTTGGAAGGGGGACATTTCCAATGCAGCTTACACAAAATAATCATATAAATATCTTACCCAGCAGTGAGACCCATTTTGTTTACTACAACCTGCGCCCAGATAAGAATTTATTAGACTTCAGCATGAAAATACAAAATGCCTTATAGTGTAATCCTATACATGTCGTAAGACCCACTGAATTTTGTGAGACTTATTCTAAGGAAAGTGGGTCTAGGATTATAGTTGTAGCTTTGTATACATACAACTACAACTATATCAATTATTTGGGGGAATGAGAAGACATTCACACATTTTATTCCTTATAATGTCTTTTAGTTACTGCTGCTTGAGAGTTTGGGGGAGTTAAAGCTCTCATTAGAAACCACACGTTGAGTAGTAAACAAAAGAAAACCTATCATTAGAAACAGTTGTGAAGTTATAATGTTAAGAACCAACAGTATATTTGTATGTAAAATAAAGCATTGAAGTACAGAAAGAACTGAGGTACACACAAGGCATCAATGCAGAATTTATGCTATCTTGCATAAAACTGACTGGATGCCAATACAATGCAAGATGCAAGATTGGCAATTTAAAAGTTATCTTAACCAGCAATGTCACTTTCCTTTTTTTTTTAAGGTAAGACTGATGGAACCCAGTGAACTGTAATCATTAATATAAGGTAGTTATTCCTAGAAGATTCAGTATATTTGAAACTACCTACATGGTTTAACACTTCATAAACTGGGTTAACCACAGCCTTGAGTTTCCAAGAGTTGAATGGAGTTGCCGAAGACAGGACAATCTGAAGCCTCCTCCTCATTCTTAGGGTTGCCATGTGCAGGAAGCAACTTGGCCACATGTAATAGCACCAACAAACTGGGGGAGAGTGAGGTTTTTAAATAAAACCACTACACATAATAACTCAAAACAAATATCAATGTACAAAGTCCCCTTTTGGCTGTACAAATCAAATGAAAGCCAAAAGTAAAACTGTGATTCACATTTGTTTCAAATTTGACAAATATGCACACCGCTGTCTCATTTCTTTCCTTGAACCTGGGAAGCATACCCCCCTACAACTCTTTGAGATCCAAACTACTGTACCACATCGCCTTGGCTCCCCAGTTAAGTCCACCAATGTATTTCAGATTTACAAGTGAAGAAGAAAGTGGGAGTGCTAAGGATCACCTGTGAGAGAGGCAAGATAAAATGATTTGTCTAAAGTTATACTGTGAAACCCACAGGACAGAGTGAAGATTCTCTCTAGTTCTCAAGAAGCATCCAAGAAAGCTCATGCAGGAGCCTTTCGAGTGCCATGATGATTCTTTAAGTCTCCTTAGGTCCATTTTCAAGGAAAAAAGTGTAAAAATGAAACAAACAAACAAGGCTACCTCAAATTACAACTAGTGTGACATTTTAACCACTACCTCAGATAGTTCAGCCCAAATCTTTATGGGTCATTGGGGCATTTTAAAAGTAGGTCAGACAAGTTACTATACCAAATATACCAAATAAAATTACATTCTGGTTAGAACACTGGAAATGTTTTTTGGGGGGAAGAGATTCCAGAAAATGATGATGATGACGACGACGACGAAGATGATTACAAAAACCTGTCTCACTTGAGAGGATGAATCAAATTTAACTGAAGTTCTTGAGCGTGCCAGACATCACTCTTGAACAGAGCATTTCATAGCTTGGGCATCTGCAGTAAGGTGGTTCTTCCGCCATGGCCACTCGTTAGGAAGATCCTGCATCTTCAAGCCAGCTGTACTCCCTGGCCCAAGTTATAACTTGAATGGGACAATTTTGATGAGTCTGCCCCCATGATGCACCAAAGCTCCACAGGAACAAATGCACCCCAACAGTGGCTAGAATGCTACTTCTGGTTTTGAAAAAAATGATGCTTTTTAAAGAGTCAGTGTCTTCCCTACAATCTGTGCGTCAGCCTGCGCTACAAATCTGTTCTTTCCATTATCTGCTTCTGCAGGCAATGGCAGGCCATCCGCCTAAGAACAACTAAGTTTACAGAAAGGCCATTAACGAAACCATCAGCTGTGCAAGGGCCTTCGTACTTGTGGGGAGCAGCTCCTGCCCCTGCTGCTGATGATGTGGACGTCCTCAGCACATGGGTGTGCGCTTAGCTGCAGTTCTACCCTGCTGCTACTCGATCTTCAAATCCCTCTTCAAGTGACTTCAAGCTAGAAGCCAGGAGGGTGAGGGCTGCTCCCTTCGACAGGCGCAAAGCCTCTGGCAAGGGCTGCCCGACTGCCACCCTCCACCCACACCGTGCCCAGCTGTCCTCCTTCCTCCGCCTCAATTTGCACCGAGAGACTTCCCCAAATCACTCCCCGCACACGGCCCGCACGCTAAGACGAAGGGAGGCACTTCCGCTGCAGCCTTCCGAGAGCTCTATTGATCTGATACACACTTGGTGCCTTCAGAGTTGTTTATGATCAATATGCAAATTGCTCATGGCATTGATCTAGTATTAATTTTCAATTAGGGAATCCACAAGGGTCTCCCAGGGTCAATACGGAACAATGCAAAGGAAATGCCACAACAAAGTCTCAAGCTTGGTGTTCAGAGACACATCTGCGGTGTTCAGCATACCCGCTTCCAGCAACATTCAGATCCCTGGGCTTCCCTGTGCAAACATTCCCCCCTCCCCCCACAAAAAAAAAAAGAGCCACGCTGCCCCTCTTGAAGCCCCTTTCCCTCTGACCCTTGGAGGCTGCCTCTTTTCAGTTTCGCTGCTTCCTTGGATGGCGAAGGTGCTCTTTCTCAGGATGATATTTTGTTGACTCTACTTGTCTCCCTCCTTTAGCCCAGATGCCGAAGGCAAGCAGGAGGGCATGTCATTGGTGCTGGCTGTGGATCATCATGTGTACAGCCCAGGCGCGGCAGCAGCGGCGGCGGCAGGGAGTGGGCGGACACTGTTTATGCCCTGAGCAACCTCAGCCTTTCTTGGTTTGGCGGGCTGGCAGTTCAAGGAATACTCAGATATGAGATGGGATGTGTCCAGATGGCTCTGGTCTTTCAAGAGCACTCCTAGATATGCAGATGCTTTTTATCAAGTCTCTGCAGTAAAGAGGTCAGGAGTGTTTCTGAGTGTTTTCAGTCTGCTAACAAACGAGTCATTTGTGCCAACGAAAGCTCAAGATTAATCCACTGCAGTGGGTTGGATAGAGGAGGGTAGTGGGAGAGGGGAGCTAATATTAATGGTGACCAAGTCCACTGTGTCTTGCAGTGACCTCCTCCTCACATTCAAAAAGCATGCATTATTCCATATGGCCTGTACACTGCCTTCTCCCTGATGTTCCACCTGCAAAGGAGCACAACAGGCACAGATTCAGTAGCTACGTCACCCGAGTGGAACATTCCTCCGTCAGATGCTTGCCCAAGTAGCTCCAATAAAGGCTCAAGACGTCTTTGCTTGGGATGGCTCAGGGAAATTTATGGGGATTTATATACATTTAGTGGGGCGTGGTGGCTCAGTGAACTAAGGCTCCAAAAACTGTTGAGTTCAAAGTCAGCAGCTCGGCGGTTCGAATCCCGGGTGCCACGCAGTGGAGCGAGCTCCCGCTGTTCACCCCAGCTCCTGCCAACCTAGCAGTTCGAAAGCATGTAAAATGCAAGTAGATAAATAGGTACCGCCGTAAACGGCGGGAAGGTAAAAACAGTGTTTCCTTGCAGCCATGCCGGCCACATGGCCATGGACTTGCACAACACTGGCTCTTCCGGCTTGAATACGGAGATGAGCACCGCCCCTAGAGTTGGACACGACTAGCACGCATGTGCGGGGGGAACCTTTACCTTTATAGACATTTAACTAGATTCTCATATATTTTTGTGTGATGTTTTTCAACTGCCCTTTGTGGCCAAGGAATGGAACAGGACTAAAATGCAAGTAAGTGAGCACATCAGGAAGGTGCACCAGCAAGTCCAAGTTTGGATGTTTCCACTCATTGCTGCCTTTCCCCCAACCAACCACGGCAGTGGCCGTTCCTCTCATCTAGAAAGACAAAGGCAGCCACAAGCAGCTGATGCTCCTCCACCCCCCCCCCATTCCCCCCACCCCCACCCCCCCAAAAAACAAGGACCACTGCCTGCCATTTATGGTGCTAACCAGCACACTGGCTGCCCAGGCTAATTGGTTTATGGATAACATTAATTACCGTGTTTCTCATTAATGGGTGAAATCTTTATTGGTTTCATTGATCAGCAGGACTTGTTAGCTGGCCTAACCAATGGCAAATGTAACAAAGTCTCTTATTGGCATATCAATTAATGTAATCAATTTCTGGCCAGCGGCTGCCATTCGCTTCTCTGCTTGTTAGAAAGCGGGAGCCACGATTCAAAAGAAAGAAAGAATTTATTTCAAAGGTTCCTCATTCTTCTTGAGTCCATTTTCCCCACAGGGCCTTTTCCTGCCACCTGTGGGTGCCTCAGTCGAAAACCCTCTGCAACCCAGAGTTGTTTTTGCCAGTTACACACAGAAGGACTGAGATGTATCGCTCACATCTCCACAACTACAGAAGGCTAGCTCTACCGCTGTACTGTGGACCACATAGCCCTCATCCACGGCAATAAATAGGATCTGTTGTGCAGTGATAGGGGCAAATTATAGTACTGCAGTAAGAGGGTTAAGCCTAGTGTCTTTTCCAGAGATCATGCTGTATTCCCTTCTCTAAGTTGCCAATTTCTGTTTGTTAAAAAAAGGGGGAGGGGGAAGAGGAGGTAGAGAACTGGGCAATGTGACATGCGATGACTGATCTGTTGAGAGACTATGCAACCTCTTGAAATTTATAGGGGTCAGAAGCAGCCTTGCTCAAACCACGTAACTGATAATGCTTCTATGCAGCCTAAAAAATACCTGTATTCTGCCTATAACTTTCAACCCAGCTGTGCAGGTTAATTACTTACATAGAAGATTGCTATGAGCAGCAAAGGTTCCATTGGTGATGACTGCAGCGAGAAGTCTGTCTGTGAAGATTCTCTGTCATCCAGGTGAATTTATCTGGAAGCTGAGTCATGGCAACTGGACTTATTTTCTTGACTGAAACATTTCGCTGCTCATCCAAACAGCTTTGTCAGTCTGAGGAAAGCTAGAACCTAGCCTATTTCAGACCAGGGTGACAAGAGGTCAAAGTGAACTATAAAATGGAGGACTCGCAAATAGCTTTCCTCAGACTGGCAAAGCTGTTTGGATGGGCAGTGAAACATTTCAATCTCTCAAGAAAAGAAGTCCAGTTACCATCACTCAACCACCAGACTGCAGAGGAAGTGGATATCATTTAGGGGGGGAAATGGTTTAGGCATTAATAAGATTGGTCCTTCCACTTCCTTCCGTTTGCCACAAAAGCAGTTGTGGGCTTTTCTGGCATTTTGCCCTATCATGTTAGACAGGTAGACAACTTTGGTAGGCTTAGGTACTGACTGTCATCCACCACGATCCCAAAATGCCCCCAAACAGAACTAAAAGTGTCTGGAAGACCATTTCTGGTTTTGAAAAATGACCTTTTTCTGTTCAAGATGTCAGGGCTGTGCTTTCTAAGAGGCTTCCGGAAGCAACTGTTTTATCTTTTTCTCTGAGAAGAAAAGTGGCCCAAGGGACATTTGTGTCTCTCAAGAACAGCCTTTCGAGTCATACTTCTCTGCCTTTGCCCAAGTGAGAGAGAGATGGGTGCTGTGTGAACTAAATAGTCAACAAAGAAATTCAGGAAATAGGAGAACTTACGGAGCCACCAGAACCCAGATATTTTAAGCCTGTCTGTCTCCTGGATGGAGACAGAAATGGGAAAGAAGCCAGTGAGATCACAATGGTTGTTGGCTTTTCTCACAGAGGCCAGGTAGCTGCCTACTATACTATAAGTATTGTAGAAGCAACTCAGTCATTTCTTAGTTTTCTATCTAAAAAAATATCTGTGCACATAGGAAGGGGGATTTCCTACTTTCCTGTGAATGGAGAAAAGACACTCAGATTCCACCCTCTTCCCATTAATCCCGGAATTGGACTCCCGGAAGTCACACGCACCTGTGCCGATGGCAAAGCCAAAGCTTCTGCTCTGCAGTCCAAAGGGACTGAATCTTCAGGGTTCTGCTACACACCATCACCAACCCACTAATAAATGAAATCTTGTAAGGTCTCGACTATAAAGCCAAAAAAGACTCTAGCCATTTCAACTCAGGGAATAACATCACAAAAGTACTTTTTAAACTAATTACCCAGATTCCAAATTGCTGTCCTTAATGAGCCTTCTTTCTGCCCAGAACTTATGAGAGAAAAAGCTACCTTTGGAGCACAGTAATTACCGCTTTCCCTTTCAAACTTCTAACTGGAGATCAATGCTGCATTTTAAGACTCATTGATTTACAATTAGCCTGGCTTTCCTGCTAAAGTGTTTTCAAGCAGAGTTTACTTTTATTTTATTCTGAAATCTCAGAGATCTGGTTCTTGGATTTCACATCCTCCTGAGACGCGTGCTGGAAACAAAAAAAGGAAGAAACGCATCAGAGAAAGGGAGGAGTATTAACAAGGGATGTGGATCGCGTTGAGAATGGAGAAGAGGATGATGACAAAGTGGCAATCAACCTGGCAACGAGGGGAGGGGGGTCAGGGAGGCAGTTAGCTGTGCAGAGCAGCCGTGGGCACCTCGCAAAAGCAGGCGCTGAAGCCCAGTGACTCAAGAAACTTCTTCCTTCGATTCCTTAGCTGCCTCCACCGGAAGGATGCTTTCTGCATCTTGGCCACACAAAGCATCAGTTAAAAATAGTGTGGAGGACAAGGCCATAAAGGACCAGCAGCTCCTGCATTCGCACAAACCCACAAGGGGAATAGATGTAAGCAAAGCAATTAAGAATTTCATGCTGATTGCTCCAAGCATTTTCTTCTCTGCTATAAAAGTAATAGCATCAAGACGGGGGTTTCTCTCCCCCTCCCCTCCCCCTCCATCTGGAGTTCTGCTTTCCCTACAGATGAGAAACCAGCTGAGGCATGGCCACCACCACTACCACCACCACCACTACCACCACCACGTGGCTGCTGGTGCCCTGCAAAAACCTGCTCATGGTGGTCTGCCCTCAACAGGGAATCAATATGAAGGGGTGAGATTCAAATTGGACCATCTTGAAATCACCCAAGAAACGTGACACACTGGGTAGGTATAGCCTAGTTACTACTTTGAAAAGTCAACTAACTGTCAGTGTGGAATGAAAACTACATTTCCATTTCAATAAAAGTGATAATGCGTAAAGACAGACTCCTAACAGTTGTGTGGAACAACCACTGGCATCATATCCAGAGAGTCTCAAGTTTTCCATAGACATTAATAATATTTGTAGATATGTCAGTGGAGAGAGACATGCCTGAAGAATAGATAAAAATAGAGCTTCAGTAGAAAGTTGCAGAATCATGGTAGAAAAGCTCCATTTGTACCCTGCACCCCCCACTGGTTCCTGCTGCCAGTGACACCTTTATTTCCATTATTGGTGATAAATAATGTTACTTAGCTGAATACTCACACTTTCTGCTGCGCTACTGATGTTTAATAAAAATCCAGGCATAATTTTTAAAGGCATTACACATTTGGGCCCAGATGAAAGCCCCCACAAATAAAACAGATCTGCAAATGTGAAAAGTAAACATGCTACTGTACTGTAATTTGGTTAACCTAATCAGGACGTACAATCTGGTTTCCCCAGTGCAAAATATTCAGTTCCAATGGGAAAAATTCAGAATGTACCTGTGTGATTGATACGTTCTTATGTATGCCTGGAGAAAACAAGAGGTAGCAAGGGAGAGAGGTGGTAGAGACACAAATGCACACACATGCATGTGCATTTCTTCACTTTAATGGCCTTTGCATCTTAATGTACTATTTTACCTTAGTACAAGGAATCCATGAATTATATATTCTCCAAATACACACTATCAGAAATACTGCATTAATTTAGTATTAATTGGATTAATGCATCCACTTAGCATGCTTTTGGCGGAGAACATTTAGCAGCCACGACCGTCGCGATCCAAGTTGGGGCTTTTTGTGGGAGGGCATCCTAACCCAAGGCTAGAACATGAGCACTAACCAGTGGCCTGAAATGAGGGCTGAGTACAGATCCCAACTACGAGGAGGAGTCAGAAAAGCTGCTTAGCATCAATTTAAAGACACAACAAAAAGAGAAATTAAGCCCCCAGAAAAATGACGACTGCCTGGAGGACAGCCTGATTCAAACCTTATTAAGGAACAGTTCCTCTCTCTCTCTCTCTCTCTCTCTCTCTCTCTCTCTCTCTCTCTCTCTCTCTCTCTCTCTCTCTCTCTCTGTGAGAGTGTGTGTGTGTGTGTGTGTGCGTGCGTGCATGCATGCATGCGTGTGTGTGTGTGTGTGTTTTAAATCTTTAAACATTCAACAGGATTCCTCTCACTGGCAAAAATTCCTAACATGTTTGGCATAATTGCATGGAAACATATCCTTGCAAGAGATCAATCGGCCAAGGGGAGGAAGCCCATCCTTTTCCCATGAGAGACGCAGCAAGTGTGTGAGAGAGTCCGATGGGAAAAGAAGGCAAATTCAGATGATGTTAATCTCACCCCGTCTTGTCTCCATCTATACCCATCATTTCACCTTTGGGGCTTCCAATTCTTCCCCACAACCGGCAAAGGGGTTTCTGGCTACTGCATATATTAGAGTGATGAAACCTAAGCAGATCAAGGAGGGAGTTGTATAACCTCACTGCCCCTGCCAAGACCCCCACCCCCATGCTCAGGAGCTGCGGGACCAGACATGAGGATTGTGTAAAGAAGCAGCGAGCTATTGTGCAGCTATGACAGAACCCTGAGAGCTGGTACCGTGGCTGAGCGACGGAGCCATTTTATTAAATCAAGGAAATTCTAATTTATTCTGCAGAGAAGGAGGTGAGAAAATGGATTCACAGGCTGAGCAGGCTCGAAAGAAAGAAAGAAAGAAAGAAAGAAAGAAAGAAAGAAAGAAAGAAAGAAAGAAAAAAGAAAGAAAGAAAAGAAAAGAAAAACAGCCACTGCCAGCGGCAGATTTACAAGCTCCTTCGTCCTTCTTGCTTCATGCCAAAGTCTTGAAGAGGTGGGTATTTGGAGGATTTTGTCCTCAAGCAAAAAGACACTGGCCACAGGGTTCTGTTCTGACGTGCGTGGAATCAGTGGCAGATCTCCCAAGCATGCCATATATATGTGTGCCCAACCCCAAAGGATCTATTGAATTCTGGAGTTGCCCGTGGCTGCAATGAGGCAGATGCTACGCTAAAGGCCAGTCAAAGTGGAACACGCTTCCCTGTTGGCTGGCTCCCTCCCACACAATCCAAGAAAGGTCAGGCTCAGCTAGGGTATCTGTACTTGAGCCACGTTGGACAACTCTAAAAGCCAGACAGAGGGGCAGCCACACAAGGTAGTGTGGCGTGGCCAGACAAATAGGCTTCAGGCTCTTAATACACAGCCGCCACCAGCCACATGTGTGTGCAGAGCTGTTTCTCATCCCGAGAAGCCAAGACCCCAACACTGCCAAGATGATAGCTGCTACTTCCCAAGAGAAGGCTTGCTAGGCAGCAGCAGAGGCTTCTCGTCTAGGCTGGCTAAAATGTTCACTGACAACAGGGGCCTCTCTCTTGACTCCTGCTACACCACACCAACTTGCCTCCCATGCCACAGAACTGGGAAAGAGCTGTCCTTTGTGAAGAGAAGCCAGCCAGTCAGGGGCCACTCTCGTCCTGGGAAACAGAGCCATGTCAACCGATGGCAAGGAAGACTCATGCCTGGAACCAGAAATGCTCCGGGACACATTGAAGGAGGCAGGCAAGTGTTTGCCACAGAGGAGGGCCAAAGCGGCCATCTTATTACAGGCAGGGTCGTCTTTGGCAGCAATTAGCAGCAAAGACAATATCTCTCGCAACCCGTTCTAAGATGAGAGAGTCGGAGCTAATTGTGTGTCTTAGTTCATCTTTGATGAACAGAAGGGTTAATGTAAGAACCACTTCTTCGCAAGGGTAACTCAAGCGACACTGATGTGAATCAATGTTCCTTTTGTGAACGCATTACTTGGCAGAAACTGGCTTTTTGTATCCCCCTTAAACGAAGCCAACAAAAAAGAGTGTGTATGTGGGTGGGTGGGGGGAATGTCCTTCAAACAAAAGGATGAGGTGAAAATAAAGAGAGACTCGCCTGCACTTTATTCTCTTTCATAGAAGCAAATGCATTTGGTGCTTTTTATACATTAATCAATCAATATCACTGACTGTACATCAGCAGTGCAGCCAAGTTATGAATGACCTTTCTGGCAAAGAGGACACTTTTAATGCTCACAAGACTGCTCAGAGCTTTGCAACTTTCTGAATTTATGCCTGCATGATTACCCCTTGCAGGCAGGAGGAACCTGTGAGCGGCACACCAAGGAGGATGACCAGAGGAGAACTTGCCCGTCTCCACAACCCAGAGGGGAGGGCAACAGAAGGAATCACCGTGTACACCTCCAGACAGGCATCACTACTACTGCTAGCTGCTCTGTGCAGACGCCTCCTAGGGTCCAAATGGTCACAACTCACTAAACCAAGTAGACCTATGAGAACTTCTTGGGTTGACTGGTGTCACTCCCATGACCCATATTTCTTTGGGTGGGGTGGGGGGCGGAATCTCCTCTTTCCTGCTCAAGCCTCGAGCAGCAAGAGAAGCAGCTCAAATCTTTGGCCAGTCCTTAAAAGCGCTTCGGACCTGGCTGCTCCCTAGGATTTCACAGTAGACATCTGAAGAGCAGTCCCTTGCTCCCAGTGAATCATCCACAAGGAAGCAGCTCTCTCTGTTGTAAAGCATTTGAACCTGCTGCTCCTCAGGCATCCACAGAAACGGCATATACGCAACCTTGGAAGACGGCTGCCAGAGCGTGCAAATGTTAGACATCATAAAAGAGGAAGAAAGCACAAATGGAAGAAAATTCAAAGTAGTGTTACTTTGCATCTTGCACAAAGACTTAGAGTTAGACTGTATATGCACTGTCAAGATACTGTGAACAGTTCTGTTCTTTCAAGGAAAACAATTCTTAGAAGCCCATCTTTGACTGGGGAGGAAAGCAAAGTGTTTCCTTCCCCCTCCCTCCGTACAGTGATGTGGCTTTTAGAGAGGAAAATGTTACCATTGAATCTTAAATTGGGAGATATGTCTTTTGCTCAGTTAAACTAACAGAACATCTCTTCTTAATTTTACTTGCTGTGTAAATATTTTCATATGGTTTTTCCAATAGCCAAAATAATTTAAATTGAAGTATTTGATTAGGAGAAAATAATAATGCTTTCTTGGCCTAAGCATATTTAGAGATTAAGCCCCAGTGAACCAGCTGAATTTTGCTTCCATGTAAGCACGCACTGGACTGCAGTGTACATGTGCTTTCAGTGGGCTATCCAAAGAAATTCAAAGCTCCCGTTCCAAATTATTTTTATTGAAATAAAGAATGGAATCTATTTTAAGATAGACAATTTCTTTCCATTACACTGCTCAAATTCTAAGAAAAATATTAAGGCAATGAGAATGGTTACATGTGAATGTGTTTCAAAGCAACCATGATAATGCTAATTTTAAGACATTCCAAAGACATAACCATTAGATATATAGAAGTTTCCTGGGGGGAATTCTGTTCTCCTCCTTGTATGCATTTAATAAACATGAGGAGGGGACTCAGAAGCCACAACCCTCCTCCTCCTCTATAATGAATTTACATGTGTGCATGCCATGAGAAAGGTACTAATCATTTTTGGGTGTGGGTGTGGGTGTGTTAATCATTTTGGGTGTGTGTGTGTGTGTGTGTGTGTGTGTGTGTGTGTGTGTGTGTGTGTGTGTGTGTGTGTGTGTGTGTGTGTGTGTGTGTGTGTGTGTGTGTGTGTGTTAGTTAATGACAGCTTGAAAATGCTCTGTTCACTTCACCACCTTATTCATTCATTATGCTGCCATTTTCTTTTCTTTTCTTTTCTTTTTTTCAACTTGACAGTGCATTTTTAGCAGCATTTCTCCTACCTCGCAGCCTAAAGCTCTGGGGGCAATCTTTGCCCACCTTACTACAGATGAGAGGCTCGCCTGTCATCGTAGTGGGAAAAGCCATCCTGTACCAAGGCAGCAGACAATGGCACACACAAACCAGCTCCAGGGCAGTTTGAAGACCGTCGTGATTGTACCCATGGCAGGACATCAACAAACAGGGAGAGGCGTGTGGCTGTGTGTCCTCCCTTCTTTTGCAAAACGGATATTGAAGCCTGCCAGAGAGCATCCTGCCACTGTGTTTCCACAAGGATTCAGAGGTACCAGACGAAACACAGAACTGGGAGTTTTCCTTCTGATACTGAGCCGCTCCCGAGAAGGCCAACTTGGGTGAAGTGTGATGGAATGTAATGCCACATTGGGAGGAGGGAGGAGAAACACAAAACAAACCCTTCCATGGTCCTTGCCTGAAGCGTGTGTGTTTTTTAAAGATGTTCTGAGCAGCCCCTCTTTTACTTTTGCCCCACCTCCCTGCTTCTCTCAGGCCTGGGGATGCTCACCCACGCTCTTTCGCTCTTTCGAGTGTAAAGGGAGTGACTAGGCAAGGTGGGCTTTCATGTACTAATCGGCATGCATCCTCACCCACCTGCCCCCCCCCCCGCACAACACACCCACACCCACAGGATGTGAGGAATGACCTCCCCCTCCCCCCCAGAATCTTTGCATCAGCCAGGGAAGGAGAGGGAGAAGAGAGCCCTTAGGGAGGTGGCCTGGAAAGCAGAGGCAGCTGCACCAGCGAAGTGGAACAGACCAGCGGGGCTGCCTGCCTGCCGGCCCGCTCTCCTGCAAAGACTGGAATGAACGCCATTGTCCTGCCACAAAGGCAGGGCCAGGAATGCAAGCAGCAGGCAACGGGCAAAGGACAAGCCCAAATCAGCCTGGAGGAAGGAGTCAAGGAACCAGGATCTGGGGTTTTTGTGCAGAGGAGGAGGAGGAGGAGATGATGATGATGATGATGATGATGATGATGATGATGATGATGATGATGACGATGGTCCTAATCTGGAAGAAATATAAAGGGCACCTATTTGCACAGCTTGGGTCTGAAGAATGGATTTTGACCCAGAAATGCCCACACTAAAATAAACCTGCTAGCTTCTAAAGCACCATGTTGTTTCCCCTTTTCTCCTTCCTATCCTCATACAAAACTATTGTACCTTTTTAACAGATTGTGCAGCAAGCACCCTGAGGGTTTTAACCCGGGGGATGGTTTTAAAAAGCAAGAAGGCAAGTAAAGAACAGTTACGCCGAGTCTCATAGTCTCCCTGGGAGCCTGATTTGGGGTGGGGGTGGGGGGCAGGAAGGAAGGTGGCAGAGGCTCCTGGAATGGATAACCACTAACCAAAGAAGGCCAACTAACGAATGTTGTATCTTGGGACCAAATCAGGCTCCAGCAGGCAAAACAGGGTCATTTTCAGATTCCGGATGCCAGCCCAGTCCCTGCTGCTCGGCCTGGTGTCCTTTCCTGGGAGTCAGTAGCCACAGCCAACAAGAAAGTTCAAGAGAGAGAGGGCGCAGCAGCCAGCTGGGGACTCCAAGTGCTTTCCCTCACATCCTCCCGAGCCTGCCTTAGCTAAAACAGGTTGATGGGCAACTGTGATGTGCCGCAATGGGGCATGTCAGGAAAACAAGCTCTAAAGAGAAGCCTCCAAGGCGGGAACCACGCAAGGTACGTCCTGGGCTTGCTATCTTCTATTCCTGCCACTGATGCCAAACAGGAGGCAAAGTGGCAAGTACATGCCTTGGCTTGCCTCTTTACTTGGTGGACATGGGAGACCACTCTCAGCCCTCCAGAGGAGAAAAGAGCCTTTGGAGGGGAGGGAAAACCAGAAGAGACAACACGCGAGGCTGCCTCAATGCTGAACGCTGTACCTGAGCATCAGGAGTACTTGCAAAACAACAACAACAACAAAAACCCAGATTGTTCAGCGGCAGCGGCAGCGGCAGCGGCAGCAGCAGAAAAGAATGCCTTTCATGCTGAGAAGCAGCCAGCAGAGGGACCCCAAATCCCTGCCAAGCTTCCCAGCTCAGCAGTTTCTGGCAGCTGGCGGGTCCTCCTGGGTTTAGGATACAGCCGGACAAGGAAAACATTCTGGAACAAGTCAGCAGTTGGAGCTTCCTCTCTTGCTGCTTAATGAAAGCCATGAGCCACTGATGACAAGTGTCTGGTGGAGCAAGCTGGCGGTTTATGAGATTCCCGCCACGTTTGAGAAGGAAGGCAGCGTGCCTTCACTCTGCCTGCCACAATCCTGCTAACCACTTCCTTCCTGTCAGGGACTCCTCTCAGACGGCTTTTGTTTCACTGGGGCTTTTTTTTTCGGGGGGGGGGGGAAGCAGCTGTTGGGATGTTTATGCTACCCCCATCCCCATCCCCTCTCTGGCTTCATCCAAGGGGCCTGATGAGCAAGGGTTGCCAGGATGTTCGGCACAGCGGATGAACATGACCAGGCCCTTAGTCTCTTGTTGCCATGAGCATCCCCCTTGCTGGAAATCTCCCCGATTGGAGCCAGGCACAGCAGCTCCTCTGCCAGAACTGGAGGGGATAAACCTTACTCACCAGTGGCTCCTCCCTACAAACGAGAGCCGCGCAGTCACAGAAGCCTGCCCTGTTGTCCGAGCTCAGAAGGAGCAGACACACCTCAGACATTTGTCTGCTGGGGGTGGGGTGGGGGATGCTTCCGTGGTCACGACGTCCGTCTTGGCCACAGTCCAGCTCATCCGAACCAGATCAAGCACTGGGGGCAGAGGACTGATTCTGAACATAGCAGAATTCTGCGGCAAAAGAGAGGCAAACTCTGCAGGCAGGGCACAATCAGCCCCAGCCCCAGCCCCCATGGGAAGACTAAGCCCTTTGCGTTTCATGCAATTCCTGCTATTGCTCTGGCGCAAGAAAGTCCATACTGTCTTCCACACACACCCTTTGCAAATAAGTAGCAATTTGGGACATAAGAGCCATGCGGCAGCTTGCATAGCTGCGGCTAAACAGGAGATCCCTGCTCCCCCAAATAAATGCAGAGCACAGATTTTGTTTTTGGCAAGCTGTGCTTGAACAAGTGGCACCTGCAATTCCAGGAGAAAAAGAAAATGGCCTTCACTCTTCTCTCATCCGGCCCTGCCCTGGACATCCTCTGCTTACCAGTCCTACCTTGGGCAATTTTAACTCCGAATTTCCCACAGAGAAATTCCTTTTCCTCTGCTCCACTTCAGTCTGTTACCTGCAGGCCATCCCTGCCCAACCTCAGTTGCCTCTATGTCAACTTATTCCTCAAACACGTAGCCTCTCCCTGTCTTCAGTTCATTAACCCTGTCTTGCTTGGCAGCTCATGGCTGCCCATCCTTTCTCACTTCTCTTCCATGCTCGTCATTTATCTGGATCAAGGCAGGCAGAAAGAGAGGGCACCAGAAGAGAGACACAGAGAGAAAGGAGTCCTTTAAAAATTGCACCAAGAATAAGGCATATCAGATTCAGGCCAAGGAGCTCTGCATTTCCCATTTATTATTCCCTCCCCAAAGCGAATAGGCTTTCTGATTAGTTTGGTTTGAAAAAAATTTCTTCATTTCAGAAACTTCACAAGGCACAACATGTGCTTGGAGTATGCTTACATCTCCCAAAGAACTTACTAAAAGGAAAGGCTACCTCTGATCTCTTCTCCCTCCAGCTTTTGTTAACACGAGGGGGCTTCAACTGGGCCTCTTGTCTTTCAAGCCGATCTTGGGACACAGCATGCAACAACAAAGGTGGGCTTTTAGTTCCAGGTTTGCCTTCTGACATAGAGAATCACGCACCTGCCCAGCGCCCTTTGCAACGGATCAGACAAAGCTCGCTGCGAGGAAAGGGATGGCTCAGATCTTGTTCCCACTTACCAGCGTCAGGTGCCGGGAACTTCTGGATGGTGAATATCTGACCCAGGTCCTCCTCTTCTTCAGGAAGGGCCTTCTGCAGGCGCTGCAGCTTCCGCAAGCTCTCGCTTCGCTGGTGCTTCATGGAGCGCACGTGCTGGATGAGATTCAGCTTGGCCTTGGTAGAGTAGCTGCAGAGAACACAGTGGTAGTAGCAGCCACTTTCCCCCTCGACGCCACTCTCATGGTGCTGGAGGTGCTGCAGAAAGCAGAGCAAGGAGAAGGTGAAAACCAGGGACTTCCTTGGGGAGAAAACCATGCTGGGCCACAGTGGGGAACCTGGTGCCATCCGGGCGACCCTCAAGGGCCAAAGCGAACAGTTGTCAACATGGAATGAGTGTCCGAAAGGCCTGGAGGTGGGGGTGGAAAAGGAGCTGGGGAAGGCAGGAGAAAAGGGGCACTTGTGGGCACTAGATCTTTCCAATTATCTTTATTAAGGGCCACCTTGGAATCAGAGCAGGAAACCCTGAGCCACATGACAGTGGATGGAAAACAATTTAAAAAAAATTCAAGGCCCAGTAGAGAAGAACTCTAGAGTCTCTATTTCAAAACTCTGTTGAAGTCTAGCAATTGTGCACATGCATGCACACACATGCGCACGCGCGCACGCACACACTCCATGCTCACATAAATCAAACAGGTAACAAGGCATTTCAAAAAGAGGAGTCATGTCTGCCTGCTGCAGCATAAACAAGGAGTATTTTGGCCCACTAAAAGCTCACTGATTGTGGCAGACATGTGGGTAGACCAGAGCTCACTTTGCGCATCACCTGAAACAAGTCATTTCTACGCACTTTGATGAAGGAAATCTGCAGGCCTCTGAGTGGAACCAGCCAAGCAAGCTTCTCTCTTTAGGGCTGCCCTACCGACAAACCACACAGAAAGAATTCCAAACCGGAGTCTCTCTTGGGCATAAGAGTATGGCGGAGCCATGAAAGCACACCCTAAGGAAGTCGAAAAGGGAGGAGAAAGAGAGCAGCTTTGTTGCGGTTACCCACCAGCCACACAACTACTGCCTTTACCTGGCACACCTGTCTGACACAGGTACAGAAAGCAAGGGCATAGTGCAGACTTTGGAAAAGAGACAGCTGCCCAGATGACTGGCAGGAAAAGGAGACCATTTCCCAGAAGGTCTTCCTCCTCCTCCTCCTCCTCCTCCTCCTCCTCCTTGATGGCTATTCAATTTGTTTCCCCTCCTGAGCATCTGTAACCACCATCTGCAAGGCACCCTGGGACAATGCTCAAGGCACATCATCCAAGACCCTGGTTCTTGCAGTCCAAGAATGGACCACAGGGAAAACAGCCAGCTCTACCCTGGTGGTTTCTCTCGTTAGCCAGGCTTTCTAATGAGCCCCTCCCTCTCCCCAGCTCTTCACCTGAAGTCACAGTCTGAGCCTCAAGACCTTCAAGAATATATATCTATATCTCCTCACTCATGCACACGTTATGCAGAGAACCCTTTAAAGGGAATGGGCTGGCCCACAGAACAAACCTGAGAGACTTGTACGTGAGGGAGATGGCCAGCTCCACACAGGATCTTCTCCAGCTTAATGTGGACGGGAAAATGCCACAGGAAAAGACTAGGCTAGACAACCAGGCTAGTTACCAAGAGATTCCTCTTTAAGAAAAACATGCTTTGTATCAGTTCCAGAGAAAAGCCAACTACCATACGATGTGGCATATTGATTAATTCCATAAATCTAGAATGGCACGCCACTTGCCGGCCCCACCTTTCACCCCTCAAAATAGGACGCTTCTTACATCTGGTTCTTCACGCATGGAATGCAAAATATTGATCAAGGTTAGCCGAAGCATTACTTTTAAAGAAGAAACATACAGAAGTACATTCTAATAAAAAGCCCTCACAGGAGGATCGAAATCTCCCAGAGGAATGAACCATGTTCCAAGGCGCCCTCGACCCCTGCCGAGGCTACAGGCTAGTTGTCCGACACAGGGTTCTGAGATGGGAACGTGTTTGGTCAAACCCAACGTGGCAGTAACAGCACCATCACACTGTTTTTTTCCCCCATGACAAAAAAAATTGTTACAGTGCAATAGTGCAATGACACCAGAATGGTTTCAGAAACCATAGCTGCAGAAAGCTTTCCCCAAAGACAGCAGAATCTAGAGACCCTTCCCAGCACAACCAACGGTATGGGGCAGGAAGGAGGAGGCTGTGTTTAAGATGCTGCATCAGAAACAACAAAAAGCCTCCAGGCAGCTTCAAATTAAACACAGTGTTACTCGACAAAGGCTTTTGTGGACATTAGCCCCCTTTGCTTCCCTAGACACTGAGACTGGATGGAACAGGAAAGGAGGAAGGAGCCTTGGATGCCAATGAGCTGGCGTGGCAGCAGGGACGAATGTCAAGTTGCTCGGAGGTTCAGGGTGGGAAGAGACCAATGGCTGAAGAAGGTCAAGGAAGGTCCTGTGGAGAAGAAAGCTTGAGGGAGGGTCTGAGGAAGATGGGACAGGCCCAAGAAATATGTCATCTGCCGAAGGGAAGTTGGGGAAGCAGAGAGGAATGCTAGGGAGGCTGATTCAAGGAGAGATTTGAAGTTATACTGAATGGCAGGAGATTGGACTAAAGATGGTTTCATGGGGCCATCACTGCGGAACAGAGACCTGCATAAAGCACCACCTGGTCTGCAGGACCATTAGGTGTGAGCACAATCAAACTGCCAGAAGGGTTCCTTACAAGGCCAGCTTGTGAAACATACTCTGTCAAGACAGAATATGAGAGCTAATACAAAAGATTTGCATCTTCAACGAGGCAGCCTGGGAGACATGAAAGAAACAGGGTTCTTAGAATCATCATGCCAAACACCATTTATTAACTGAGAGCCATAATTAATTAAGACACACAAAGCAATCTGTCTCCTTCTCAGCAACCTCCACCCGAGTATTTGCTGCACAGATTCTAGCCGGCGTATAATCTCTTGGCTGGATATTTATTACAGATGGCCTGATTAATTTCACAAAAGTTTTAGAATGCACCTTATGCCGACACAAACATGGATCGACCAGAGCAGCAAAGGGTCATTCATATTTCTGGAGGCATTCAGAGAAGCAAAG
This sequence comes from Phrynocephalus guinanensis, assembly GCA_037367245.1. Taxonomy (NCBI): domain Eukaryota; kingdom Metazoa; phylum Chordata; class Lepidosauria; order Squamata; family Agamidae; genus Phrynocephalus; species Phrynocephalus guinanensis. The sequence continues at coordinate 2,187,232 of CM074746.1, read as the reverse complement.
TTAGGTAGAAGAGCCAGGTCACAGTTGCTGCAGCTGCTGTGGCAGCCAGAACTTCCGAACCTGTCCGGTGAACTAAGACACAATTATGTTGGCTTAGTGCTGATAATTCTTGTTCCGTTTGCTTGCCCTGTAGTATGGAAACATCCAACTGGCTAGAAGTGGCTCCCCCTCCAACACCTACAGCTAGTGGAAACCTCCAACCCCATGTGATGCCTTGAATATCTTTCAGATTCTCCATAAATAAACCTATCCCCCCCATCTCATATACAGCCAGCAGGTGGATTTTTGCTCCACCCCTGAAGCTTCATTAAAAGCCAGTATTGCTCAGCCTAAAGATGGAAAGCTCAGCATAGATTTTACTGAACGTTAAATCAACCAGCAAGCACAGCCAGCAAACTCTGTGGCACTTTAACTTTAAATAATGCAATAATTATTGAATTTCCTTTTTATAACTGAAGTGCTGGAATGTAAACAATGGGGCTGTAATTGCAGGAAGGGGGGATCAATAGAGGCAATCGTTTTTCAGCCATGTTAATTGTAAATACAATTGCTCCAAGATGTCAGCCTTGTTCCTCTCGCTCCCAGAATCACCCTAACGGATGACAGAGTCCAACTTTCCCATTACAGCTGTTCGTTCCTTTAAGAGGTTCTCAATCAGGTCTGATCAATCTGTCAAGATAATGCATGGAGTAAGTAAGACTCTTCCAAACACAAATGCCCAATCAATAGCCCCAACCAGCTTAATGAGGAGGGGCTAAAGCCCAGAGGGAGGCTAGAGTCCGGCTTGAGCGGGCTAGCTAAACGGATCAGTCCTTAACAAGGCAGCAGCGGCTGCCCTGCAGGCAGGCCGGGGAGAAAGGCAGAGCCCCCTCCCTAGAGAGCAGGGAATGAGCAGCAGAGACCGAACCAGACAAGGCTCCCCCAACCACACCGCACACCAGAGCACCATAATCCATCATTCACTACAGCTATTCCAAAAGAGGGAATCCTCACTGGGCTTCTTACGGGACATGGACCCTGCGGCAATCACAAAACGCGGTTGTCCACCAAGCTCGGAAGCTCCATCAGCAAAGCAGCAAGCCCATCCCCTGGGGCAGCTGGCCAGGTCTCCTTTCGGAAAGGTATGGTGTTAGGAACCACTTTGCAACACATGCCTGACTCTCCATCCAGAGCCTTTAGCTGGGAAACGGGTGAGCCTCAAGGGAAGGAAAAGACCTTTTCCAACAGCGGCCCTAAACCACTCAGAATCCAGATACAGCCTTTTCTTCCAAAAACACAGACAAAGCAGCTCATCTGCATGACGTGACCAGGGTAGGCCATCACGACGCCCACAAAATCCTCTGTATACCACGGAAGTTCTGGCCAGCTTTCAAGGAGGCTGGCAAAATGGAGCATAAATACTGACTCAGAGGAGAGGAAGGAAGCACTGCCCTCATTCCGAGCTGCTTTCATGAAGTCATCAGTCCATCTGGAATAGCAACAGCTATTCTCTACACATCAGGCAGGCACCCCACATTCTCTTCTTAGAATAATCCCCCAGGTGTGTCTGGGAGTCCACAGGAAGGACACACATATAGTCACACACTTGTGATCTCCAGAAACTGTGGTCAAGAGGCATTCCACTTCTGCCAATGAAGTGAATACAAGACACAGGGCAGCCAAATTAAACTGTAGCCACCGAGATTTGCCCAATCCATTTGAAAGCCAGCGGGGAACGGTGTCTTCCATGCAGCAATCCAAAACTTTTTGACAACGGAAGTGTCTAGTTCAGAAGGCGATGAGGTCTCCTCCACTGAAGGCTGAGCAGCCAATTCTCAGAGATTATGTTACAGATGTTGCCCTGAGCAGGAGACGGGAACAGAAGATTTCTCATAGCCCTCCCAATTCCGGGTTTCTATTAAGTTCTATGCACATGTTAAACTACCGATTCTCTCTCTTCTATTTGATTGTTTCCTCTTGTTACCACTAGAAGCTGCATGGGGAACATATCCTTTTCTGCTCAGGGAACATGACCAACCCATGCTATACGGACAGTGTCATTGCTCCTAGCATTGCGAAAGAAGCCATGATGTTCCTTCTGAGCACAAGCCACCGGGCCCAGAAGCAAAAAGGGGAGGCACACCCAAACACCACAGACCTGCCACATGGTCCCCGGCTGCCAGTGAACGGAGCCAAAGGAATCATGTTGAAGAACATCAGCTCCGTTGCCTTGGCAACAGAGAGGGCCTCACCTCCAACCCCCAATATGCCCTCATCACAAATAAGTTTGTACCCTTTTATACATGTATACTGTAGGCGCCAAAGTAGAGCCTCTGTCTACTTCTGAAGTCTTACGTCTTACTCAGCAAAATTCCTTATTTACTCAGCCCACTGCCAAGCTGTAGGTATCTACAATGTACATATATTTGGGAAGAATTTTTGCTTTCTAAAGGAAGCCAGTTTTGCTTCTTGGCTCTTCTATCATTGTTGCCATCTTCTGAAATTTATTTTGCCCTTTTCGATCTGCCACACACAACTTTCCAGGCTTTCCAGGGGGATTTGGTCACCCTAACAAATTCTCATTCCAGCTTAATATATATATATATATATAAAATTCCCCTCTGAAGAGTGATATAATCATTGCTTTTTAGGCCATTTGTAGATGTGCAGGTATCAAACAGATGGTCTTGTCACTGTGGTGGTTACTTCCAGATAGTTCAACAACACATGTTAATCAGATCAAGAGCATCACATAGGACTAAATCCAGAGGCAGATTTCCTCTTGTTGGTTTCTCGACTCTTAAGACATAATTTTATTTCACCTCTGCAAATCTTGACTCAAATTTACATTTAGCTGGTCAATCTGAAGAAAACTGAAGCCACCTACTAAAATTACTCCTCTGGACACCTCACCAGTTTCCTCCTGTTTCTCAGTCTTCTTCTCAGTGTGTTGTGTATGGGCAGTGAGAGGTATATCCTTCGTGCAAGGAGTAGAAACAATAACACCAGGGATGTACATGTTTCCCAAAGAGCATCATCACCTCTGTCTCTTTGACAGGTGGCTCTGGCAGTTGCCGAGACCAGCTGTGGACTCTTTCAGAAAAGAGATTCATGAACTATGGGGCAGCACCAGCTTCCTCCGATCTTCTGCAGAGTTATGGGAAAGCTCACAAAGACACAGCCCACCTGGAAAAGAAACCCAGACACTGGCCTAAAGAACTGAGCAAACTGTCACGTTTTTGCCAACAGGAACTCAATTCTCACACTGGACATTAGCAAGGTGAATTTTACAGACAATCCTAAAACCAGAAAATTTCACACTTCCCTAAATCATCGCAAATCTTACATTTAACTTATATACACCAAGCAATATCTATTCCACAAGGCACCATAACCAACTCTGGGGATCTTCCATTTGTTCATTAATAGCTGAGAATCTGTAGGTAGGGGATAATATATGAGCTGATATATAGATCATGCAGAAGTAGGAGAACTTAAAAGACATTGAAGAAGACTGTAATCTTTGGTTTATAAGACACATAGGAGTAAACAAATGCAAACCAAGTTCTTCATTAAAAACGAATCCAGGTTAAATAGGATGAAAAATATCCAGCTTCAGAATCACCTTTCTCTGACCATTTCAAGACAATGCTGCACATTAGGAAAATAGTACATTTGAACACGCAGCTCTTTGTAAATTATTTCACTGACTTCACAATTGTTCTCTTGGTTTATGATGAGAACTGGTTGCCTTTCAACTCCTGCTTTCAATTTTTTTACATTAATTCCTGTTGCAATATGCAACATTTCACACTTCAGCTGCTACAAAAGCTGTCTGTCCCACTAACACACATCACAATTTGGGTATCCGGCAAAGCTCTCTGCTACAGAATTTCTGGGAATAGGTAAGCAGCACAAGCTAATTATAGACTAAGGAAGCAATTTGGAAGTTGTGCTTAAATATGAGGTTGGGTGTGGAGAATTTAGCTGTTCATCTTGTCCTTGTCTCTTGGACTCCACAAGACTATTTTCCTAGACCAGTGATGGCAAACCTTTTAGAGACTGAGTGCCCAAACTGCAATTCAAAACCCACTATTTATTTATTTTTGCAAGGTGCCAATACAGTAATTTAACCTGTATAAAGGTGGCTATGAAGGGGCGATGTTGGGTGCCCACAGAAAGGGCTCCAAGTGCCACCTTTGGCACCCGTGCCATAGGTTCGCCATCACTTTCCTAGACAATACGAGCCCTGCTCACACTCAAGTGATCCACACATGTGTTATATCTGCTAATGCACTCCAGTGATTACTTCAGTTCTAAGGAACACAGCTGTTCAGAAACAAATGACCCTGTAGCCAAACCTTTTGCCCCTGGGAAGGGCTCATGAACTAACACAAAGCAGAGCAAACTCCAAAAAGGAATCTGAGATGATTTCAAGAGTACTCTACTGGAGACAGGCAGAATAGCAAAAAAAAAAAATCTATGGAACCTTATGGTCGAAGGGTATCTACGAAAGACAACTTCAGCCAATGCTCTGTCAAACCAAAACCTCTCTAGGCATAACTGGCAACAGGGCAAGGCACTTGAGAGCCTACAAGTCAGAGAATTATTTATGTAGACTGAAGGGAGCGACATTTGCAAGACATTCATTCTTCCAAGGTCAAAAAGGTCTAAAGTGGGGGGTTTCAAAGCTTCCCTGAGAAACAAGAGCCATTCGGCCTGTCATTACTTCCGCTTTTAAAAGATCAACTTTCCTTGGGCAGAAATAATCCTAGCCTTCCCTTGCGCCTCTCCCCCCAATGGTTAAATTCTGATTGGTTGGTTTGTTCCAGATCATACAAAATTAACACATGCAGCAGCCATTTCGTCACTGGGTCACTGGTTATTGGTGGACGCCTTCATTCTTTGACAGAAATCTTATAATAATGAATTATAATGCCTGAGCATATGTTCACCAGGCATTTAAGTATTTGTGACGGTGCACAAAATTCACATCTGCACCTTTTTTTAGTATTGCAACAAATGAGGCCCATGGACTATTTATTAATGGGTGGCCATACACATTCTATGAATAAAACATAACTAAATCAGAAACGGTTTCTACTTCAAGCATAACTATTTCCACTACACAAGGATGAAGGTGGAAACATGTCCTTCAGAGAGCCTTAGCATGGATGGCAGCCAAAACCAGACATCCTGGCCATTGAGAGGACTGAGCTATGAACATGATGGAAAGATGAGTGATGAAGAACATCAGCTATTACAGAAATGGCTGATTACTTGAACAAGGAAAGGATAAATAACTAAATAAAACAGAATGCGTACAGGGGACTGCGGATTCCATCTATGGCATCTACATTAAAAGGAAAACAAACCTTGGAAAGTAGACAGTGGTGAGCTAAAGCACCAATTATTAATTCAAGACAGGTCCTTACACCTCTAACATCAGTCTGCTTCAACGCTAATATTTTCCCATGGACTATCAATTATCCAAAACAGCAAATGTGTCCTGTTCCTTCTCTAGCTTAAATACATTCAGATGACTACATCCACCCAACTGTATGGAGTCACCTATCTACCATTTGCATTCACAAGGGCCAACTGGGAGTGTTTCTCATCCTGGCAATGATATACAGCAATCCATTTTTGCACACAGCCGATTCGTCACATGTTACCCAAAGGACTATATTATTGAAATGTCCTGCTTCTGTTGTCTGATTTTTCAGTGTCTAATTACTAACTGGCTGGGGCAATGGTCTGTGGAAACATTTGGAGGTTTGACATCCTTTGGGAAGGCATCTGAAACAAAACTGCCCCAAACAGTGACACTTCTCTATGAACTTGTGATGCACTTGTATGGCGAGAGATTCTGAAGAGTGAGAGAAAGGACATTTTCAGAAATGGTGGCTTTGGTTAATGCAAGATGTAACGAAAGCTTCCAACTCAGAGGGCTGTTTAAAGGGACCAGACAAGTCTATGAACAATAAAGCTACCACGGTCTAATTCTGTTAGGGCTACATCCTACCTCCAGGATCAAATAAGTTTGCCACCAAACGGCAGGTTCTGGAGGGCAAACTAGTAGCCCCGAGTGTGGTTACTTGGTCAAAGGGAGGAACAAGATGCTGGATCAGACTGGGTATTAACAGGTGATCTAGCAACACTTTGTCCCTGTGGATGATTCTCAAACTGAGGTTACTGACACCCTGACTCCTCTGACATTTTTCATGAAGAGTCTGAAGTGGCTGCAGAAAGCAAGTACTGTAAATGTCTCTTTGCTAAAATAATCCCAGGGGCGGGCAGACAGGCGGGCGGGCGGGCGGGAGGGAGGGAAGGAAGGAAGGAAGGAAGGAAGGAAAGAAAGAAAGGAAAGAAGGAAAGAAAGAAAGAAAGAAAGAAAGAAAGAAAGAAAGAAAGAAAGAAAGAAAGAAAGAAAGAAAGAAAGAAAGAAAGAAAGAAAGGAGAGTATCCATTAACTTTTACAAAGTATTTTGGAATGATTGTTTTCAAAATTGTTTTTAAATTGTTTGTTGTGTTCATGTATATTGTTTGTTGTTATTTCTGGCCAAATTGATCGGCCCAGAGTTCCTACAGGAAGATGGGAGGGATAGAAATCCTATAATAAATAAATAAATAAAATAAAATGCCTACTGATTTCTTTGTATCCAGACTTGTAGAGCAGAGTGGGTAATGTGTGGTCTATATATCACATATTCCCCTACCTGTTTTTACCGTCTCCAATGCCCATCCTCAAACTACAGAAGCAGCCAAGACAAAGTCAAAGTTTTTGCAATCCATTTTCAAGCCACTGAGCACTTCCAAATCCTCTGGGAAGTGCTGACCATCTTGAAAAGCAGATGCTGGTGCCCCACATGCCTAATTTAGAGGCAAAATACACAGGAGAGTGCCACTGAAATTTGACAGTAGTACCCTAAGTTTCCCCAGTGGGACCCCATAGATGCTGCCCTCTGCTGATGAAGATGCATGGACTGGGAGCCAGAACAAAAATAAAGTGGTGGGGGGGGGGTTGAGAAGCCCTGGTTTCCCTTGCTTCATAAAAATGCAGGCAGCGAAACACCCACAGACAAGAAGACCAACTTCCCTTGTTCAGCAAGAGCATCGCACACATCTGGTCCCAGCTGTTTTAGCTGCACACTTGGGAACGGCGCTACTAAATACAAAACTCACTGACAAGACTGCACAGCTGCAGCCTGGTTGTGTGCTGTGAGATAGATGTGTGTGGAAATGGGGAGAAGGCACTCAGCCGCAGAGCAGCAGCACCGGCGAAGCCCTACAGAGCCAGGAGTACAGCTCCCGCCAAACTTTCCCACATCATCAGATGCTGAACCGCTGCAAGAGTTCTACTCCATGCCAGGCAATTGGCCCGCTGAAAGAAGGAAGCCATGTGCTCCTTCCCCACCCAGCACCCCAAGGCGATAACCACAACCCTTTGAACGTTTCATGTATTTACAAACCAAGGCATGTCAAAATCAAAGAGGATCCCATATGACATAATACACATTAAACACAAGCAGGCTGACAATTTATAGTGTCAATCCACAGAAGGTGGGTGCGGGGGGGGGGGGAGAGAGCTAAGACTTGGTAATTATTTAATTCCTGCTTAAACCAACAGCAGCTTTGCCTTCAGGAGTGCTGAAACAGGCAGCACGCCTGGGAGGTGGCGGCGGCGGCGGCTGTGATGGTAGCCAGCTGATGCCAAGGTCTGGCACTAGGCCAGGGCTTAGATAACAGACAGCTTAACTATTTATAGACACTTCGCACCAGAATGTTAAATGGAGGAGGGGGTGTCCTTTCCACCTGCACTCTTCCACTGCCGCTGCCACTCAGGAAGAAGACTGAGGCTGCTTTTAAGCTTAACTGGGAGGTGGTTGGGGGGGGGGAGGAGTATGCTGAGACCTCCCCAGGCTCTGGCACATGCACATACACCACAACGGAGAGTAACAGGGTGTTTCCACCAACACCTCTTCTCCTCAAAGGTGGCTGCACTAGCATAGGGACCAGAATCTGGATTAGGGCCTTCCCATGCAACTCTCCTGAGAGACCTAGACCTTTGTTCACATCATCTCCACCACTTACCCTCCGGAAATGGTTTTCCTCACCTTGGAGCAAGCGAGGTGCAGTTAAACCTGTGCAAATGTGAGCCTTCAACGATTCCTGAAGGTGCCACTGGCATGGGAACAGCCATCCTCAGGCTCCTTCCAAAGCCCAAGGGTTGCTGTATCCATGCCAGTGGATCCTTGACACCCACTGAGGCTGTGTATAAATGGTAGCATCTCATCGTTTCCTGTACCTCATTAACTAAAACACATTAAAACGGGGGGGGGCGGCGGAGGCAGTGGGAGTAGAATAAGAGACTGTTAAACCAAGCTGATATAATCCTCATCAGCTGCGGGCAACAAGACCACATCAATTACGCTGCATCAAGTGCAGTAACCATGATTTATGGGAGGCTCCAGGACCCCAAGTAGCTTTCCTGCCTCTTAGGCCATATTTCTCCCTCCCAGCTCTTTCTAAGTCTCTCGAGCCAGCAATCCTGCTAGGTCCTCAGTGAGTTTTCTCCTGTACAGGGTTCCTACAGACATCACAGACCTCATCATCAGACCCAAATCCATTATTAGAGTAAAAAAAATATGGTGGTGGAAAAAAGAACCCTGCTTGTTGTCACCTGATATAGGAAACCCACAGGACAAACCAACCAAGCCTCCCATCCCACCACTTAACAAAGCTGCCTTTCTGGGCAGTTCCTCCCCTAGAGTGAAACTTCCCTTAAGAAAATGCCCCCTTGCAGAGGAAGAATTGTGCCTGATCAGACTAATGCCCTCTTCAATCCAACGCACAACCTCATAGTGGCCAACCCAGAGACATATAGGGGGCCCATGAGCAAGACTCAAGTGCAGTAGCACCCTCCTGGTAATGCTCCCTAGCAACCGTAAACATTATATACAGCCATCAACGTTAGGAGCCACAATTCTATCTTACCCACTTTTAAAACTATCCAAGCCGGTGGATCTTCTTTCCCACAGCAATAAACCTTTTTTTTTTACCATGTGCTCTATGAAGTTTTGCTTAATTCTAAACGATTATTCATCAATGAGCTCCAGTGGATGGTCTCTTTGGATCCTCGTGTTATGAAAGGCCCCAAGGTGGTGGAACAGAATCTCTCCATAACTTACAGTGAGTGGTTGGCAGTAGAGGTCCTGAAACAGTGTTTGGATTGGACTGGATGAAAATGAATCCACTGAAACATACTCCAAACAAATGCAAGAGGAACATTGAAAATAACACTGTGGATCAGACAATGGGAGCACAAATTATTTTCATCTCACTAGCATTCCCTTTGGGAAAACCACGGTTTGAGAGTATCCCTGTGCTCCCGTTGTCTAAGGCCAGATGCACAGATGATGTGATTGCCAAGCACACAAGCCTATCACTGTCTCTGCTCTCTGCTCTGCCAATGTCAGAAGTACGTTTGGTGGAAACACAAGAGAGCGTTTTTCAAGACCACACCCAGATTTTGGAATTGCCTTGCTCTGGAGGTCTGCCTTGTCCCGTCTTTCACAGCATTTAGCCAGGGCAAATATAGATATAGATAGATAGATAGATAGATAGATAGATAGATAGATAGATAGATAGATAGATAGATATAGATATAGATATAGATATAGATATAGATATAGATAGATAGATAGATAGATAGATAGATAGATAGATAGATAGAGATAGATAGAGATAGAGAGAGAGAGAGAGAGAGAGAGAGAGAGAGAGAGAGAGAGATCTTTTGGCTGCCTTTCAGCCTATGAGATTATTTTAATCAGATATTTTTAGATTTCTGCCACTTCTACAGATGACTAATTCATCTTTGAATTTAGTACTATTCATTGATTTGCTATGCAGTATTTATGGTATCATGTTTAACATCTTTTTTATTTTTTATTAATTATCTTGTTGGTAGTGTAATAATAAAAATGTCCTGGCAATATTTTGTTGGAAAGATTGAGAAATAAATGTTTCTATAAATAAGTAGATAATAAAGCCTATGATAACAAACTGACCTACAGTATTAGTAAATACACTGTTGAGGAGTTGTAGTGTACTTATGCCTCCAGGGAATCAAAGACTGAACTGGGGGATGGAAGAGAGCCAGAAGAATCAAAACTGAGGTCTGTTGCGCCATGTTCAAATTCCTGACACATGCCTGATCATCACCTGTCATTACGAAAATCTACAAAAGACGAGAACATAGAAGTGTGAGCAACTTGGTCACAGCTTACATCTTTACTGGGAGGGGGGCTGCCACTCATGTGTGTCATTCTGCCCCAGTTCAAAAAGCTGAATCCTCAAAGAGCCCCCTAGGCACTCCAGGTCTTAAAATGATAAAAACAGAATGTAGGATGAGGCCTTCTGAACAGGTGCAGGGAGCTTGCTTAACTAGCATGCTCTGTACCAACAGAAAGCAACATCTGTTGAATTAATTAGCTGTGTAATTAGCATCCCCTCGGTTGAGAGGATTCACTTTTTGCTGCCTGAAACATTTTCAGCTGCTGCTGCTGCTGTTGTTTTAAATAATCTTCTGCACAGCAGACCAAGCTGAAATATCTTTGGAGCATTACCCTTTCCCTGTGTTACCAAACAGGCCAGAGAACACTTGGTCTCGGCAAAAACAACAAAGCTGAACAACATGGTAAGAGCTCCAGCCAAAGCAGAGGCCAGCAGGACAGAAACAACACAGCAGCGGAGAACCATAGCCAAGTGGAGCAAGGGAAAGATGACAGAAAACAGAAGAGAGCCGGCCTGAGAACTGCCATGAGATGCCAGAAGGGATCCCAGGGAGCCTGGAAAAAGTGGGACATCGCCAACTGATGACAGGCTCAAGGGTTTTCACAGGAAGAGTGGCTGTCTGGCTTGAGGGCATCATCTCAGGGAAAGTCTGGAGTGCCCATTTCAGCTTGGAGAATAAAGGGTCACCATATAAGCTGCAACAGACTTCCTAGGAGGACAAGGAGGAAAAACGGAAAGCCATCTTTTGAGCAAACCACAGTTGAAAACCAGACCAGCACAAATACTCGAAATACACGAAAATACACGAAAACGCGCACAGAGTAATTTAATGTCACTGTAGCTCCAGACCCCCTTGTTGGAAACTTCCACTTGGCCCATTTCGTAGCAGCTGAGAGACAGCATCAATAGACTGCCCTCCCTCTTGCCCAAACCAAGGCACTCAGAACAGAAAAGAAAGAACCATACAGTGCAAAAAGACCTCCTGTTGTGATGGCTACCATCCCAACACTCAGCCTCCAAAGAGTTTTTAGCTAGCAACAGGGCGTATTTATTTTATTGTATTTATGAATTTATTACCTAGTGTTTTAAGATTTTACTGTATATCATGAATTGCACAGTAGAGAAATGGAAACAAACAAAAAACAACAGGGATAACATTGCTGCTTGCTGCCTACATTCTTTGCAATTTGCAATCACATTTTCATTCTGGTGACAGATCATTTGATTTGATAATTATTATGAAGGCAATCTCTTGCTAGCTGCCTCAGGGTACACAGGGGATTTTGTTAGGCAAGTGTAAATAACATGTGTTGGAGGGGGGAAATGGCGAGTGGGTTACTACGTGAAGCTAAAAGCCTAGAACAACCACTGGTCTCTTATTGCATGCCCAGCCAATGAGGTACGATACTGAATCAGATCAATTAAAGGGTTATGGAGCAAGAATCAGAAGGATGTACTCTCGGATTATGGTTTTTATTTAATTTCTTGGAAGTTTTAAATGTGGCATTGAATTGCTTTGCAGTTTGAGAGATGAGGTAGAGGGGCTGGTCCTTTCTCTGGGCCAGATGTAGGGGAGTGGTATCAGGAGACAGAGATCTAGTCTCGTGTGCTCCCAGACACATCTGGTGGGGCCACTGTGAGATACAGGAAGCTGGACTAGATGGGCCTTTGGCCTGATCCAGCATGATGGCTCTTCTTATGTCCTTATGGTCTCTACTTTGCAGAAATGGTTCTGCTTCCTATTTCCCTACTCTTGGGTCACATCCAGGTTCCACAACATACCTGCCTCCACTCGGTGCCTATTCTGCTGCTGAATAGCTAAACAGATGGAACCTGACAGATTCTTCCATGTTGCTACAATAGCACTCACCCCCATCCCTGTCAACCTGTGCTGGCAGGTAGATTTCAAAGTTTTCTGAACGACGGCATGGCCGCCTCCCACCCCCCATATCTGGCACCTGATGCGACTTGCGCTAAACACAGAAGCCAAGAAGGAGTAACTTGAATTGAAAAAAAAAAGAGCAAAAAGGCAGAGTAAGGAGGATTGCAGGCACGATAAGCCTCCTGCTTCTCTCACCCAGGCAGCATCTGGAGAGGATTTTCTCCAGCAGAGAGGCAAGAACTCGATTACATCCAGTTAACTGCACTCTAAACTGATTATGCATGTGCCAGGCTAATGGATTACATTAGCAGGAGGAAAAATAACATCTCACCAATATACCCGCACAAGGTCCTGGGAGAAGTAACGCTGGCTTTGGGATGGCTCTCCGGGCTCCCAGGTACGGAGGCAGAAAAGAGAAAGCCAAATTTGGAGCTAGGTCCAGAGCCAGCATTCACAAATCTAATCTTCCAGCTCAACCCTTCTTAGGCTTTGGTCAACACGCTTCAGGAGGCCCTCGCAACAAACCAGTGCCCCTTGTCCAGTTGAGACACTGCCCAACACTGCAGCCGGTCAAAAGGGACTAGATCTGCCATCCAAATATTTTTTGGTGACCACTTAAATTCAGATTTCTTGCACAACTCATGGGTAAACATACTTGGTTGGAAGATCACAGATGTGGAGACCCCAGAGAGGGCTTTTGATACATGCTGTTGTTCAGTCGTTCAGTCGTGTCCGACTCTTCGTGACCCCATGGACCAGAGCTCGCCAGGCCTTCCTATCTTCCACTGCCTCCCGGAGTTTGGTCAAATCCATATTGGTTGCATCGATGACACCATCCAACCATCTCATTCCCTGCCGTCCCCTTTTCCTTTAGCCTTCAATCTTTCCCATACATAGGAGCTTCCATAATGGGCAAGGGATCAGCAGCAGCATATCAGCTGCCACGCTATCTGCAGCAGGGTAGGCTTACTGTTTCAGCAGTGAGACCCACCAGGCTGCTCCACGGTCAATCCTTTTTCCTACCAGCTCTAGAGGGAGGACATCTACTGCTGGCCACTCATTGCAATTCCAACCCCATTTAACTCACCTACCACACACACACACACCCTCACATGCCAGGAAAAACTATCTAGTAAACTTTCACACTCTCATCTACCCCAGGAGGAAAAAACCTCCCTGGGCTTCCTTATTTGGGGAGTGGAGGACCATGGCCTAAGTTGTAGTGGTATGTTTTAAATGTTTTCTTTTTAAGCTTGAGTCTTTTAATTTTGTCTTGCTTGATTTTAAATTGTTTTACATATGTTTTAACTTTGTTTGGTATCATTTCAGAACCCACCCTGAGATCCTATGATATAGGGCAGGCTATAAATGTTTACATAAATACATTCTCAGAACTAGGGCAGCATGTGCCTGCTTTACTACTACTGTATTTGAATAAGCTTGAGATCTCATCACTCCCAGCAACCAAGTTGTGCAAGGTTAGGCTGTTGACCATGTCCTGAATCATCAGCAATTGAGTACCTGTCTCTAGACAGCACAGCTGAAATAGCCAAGGAAGGCGGGAGAAAGGGAGAAAAAAAATCAGCACCAAAATTTGTATGCAAGCATCAGGAGGACAACTCCCTTTAAGGTCCAGAGAGAAAAAAAAATTAAGGAGACAAACATATAGAAGGGAAAATTGAAGAAAACAGAGGGTGAAAGCAAGACAGACAGCATGCGTAAGTGAGTGGAAGGTACATGAAGTGAAGCTGCTTAGATTTATGGCAATTTGTACCTGATTGTTCATACTAAAGCCATTATGGGATGATTAGAGAAAAAGGTGAAGCTTTAAGTCCAGGGAAAATCAATAGAAACGTCTGGAGCAATTCTGCCGTGCAAGTGAAAGGACTATTTACTGTATGCAGAGCTTCTCATTTTCAGCCTACGTGGGCACAAGTGGGGAGTGGGAGGAGAGCATACATTGGCAGCCAGAAGCGGTGGCAGGAGGAGCCCATGATCCATGATGGCCTCTACAAGAGCCAGCGACAAATCCACTTGCCAGGAGGCACCCCCAAGGCAGGCAGCCAGGCAGCCAAAAGGCCACAACACTGCACCCTCTTCTCTTTCCATCCCTTTTGCTGCAGGTACGGAGGTAGCATTGGTGCCTCCTGCTGCCAAAACATGACGTTTGAAGCACGGGTGCCATTCTGAACACCTGTGTACTTAGGAGCCCCATTCTGAACCCAAGAAGAGCCCTGAGTGTAAAATCGCATTGGAAACGTCACCACCAGGGATGACTATCTGTCGTGATCATCAGCTAATGAGAGCTCTCTCTTTTCTAAATGGCCCCATTAAGCTTTTAGAGTGGACCCCCTTGGAGCAGAGAACGTGGACACTTACCTATGCCCTATACCACTGGTGGCAAACCTTTTGGCACTCCCGATGTTTTGGACCACAACTCCCAGGGTTCCAAGCCTGTATTGTCAATAACAAAGGAGTGTGAGAGTGGAGGTCCAAAACATCGGGAGGGCCAATAGGTTTGCCATCACTGCCCTATACAAAAAAGGTGCTTCCTGTCATTAGACAGGAATCTTCCAGCCCATCTGCTTCAAGAGGTGACCTAATCCATTCTACGGTAGTATGTAGAGAAGGGGGGGGTGGGGAGATTCTCCTTTTCCACAATTTCCATGCCATAATTTTATAAGAGCTATAGGTTTTATTTTATTTGTTCGTTTTCTTTTTATGAGAGTTGTAGCCCAAAAACTTCTGGAGTCCCACGTGAGAGAGCCTTTAGGAAAGGAGGTCCTTCTAGCTTCTTGTTCATTTTTCAGTCACTCTTTTTAGCAATGTTTACAACTCTCCACAGCAGCGACCAAAGCTGTACACTGCATTTCAGATGTGGTCACGCCACCGTTTTGCAAGGACAAATTATGACTGAAATTTCTATTTTTGATTCTTTGTCTAATAAGGCTTAGAATGAAATGTGCTTCCCTCCATTTAACAGCAGTGGAACCCTTTCATTCAGTGACCCCACAAAATCATCTTGGTCAGCCGCTAGCAGCTCGCATTCCGTCGGTTTAAAGGTGAAGCTAGGATTTTTGGTCCCCAAGCATTCTATTTTACACATGTTTATAGTGAAGCTCTCATTTGCCATTTTGGTGCTAAATATTCCTCAGTTTGGAAGGGATCCTTTTGGAATTCTTTCCACCCCATTCTCACCACCCTAAACAATTTGGTATCATCTACAAACCTAGCAAATTTTTCTGATTACCCCTAATCCTGGGTCATTTATGAGCAAAAAGCACTAGTCTCATCCCAGATCCCTGAAGGACCTGCATTTCTCCAATGCAAGAAGTTACTCTTTCCTTCTTATTCTTTCCCTGGTTTCAATCCATGAGGGGATTTCTCCCCTTCTACCACAGCTAATATGAGCTCTCAGGAGCTTTGGAGAAAAAACTTTGTCAAAAGCTTTTTAGATGTTTAGGTAAACAACATGCAAAACACATGCCTTCTAACACTTTTACTCATACTTTTGAAGGAGGAGAAGAAAGACATGGGCATCCTGCAGCAAACACAAATTTTAAAAAAAAATCCATAATTCTATACCCTCAGGGGAAAAACCCCACAATTCCTGTGTCTAGCCCCACTCTGGGAAATCTTACAATATGGATAAAAAGATAAAGAAGCCATGTCCTAGATGAGCAGAACCTCATGACAGTTACGCATGCACTGGTAACATCCCGTATTGATTACTGCAATGCGCTCTACGTGGGGCTGCCTTTGAAGACGGTCCAGAGATTGCAACTGGTTCAGAATCGTGCGGCGCGGCTGGTAAGTGGTGGAGCCGCCAGGGATCACATCACGCCGATTCTGCGTAACCTGCATTGGTTACCAGTTGCTGTCCGAGCCCAATTCAAAGTGCTTGTTTTGACATATAAAGCCCTAAACGACTTAGGACCTAGATACCTGAAGGACCGCCTCCTTCCATACGAACCTACCCGGCGATTAAGATCGAGTCAGGGGGGCCTTTTGAAAGAGCCATCCCTCAAGGAGGTGAGAGGGATGGCTTGTAGACGAAGGGCCTTCTCGGCAGCTGCTCCCAAGTTATGGAATGCCCTCCCGATTGAGATCCGCCTGGCGCCAACACTGATGACATTTCGGCGCCAGGTAAAAACCTTCCTCTTCCAGAAGGTTTTTAATTGATACAATATAGATTGTGGGTCCGCTGATGACAATTTTAGGATGATGATTTTAAAGAAGGTTTTTATTACTGTTTGATGATTTATTGATATTTTATTTATAACTATTTTAATTTGTTTTAATCCTTTGATGGTAAGCCGCCCAGAGACCTTTGGGTAGTGGGCGGCATATAAGTTGAATAAATAAATAAATAAATAAATAAATAAATAAATAAATAAATAAATGTCAGACCACAGAACGTGTCCCTCCTTATTCCTAGTCAGCTGATCCAGCACAACAGTTTTTTACTCAAAGCAACGCCTTTCTTAAGGGGGAGATGCCCTCGTTATCAACAAGCATGTGCTCCTTCAGTGAACAAAAAGGCTGCAGTCCCTTTCTCCCCTTCCCAATATGCAGCAAATGGCAGGACCTGAGTACCCGGATGGCCGACCTCTGGATTGCTTTAATTGTCTCATGCCGGCAGCTAGTGTCAATACTACCTTACAGGAAGCTACTCTTAAGTCTGAAGCTGTAAATACAGGAAGCTGGTGGTAGGTTTCAAGCAAAAATGTGTTGGCATCTTGCCCCCCACCAACCCAAACGCAGAAGAGAGCATGCAGTCAACTGGCCTTCCTTACCTTGTAGAGTTTCAGGCTGGCCTCGTGCCTGGAGTTCACGGTATGGAGGCGCAGCTTCTCCAGGCTGTTGGTATAATAGTCACAGGCATTGCATTTTAAATGCACAGGGTTCCCAATGGCCACACACTTGAGCCTCCACTCATTGGCTTTGCCCCCTTCCTTGATGTGTGCTACCAGCTGGTACTTCTGCACGTGCTTGTCAGTCTTGCAGTGGAGCTGGAAATTGGCCTTCAGCTGTGTATTGTAGCGGCACAGCTTGCACTGGTAAGAGTCCCCCATCACAGCCTTCCACTCCTCCTCGGGCAGGTTCCGTTCCGCGTTCATGTGCAGCCCCAGCAGGTCCAAATTGTCTGTGGTAAACTTGTTGCACACGGCACACTGGAAGAGCTTCAGCGAGGGGTCGTTGGTCTGCGTGAAGGTCTCCCCAAGGTTCATGAGCTCCTCAGACACCAGCTGCCCACCCCCAAGCCGCATGTCCAGAGGGATCTCTCCACCCACTGCACAGAGAAAGGAGAAAAAGCGGTCAGGAAAGCTCTGCAGGAACCAAGCTGGGTGCAGGGATCAAGCACCATCCAGGACCAGAAAGGCCCCCCGGAACTGTCCTGGGCCAAGGGAATTCCCAGGGAAATCCAGGTGTGAAGGCCCGGCCTTAAGAACATTTGCCTGTGTGCAGAGATTTCCCTTGTAGTCCTAGGCATGAAGTGTAGATCTTAGAGGGGAAAATTGGGTAAAGGAGAAAACTGCAAAGAAGCTCTTACATAATCTTTTCCCTTTCATAAAGATGAGTGAAATGCAGCATTTAAAAAAAGAACAGTTTTACAACACCCAGGCTGCACTGTGTGCGTCTCTTTGATATAGAAAAATGACATGAATGACAGCCATTGCTACTCTGTTTCTTAGGCTTACTAAACAAGAAGTGTTCTTACCACAATGTTTCAAAAAAGCTTTAAAACACTGCAGAAATACAAAATATCTTTGGTTATTTGGTCTAATCTGAAAGTGCTGCTAAAAATATTACTCAAAAAACACACGGCAGCGGCAAGAGTTTTTAATCACACAGTCGATAACATCTCTTCCCGCTTGCCTTAAGATTCCTCCATCTGCTATAACAAGTAACATTAAACTGACAAAAAAGTCTGAAAGCAACACAGAGAGAACTCAAGGAACCAGGCATACAAGAGTCTTCCGGTTCTTGTTTCAACACAAGTGTTTCTTCTATTTGCTGAACACTGGGACGCTGAAAGCGAAAGCTCAGGAGCAAATCCAATGGGTCTTGTAATCATTCATTAAATGGGTCTTATGCCCCCCATATGTGCATACAGTATGGCCTGGCCATATAATGATGAGATAACTCCCAAAGTGTTCAGTGTTATTACAAAAATTAACAGAACATCTAGATTTATTGTTATTCCCCAATTGGATTACAGGGATTCTTATTTGCTGAGCTCATTCTACAGTTCTATAGTTTCTTGCATGCCTCCATGACTACACAAAGTTCTACATACCATTTCTAGGCCAAGTTAATAAAACTGCCTTTTTATTTACTGTAACATTAATGGTTTCTATTTTCAGCAGTGTTTTATTCCTATTTTCCCACCTGGCAAAATTTAAGATCCATTTGGAGTACATTAATGCTCAGCAGTCTGCAGTTTCATTTGAGACCTTGTGTATATTTGCAATAATTGTCTAAATATTAAAAAACCCCAATGATTTATATTTTCTCCTTTAATATGCCAAGCTAACATTTTGCTAAGTTATACATAACTTACATAGCACGTTGTGAAATTGTACATTTTAAAATGCCATATTCTTCATGTTGGAAGGAATAGTTAGAAAACAGCCATCACTGGATACACCTTCCAAATCCCCTGAACGCACAAGGTCGGGTTCCCCCCTCCCCCAAAGGCCTAAGACCTCTCATCGTTTTTCATCTCAAAGGACCACTCGAGCCCTCTGCCCTTTGGGGCTCATTGCGGTTAATAAAAGCCTCTCTAGACAGGAGTACATTGGTCCAATGCAGATCTCATGGCAGACCGTTGAAGGAAGTTTAACAATGGTTTGATGTGATATGCGAATTATCAGCCCAAGAGTGTAACCAATAACTGGTCACCAGAAGCTACTGCATTCTGGAATGGCTGTGATCTATGAAGTGGAACAGAGGGAGGAAGGGAATAAGGAGCCGACATTGGCGCCATTGTCATGATTTGCCTGTAATTCAGCTAGCAACTCGCAAAGTATCGTTCCAGTTCTAAACAGTGATTAGTGCACAGCTGGCATGCTGTTTGAGCTGAATCAGTGATACTCTTTATAGCCAATTTGCCAGGGCAGGAAAAGGGTCCTAGCAGTGCCTTTTTCAGGTCAAGGCAGACACCACAGTACTACCTATGCACTGCTCAGCCTACAAAACTCTTGGGTAGGCAGGTGAACCCAAAAGGATCAGCAGTGTTTGAACCATCCATGGAATCAAAGGGAGAGCACAGGGGCCTAACCTTGAGGTATAAACCCCTCCTCTTCCACGGACCACTTTCCATCCCAGAACTAACTCTTAAAAGTGGAAACAGACTACCCTCACAAGCATCATGTGGGGCATCTATAGTACATTGAAAGAGTTAGGGTTACTGAAACGGAAAGTGAATTAAACTAGAAAAAATACACTTTTTCAAGTGAGCCAGACACGTTGAAAACAGGTGAAAAGCTGCCAGAGGCTCTCACTAGACAGGAGTGTTTCCAGGAGTCAAGGGCAGAAAATGATGCTCGGGTCTCCTCATTCCCTGAAAGGCTGAGCCTCCACCACTATCTTCACCCTAAAACAGGAATAAGCTGTATATTCGTAATCTCTAGAATCAAACACACACATGTACACACAGTCCCAACAATATGTTTTTCTAACTCCTGGCCATCCTGAATGCACTGAGTCTGAAAGGGAGAGGCAGGTCCTGTCTGCCTATGACAGGAACCCCCTCCTCCTGTTCTGATTCAGAGGTGAAGAAAACTCCCATAGCAGCCCCCTCACAGCCCCAACACCTATGATACCTGAATAGGCCCAGGGAGATACAACATCCTAACCTGGGCCGATCTGGAGGGGCTCCCTGGCATTCTGACCCCATCATCACCTTATGGACATTCTTAAACCTGACCGCCTGTCTGAAGTGACCTCCATGTGTGCTTCTGGAAGAGAATGCCTTTGAGAGCCACTCACCAACGCGGCCACCTAAAGGGCCACCCCGGGACATCATTCCTTCTGCTCAAACAAAAAATGGCTCCTGCCAGTAGCTGACCCGCCCACATGAACGCACCGCTCCAGCACCCCCCACAGGAAGAACCGAAGCGCCAACAAAAGTCATCTCACCTAAAGACGGGGCCATGGACGCGATGGTGTTGGTGGGATCCAGCTGGAAGCTGCCCATCATGAACTGGGTGTCAGAAGCCGCACTCTCCATCTTCAGGTTGGGCAGGGCCATGTTCTGTGCCAAGTAGTACTGGTACAGCTCGGCCTCAGCTGGCAGGCTGCTCAGGCCCAGGTGGCGGCTGTGCTGCATTTGGCTCATATTCTGCTGAAGCAGCATCATGTTATGCATGTGCTTCTCACTGGTCATGTGGATGCGCAAGTTCCTGGCAACGTTGGTCTCATAGTCACACACCTCACACCGCCAGGTAGGTTTGCTTTTTGGTTTGGTGGGAGAGGGAGCCCCACAGCTGCTACCCATGTTAGCTGCAGCGGCAGCTGCTGCAGCCGCCGCAGCGGCAGCCGCGCCGGCCGTGTGGCTGAACACTTGCTCCCCACCTCCATTCTGCAGGTTCTGCATGTTGTTGAGATGCTTATCGGACTGCATATGGATACTGAGGTTGCCTTTGGTAGTAGTGGAGTAGTTACAAACCTCGCAGCGAAAAGGCTTGTAACCACACGTGTAACTTTCACCCCGGGCGAGCCGCGGGTGAGGCTGCCCACTCTTGCAGTAGGCACAGGTGCCCCCCGGCTCCGGATGTTTCTCCTTCATGTGAGCCTCAAGCGTCTGCTGGTACTTGTAGTGCCAATTACACTTGGGGCATTTGAGCGTCTTACACGAGTTCCGCGAATGCATCATGGTCATGTGGCCCCCAAGTGACCGGGAGGAACCGAGGATGGTGTCACACTTGGGACACTCCACGCCACTCCCCGAGGGGCACTCCCCACCCCCAAGTTCACAGAGGGGGCCCAGGTGCTGGTGGTGGGACATACAGTTCCCATCCTCTCCCTCAACGCTCTCATTTGGTTCTGGCACGGCAGCATGGCCTTTACTGGCACTTTCGTCGCTGAAGCCCAGCCTCCTACTGCCCTCACTGCCTTCACTGTTAAAGCTTAAACAATTCCTCCTGTTTGCACCGTCAAAGACAAAGGAAGAAGCAGAATTAGAACTAGAAGAAGCCGTGCTCCTGGACAGAGTCTGAAGCACGTTAGGCATTAAGGGAGAAATGCTTTGGTTTGAGAGAGCAAGGTCCTTTTTGCTGCTGCTGCTGCTGCCGCCTCCGTTGCTTGTTACAGCCCCAGACTCTTCAGGAGGCTTCTCCTCCAATTCATCCTCCAGCTCGCTGGGGAACAGCCCTTTGCACCCCTCCTCTTCCTCTTCCTCCTCCTCCTCTTCCTCCTCCTCCTCCTCCTCCTCCTCCTCCTCCTCCTCCTCCTCCTCCTCTACCCCATCTAACTCCAACTCCTCCTCCAACTCCTCCCCATCCTCTGCTGGCGCAGCTTTCTCTGACAGGCTGTCCTGGTCAGCCAGCTCTCGCTTCTCACACTCTACGACCCCCCCAGGATCCTTCCCCTCAGAGGATACGGGAGGACTGGAAGTCAGTGGGCCCAGGGAAACTGAGGTAATTGGTGTCTTCAAAGCTGAGCTCGTGAGCCCTCCAAGGTTCAAGAGGGCCCCAGGTGCTAAGAGGCCCGGCGGCGGCTGTTCTCCTCCTCCACCGGCAGCCCCAGCCTGGGCACCCTCTTCCCCTTCCATCCGAATCCCACTGAATTTGCCATAGAAACTGTGTCCAGGGCCTATGAGGTTAGCTGTGGAAACTAAGGGGCGTGGAAAGTTTTTGTTTTTTGGTTCCAAAAAGCTTACGAGAGGTTCCTTGTCTTTGCCTATCCCTTGGATGATAGCGGAGATGTTCTTATTGCTAAGAATTTTCCGCTCCACCTCACTCAGAGTCATCCGATGATCATGCACCGCATGGGTCACAAACGAGCGGACATACCCAAAGGAGAGTTTGCACAAGAAACACATCAAGATGGGTTTCCGCTTCCCATAGAGCACAAAGCTATCGAATTTCGACAGATCCACATTGTTGGGAACATCTTTGGATACACAGGAACTTTTGGCAGAGCCGTCGCTGTTCAGATAATCCTTGTTGCTTTTGTGGCGCACATCAAACACACGGAAGCTGTGCAAGACAGGGCTGACCCCCGTCAGGGCTGAGGTATTTGGGAAGGCCTGGTCTGAACCTTCAAACCACTTCCCAAAGGATGAGGCTATGTGGAAAGTGTTGATGATCTGTGGGTAGACAGGTGCAGCTGAAGTGGTCTCGCCTTGCTTACCCCCAGTGCTGGGAAGAGAGTTCATGAAAAGGGAAGGGAGCGTCCCACTGCTGGCACTGCCGCCAGCCCCACAGACCCCTCCGCTCTGGATCAGCTGACTGATGCTTTCAACAATGTAGGCTGAGCCATCTGGCTGGTAGACGATCTCTCCCGCCAGATTCTCCACGTCGCTCTCCTCGTCGCCCTCCTCGCCAGTGTCGCTCCCGCAGTCTTCTGGCAGGGGGAGGAGTGGACGGGCGCTGGGGCAGTGGTGCTCCATGTAGGCCTGTAAGCTGGCAAAGGAGGCGGAGCATTCGTTGCAGCTGACCTCTTTACTGGCTGGCTCAGCACTGCAGCCAGAGATGGCGGCCCGTTCCTCCCGGGAGTGCTCACCGAACGGAGCCCGCCGGTTGTCTAGGGCCCCGTGGTTCTCCACGGCCGGCGGCTCCATGTGACTAGGTTTGCTGGGGAGGTGGGGGCTACTGAGTTCAGTCCATTGCTGGTGCTGAGAGAGAGAGCGCCCATTGTCCTTCCCCAGGATGACCGATGAGTCACAGCCTTCCATGGCGAGGCCTGCATGGAGTGTTCATTGCACCCAATACGGCATGGACCTGAAAGCAGAAAAAGAAGGGAGAGAAAGAGAGTGAGTGAAAGAGAAAGAGAGAGAGGGAGACTGAGAAAAGGATGCAAGTCAGTCAAGAGTCAGTTAAAGGCTACTTCTCTGGGCACGACAGTTACGACAAGCATGCCACTCATCTTGCCCCAAGGAGCACCTGCTGCCTGCTGCCCAAGCCTGGAAAATACAGGCAGAGGAAAGACTGGACGGGCAGGAGTTCATAAAGATCCAGAAACCTCTCAATGTGGCAGCAAAAGCATCTGGACAGGGGCTCTCAGAAGGCCTTCCCTCATTCAGCTAGGGGGGGTGGAAGCACTTCAGTCTTCCAAAGCTTGTTGTTTGCCCATAAAAGCTGGCAATAAAAACCTGTCATGTCCATCAGGGGAGCAGGGCAGCTCCATCTCCCAAGGAAGCCTAACCATGATCTCAATGCACACTGAGCATGTTCTAGTTTCGTGTGGTATCTGTAGGAGGCCAACAGTTCCCACCATAAAAGAGGATGAACTCGAGAGACTTTCCAGCCGGCGACAACCAAGCTTCCTACCTGGAGGTGGGTAAATGTGCCTGTCCATAGGAGGCCGGAGACGGGGAAGAAGACCCAGAATGCAGGCAAGTGGTGGTGCAAGTTGAGAGGAGACTGAGTTCAAATAACTACCCACATATGAAGCTCACTGGGTGATGCTGGACGAGACCAGACCTACCTCACAGGGGTGTTGTGGGGATAAAATGGAAAGCAGCAAATGCCACCCTGACCTTAATGGAGGAAAAGGCAGGATGCAACTGGGAATAATAAATAAGCAGTAGTAGCTAAACTAGCATGGACACAGAAGCACAGCCTGGGCAAGATTCAAGATGAGACACAGTGCAGCAAGTCAAGGCAAAGGCCACAGCACAGCTCAGGAGGAGAAGCTGTAGACCAGGCTGTCTGCAGCCACTTCCTACTTCTTTTTTTAGTCTTGCTTGGAGGTTGAAGTCAAAGAAGTGGGAAAGGCCCCACTGGCCTGAAATGAGGGTGCAAGCCAAGTCAATGGAGCCCTTTGTCCATCTGCTCCCAAGTCTCTCCACAGACTTAATGGGCAGCCAGCAGTGGCTGTTTGGACCTCCCCCTCTGATGTTGGAAAACCAAACAGGTTCTTTAAAACTGTGCTGTTTGAAAATGACCCTGTCTTATGGAAGAGTCAATGGGGAGATACTACTTCTCTGCAGTATCACTCGTCTCTTGTCTCCAAATCCTGCCACTAACTCGAGGAACTGGAAAGTTTAGCAATTGATTTCATGGATTTCCTGCCTGTTGATAAACTTTGAATGGAAGGCTGAAGTAGACACTTCCTGGGGCAGGTGACCAAAAAAGAGAAAGAAAGACTTACAAGAAGCTGCCCACAACCAAAAACCAAGAGGGCAGCGTATAGGCATTATTTGCCTGATTGACAGGTTAGACCAAAAGGGTTGGCAGAGCTGACGGGGCGGGAGGGTTAACAGCCTGATTGTAAAATCAATGTCATAAGTGCTTGGTAAGTTACAGGAACAAGCGGGAAGAGGAGGCCACAATGGATAAAGGACTGCAGCTTTGATGCTGCACTAGGGACTTGTTTATTGACAGGAAAGCCAATCTCCTCTGTAGGCCAGGCCAGGCCAGAAAAACTGGCAACTGCTTCCCAATTAATTGGTGGGCTCCTCAGCCTCCCAGCTACTCTGACTGCCCTTCCCCCCACCAGACAGTTAACCAATGAAGGAAATATGGTGGGCAAAAGCTTTCTTGCCACCTCTCGTTCTCCTCTATATCATTGCCAGCCAAAAGCCCCCCACCCCCACCCCCACCCCACCTCACCCCTGGAGCAATGCTCTGCCAACCAACTTAAGACACATCTTAAGTTGCACCAATGGTGCCCGAATAGCCACTCCGGCTTTCAGAGATTACAAGGCTGTCTGAGCTATCCCATTGGGAACTCTTCAGTCACTTAAGGGCTCTGGGTAATAGCTGTTGGTCATCATGGGAACTCTCTTATCCTGAATACATGGACCCAACTGAGCAAATGATTTGGCTCAGGGCTGACCTCACCACAACATTCACAAAGCAGAGGATTTGCAGAAATGGACCTCTCCCTGTGTTCAATCCCTTCTGTGCATGCAATGGTAATTCATCTTTCTCCATCAGCTGCTCATTAAAGAAAAGGGAGCTCTTACTTAAGGAGGCAAAAGTCAACCAGTCAGGTCGATCAGTGCACTCTCTGTAAACATGGTTCCCTGCAAAATCAATGATCTTCAATGAGAGCAGGAACTGGGAACCCCAAGCCCTCTTCTCCTCGTCTTCCATGCCCAGGGCCCCAACGTCCCACCACTTCTGCCCAACTTCAGAGCCCTCTCCTTCCCACCCCTCTTTGACAATGTGGCTCTGCACCACGCAGTAACAATAGGTATAGCCTGACTTTTCACTGAAAAGATCATCACCAAGCTAAATTTAAAATTTAAATGTCACTTGTGCAGACAGTAGCAAGATTTAAAAACAACAACAAGCAAATTACCAAATAGAAGCAAATCTAGCAAAAACACTCAAGTGAAGAGATTTCCTTAAAAGAGAACTTCAAAGATCTGTAGAAAGGCAGGGGGTTGGGTGTAAGCAGCCTAATGCCAATGTGAAGGAGAACACAGTTGCACAGCTTTGGTGCACTGGTCAAAAAAGTTCTATCCCAGGTGCCCTTGTAGTTTACAGAGCAGATGGAACAACACAGCTGCTAAAAAAATAGGAAAGGTTTGGATAGAGTGACATTGAAGATGGGACTCCATGAGGTTCTGGACTCCAGAAGTATGTAAAGAGTTGTAAAGTATATGCATTCCTAATACTGACACTTTGTCAATGCTTTTGAGCTGACATCCCTATTTTATGTTGATCAGCCAGGCTACTCTGTGCATGTCATATTTCTGCAAAAAGTTATATTTTCTGCATTGTTCAAACACATATGTACAGGTATGAATTTGCATACAGGTGGAATCAAGTACACATAACAAACTTAAGTGTGGTCAGTCCCAGAGGAGTCAGATCTGTGCCAGAATTTGGGTGCTGCTTCCCTGAGGTGCTATTTCAAGCACAAACCTCAACTCAGACTGGAACTGAAAGCAGCCAACTCAGCCCTTTCAACAGGGAATGTGCAGCAACCTTCAAATTGTGGTCACAACTCAGGCTGAGACAAACACAGTTACAAAGCAGCTCTGGGAAACTGGATGAGAGGACATGGAAGATCAGAACCAAAGAAAATGCTGGGCAGACCTTTCCTCACCCCATCTCCTCTCTACCAGGCACTGACCACAAGAGACAAGTGGTGAGGTAGCAACCATGCTCAGTCAGAGGCTCCCCCCCCCCAAAGCCATGCAAAGCGAAATGCGTATTTCTACAGTGACATTTGTGTATCTCACACTTTGCAAAGAAGAGATTGCCCCAAAGGGATTTTGGACAAGTAGCAGGAAATGTAATTTCTACCACCACCACCACTGTAGTAAACATGTGCCTGTGAGCCCAAATGTATCGGGGACATCCTACAGACCCCACAAGAATCCAGAGGAATAAAATCACTTGGGCCACGGGAGGTGTTTAAGCCCCCACAAATGTCTAGCCACCAGCCCTGAAGTCACTGGCAATGAAATGGTTAGCCTACAGCCTGCCCTCTTGCTAATTGCAGAGCTTTATTTTTTATTTCTTATTACCCTCTCACGCGCCTGATGAGATTGCATTACCGGAACTGACACAACTGGAAGCAGCAGCCATACGTGGAGCCTCCGAGGAGGTGATGCAATTTCATTTTCATTGATCAGAAACGAGCAGGGCAGCAAATGATGGGAAAGTCCATTAAGAAAAGGGTTGGGCCAGGAGGCCCAGTGTCCAAACTCCCTCCAAAGTATGCGAAGAAACCCTTCCATTCCAAGCTCTCAAGCCAGGACCAACTCTCTGTGGAGGGACACCTTCCTACAAGGAAAGGAGCAGTGACCAGAGTTCTTGGTTTCCAGGCTGGGGTGGGTTGGGGAAGCCACTGAACCCATGCAAGGCTGTTCACATAGACAGGTGTTGGAAGCTGAATCAAGCAGATAGGCCAGGGGCACTGCCAAACCTGACTCTTACGCAGTCCTTAGTCAAGCTAACCTGCAGAATGTATCCAACATGAGGGACCCCAGAAGCAACGCTTCATCCCCGGGTCCAGAAGAGTTTCTCATTTCCGACGAGTCAAAGAGACCAAGAGACTGCCAACAGCTAAAAGGCACTGTGAAATTCCACTGTACGGTCTGATCACAATCCTTAAGCTTCACAATTTTCAGTGGAATCTCAGACCTGCCTGGTCATTCTGGCTTCCTTGGCAGTTCCAGCACTGGGTCCATGCTCTTCTCAAAATCTCTCCCACCAGCCCCCTTGGGGAAGGCAGGCCTGTGCAGCAGCCCAGGGGTTAACTGACTGCGGTTGCACAGCTGTTAAGGTAATCAATACCACTGAGATACTAAAGCAGCATAAGCCACATTATTGATTGCCAAGAAGATGATAAAACTGTTTATTATGATAATTGCAAAGCCCCTGCAAGAGTACCTAGTCCTGCCTTCAGCCAATTGCACAAATCCAGGATAAAGAGAGCCTGATAAAAGCTTTCCACATAACCAACACTTCGGAACCAGGTCAAGATGAACATTTTCACTGGACATAAGGCCATCTGGGAGCCCTCCCACAGAGACAAACTCTATCTAGAAGAACGGGCAGCCTTCGATAGGTTCGAAAACTACCAACATTCGTTGACTGAAGGCTCTGAAAATGTCAGATTTGGGATTTTGCACCTTTGCTCCTCCTGGGGTAAAAACAAGTGTGAGGTATCTATTAGCAGAGCAAACAAAAACATCAGGAGCCCCTAGTCGGTTTCTGATTAACCAACACTAGACTATCATTGAGTTCCCACCCCTAGTGATTTAAGAACAGCACTTGCAAAATACCTCCTCCTTCCCCACTCCATTAGGCTGCTGAGCGGAAGAAGTCTTAGGATAAGAAATTTGAATTGCTTTATTATTTTATACCCTCACCTTTCCCACTAAAAAGTCATCAAAGCATCTTGTGTGTGTGTGTGTTGTGTCGTTACAGTCGTGACCGACTCTTCGTGACTCCATGTCCATGGAGTTTTCTTGGCAGGAATGCTGGAGTGGTTTGCCAGTTCCTACTCCAGGCGCCTACAGTGCCTGGTATTCCCTGGAGGTCTCCCATCCAAGTACTAACCAGGGCCGACCTTACCAACTCCTTAAAAGAACAGAAACAGGTACAACCAAATTAAACAGCAGAAGTCATAAAATTAATTCCTGAAGTTACATCTGGTGAAGCACAAAACATCATGCCACCTACAACAGCCTCAACTGATTTGCCTGCCATCACCTCCTCTCAGAACTGATCATCCTGCCACACAAGTCTAACTCTTCATCTTCGGGGAAGACTTCATGATGCCCAGGGGCTCTACTTTGCCTGAGGCCAGCAAAGTACCTACTGATAAAGCAGATTTCAAAAATTACTTTTAGTGAGATGCCCAGGAGCTTTCAAAGCTATCAATAAAGTGAGGGACTGTGAGGCTTGAGCTGAGAGGGATGATATCATCACATAGAGAAGAAAGGAAAGGGAAGACTGAGTGGAAGAGAGGCAAGGAGCAACAGGAGGTGTTAGAAAAGCCTGGGGTGAGTCTTACATCGGATGGCCTCTTAACACTTAGAACTAATTGTTATAATTGAAATACAGTCCAGTCCCAACTCAAACTGCAATCCAAGCACTGCCAGACTGCTAACGGGCAGCCTCAAGAGCGCTGCGTTCCTGTCTTAGGGTTCTTTATATTTAAACAGGTCAGGCTTTCAAACACCAGGCACTTCCAAACAGGAGTGTACTTTAGTAGCCTATCAAATGAATGGGTATCTTCTCTCTCAAGTAGAACGCATGGCCACCCCAGACCTAAATCTCAGGCTGGGGAGGAAGCTAGGAAGAGGCCTGTGTGCTTGTGAGGGTTGAGTAGGCAGGGCCAGAGAAGAGCAAGCAGGAAGAGCAAGCAGGAATAGTACTTGAGATCCTGAAAGGGACAGCAATTAATTACTGGGATGAGGCCATGTTGTACGTAGTAGGAGTGTGGTGTCTTTAGCCTGCTCTGCCTGTGTACACCTGAGTGCTTATGACGGGAAATGATTCTGAATGAGGTGGAGAATGGCAGGTTTACATTTAAAGAATGTTCTTATGTTTGAGGATTCAACTACAACCCCCTGACACTTTACAGTATATTCAAGATCTTGGGCAAGTTATTATTAGCCTCATCAGTTTCTCTTTCCCTAAAATCAATGATTTGTGCCCATTTCTGTTTTGCAGCTCATTGCATTTTAGCATATTTACTGCAACCCGAGAACTCACAATGTTTGATTTTAGCATTCTAATTCTGTATGCTTTGTATATATTTCAACAATAATGCTGCTAACTGCTCTGTGTTTCTTTTTGGGGGGGGTTTAAAAAAATAACAATGCAGGTGTTTTATGAGTAAGCACCACTCTGTGATAAGCATGTTGCGATGCTGGAACTTTATAAAAATACTGGTTCTGTTCCTTTTTTATATAAGGCACATTTCATGGGTCCTATATGGGCAAGTTCACATCTCCAAGAACCCAAGAAAAGAAGGAAACATGTTTTAAAAGAGAGGACTTGCATGAACACACTTTTTTTGAGTTGGGTCATCTTTTGCCAGAGAACAGGAGTAAATGCCAGGTCCTCGTGGCACTGCAATCCAAGTGCCAGACTCAATGTGGGCTTTGTTTCTGACATTGTTTCTCACAGGTCTGTACTCTGGCTCAGAACTTCAACTGATAGCAATGGCACTGTCTAATGTGAAACTGGCGATACAACCTGATACTGTGCTAAGATGTCTAGTTTTTAATAGTGTTGGGTTATGCTTAAGGGAAAAACTGTGTCTAAAGAGAAAACTCTGTTCTCACCCATACGGATTCTGAACAACTTTGGTGACCACATCACAAATGTGTACCACTCAAATGCTAAGCTACTCAGCTGAAAAAACAGAGCCAGGAGGTGGTTCAGAACTAGCACCGAGGGTCAGTGAGATGCCCTCAATCCCCATCATTTCTTGGTCCAGTACAAGGCAGCTTTGCTATCCTGTGTAATTTTATTTCAGACTCACAGGAGCAAAAGAAGTTCACCTGTCACAGGTTTCATTTTTGAATCCCTTTCCATTGCATTCCTGAGTGGTTCTGTGATGCCCCTGTTCTGTCACAGCATCCTCAACAACACTTTCAAGAATCTGTTGGGCAATGTTTGCTCTTCACTTGGAGAAATCACTCCTCTTACAATCACTAGGTCACCTGTTCTGACCGGGAGCATTCTGACACTTCCAATTAAACAAATGTAAGTATCAACCTCCACAGTCCTAAGCTACTCAGATAACACTCATCAGGAAAGGAGAGAGGGGCTTGGAAGCTGCCTCTGTTACATCAGAGTGGTACTAAAAAGACTCCATGTCTACCAAGCTGCTGCTTGCATTAGCCAACCACGTACATACAGTATATGCATACATGAATGTAAATATAAGCAGTAAAGGAGCAACAGGTAGCTTCACTCCAGATGCAGGTGAACTCGGTGACTTGCAGTATTCATTAAGCAGGGGTCAGAAAGAGAACCATCAAGAGTAACCTTAACCAAGGAGATCCAAGTTGCCATGTTTGCCTTGGCAGTATTATTGTCTATATGCAGATAGTACTATTTGCAGATACTGCGTACCAGTGAATTGATAGATTACTTTCCATCAAAACCTTGGATCTGAGGTCCATGACAACTACTCATGCTTTGTCTCTAAACAGAAAGCAATGTCAAAAAACAGAGGGCTCTGAAGTAGTTCTTCGGAGCCCTCATGGGAGAATGCACGTGGCAGAGGGGGAAGCGTGGAGGCTTGGTGCTAGAAAAGTCTCAAGAAGAAGAGATGAGTAAAGAACAGGGCTGCTTCACTCATCTCCTGTCCGCTGAACATGGAACCAGTCTATACTTGCAAGCCCTGTCCTTGGTTAATGCGTATTCAGAAGAGGAGATGTCACTGGAGGAGAGTTTAGCAAGAGCCCAGCACCTGACCTTTCCTGGCAGTCTCCAAGCTGTCTATGTAAAGTGATCTAATGCTTGGCAAGGTAATTAGCACCAGAGCAGTAACTGCAGCAGGCCAAGACAGCAAAAATTATCCAGGGGACCCTTCTGGGGACCCCAACCCACACACCAAGACATTGGTTTGAATGCAAAAGGAGAGACTCGGCAACATTTCTGCAAACAACTGGCATTTTCTAAGCTTTTAATTAATGGATGTTAAACAAATGAAAACCCTGAAAACAAACAGGATTGTCCTACCTTTTGCAAAGGCCCCCAGAGAGGACCAGGCAGCCCAAGGGTGTTGAGCTACTGGAAACAAGACATTCCCACCACCATCAAATTAGGTAGACATGATCATCCAGAACCGCTCTGCAAAGGAAAACTCAACCATCCAGAACTGGCCCTCCTGTCAGTTCTTTTGAAAGCCTCCTATGAACTTTGGGAAGAGAAGGCCCCATAGGATGTTTGCTGGTTAAACCTTCAACCACCATGGCTGGTAGCATACCTCACCCCTAAAACCTCCTGCAATTGATCCAAATTGTAGACCCACTTTTAAAATTCAATGTGGCAGCCACTCATGTACTAAAGCTCTACCACATGTGAAATTCTGGTATATGGTACTGGGACGTACTTTGTGACTTGTAAGGAAAATGTTGCTGGACTGGTCAAAGCCCCTTTTCCACCCCTGCCCAAAAGATGACTGCAGGAAGCCTATAAGCAGAACATGCGGACAGAACACCCTCCAGCTTCCCCTTTGCAGCAACTAACTAGTATTTGGAGGTATGTTATTGTTTTTATTTACTTCTAACACATGGCAACCCTTTGAACTAATAATCTTCAAAGGGGCCTCTCTTTAACAGTTCTGCTCAAAGCTTGCAAAATAAACTCCTTTTGACTTTAACTTTTCCTAGTATATCTTTCTTATTGAATTTCCCCCCAAATACCATTACTTGGGTCATTTTAATTTATACTGAGATTTGAGGGTTGATTTGCATTAGAACCCTCTTAATAGTCTTTCTAGCAGTCCATGGCATCGACAAAGATCTCCTTAACCACCACCACATTTCAAACTAGTTGTTTTTTAAGTTCAAAAGTGTGTTGCCTCTAAAATTGGGAGGTGATCTCCAATCATTATGAATAATAGCTGCTGAGAGTATTATCCATCTTGAACTGTCTAATCCGCCTTTAAAGATACCCCAATTAGTGGCCATCACTATATCATGTGCTTTCGAATTCCACAAAGTAACCATGCACTGTGTGAAGAAATATGTAATTTCATCAGTCCTCTGACTGAGCTTCCCACCATCCAGCAATCTTGAAGGATCACACACTGAATTTTACAATCATGACTGAAGGGACAAAACACTCTTTTCTACCCACTCTCTCAATTCCATACATAATTGTATCCGCCTCTCCCACGCCCTATCTTTCCCTTCCAGCTTCTAGGGGGAACCCCATCGTTTGTCACAGTAAAACCAACACAGAGTCTTGCAGCAGCTTCAAGTTTTATTTGATACAAGTTTTTGAGGTCTTAAATTCATATCAGATGCTTTTTTTTTTAAAGTAAAGGGCCTAAACCTAAATGCTACTCCAGCTCTCTAGGGTAAAGAAAGGTGTCAGAGTATCCACTCCTATCAAAGAGTCCTGCCAGTGTATATGGGCTAACATTGCTTTTCATTCCAGAGGGGAGGACAGTTCAGGAGTTTTCCTGTGCGAATTTCCCCTATTTGACTATTGGTTTTCAGCAACATGGGACTGGGGAAGGGGCCCCAAGCATAGCCACAAAGTGCATTTTGCCCATCCTTAACCTACAGCGTTCTCAAGGACTTCTGTTTTCACAACATCCATTTTAAAAAAAACATATTATGCAAGATGTCAAGGCACCTCAGGCATTAATTGCCACAGCACAACTGTAGGAAAAAAGAAATCTCGGAAGACTTGATCCTCAATCAATTATTTCTTTTCACAAAAGAGGCAGGATAAGCAGAGTGATTTTATACAAGATAGCTCTTTCACCAAAATTTATTTT
This sequence comes from Phrynocephalus guinanensis, assembly GCA_037367245.1. NCBI lineage: Eukaryota > Metazoa > Chordata > Lepidosauria > Squamata > Agamidae > Phrynocephalus > Phrynocephalus guinanensis. The sequence goes on along the minus strand of CM074746.1, from coordinate 2,153,967 downwards.
GAAGGCTGAAGGCAAACTTTCTCCACTCCATCTGAATGCGATAATTGGGAGAACCTATTATTACAATGGAAAGAGAAGCAAAGGGCCTTTGAGTCTCAGACCTAACAGGAAGAAGAAGAAGAAGACTGCTGAAAGAGAAAGGAGTTTGTAGCATTATCACCTCCTTCACAAGATAGGCACAGATCCCAAAAGCAAGCATGGTGTCATGTTCACTACAAAGCAATAGCATCTAAGAGTATCTTTTACTACCACCATAAGGAAGAGGAGCACCTATTGCTGAGGCAGGTTTTCTCACACACGTAGCACAAAACCTCAGGAAGGTGCCTAGACAAGGCAAAGCATACCTGCCATTACAATTTCACTAAATTCAAGACTCTTTTCACCCTGAAGTCCGCTTAGCAAGACTCTACTTCAAGCATGTCCAAACTTCGGCCCTCCAGATGTTTTGGACTTCAACTCCCACAGTCCTTTGTCATTGGCAATCTAAGCTTAGAATTCTGAGAGTTGTGGTCCAAAACATCAGGAGGGCCGAAGTTTGGACATGCCTGCTCTAGTCCATCCAATCTCATTCTGCAGCCTTTCCACAGATTTTGTGGCTATAGAACATTTGCAAAAGGAACACCAAGTGCCATCTTTTCACCTGCCTGTGTCTGAGCACACTATGGATGCTGGCAAGCAGTAAAGGTGTGCATTGAAAGGCACAGGTGGGGAACGGTTGGGAATCTAAATTCAAGGACTGCTGTCCCAATTTACACAGATGCTCAGTCCTACACCTATTTCCCAAGAAGGAGCCAAGAGAATTTAGAAAAGCAAAACACACAAAAACAAAATGATCATATAGGAGGTGGAGGATTTCTCTCCTAATATCCCAGAAGGGCCAGCCTCCCCAGATCCTCTGCTGTGGAACTGGAAACCCGAACTCCTAAGAGGTGGTGGCACTCTGCCTGCTCCAACAGCAGCCCCAGGCCATCTGCTCTCTTCCAGTCTTTACACCACCTTCATGTGTGTAATGCAAGATGCAGCTGGCTGCTGGCCCATTCAGATTTCTTAACAGTGCTATGATCTCAGGTTTCCAGGAAGGTCTTTCAGGCCTCTATCACTGCCAAGCAAAAACAAACTCAACACTGCCTATGTCAATACAAGTTGCTGTGGCACACAAGGCAGGCCTTTCCAGCTGGACACCAGGGCCTTCTAGAATGTTAACAGGAGGCAGGTATAATCATAGAATCCTAGAGTTGGAGGAGACCTGAAGGGCCATCCAGTCCAACCCCCTGCCTTGCAGGAACCCCCATCACAGGACTCCAACAGATGGCCATCCAACCTCTGCTTAAAAACCTAAAAAGAAGGAGACTCCACCACCCTCCTTTGTGGCAGCATATTCCACTGCCGAACAGCTCTAACCATCAGGAAGTTCTTCCTAATGTTCAAATGGAATCTCTTTTCCTGTAGTTTGAAACCACTGCCCCAAGTCCTCGTCTCTGAAACCATGGAAGACAAACCCGTTCCCTCTTCCATATGACGTCCTTTAAATAGCTATCATATATCTCATCTCAGCCCTCTTTTTGTAAGGCTAATGTAGGGCAAGGAAGCCCATGCTCCTGCCCAAGAATGGCCAAACAGTGACTACATCCTAAGAAAGATGTTGGCAAGCTGCAACATGTCCAGAACCGGGTGACCAGTATGGAAAGGGATCTGGAAGGCAAGCCCTGAGAGTAAAAGTTGAGGAAGTTGAGCCTCTATAGTTTGGAGCAGACTGAGAAGGGATAGGATAGCCATCTTCAAGTCTCCTAAAGGCTGCCACATCAAAACAGAACAAGCTTAACCAGATCACCACAGCATCACCTGTGTGGTACCTTTACATCGCACTCATGCCCTGCAGCAGGTCTGACACCTATGCAAACCTTCTCACCAGCTGAGTGCACCTCGGCGTTTTGCCCATCTGTGCTCAAGCTTCAGTTGCCTGTCCCACTGTATCTGATTTAAAACCCAAGATTAGCACTTTCCCTGCACAGCAGATGCTGTGCCTCCTTCTCCAGAGGATATGAACTTTGCTGGCATGAGTCACCTCTTCTCTTAAGAAATGTTTCCCTCTGAAATGTGACTAAGCCGGTTTCTAGAAAGCAACGTATTTCTTTTTGGTGCTGCCTGCCTTTGAGCTAGCATATGGCTAACCGGCTGTGTCCATATTATTGCATCTACATGCAAACAGCTTCTCTCTGTTTCTCTCTCTCTCCCACCACACACACACACACACACACACACACACACATGGGAGGGAGAGAGGGAGGCAAACAAAACAAAAGTGAATACTGTATGTTCTTGTATGGTTTTTTAAAAGTTCAAATTGATTGCCTCTCTCACCACATACCTCTCCCATGAGTTTCAGGGAGTATGATGAGACAACAGCAGCTCTGCTGGATTAAACTAGACCCAACATCATCTAGTGAAGTCATTCTGCATGAAGTAGAGTTTAGCCAACTTCCGCCAGAAAGCCCACAAGCAGGGAAGAAAGCAACAGTCTCTAGCAGCCAAAGCTGAAGGTCAGGCTTGGGCACAACATCCATCAGATCCTGCCTGCTGGTCTATATGAGTCCCGCCCCATGGCCTAGTTTCACAGCAGTGATTGAGGCTTCAGAAAATTCCAGCCCGACCCAACAGATAGTCCCCAAACCCAACAAGAGCTGCCATAAGTCCGAGTTGACTTGACAGCACATTTTCACTATTGTTATTTTCTATGGATCTTATGTTCTTATGTTCTTATATGTATTTCTGCCAAAATAAGATTGATTTTAGCCCCTTTCACCTGTTGAGATACAGAGCCATCTTGTAGACCACGCAGTGCTAGGCCACCTGAATCCTTGACGTCTCCATGTAGGTGTGGGAAATAATCCTGGCCTAAAAGCCTGGAAGGCCATTTCTGGTCAGCGAGGGCAGCTGGATGGACCAGTGGTCTGAATTGATCTAAGGCAGCTTGCTGAATTCCTAGGAACTAGGCCTGTGGTTGATTTCAACATATAGGAAACTGCACCCAAGATTAAGTCATTGCTGTTCCATAGTGTAGTACTCTGGACTACTTTTAGATTCTGAGGATCCAGGAAATGCCCTTTCAAAGAGCTCAAAATGCAGTTTATTTGGCCTTAGCTCAGGCATGTCCAAACTTCAGCCCTCCAGATGTTTTGGACCACAACTCCCATAGTCCTTTGTCATTGGCAATATAGGCTTGGAATTCTGGGAGTTGTGGTCCAAAACATCAGGAGGGCTGAAGTTTGTATATGCCTGCCTTAGCCTTTCCAAAGCTGACCACTGTGTGAATGCTGCTTAAGTGGCAGAGTGGCCATTGGCCAGATGGGTGGGATACAAATAGAGTAACAAATAATTAAATCAGCAATCCCTGGCATCTAAGACATAGCTCTCAAATAGATCACCTCAAAAACTAGATATTTTCTGCTACCCACCCAAAACATCCCACAGGCCAGGATGTCCTACCCACAAACTAGAATCCTCCCAACCATCCATGATGGGTATGTCTCATATAATAGGATACAAGCCTGCGGGGAGCAAAAATGAAGGGGGAAAGAGCAAATAGTTGTTCACAGAGGAACAATCCAGATAGGTAGTTGTTCCTTATGGAAAACAAAAATTTCGTGGAAAATGGAACCATCTTCTTTTGTCACTCACAGCTAGAAAAAGGGGGGCAGCTGAAGTACAGTACAGTTCATAGGAAAGTTTAATCTATTGGGAAGACCAAGACATCATTTCTGCTTTCCTTTCCTCAACTGTTTCACTTAAATCTCCCTTCAGCCCCATTTTTTCCTCTCTTCAAAGGGGTGATCTAAACAAAACAAATAAACAACTCCATTCTGGTGCGAAACCAGGTATGTTTCATTCTTCGCACATTGTGCCTAACACATGACTGGCTGCTCAGAGGTCCTCAGAGGTCAAGAAGGGACACAACACTCCCATTCCGCTCCCATTCCTGCCTTTATCTGTGATGACTTCTTGTGAAGAACAGGCTACCTATCAGACTTTTGGGAGGAGAAATGAAGAGGATTCTGTCAAGGGCAATGGCTCGCAAGGAACTAAGCCTTCACCAGCTTATCATATTTCTCTAGAATAGGCCAAGAAAGCTCTCCAACTGTGGAAAATATGGCACAATGTGTGATTTGTACATTTCCTCCTGTCCTTCTATGGCTTTGCGGCCATCATGTCCTTAGCAAAGCCAAAAACAATTGGAAAACTACAAGTAGGCAGGTCTTCAACTTGTTTATTTGCTATTCTGCAAACAGAAGAAGATGCTTTCTGCAGTGTTAGGCCACAGGTACATAACCAGCCAACCATCAGCACATGTAGGAGGCAATTTGACAGCCCTCTCGTTCATGAGGGCTGACCTCTAAGTTCTTTATTTCAAGTGCAACTGAAAAACTTTTGGTTACATCCAAACCACAAACCATTTGCACCGTCAAATGCCACAGTCTCTTTTTTTTAACAATGAACTCAGGTAGTAAGAGTAGACAGAAATGGACCTAGGACACATCTACTGGAAACCAGAGGGACATATTGGTATGCTTAGGGGAACGTGAAGGTTTACAGAATCACAGGCACTGTTAAAGAAAACTTCTATAGGCATTCTCTCTCTTGCTTGCTCTCTCACACACACTCAATGAGGGCCTGTGCACATTCAACAGAGCAGCAACAAAATGTAGAATGTCATCGGTAACAGAAAATGAGGAACGGGGGAGGCTGGCTGGCATGGCCATCTGGCTCCCTGCTTCAAAATGTGGGTAGAAGGCAAGTGTACATTAAAATATGATATACTGCTGTGCAAATATATCTGTACTGTTTCTACCATCATGGAGAACCATGGCTGAATACAAATGGGACTCTGGGAAAGGGGGCAGGGAACGGAATTCCAGGATGAAGACATGCTGATATATTTACTTTGGCAACTTTACCACTCAAGCCTAGCACTGACCCTGATCAGCATGCCTGGTTCCTGGCCTTTCCCCAGTTAAAGCTTTTTCCTTTAAGACTGTTCCATTTTGACTTTGGATTGTCCAAATTCTCTGGCCTAAGTCCAAAGAAGTCCCTAACTGCTGTTGTTCTAGGTTTTCAAGTAGCAGTGGTTACGGAGTGGATAAAATGCCTGGAAATTCTTTAGGGCAACATTTTAGCCCTCATGACTGATAACTGACTACAACATACCACCCAAATATCTCTTGTTGCACAAGAAGATCCCACTGTTTTTTGTAAGGTGCCCCCAAATGGTCTGCAACAGCATCATGCTATTCTGAGACATGGGAAGGGTTGGTTCACCATGTCGGAGGTTCCACAGGCCAATGATGGGACACGCACCCTGGAGGACAAACGTGTGGGCCCTCTTCACCCGTGTTGCCAAGAGGGGCAAAAAGCTGGGAAGGCAGAAAGAGGCCAGGATTGCAGTTTTGCAAGAGCTGCACCTCCGGGAATGGATTCGATGTCAAGTGTCAACCAGTAAATTGCTATTGGCTTCTCAATAAGCAGAGCAGTGAGCTAAGTGTTTCCCTGTGTTGTGAAGGCTCGTTCAGACTCAATACAGCGGTATTGACAGCACAATCACCCAGTAATCCAGGCCTCACTAACGGCTCAGCACTTCCACACTGAAAATACACTTTCCATTTGAACATCAGCCCATTAGCTGAACCTCTTGTAATCTCCACAGGCAGCCCACCCCCACCCCCAAGCTGGCACCGCCCCTTAAAGATGGCCTTGGGGGAAGAAGGGAAAGCAGAAGCCTTAGCGACCAGCTCAGCAATTGCCCAAACCTGCTCCCTGCTTGTGCAACAGGCTTCTGCCTGCGAGTTAACCTCTCCCTGGCCAGGGATTTGCCTCTCTTTTCTAGATTCCTCTCCTTTGAGAGCCAATATCTTAGTGCTTCCATTTACCTTTGGAGATATGGGTACACGCTCTGTCCTGAGTGACCATGGACAACATGTGGTGGAGTTTACTCTCAGCTTGTTCCACCACACTCGCCGGCTGATCATGAGAATGGCTCCACAGGGAATGCGAGCTGCTTTTTGCTAAAAATGCCCCTTCCCGTTAGCAAACATTCTCTTCTGCCCATATGACAAGTTCCTTGCAATAAGCCCAAAGTTATGCCCATCGGTCACCTCCATCAGCCGGCATTGGGGAAAAGCAGCCCAGCCAAAACAGTCTTTCCCTTCTTCCTTCCCCCTTTCACCCATGTAGTACCACAAAAAGACTGGAGCATCCCTAGTATTACAGGGGCCAGTTCTGATAGAGACCCAGCACATGGTTGAGAAAAGGTTAACGCTGTTCCAGGCTGTCATCTGATAAAGGCTCTGTGGAAAGCAGGTTCTCTCACATTGAGATATGATGTCACTAACCTTTATTGATCCACAATCAGAGAACTTTGCTTATCTCTCGGGGTGATCTGCTGGCCTCCTGCTCTCAAGCAGTGTTTAATACAGTACCGGCCACCTTACACTCTTAAGAGTGCAAGACACAGCCACAAGGGGCAATATTTCAAAGTCTGGGCTGGAACAGGGATGGCTGGTTCATCTACTTTTCCCCTTCCGTTTTGCCACAGCCCTCGGCCCATGCTGCCTCGCTGGGTGCCACATCCACACACACTGGCTGAGCTCAACGCCCATTTCAAAGGCAGCAAAACCAGACAGAAATGGGTTATACTGCCCCAAAACGATTCTGAATCCTTTTTAAAAAAATGTTGCACACTGAGAAAGCAAATGGACACCAAAGCATCTAAAACTGAAGTCAGTCAGTGAAAGCTAAAGGGGGAAAAACAGAGCATTATGGGAGGTTGCAGAGAAGAAAGGAAAACATAGACAGAAAAAAGTTTTTTCTCTCTCTTCCAGAACACCAGACTTTGTCATCTGAATTGCAGGATAAATTCAGGACAGGGATTAAGGAAGTACTTCTTCACACAGCGTATGATTTACAAGAGAATCCTGAACTCAGGAAATAGCAATTCCACTCCCCAGGACTTGGATAGTTGTGAAGATCAGACCAATTAATGGAGACCAAGCTCTCAAATACTATTAATTGGGGTGGCTGTGCCTTACCTCCCACGTTAGAGACAGTGTACCCTTCAATGTTGCCAGATGAGGAGCAAGGCACTCTTAGGATCATGTCCCTCTCTTTCCGGGATCTTGGGGATCTATTTGTATTATCACAAATAAGGACAGTTTTCACAATAAGTATTTGAACATTTATTCTCATTCCTGATCCCACAGAAAAGCACCTATAAGGCTGTAGACAGCAACTGAAAGAGCAAGGAGGGAGTCTATAAGAAAAGTGACTGAAGCATGGATTTTAAGGGGAGATAAGCCAAAAAGTATCCCTATTTGAGAGAAAGGTCAAAGCCCTACTTTAGCCACAGAATTCCGGTATTGTTGCTTTTTTGGTAAAAATGAAGATCAGGCATTTACTGCAAAACCATTAATGGAACAGACAAAAACTGCAACTGCTCTAATCAGGGACAGAGATAAGTTTCTTAGCTTCACCTTATTTTTACAAAAGAAACCAGCTTGCTATCATAATTTGTGTTTGTCCCCAAAGATAAATATCTGTTTCCATGAAATGAGGGCTTTTCAGAGCAAGCCTAAAACTGTAGGAAGATGGACACTCCTACAGACTACAACAGGGTTTGCACCAGCAAAATCAATAATCTGAATCAGTAACAATTTCAAAAGAGGTAGCTGTGGGGTTTTTTCCCCTGCAGACATAAAACCAAAAACAAACAAACAAACAAAAACTTAAAACAACCAAGTCTTCTGGCATCTTTAAGATATTTATTGCAGTGTGAGCTTTCAAGGATTACAATCCTTTTTCACACATAAGTAGATTGGGCCCTCTTTCATATTTCTGCCCCTTTTGGTCAGTATCTTAAGCAGTAAATAATGGTTTTGGGAATGCTGTTTTTTTTTTATTTTGTGATCAGATCAGAGTTAGAGATTTTTATATTTTTTAAAAAGGCTTTTAAAATTCATTTTTAAAGGTGATTTAAATATTGTTAGGGTAGTCTATTTTTTAGTATCATCTCCTATGGTGTTTTTAATGGTGATTACTGTATATGAGCTGCCTTGAATCTCAAACAGGGAGAAAGGCAGAATAAAAACAGCATAAATACATATACAGAGGTGCCCCGAGTTACAAAATTAATCCGTTCCTCGTGACGCTTCATATCTAGAAATTTCCGTAATTCAATATAGAATGGAGTGCAATGAACCCTAGGAATGGAAGCCTTCTGCAATTTTTTCATATCTCAAGGCATCCCACAGGAATTTTTTTTATATCTCAAGGTTTTCGCAGAAGACTTCAATACTCAGGGTGCATTGTGCTCAAGACGGACTTCCCTCAGTCTTTTGAGTCTTTCACAATTAGGGGCATTCATAATTCGAGGTACCACTGTATTTATATACAGAATCAGATAAACACGACACAGTAATATGTCTTTTTGTACTCATTCACAGCCACCATCAGTCAGCACAGCAAAGACTGAGGTACTTTCCCTGGCCGCTTCCACTTCACCCTAAGTTCTTCTAGCTGAAGGAGCATGAAGGACCTTATCACTGCTTTACAATACGTCTGAGATGGGAATCTCCTTTATCACCCTAGTTGCATTGGGAGGATCTTGTGCCATTTAAATCTAATGCAGCAGTGACTGAGTTCAGGTCATGGATTCCAGGGAATCGGAGGGGGGATCCCTCATCCTAGCATCAGCATGACATTGCTTATGTCACGGCTTCACATCCTGCTTTCCCTCCACAAACAAAGGTGCACCAAGAGCTCCCATAAAGAAGGACAGGAAGAAACAACCAGGATATGACAGGCCATCAACACTTCAAGCTGGGACTTACGCAAGCTCCACTTCTACTTTCAAAGGTAGGAGGCATCAAGTTCATGGGAGATTCATCATTTAGTTAGACCTGAAGCTAACAGACTGCCTCTCATCTGACCCGCACGGTAGCCATCGTGGCCTCAGGTCTAGCTACCATGCAACACTTGTGGCTGAATGCACCAATAGGCAATGACAGGCGCCTAAGTCCATGTAAGAACACCTTCCTTCCCTTCCGTGTGTTCTGTGCAATCAGGGTGGCACCTGTTCCACCAGGACAGAGTCAGTGCCCTTTCTTTTTAATACCTCCACACATGAAAAGCGCAGCTAGAGGAAGAAGCACGTGTAAGTCTGTAGGACAAGGGAAGGAATTATCCTTCCCATTGATTTTTGCTCTGGGGTGTTAGAGAGAACACAGCATTAATCTGGAGATTTCATCCCAAAGCTGAGGGTGGACTTTCAAAGGTAAGCATGAGAGAGACATGAAAGTAATTTATCAGACGAACAATCTGCTCCAACCACCACCGCTCCAAACAGCTCCCCCCACCAACCCCAGCAGGGAGCTATATGATCCCATTGTTCTTTCTTAGAGACTTCTGAGAGCAGAGCAGCTCCTTGCCCAGCTTCAAATACAGTATGTGACCGAGATGGGGTCAGAGGTACAAAAAGCCCCCCACCCAACCCAACCCTGACCTTCGCCAGCATCACCTTGTTCAGGAGGTGCTCTGCAAAGCACAACACCTGCTACAGCATCAAGGAGAATGGAGGTGGGGGCAGAAGAAGGAAAACAGAGAATGATGGTGGGGGTGTCAGAGATTCTCCCCCACCCATAAAGGCAAGGTGAATGGTGGGATTTACTCCTTTAATGCCACAGCCAGAAGAATAAATGATAGAGCTGCTACTTCATGATGCTGAAAAAAAGCATTAAGAAAGGGGGTGACCAGAGTTACTTCTTGGTTAGCAATGGACTGTAAGCACCTCTCCCACACGGTCCTCTTCATGCATTGGAAACTGCTACCAGGAACAAGAGGAGTACCCAGTTGCATATCCATGCCTTTCAGGACGTGCCAGGGATTCACCATAAACAGTGTTCCATCTGGTGGAAAAACAAGCTCAACTGCCAGGCCATCTCCCTTGGAGAGTGTGATGGATGAGGACCTTTCTTCTGCCACAAAAGCTTAGGAGGAGGGGGCGCAGGGCAGAACAGCCACATTCCCATAAATGCAGCCAAGCACCTTACTCCCGTGCGTCGTCTCCTGGAATTTCCCTACGCTTAACGGGACCGAACAGCTGGGCCTGCCTGCTCTGTCTTGTTCAGGTAGCTGGGAGGTTGTAATTGGTGAGGCAGGAGATTAGAAATATCGGCAGCCTCTAAGTAAGACTTTAATTTACTGGCAGATCAATAGCACTAGGGTTATATTGGCAAAGTGTCTACAACTCTATTGACTCCCGCAATTCCTCTTATCAATTTATCAGAAATCTGGAAGCCAGAAGATATTGTTTGAAGAAAAAGGCAGGTAGGAAGGCCCCATTTTGCCTCAGCTGCCCACTCAAATGCTCCAGACTAAGCCTTTTATAGCTGGTGCATGCACTGCGAAGATGAGAAACCAGGAGCAATGTAATTAAGAACTCGTCCACTGGCATTCACCACCTTTCCCAGGTTGCTGCTGCTGCTGCTGCTCCCTAGGCCCGAATCCTTTTCGACCCAGTCAGCAATTGCCCTCTTCCTAGTCACCTGAAGTTCTGCCCCAGCTCATCTCATGCAGGGACCGTGCAGAAAGAAGGTCTTTGGTTCAGCCGCAGGCTTATCCCTAGTTCAAAGAGATCCTGAAGCAGAAAATATGGGGAAAGGGTGTGGGGTTGTTGTTTAGCAACCTGGGAATTCAGAATATACTCTACTGGGGGGCATAGATGAATACTCTGAGGTGCTCTACAGCGGCTGCTCTTTCATGCCCACCTCTAGGGTACCTCGTGAGAAGGCTGGTTTCTCTGGAAAAGACACTAATGCTGGAGAAATTTGAAGGCAGAGGGAAAAGAGGGAAACAAAACACAAGACGGACTCTCTCCCTCAAGGAAGCCCTAGCCTTGAGTTCACATGAGCTGAGCAGGGACGTTGAAGGCAGTAGATTCTGGGGGTCACCGCAAGTCGGAGGCAACCTGAGAGCATGCAAGGATAGTCAAAGCAGGGATCAGAATGTTTTAATTCCAGGTTCATGGTTTTTACATTTGGCACTGGCAGGTCCCTACAAACATCAGCATGCACATATCAACAGTAGCTCTTACAAGTCTCTCTGGTATATATGCATGACCAGAGACACAGATAACTTACTAGTAATTTTGTAAGACTTAACATTTTCAACAGAACTAGTGTTTTTGCAACTTGTAAGACTCTTTGCAAGAAAAATGCAATCTTACCTCAAGATTCTGTATATTTTCAAGGCTTATGGGGCATTTTAGAGAAATAATATACAGAGAGAGCTGTGTGCACACATTTGAAAACACAAGTGGCTAAAATGCATACCATTTCTTCCTTTTCTCACTTTTTAAAATGTATTTATTTTTAAAAGGCATTTATTTTGCAAACAAAGGCATGCATATAATTGATTACAATACATAGGAACAAACTAATTTGGTACAATGAATAACAAATGCATAAACTATGAGAATGCACAGAAATGTATCAAAATAAGGGGGGGGTGTTTTCAGAGAAACCAAGTGCCACTAAGAGCGACATTTTCACGTCACAAGATGTTAGTCAACCTCTGTTCAGTCTCATCATGCAGAAGACTCGACCTTTGAATTTAAAAGGTGGTAGAAACGGGGTCTGGTGGGGAAACAGACCTCGTGGCTGCGGGCGGATCACACGAGGCTGAGTAGCTCAAACACGGTAGACCATATCGGCCCTGCTGGCTCCCTGCATGATGCAAAGGCCCACAAAATTGGGCTCCCCCCCCAACCCTCTCCAGCAGCCTCACCATGGAGACGAGAATCCTGAACACATGCATTCCCTACCACCACCCCCATCAGAGGGGAACGCTGTGATCGTGCACAGGGTTACCATGGAGCTCAAACAGTTGTATTCATTCATCAGGCCAAGAAAGCGTGGAGAGCTTGCCTAGTGATTCAAGAAGAAGCCTGGGCACTGGGGAGACCCAGCTTGCAAGTGACTCCCGGTTTGGGAAAAGAGCCAGGGCGCCATTCTTGCAAGAGACTACCGCCACCCAAAGGGCTTCCAGGGGAGCTTTCTCGCAGACAAGCGGGCCACCGCCAACCACCAGCTCCCTTTCCTTCCAGAGCGCCTGGCTGGCATTTGAGAGAGCAACCCTCGCTGCCTGACACCTGAACAAAAAGGGGCCAGCTCAATCACTTAAACCCAAGCGCTGCTTCAACTTGACCTCAGACGTCACAGCCCTTCATGGCCTTCTGCCTTTTAAATGCAGATTTGAACTTTTCACCCAAGGTCGACAGCTGCTGCTCTCCTTGTCCCAGCAGGGACCAGGCGCCACTGGGCCTTTCTCCTGTTCCGCCTCCCTCTGAGCAGGGAGCGCCCCTCCCCACTCGGTCAGAGGGACCCGCAAAGGGTTGAAGGCCAAACGCCTGGCGGCAGCAGCAGCAACAGCTTAAGCCCAAAGGGTGAGGAATCAACACACCCTATTATGAAGCCAACTTCCCTCCCCCTCCCAAACAATAAGGCGGCTGCAGAACAATAGAGAAAGAAAGAAAAGAAAGCTGCGCTTAGTAACCTCCACTGCTTCTACTCCCTCAGTCTTTTGTTCTTCAGCCGCTGCAGCCCCTTTCCAGCTAAAACAGTTCAGCTGGTTAGTGCCCGTGTCCTGCAAATACCTCTGCTATTGCCCAAGTGTGTTTCTGGCATGCAGGTATGGAGTGAAAGATGCACCCCAGGTATTTCACAAGTCTGAGCTCTTAAGACATGTTACATTGCAAACAAAAGCCTGCCAAGATATAACCAGATCAGGGATCCTGGCAAAGGATTCTTAAGCCAACAGGATAGCTGCTTGAAGAATTTCATATGGCAAGAGCCAATAACTAGGATAAGTTTTCCACAAACAAACAAGACCTCAACAGTCAGCTTTTGCCTCCCCTGCCCCCAACTGTCCAGCACAGGTTCTTGTGATGGGAATGTGCCATCAGGCACCAACAAGGCATGGGCACTGGCCCTTTGAGGCTTTACTAGGCCACTCTCTTTTGTGGGCATGTCTTTGCAGACAGAACCACTTCCTGCTGGCTGAGAATAACTTTGCACCTCAAAGCCGCATGGAAATGGTTAAAAATCAAAATGCAGTCAGACTGGAAACAAAAGAAAATCAGCAGCCATTCTTCATGTCTCACTCTTCAGCAAGGTTTCTAAGTAGATGTCAAAACTTTTCAAAAGCAGAGTTGTCTTTAACAGCTGTGGGTAAAAAGTTCAGAAAAAGAAGAGTCGTTTGGCAGACACTAACCATTTGCTAATCATATCAATGTCACGCATATCCCAGCAATATGGAGATCAGCCACCAGCATCATTACCAGCACACACACCCTCTCCCATCTCATTTCCCCCCAAGGTCAATGCTGAGCAATAACCCATTCAGCCTCCAGAAGAGACCTCATCCACACTTCCATCCTTCCCATCATGAGGGCCCCCACCCCACACTCTCAAAGCTCCACCCAGGAACAGTACCTGTAACTTTCCGAGGCGGCACCAGAGGCTTCATGGCAAGAGATATTTGCTTTCATTCAATAGAGAGCAGAAAAGAGGATGCACAAGGGAAGGCCCAACCTGTACAAAGCCCAGTGTTCTCGGCCACATCAACGCATAGCAGGACAGGCTGTCAAAATCGAGAGAACGTACACAGCAAAAAGTCAACTCCTGGGCGTGCAGTGGGGGAGGAGAGCATCCTCCTCAGGTGCTTTGATCCCCATTGTCAGTAAGCTAAACCAACTTCACCTCCCACTTTGGAATTAATAAAAAAAAACCAAGTTGCTTAGGAATGCAGCAGGACAGGTCTGCACTTCCAGACCTCTTTTGTCTTTGAGGACGGGAGACAAGAAAAGACAACACTGCAAAGAAGAAAACCAGCTCTTTTAAGGGCCTGTCACTATCACAGAGAAGGGAAGGAAGGAGGGACGGAAGTGAAGAGAAACCTTTCCAGACCACCCTGGGGTAGGGTAGCAAGGTCTCCTCCCAGAGCAAAGCAGTGGCCTCTGCTGAACTCCAGAGCTCCAGCTGTTGGGAACCCTCCAGGACTCAGCATGGTAGCACTGGCCCCAGGGCAGCCAAGGTGTCAACCACAACATCTCTGCAGGCAGCAAGCACCTGTGGCCTCCCCACCACCACCACCACCCCCCAACCAGGGAAGGAGCTTCCAAAGCGCAAAAGCTAATTTGGAGAGGTCTCACACACAGCATCAGGCACAGCAACAAAGTCCAAAGGGCCTTCTCACCGGGCCAATATACACTGGGGGTGGGGAGGGGGAGGGGGAAGAGTTGGAGGAGATAAGTATAGAAGGAGGCTGATACCCATTTAGTCTCCAAGTCTTCAGAGAGGCTGGTACTTGCTAACAGCAAAAACAAAGACTTTTTTTTAAAAAAATGTTCTCACTGCCTCAGGAACTATGAGACTCTGCTGTAGGGCAGAATGGAGGGTTGGGAGTGAGTGGAGTGAGAGACTCAACACTCTTTAGGCACAAACTGCCCGAGTCAAGTCATCGTCAAGAATGGTCAGAATTTGGACATGACTACCAAGATCTGCCATAAGACATCCGGAGAGGTTCTCCGGGGCAGGCAACATGATCTCCACCTCAAACTGACTCTCCAACCCAAGGAGGGAAGGGACAACAAAGTACAACAACAAATAAATAAATAGATAAAGCAATGTATCTAGAATCTCTTCTCTCAATTAGATCCTCACTTAATTAAAAACCAGCTCTTCTGACACACTAAGCCCAAAATACAGAATTGCGGAAATAATCTTGGTAACTCCTTTAATACTTACGCAACAAGCAGTCACCTCCACAAAATGGAGCCACATGCCTGTTTTTCATTTGGAAGAAACACAAAAGTACAGCTGTCTCTCATAAACCAATAATTTTGCCACTTGAGTAAGTGAATCATTTAGAATGCATATTTGCCAAATATCACTGTGGAAAACATCATAAAAAGAGTATGTGCCCAGTCCAGTGTGGTTCGTAATATCAGAGAGCTGCATACCCTATGTGTATCTTTATAAAAATACAGGAAATTGCTTCATAATTACTTATAACCTTGGCTGGGCAGAAAAGTGGACAACAAAGGCTTTAAATAAATGACTTGGCTCCATCCAATCCAATATGTCTAAAACAAAGGTTGAGCAAAGTGCAACTCTTCTAATATTGTGGGGCTGCAACTCCCAGTATTCTTCACCACCGGCCATGCCAAAAGGGGCTGCTAGGAGGTGCAGACCAGTAACATCTCCAGGACAGAATGTTGTTCCTCCTTGGTCTAAAGCAGTGGTTCTCAACCTGTGTGTCCCCAGAAGTTCCTGGACTGCAACTCCCAGAAACCCCTTCCAGCACAGCGAGTGGTGGAGGCTTCTGGGAGTTGCAGTCCAGGAACATCTGGGGACCCACAGGTTGAGAACCACTGGTCTAAAGTGACCACTAACAGGTCTCCTGAGTGGGATCCTTTTAGGCCAGACGGCAGGGATTTAACCTCTGCATTTTTGCAAGAAAACATGTCCTCTGCAACTAAGCCAAAACTGCTCCTATTTTTTTCTTAGAAGTAGTTTTAACACTGAAAGTTCTTTTAAGTGTGCTTAAATACTTAACACTAATAGTAGTTCCTTTAGTCCAGCTGGTTCAACCTAGAAAAACTGAGAGTAAGTGATCTCATGCCTGATAGAAGAGGGAGAACACAAATAATCCCAATGCAAAGCAGTTACTGTAGAAGCCAAGAAGGAAAAGACGGATCAGATCATTACTAGCCTATGCACTTACTAAATAGAAAAAAAACTAAAGACCTACCCTTTCTACACTACAGCAACAGGTAGCTAATTTCAGTAACTTTCTTTCTCTCTCTCTGCAGGATTGTCACATAGAACCCATCTTCAGATTAAAAAATAAGTATCAAGAACTGCACATTAAAATCCTAGCATGGGGCAGTTCTAACAAGACAAATAAGTAGTCTTTAAACTCCTGCCATGCTGTAAAGCCCTATGATCCTGAGTACCTGCAGGTGGGCAGCAGCATGAATTTCTTGATGATGGCAGAAGGCATACAACCACCTTCCCATGCAGAACAAATAAACAGCCACCAGGTATCTCTCACGGGGGCACCTCCTCCACTTTCAGTCTGACTTGAGTCAGAGAAAGCAGAAATAAAAGAGAGCCAACTCTTCCCTCCAAAGCTCTGGGAAACAAAGAGGCACGTGCCAATTAGCTCACTAGTAAGTCATTTGCATTTGCATATAAATGCAGTCACAAATCACTATCAACAAGCTAGGGCAAGTCAAGGCTATTAGCATATGCAAATCTACTCTGGACAGCAGCTTTAGGTGGGTCACTCCAGGAGGGCAGCTTGCCAGCTTCCTGAAGAGGGAGGAGATGGGCTCAAATTTGTAGCAATGGAACCGCCAAGCAGAAACACAGATGGGGAAAGGGAAGGAGGGTCAAGGCAGCCTTGAGATACTAAATCCTAAACACTCTGTGACGTTAATGGGTTTCAAAATGACCACAAAAATGTTTCTTTGATCAGCTGCAGGCTACTCTTTTCAAACAAAATTAGCAAGATTTACAGAAGTTCAAGACAAGAATTTTTACACACAGAAGTCTCACCAGGATGGATTCCACAGAGTTGCATTATCATCATCATCATCATCATCATCATCATCATCATCATCATCATCATCATCATCATCATCATCATCATCATCATAACGGGGTTAATATGGTACACCAGAAGAGGCACAGTTAGAAAGTGGGGGGAAAAAAGAAGCAGCCAGAAACTTTCCACAGTAATAAAACTGGGACATCCATTACCATATAACTCAGCTAGACCCTTTATTCCAACTGGAAAGTAGGGTGTGAGGCTCAAAAGGAAACCCTAGGACACCAGGAAACTGGTAGGGGAAATGAAGGGAAGGGAAGTCTCTCTCCTCCCTACATGCGCTGTCTGGGCCATCACTCTTTCAAACTCATCTCTACAGCTGCAAGGGCTAAAATATATGTAGTTTTGAAAGCAAAATGCTGGCTTTCCTGGCACCCAGTTCTGGAGCACAAGGCACATGTCGAGTTCAGTGACTCACAACACCCCCTGTGCTAAGCCACCTAGCACAGCAGCCAGCAATCCAAAGGACAAGCTAAACCCCACATTTCCTGTACCAGCTGCAGACCGCCACAAGCAATTTTAACTCATGTTCCACTTTGTATCAGAGATATGGATCCAGGATAAGAAAAGATATTTAAGAACCTATCCTAAAGGCAAAATAGGAAACACTGCGTTTGAAAGAATCAAGAGCACTTTGAATCCACCTAGTGTGTCACATGTTCTTCTTTAGGCAAACAGCTCAAAGGTTGTTACAAAAATGGGAGGAACAGCCGTCATCTCAAAAGGCAAGAATGTAATTCAAAATGACCATGACAGAAGGGGAACCAAGGTAGAAACCAACACAATGAAATATGGAGACAAAGACAAAACATTTAGGCAAATTTACAATGTTAAATGCAAAAGTATAGAAGGCACAGTAATTGTGGCAGGAAGCAGCTACAATATATCTAAAGCAAGCAAAATGTTTACTTTAAAAGTGTTTGGTTTTTGTTGCCAATGTGGATGTTGCTTAATTTTTTCACGATGTGTACAACTCTTGTGACTTATAGTGTTTCGTTTCAGTAAAGATTGCTAACTACCTTGGGCTCCTGCGAGGAACGATGGGATATAAAATAAGCACTTTTCAACTCATGAGAAGTGATACTTCCGTTTTATTCTGCCCAGGTTGGACTTCACATCTGGAATACTCTGCCTACTTCTGGGTGCTAGGCTTTAAAAATGAATTATTCCACAGAAATGCAACAACCACGTCTATCATTTAAAAAAGGAGGATTCCTATGAAGGGGACTGAGAGGGACCAAAAGAGCATTCTTCTAACCCCTGAAGGGCTTTCACAGGGAAGAAACCAAACATTTCCTCTCTTCTGCCCCAGAGGACAGAATCAGATCTAATGGGCTTAAGCTGTTGGAGGGTAGATTTCAGAGGAACACTGGAAAAACATTTCATAGAAGATCAGTTTGACAGTGGAGTTAGGTATTCAAAGTGGTGTTGGTAAGCAATCCATTGCTGGAGGTGTTTAAGAGAAGCTGAGTATCATCTACCAGGATATTTTAGCTCTGGATTTTCTACATGTAACAAGGTGATTATAGCAGATGGTCCACAAGATGCTTCTTGTCCTATGATTCAGTATTTCCCCCTGCATTCTGTGGTTTCAAAAAGAGAAAGGAATGCAAAGATTAATGTCGGATTGCATGGACCTACAAAAGTAACACTCAAGTTTTCCATCTCACTGGCTGCGTGCAGCTACACCAAATACCCCCCCCCACACACACACACAAAGTGCCTCCATCACAGCCAGACCCAAAAGATGTATTTTAGTTCTGTACAAAGGTGGAATGAACATGGGTCTGCAACAGCACAATTGAAATTGTGTCAGCCTGCAAGCCCGAATAATTGCTAAACTCAGCTAATGGGATGGGGAGGGGGCAGGTGACGGAAGAGTCATTTAGCAGCTGGATCAAAGGCCAGAGGCAAATGTTGGTTGGACAGGCAGGAAATCAGCAGGAAATGAAAATCTCACAAAGCCACTATGGCATTCTTAGAGGTCGAACCCTAACCCTTTGGTATAGCTGCACCACACACACACACACACACACACACACACACACACACACACACACACACACACACACACACACACACACACACACACACACACACACACCACTTTTTAAACATGGCACCAGCCTTCCAAGATGTAATGAAATTCACTACTGCACCTCTGGGACACCTTTTGCTACCCATGTGCTCCATCAGAGAAAGCCAATTCAAGACCCATATTTTGGGGTCATGTACAGAGGTAACCCGTGGGATTTTCAGGCACCCCATTCCCCATCTGAAACAGGACAGAAGGCAGGTACCCTCCAACCCAGGCAGACCTGTAATGACTGTGGAGCAATGCTTTCTCTCTCAATTGAACTGTTGTGACAACCAGGACTACAGTGCTGAGTCCTTGGGCACAGGGAAGGAGGAAGATTGCTTGTGAAGAAGTGACATCCTTGAAAATTCTCATTTAGAAGCTGATGCTGCCACCTTTCTAGGTATTGTGTAACTTCTGCTCCCCAAACCTGGAAGAGGGATAAACAAGAACAGCTGCCCCCCCCCATTCCCAACTCCAGATTCATGCCAAGGGATAACTCTGCTAAGCAGTCATTTTTTTAACTGCCATCACATTATTCCATGTATTCTCAATTCTACTATATGCAAGGAATCATACACTTCAGCAGTATGCTACCATAAAAATATTAAAGCACTTGAAATATGGATTTATTGCAGGATGCTAGGATTTCCCGGGATCAAGAGGTGACCAATGAAGAAGTACAGAGAAGTGAATGAATAAAACTCAAGTAATCTGAAAACACTTAAAAGGCAAAAAGCTAAAACACTTTGGTCATGTTATGAGAAATGAAAAGCACAGATTCCCACAGCTGATCACTCAAAATTTAATGAACAGGGAACAAAATGAAGGAAGAAGGATTTATTAGCTGAAGAACCTTGGAGACTTATTTGAGTGCAACACAACAATATTGCTTAGTGCTACTACATTTAAAATCAAGATAGTCATTATACTGCCCAAGCTCAGATAGAAAAAGAACAAATAAAAGGTGCTATTTTGCTCTTTCAAATAGCTCTCCTCTAAACTCTGCCCCGCAATCAATCTGTCCAAACTGAGATGCTGCTTCATAGGTCATGCTCGTGCTATGGCCATAACCAAGTGCCATAGAGGCTTCCAAAGAGAACCAAACTCAGACCTAACAACCGATCCCACAACATCAAGAAAACGCTCAGGAGGCCAGTTCTCTGTTGAGGCAGAAACTGGGTTTGTTCTCAAGGAAGACTGTCCCCAACTCTTCTCCTTCCTTCGTATACTTGAAAAATAACATTTGAAGAAACTCCCAGAGGAAAAAGCTACCCAAAGGCAGCGGTGACAGCTGATACTGGGTCAGCCAACTCCCAGAAAGCAGCAGGGGGAGGAAGCAACCCAGGAAATACAGCATCTTCATTTGGTGTCCAACCTCCATGTATCCCAGGGAGGTCAACAGGGCAAACAGAGCCCAGAGCCTTGCTCTAATACTCTCCCAATCTAACAAGCCACTGCGCGACTCTCTGCTAGAGGCCATGCCAGAGACAAGGGGGAATGTACTTATTCATTAGCCTTTTAAACAACACTCTCACCAGAGTTGCCTTGGTGAAGAGCACAAGTGAACTAAGAAGAAAGAACTAAGAAACAAGAACTCGAGGACGGGCCTTCTCGGTAGTGGCACCAACTATGTGGAACAAGCTTCCCGGTGAATTACAGCTGGCTCCCTCGCTGGCGTCATTTAGGAAAAACCTAAAGAGCTATCTTTTCCGTGACACCTTTGGTGATCTCTAGGGATCCAACTGGTTTTTTTTTTTAACCCGCCGATTTATTTATTTTTGGAAATTACTGTTTTAGCTGTTGTATTGACTTATTGTTTTATCTTTATTGTTGTAAACCGCCCTGAGTCCTTTTTATGGGAAATAGAGCGGTATATAAGTGCAAAAATAAATAAATAAATAAATGAAGAAAGACAGCAAAATATAAAACCAAGGTAAAACCAGCAGCAAATACAGGAAAAGGAAAGTTTGCAGCACATAAACCAAATTGAAGCCAACGGGACCGTAAGCTTGCAAAGTGATTAAAGCATTAAAACAATGTTTAAAATGCTCAGGAAAACAAACCATTATGTTATTGGCAACAAATAAACCATTATTGTGGATGCCAAGTCAGCCTCCCAGAGGAGGGCATTCCGCTGACACGATGCCACCATTGAAAGGACCTTCTGCCTCACAGTTGTCTTGGATGACGACCTTAGGCTCTATAAGGAAATGAACTGATAGGTGATGCCCTTCTAGGTGACCAGGCCACAAACAATACGGGACTTTAAGCGTTCAAAGCAATTCTCTGAACAGAGCCCAGAAACTGACCAACAGCCAATGCAAATGGCAAAGGGCGGTGTCATTTGCATTATCTAATTCAGACTGACTGAAGTTTCCATACTGTTTGTAAAGAAAGACCCACATACTATACAACACAGCAATCTAAATAAGAGGCTACAGTTGCAAATTTATCTCTTGTCCTATCAGCATCAAACGTAAGCACATCAACCCAAGCTGTTGAAACATGCTGCAAAACACCAAAACCAACCATGCTTCCATTGAGAATGTTGATCTAAGAGCATCCCAGATGATGAACCCCATTCTTTGGGGCCGTTCAATCCCATATAAAGCCCACTGGTGAAAGCCTATTGCCAAACGGCTTAGGACCTAGATACCTGAAGGACCGCCTCCTTCCATATGAACCTACCCGGCAATTAAGATCTAGTCAGGGAGCCCTCCTGAAAGAGCCATCCCTTAAGGAGGTGAAGAGGATGGCTTGCAGGAATAGGGCTTTTTCAGCAACTGCCCCCAGACTATGGAATACCCTCCCATATGAGACTCGCCTGGCACCGACGTTGCTAACATTTCGGCACCAGGTAAAAACCCTCCTATTCCAAAGGTTTTTTAACTAATGATTGTGGGCCCTGATGGCAATTTTAGTGGTGTGTTTTTAATGTATCGTATTTATTGCATCTACATGTTTTATTGTTCTAATTTTATTGTATTTTGATGTTTTAACTGTTTATTCTGATTGTGAGCCGCCCAGAGACCTTTGGGTAGTGGGCGGCATACAAGCTAAATAAATAAATAAATAAATAAATAAATAAATAAATAAATAAATAAATAAATATATTGCCAATGACAGCAAAATAAATAAATAAATAAATAAATAAAATCTACATTAGAATTAAATATAAATCTCTTCCTCCATTACAAGGCCTTCAATGGCTTCCCCACAATGAAAGGGATCCCACAGGAATCTCGAGACCTTGGGGTTGGGGGGGAGGATCAAGTCCTGTGTGGTGTTCTGTCCCTACTGGCACTAGACCACTACCAATTACCAGCAACACTGGACATGAGAGACAGCAATGTAGGGTATAGTGCAGAGCTGCATCTTATTAAAGAAATGTTGTCATTTCTTCATTTTTTAAACTTATGCACATCCAAAAATAAAGTGTTACACAGCCTAGAACATAAAAATCCATAAACCAACACAGATATCCTTAGTAAAAAAAAATTAAGTTTCTTATGCTATATAGCAGTCATATTGAGTCTTTTTAAGGGGAAAGGGGCGTTAAAAATATCTTAAATGAACACTCCCATTGCCTAGAAGACTAGTTAATGGAAGTTTAAGCAGTTCACTTGCCTTTGACCCTTACTTCTACTCAGATGAAGGCTCTCAAACCCTCCATTCACTTGTCTTGCCATAATATGCCCATAAAGCGATTTGCAGAATCCAGCTTCTCTGGCCATAGAGGTGATCTAAGAGGACTCAAGTTCAGAGGGGAAGGACCCTCTCTGCCTCACCTCTTGCTAAATTGGGTAGCTGTGGCGGGGTGGGGAAAGTCTAAGAGGAGGACTAGGATGGTGTGTGATGAGATAAAAAGAGCATCGGAAATCCACACCCAATTTCTCTAAAGCGTCCCTTTCCAGAAACAGAGTGATGGGTTTTCTTTACCAGCTTTCCAAATTGCTCCAGCTGTTGCTCTGGGGGGAAGGACCATGACCCTCCCAAGAAAGAAAGGGAAACAAAAAGGAGAGGTGTGCCCCGATGCTTCAGCAGCACTGATGATCTACAGATACTTGTGGTTTAATGAGAGGCCCTCTCTTATGCAATGCAACTACTGCTGTGATTATTGCAATGATCTCTGCTAGCGAGGGACGCCATGCACCTCCTGGGCAGTGCGCTTCATACTAGTAGTGCTGTTTCTTACAGTCTCAACATGGTGCTAGGAATGAAGCTTGAATCTATTACTCGTGGCCTTTCCTTCTTTCCATGTCCAGAGAATGCTTCAGAAAACACAGCATAAGAGGTAGCAAACAAATTAAGTCTAAGGACAGAGAGGCGGTCCATTTACCAAAACCTCTCTGCCCTGCTCAGAAATAAAAAGGAGAAGAAACTGGGGGGCGGGGTGAGGAAGGGAGAGAGCATCCATGTGGGTTGGTTCAATGTGACCTGCCACCATGCATTAGAGTCCGCCTTGCTCTCTGCTTAGATACCAGCAGCAATGCTCCCACTGAGCTTTAAAGCCTAACATGGTCAGTGGCCAGAATGCCGAAAGAACCAGCTCCTCCCATAAGAACCCAAGATCATCCCAGGTCCTCCGTGTGGGCTGTCAGAGCCCGTAGCAATGCAAGAGGTTGAACTTTCCTTCCCAGCCTTCCCTTCCCCTCCTTTCTATTCAACAGCAATGAAAGCAGTTCTGTTTATGGGACCTTTCGAACGTAGGGTGGGGGGTGGGGGGGAGAATGAATGGCCCAGGAACCAGTCTGATTCACTAGGTGTCTATACTTTGGTAGGCTGCTTTGGAACTTTTTGGGTAAAGAGACAGCATAAAAGGTATTCAACACACAACACGATAACCCTAATTAGGAACAACCATCAAATCTACAGGCAAGATGGAAAACAAAGCCACATTTGAGATTAACCACCACCAGTGGAAGAGGCAGGAAGGGACAGAGCAGGCCAGCCTCCAACTGGAAACGGCCAAATGCCTCTTCCATGAGTGTTGCTCTGAGGGCCAACCAAGGCAGTCCCGTCTTGAGGGGAAAACCTGACCTCCTTTGCCGGCCAGGAGCTTCGGACAGCCTTGAAAAACTCTCTGTGCCAGTGTAAGAGATGAACAGGGGTGGATCAGCAGAATGTTCCTTTCTTTAGTTACCTGGGATCTTCTAGTAGGCCTTGACTTTGCTCTCTGCACAGCTCATCTTCTCTGCCCAAAACCCTTGCAAATGTTTTATTGGCATGCCAGTAGCCTGAGGTAATATGGCCAAACTGAAACAGGGCCATGATGATATGAAGAGATTTTATAATGTAGCAGCCACTGCTGTGTCACCCTCAACTGCTTATTCCAAGACACAATAGATCAGAGCAATTGGAGGCAAGAAACCCAGGCAGAGAATAGCTATCTGAATTCATCCTTCACAAGCAGCGCTGTATCTTTATGGACAAATCTATGCATTCATTATATAATTAATTTACTTTACAGGCTCTTGCAGCAGCCACAATACACTATTTTCCCTAGAGAAATGTGATGCGCCAGAGTGATGACAGTTGGCATCCATGCAGCAAAGGGACATGCTTCAAACAGCTAGCTTAGGGTCAAGGCCAAGAACGTCCAACTTCAAGAGTGAAGGGTATCAACAAGTTTGGATCACATGCAGGCTCAACCATCTAAGGGAAAGTTATCAGCTGAGCAGGAAGGAGCCCAGCAAGCCAAAATCTGCAGGAAGACTGAGGAAGACATGGATGGCCACTCGAATGGGGCAGGAAAACAAGAGCACACCAGGACAGGTCACTCAAGTCACTACAAATGGAAACCTGCTCTCCAGTCTCTTTGTGGCCAGCACCGCTCCCATGGTGCACACAGCCCGAGATCAGCGTCTGAGGGCCACTGCCTTAGCCAGGTCTTCCTGACTCCCCTCCCAGAAGCTTTATGTAAATGGAATCAGGCTCTCAACTTGCCAGCACGCATTGCAAGGGGGTTGGGGTGGGGGGTGGGGAATCACATTAGACGACAAAAAAGCAGAAAAGGTTAATTTGAAGCTCCCAGCCCTGCTGCTCCTCTGCTGGCCTCTCTGCGCTTACTCTCCTTTCTGTGCAAAGCCTGACATCTACAGTTCTGTCTGGCACAGTCAGGGGCTCTGGTACATAAATGGCAGGGATACAACCACTGGGCGCTCGCTCATTCAGCAAGCCCATGTGTTCATTCACACACAAAGCCTACTAGGCTCTGTCAGAGAACAGACAAGGAGCACCTCTAGGCTTCCGCTTACGGGCACCCTCCCATTTTGTTCTCAAATCTATGCTGCATTTAAGGAAAGCTCAGAGCAGCCGCCAACCAGTCCAACTCAGAGGTCAGTTCAGACTATTGCAATGCCCATCATTTGGCCCCGTTTACTTCTCCACTGATGCCCCCATTGAAGAGAAACTTCCAAATGTTTTTGTTTGTCAGTATCAAAAGGGGGAGGCGCTCTCCCAGGACATCCTAATCCTGGTGTCACACAAAAGCCAGTTGCTGCTTTTTCACTGCAGACATGACTTCTTCTTCCAGCACGACTCTCAGTGCATTCCCATGCATCAGTATCATTCTGCCTCTGCATACGATTGCCACACAGTGCAACTCTCTTTCCATTTTCATACATTGTCTAACATATTCCAGGCAAAAGCACAAGAGCCGTTCATCTGTTTTAAGGAGTGGGGTGGATTTCCGTGGATATTTTTTTTTACAATAGTTAGCCTAGAGTACACAAAAGCAGCAACTTAAACCTTGAGCAGCAGAGACAAATACACCAATGCTCACTCGCCCTCAGAGATAGATACAGGTATCAGGCACAAAATTCCAACTATCTAGAAAGGACGAGAAAAAAAACTGAGACAGCCTTGAGAAGATCTTAGAGAACGGAGGTCTCATAGGCCTATAAAATAAGAACAGCCTTCCCAGGTCATGACCAACGCAATTCAACAAACACTCATATGTGAAACAGTTTAGAATTTTAAAAACATTTGCCAGAGATGGGGAGGGGGTGGTGGGGACTTGTCTTCACGACTAGTTAAAAGAAGGTATGCATAAAAACATTAACCCTAGGTAAGTTCAAATGCTTTCTGAAATAAAACTGCAAAATCCAGCTAGGAGCAAGAGTTTTGCAGACTCTCCTCAACTGAAATAATTGTTCTGCTTTAAAAGGTACCATAAAGACGTTTTGTAACTTGATGATATTATACAAGGAGCTGAGGAAGAGCACACGCTAAAAGACTGGATTCAGAAGGAAATCAGCTGAGTTTTCCAACTCAAGCACATATCCAAGTCATAACCTCCAGGACCGGCCCCCACTTTCCTTGGGGGGCAGGAGACCCTGAAAACTCTCTCTCTCTCTCTCTCTCTCTCTCTCTCTCTGTCTGTGTCTGTGTGTGTGTGTGTGTGTGTGTGTGTGTAGCAAGCTCAATGGCCAGTAGGTAATCCAGCTATTTCCTTACCCTCACCAAACAAACAAAAACACAAAACACAAAGTGGAAGCAATCCTAACAACACACTACACAACAACTGTGCAACATATCACAACACCCCCTAAAAACAGAGACACTGAAATTTCCTTGTCTTGTACCACCATGTGTTCTTTAAGTTGCGGTTGCTCAGGAGATAACCACTCGAGTAAAAGAATCCTTGTCATGGGGAACTCAATAGAAATTGTGCTCATAGTCAAT
Organism: Phrynocephalus guinanensis; assembly: GCA_037367245.1. NCBI lineage: Eukaryota > Metazoa > Chordata > Lepidosauria > Squamata > Agamidae > Phrynocephalus > Phrynocephalus guinanensis. The sequence goes on along the minus strand of CM074746.1, from coordinate 2,127,485 downwards.
GCCTCTTTTCTGCCCCAGAATGTAAAGCAAATACCATAAAGAGCACATGATTCTTCTATAAAGCTGAACATAGGTAGAACCTTCACCTTTTCGCTATAAGGCTGGTTTATTGTCTTTCTCAAACAACACTAGATAGGGTTTAGCCTGCATTGAAATAAAGGTGCTCCATGACTTAACAGTGGTCATTAGCTAAAATGTCATTATAAAGAAAGAGCCTAACCCTGTTTTTCTAAGGTAACTGAGCCTGTCATTATTTAGCCTTACGGCATGCTTTTTTCTATCGCTTAAAAACTGACATAGAACAACAAAGCACATGAAGGATCCTTGGTGTAGCTTTCATTTTTGTACCTAGGCAACCACGATATGAACACTCTTCCTGATGGGGTACCAAACCCACACCATGCTATACAACGTACTCACGTTCATAAGACAACAGACCACAGCAGTATCCAAACCACTGAACTGTTCATTAAAAAGGCCTGCCCACAGCTGTTTTGATTCCCATCCTTACACACTCTTTTGTGTTACTTCAAGATTCACAAAGTCTGTAAGAAATCAAGAAAAACTGAACCCAATGACTGCTGAACGAATTTCTTAATTTACTTGTCTGCCCTCCTTTCGCACGGCAGAACTGCAGGGATCGTAATACAACCTAGAGGGCTCTGACCTCAAAAATAAAGGTAATAATTCAAAAACTAAGAGAACAGAAGTCAGGTTTTCTATACAGGTTTTAGTTGTTCTTAATTAGTAAAATTCATGTTTGTCAGAAGACATATAAAACAACAGCACTGCTGGGCCAGCACCTGGCGCCACTTAATTCCCCCTGGAAGAATTCCAAATAGAAGCAGGAGCGTGAAGAGGCTCCCACGAACATTGCCACCTATGATCTAGGAAAGGAAACCCAAAAAGAAAAGAAGACCCAGGCCTCTGCTTTGTCTAGGAACCAAACACCTGAATTGCCACAACTCCTAGGCTGGCAACCCACCACTTTGTTGCTGCTGTAAAATCAACGAGATTTGGGTTTTCCCTCCCAAATGGTCTTTCTTGGGAAAGGACCTGCTTGTGCTCATCATAATCAAGCTGCCACACAAAAATACTTCTCCGAGAATAATACAGCTGCCGAGCTGAATATCTAGTGCCAGTTTCAAACCAAGAGAAGATGGGGGATACAGGCAGAAATCGGGAGATTACAATGGTGAAACAGACACAACCCAGCATTTCTAAATCAAGTCAAGACACAACCCTCTCCATGCCTTTGAACTGCAACTCATTCCTCATTTAATAATAATAATTAAAAAAGTAAATGCAGTAGCAGTGCAATGACACGGGTCCCTATCTAGGCACCTGCATCAGAGGCAATAGTTGCCATTGCAGTTGCTCAACTACTGTCCAGGCTTCTTTAAAGGAAATCGACTTCATTCGACTCCCTCCACTCAAAATGCCACAAGATTATAAGGGAGATTGAGGGGGGGCACTGCGGGAGAGAAAGAGGAAGAATTTAAAGGGTTGGACAAAGTCTGTGCTTTTGATCCTGGACCAAGTGGCTGCCTGCTCAATGTGCACTGACAATGAGCATGAGAAGGCCGTGTAGAGTAGCTTTGGAGTAGCTGAAAAGCACCTTAGCTCAGTTCTCCGGGAACAAAAGGCCAGTGCCATGGATAGTGACCTGGGGTTTTCCCATCAAGCCAAATGTCAAGGCCACTTCATTTTGGCTTCGCTCAGTGGCTGGAAAACTGAGCAAACCTTCCAGGCTACCCTCATTCGGCAATAAGGATACAAACTGTCAAGCTGACTATAAAACAAAAACAAAGCAGTCATTTCAGCTGCAGAAAAGAAGCTGCTTCTTTCCCTTGCATTTCTTTCATTGCCACGAGCTGCCTACTTCTAAGCAGCAAATATGTCGAACCTTCACTCACACCACTGGTTTTGCTTTCAAAAAAAAAAAAAAGTCAACTGACCAAAAAGAAAAGCAAGCAAATGCACTTTAATTCAACTAGGGACAAGGAGCAAAAAATAAGTGAGTAGGGGAGCCCTGAAACAATTTCCTTCTTTTCACAGCAGGCATTCTACCAATGCCGGCCAAAGATTTGCAAGTGAATTGGAGTTGTCATTAGAACTTTAAAAGAAGAGGACACAGGGAGAAGAGAAGAGAAAATTAAAGATGTGGAGGAGACAAAGATGCAAAAGGGAGAAAGGGGAGTTGAAAGGAATCCTTGCCTGATCCCCGCAGCCTAAAGACAAGCCACAAAAGTTGATGCCCAAGTGTTTAACCAGACCCTGCAGCAACAAAGTGGTAAAAATAACCTCAAAGCCACCCATCCCATCTCTTGAACCCAGAGCATTCTCTGCTACGGTATTTCCAGGTGCCTTCAGAGACTTCGGGTGAAAACGAGGGGAAAAGAGCAGCTCAAATATACAAATGGAAATGACCTCAGAAAAACAAGGGGATCCAGTTAGAAAATAACAGTGTAAATTTCTGAAAAGCTTCCATGTACAACCGACGCGTCACAAAAGCACCTCGAAAAATGTCACTGACAGACAGCTGAGGTTCAACACAAGAAAAATATGGGTGATCAATGCCTTCACTGGGGAAGGCGGGCAAGCCTGCGACATGCAGCGGGCGGGGGGGGGGGGGGGAGGCCGCAGGTCCTTGTTGGAGTTTTCCTTTCTGTCAATATTTTAGTCATGTTGCCTTTTGTAACCAAAAGCCAAGCTGAACCGTTTACTTCAGACAGAACCAGATAATGCCCCAAGCTTATTAACACTGCATTTGTAACACTCACAAGCATTCGGTTATGGAACGATCAGCACCGCTACTCCTACAGCGAGTAATAATAGAAGCATAAGCAGGCAGCAGTGCAAGGCCACGCTGTCACCAATAACGGACATGAAAAGCGTACAGCTGTTTCCAGTTAGAAATTATCCCAATGCAGGTGACTTATCAAAAGATGAAGTGTAAAATTAAATTAAAGTTACAAGTAGTCTGCTCTTCAGCTGTACAGTAGACCCTTCACAAAGGTTTCAAAAATTTCACTTCAGCAGTATCAACGACATACTAGGAAAATGCATACTAAGAATGTAGCATCACACACACATTTCAAAACACTCTAGTTTTATAGCATAAATTTTAATATCAATTAATCTTAAAACACACTTGCCAAACAAATACCAAGCCATTTAGCTTTTCTATACAGTTCCCCAAGACTGTAAATCTATAACCACGGCAATGATTTAGGGATATAAAACATGATAACATATTGTGTAACTGAAAACCACAGAATGCTTGCCAACACTCCTCCTAGACACAGAACAAAAATACAGAAAATGTGTTGCTTCCAGCGATCTTCCTGAACTCAGCCTGGGTTTTAAATAGAAAGGGGAAAAGAGTCCTCAGAAGGCAGGCTCCATGCCTCCGAAAACATCTGAAAAAGGCTCAGTACTGTACGACCTACATATTTTAAAGGGTCCTCAGATTTTTGAAGGAAGCTGCTTCCCTCTCCTGTCTTCTCAACAAATAAGAGAGGAAACATTCCTTTCATTCTAAGTTTGCTGAAACTGGAGTAGGTCGTCTTGTTGTTATGTTCTACAAATATGAAGTTGCTTTGTAACAAGAAACGGAAACCAAACCTTATTTGCTTAAACTCCATGGCTTTGGGGAGGGGAGTGTTTGCCCCTCTTCCTGCAGCAAAAATGAAAATTAAAGCAAAACACAAATATATTCCCCTAGGTAGCCTCGGCCTTTAAACTGCCATTCTGTCAGTCCTCAGACCGACAGCAGAATTCCTGATCTCCAAAGAGGAGGAGGAGGAGGAAGAAGAAGAGGAGGAGGAAGAGGAGGAGGAGGAGGAGGAGGAGGTCCCCAAAGGCAGGACTCAGTGGCCAGGGCGACCTGGAGGCCGGCTTCGGTAGTGGCTAGCTTGGCCCGGCGCTTCGCAGGATCAAGGGAGAAGGTCTGGGCCAAAGACGCACTTGGCACCATCCGCCTCAAGCCTCAGACATTTTCTCTTTTTTCCCCAGAGGGCACGAGTCGGTTTGCTCAGAGGAATCAACAAAAAGGCGGTTTTGCAAATATTTAGATAAGCGCAGGGCGACTCAGCACTAAAGCCAGCGAAGCAGGCGGAGCGGGGGTGGGGATCGGGGGACGGGAGAGCAGCGAGCGATCCGGGGCGCTCCCCTTCGCAACTCTTCTTCGGGTGCCCCCCTACCTAGGCTGGAGGAAGGCGCAGGGCCGCGCGGGGCGCTCGGGGGCGGCGGGGCCATGTCGGCAGGCAACGGGCCGGGGCGCCCCCTCCGGAGCCGGGGGCAGGGGCAGGGGCCGGCTCCCGAGGCGGCGGCAGCGCGTCCAGAAGGCCGGCAGAGGGGAGCCGCGGCGGCGGCGGCGGCGGGCGGGCATCGCAGCCATTTCCCGGCCACCCTCTTCGCTGCCCTATCGATTATGCAGATGGGCCGATCAATCTGCCCTCTGCTGCCGCCGCGCCGGGCGTCCAGGCACTCCTGCCTGCTTGCCAGGGCGAGGCGAGGCGGCGGCGGCGGCAGCAGCAGCAGCAGCAGCCCGTCCAGCCGCCGGACTCGACTCTGCGCCTCGCCTCGCCTCGCCTGGCCGCGGAAAGGGGCGCCCGGGAGCCCGGGCAGCGCCTCCTCCTCCTCCTCCTCCTCCTCGTGGGGCGCCTTCCCCTCCCGCCGGCGGGGTCCGGTCCGAGGCACCTGCGAAGCCAAGAGCACAAAGTTTCCGGGGTGGGGGTTGGGGGACCCGATCCAGGCGGGGGGCCGGGCCGGGCCAGCCCCATGCAAAGCAGCCCGGGCGGGGCGGCAGCGAAGTTGCCACTTACGCGGCGGCGGCGGCTGGCGGCGGCGTCCTCCCTCCTTCCTCCTCTTCGTCGTCTTCTCCCCCTCCTGCTGCTGCTGCTGCTGCTGCTGCTACAGCTCCGGCGAGGCGGTTAATCCCGGGAGGCGGCGGCGGCGGCGGCGGCGGGGCTACAGATCCCATGAAGGCTGCGGGAGCGGCGCGCTCCGATGAGGAGCCCGGGGTGGCGGAGGCAGCGGCGGCGGCGGCGGCGGGGCAAGGCAGAGGAAACGACCTGAGCAGGAGGAGCGGCGGCGGCGGCGGCGGCCGGAGCCGGGGAGGAGCCGCTTCCACTTACGCCGCCGGTGGCGGTGGGGCTGCTGCTGCTGCTGCTACCGCTGCTTTTGCTGCTGCTGCTGCTGCTGCTGCTGGTGCCCGCCACCGCCGCCGCCGCCGCCGCCTTCGCCGCTGCCCAGCAGCAGCAGCAGCAGCAGCATCGTTGCCGGGCGCGGGCGGGCGGGCGGGCGGGCGATCGCCCCCCGGATCGAGCGAGCGAGCCAGCCAGCCAAGGAAGCGAGGACGGAGGGCGAGCCCGGGTGGGGTGGTGGGTGGGGGGGGGGGGGGGCGCCCGGGCAGGCAAAGCGGGCGAGAACCGGTCGGGCTGGCGGGGCGGCCGGAGCAGGAAGCGCCCGCGCTCAGATCTGCTGATTGGGGAGGGAAAAAAAACTCTTTGGATCTTTATTCTGCTAATTAGTTTCCTGCAAAAAATGGCTGATTAGTGCAGTGCGCATGTGCCTCATTACCCAGGCACGACGGGAAGGGCTAATTAGCCACCTTCTGGATCAATAAGATTCAGCCCAGGCGGCGGCGGGGGAGGGAGCGAGCGAGCGAAGCAGGGAAAGGGGGGGGCTGGGGCTGGGAGCGAGACAGGGGGAGGGAGGCGGAGGGGGAGGCGGAGGGGTGGGGGGGGGGGAGAAGGCCGGGCGACTGGAGGGAAGAGAGGAAGCGCACCCAAACGGGGGGGGGGCGGGAGGGCGAGGCGGCGGAGGGAGAGCAGCTAGCCCCCCCTCCAAACAAACACACACACACACACATTCCAGTGGGCTTCGCCGCCGTGGGGCCGTCTCCCCGCCCCCGCGACGGGACGGGACGGGACGGGCCAGGATGGGGCTGGAGCGGCGGCGGGAAGTTGCCGAGAAAGTTGCCGATCGGCAGGAGGAGCCCAACTGGGCTGCGGCCCCGATCCTCGGCCGGCCGCCTCTTCCTCCTCCTCCTCCTCCTCCTCCTCCTCCGTCCTCCGCCAGCCAGCTGGCCGGCCTTGGTTGGCTCGGGAGGAAGCGGCCACATTCCTGCGCTCCCGGCCGCCCCTGGACCGTTCGCGGGCCCGAGAAGGAGGGACGCCGCCCGCTCTGGATCGCCGCCGCTTCCTCTTGGCCGGCGGGGAAGGAGGAGAAGAAGGCGCCTCGGCGGAGAGGGGCTTCTTTCTGAGTCGGGAGCCTGACGCCGGGAAGGCCGCTCCACGGAGGAGCTCCGCCAGAGGCTCGGCAGGGATGCCCTCGGGAAGGCGGCGAAGTTCCCGGCCCGCTGCCTCCCTTGGGGCTCTTTTGCTCGGGGGGGGGGGGGAGAGCGTCAACCGGGCCGGACAGGGCCCTCCCTGGCTGGGGCTGCGCGGGAAGAGAACCGGCCGGCGCCCAAGCCCGGGGGTTCAGGAGGCGCTCGCTCGCCAGGCGCGCGGGGGGGGGGATTCAAAAGGGCAGCTCCCCCCCCCCGCCCCACTTTTCCACTTTTCCAAATGTTTGCTCGACAATAAGGAGTCCTCCTGGCGATTGTAAGTGTTTCGTGTGACGCGTTCCTCGGGCGCTAGTAGGTACGCGCCCCCCCCCCAGGGCATGCATGGCTGGGGGAGGCATATTTGGGGTCGGCTGGGGCTCCTCGGCGTCCTCACTTTTTGCACGCGTTTTGTTAGGACGTCGGGACGGGGCTGTTCGGCTTGCTTTTGTTTTTCAAAGTTGGCACGAGCGACTTTCGGCGGATCGGCCGCGAGGCGTGTGATCCCTTTGTGCCGCGTGGAAGGAAGAGGGACCCAAGCGCCCGCCCCCCCCCCAGCAGCAGCAGCAGCAGCGGTCCGAAAGAAGGCTTGCGCCGGCCGGGCTGCTGGAACCGAGAGGCCGGGCGCTTTCCCCTCTTTTTTGGAGTGGGGGTGGTGGTGGTGGTGGTAGGGAGCGGCGGTTGAGGGAGTTCAGCTCTTCTGGAAGCAGCGAGGGGGACCCACGCAGCGCCTCCCTTCGTGCGGGGACGGCGCTCGTGCGAACCTACAGAAGTGCGCGGGTCGGTCTCGGAGCAATTAATACCGCGACCCCCCCCCCCATCAGTTTTTAATTGCCTTTCTCAGCCGTGCTCGCCTACCCTCGCGCCGCCGCCTTCTACTTCCCGGGTCTCCAAATGATCTCAAGTGCCTGGGCGAGAAGAGAGAGGGGCTTGCTGGCCCCGAAAGAAGCCTGGCGAGGCGCCGCAGTAGCAGCAGCAGCAGCAACAGCAGCAGCACTGGGGCAGTCAGTGCCTTCATTTAGCTTTGGAGCGTATTAAATGTTCCAAATTGCCCCCGTCAAACAGGAAAGGGGATCAAGGCTTGCTTGAGTTGTGGGTCCGGATTCGTCCCTCACCTCAGCAGAGCTGGTGCTGAAATGGCGATGGAAGACCTCTTGATTTATGGGCAGAATGAAAGAAGGATTTCCAGTGACTTGAAACTGCAACTTTCTTCCTTACAAGCAGAAGGGAATAAAACGGCATGCAAAGAGATGAAAAAACGAAAAAAAAAGAGCTGTCACTGGAAGAGGTCGACTGGTGGCTTGCCTGAGGGTGCCCTGTTTTGGGGGGCTGCAAGTGAGCCCCTATTTGGCTCCTCAGGTACATTGGGAGAATACATGTCTAAGGACAGATTCTCCAGATGCACTGTAAAAACTGAAATATTTGTTTAAATTATCCTGATCTGTGAGCACAAACAACCTTTAAATTCTTTTTCAAAAATCCAAACACAAATGACCTCTCTTTTGTGACAGCACTGCAAAGCATTGCCTTCTGGTGAAGAGTACTTCATGCAAACCAGTAAGTTTATTCAGCAGAATATAGAAATGTAAAAATGATAATAATAATAATTGTTGAGTGGCAAAAGCATAAACAGGAGGTATCATTTGGCCGCAAACCTTGGAATAAAAGGCCCTGTACTGGAAGAAGTTGCATGGGTGTGTTTCAAGAATAGGGTGGGTTCCTTCCCTCCCCCAGCTTCATTTCAATGGAGGAGGGAGATCCTTAAACTAGAGGTTACAGGATGGAAATTTCTGTTGGATCAGCTGGCGTGATGTCTTGGGGGCACGGCAGGGTTATACTGCCTCAGGGTCAGTGGAGTGGAGCTTCAGTGTTTCCTTTAAACGCCTTGACAGTATTCTGTTTTAAGACATAACCTTTCTTCTTGGAAGACACCTCAGGGTATGTACAGATATGGATAGCCAGTAGATATAGCTGTGTGCTTGCTTGAAAATGGAACAAAAGTGAGGAGTTAGCTTGCAGGGCTCTGCAAAGTAAATACACACACCGTTGGAATCTACTTTGACCTGAATTTTCGTAGCAGGATGTGTATTTATACTGCGTGGAGCCATGCAGGTTCCTTTCTCAAATTCTAAATGCATAGCCACTACGCTAGTGATTTGTGATTTCTGTCTTCTGTCCTATGCCTAATGTGTCCCTGGTGTTAAACAAACAGGGAGTGATGGTAACCCTTTGAAGGTGTTTATCCGGATTCCCATTTTCCTTGTTTCTTTGCAATGGCAATGTGCAGTCAACACCTAGCACCGGGAGCTGGGAAGGGCCTGGAGGTTTGGCTGCATTTCTTTTACTAATTTAGCTGCAGAGTCCACCAAGGCTCCGGTTGTATTTTGATTTTAGAAAGTTTCTTGTTTAAACCAAATCAGCTCCACAGCACAGGAGAGGAAAAGGAAATGGCTGCTGTTAAATAAACAGAGCCGGTGCATTAATGTTAGGGCTTCTTCGCAGATCAAGAAGGCTCAAGGGCTGCAACCTTCTAAATGCAAATTAAAACCTCCTTGGGTTGCAGACTTGAAGTTGGGGTGGTAAATGGGGTGCTGGGGAGATGAGGTGCTGCAAAAAAAAAAGAAAGAAAGAAAGAAAGAAAGAAAGAAAGAAAGAAAGAAAGAAAGAAAGAAAGAAAGAAAGAAAGAAAGAAAGAAAAACCAAGCCAGACAAATGGATTTTGTCAGCCGGCCAGTTGTTGCTTAAAGGGCAGAGATTTGAGAGTGGTTCTTCAGCTTTCACCTGGGAGAAAGTCGGAGAGGGGGCCCATCTGCATAGGACAGCTTTGCTTATGTTTCTTCAGACAGACTTTTTCTCCCTGCTTATTCTTATTTTTGAAAATAAGTTGCCCCCAGAGGCCCACAGAGTCAGTGTAAAAACAACACTCCAGTGGGGCACTCTAAAAACTAACAAACACATTATAACGTGAGCTTTTGTGGCGTATGTCAACATGAATTGCCAGATATACAGGGAGTGAATTATGCTTTCTTTTTCTATCGTATTATAACGCAGCAAGTAGATATTTCTTTTACTATTGTATTATTTATTATTATCAGCTATATCCTACAAGATATTAATAGAATGGAAAGGATTTTTAAAGCTAGCATTTTCATTACTAAAGAAACAATGTTAACCAGTATAAAAAGCAAAGTGTTCTGCTTATATACCGCCCCATAGCACTTCAAGTACTCTCTGGCTGGTATTGTGTCACTCTCTTTAGAAACAGTGATGTGTAGGATCCTCCGGTCATGAAGCACAACATTAGTTGCTTCAGGAGAGATGGTGCCTGATTACTGTATTGCAACAACTTTATATTTATTCTAATAAGCCCTGTAATTGACCTATCTGAGGGCTTCCAGAAAGAACTAAAGCTATATTATTCCAAAAGGCTTCTGGTGCCCAACATTTTTTAAAATGTTCCTTTTAAAATGGTTTTATTCTGTTCTTACATAATGATTTTATCTGTTTTATTGAACATTGCTTTGGGTTCCCTGGTGGGAAGAAAACCAGTACATAAATATTTTTAATAAATAAGTAATAGAGTTTGCACTGTTGCTTAAACTTTAAGTAAAATAAAATTTAATTTAAACCTAGAAATGAATTACAGAATGAAGGTACAAATACCCTTCACAAGTACCATTTTCATAGTATTACTATTAACTCTCAAATTATTTTTTTCTAAGTGCCCTTCTCATCTCACCAAACCACAGTCTCACACCAAAGGCATCTACAGTACGTGCTTAAGCAGGGCGAGATGGACAGTTAGACCTGAATCGCCTGCCTGCCTTGCCTTTTATGAAACTGGATGACACCTCTCATGCTTTGTTCTAAAAGGAGAGCTAGAGCCTTGGAGAAATTACATGGGGAACTCTTAATAGCCTCTCTTTTAATTAACTTAATGACACTTGGTACCTGGCAGCAGAATTCCATGCAAGGAAGCTTTTGACAGCTGCATGACTGCAGGTACCTTGTTCACATGTGTTCCAGCTGGACCTTTATTTCTGAAGCTCAAATAAAATTCTGTTTGTTGTATATAGCCACAAGCTGTATTTTGGGGGAAAATATTAATCTTGGAGAAATATGGCTGATTATATGTGGAAGGGAAAGTATATTTAGTCTTCCCCATTTATAAGCAAAATCCCCTATTTGAGAGTCGTGTTGTAGGAGGAGAATGGGATTGCCAGAGTGGCTTACAGGGTCTTGGATTCTTCAATAATTCCTCTGATTAGCTTGAAGCTCTCGGGGCCTGTGTTGCAGTAACAACCGCTCAACTTGCCTTGGAGAAACAATTGGTTAGGAACTGGGTGGACCCAGTCTTCCCAGGCCTCCCTCAGGTTTTGTGCAATTCCCATCAGTATTATGGCACTTGAATGATTTTGCAGGAGGATATTTGAGGGCAAAAAAGACCAAGCCTGTTGTAATTGCATGGTAATCTGGCAGGCAGTGTCCAAGGCAAACATATGGCTGTATCTGCTATTTTAGTATTGTATGTCCCCAAATGCAGAACTAACTGACCGTTGCTCCCACACCACAGTCTCAGAAGCCCTGAGAATCGGTTTGATTTTTCTTTGGTTGCTGCTAACCAGTAGTTGTGCCACCCTGTTACCTCCTTCTCCAACTACGGCTGCTCTCCAGTTGTCTACTGTGACAGCCTGAGATGAGCCTTACCAAACAGCTTGGCATCTGGACACAAAGGGAAGGCACTGACTCATCTGGCATGATTTGTGCCTTAAATGTCCCCAGTTCTTGCAGAGTGAATGTGGTTGCCTAGACCCAGAGATGCTAACAGCAGAGAGGGAAGAAAAGTGGGCGTTAGAAATCAGTGCCAATTCAGCTAACTGAGGATAAGCCAGAATAAGGAAGTCAGAAGTCAGGAGATCTCTGTTGTGTCCTTAACACAGCAAAAAGGCAGGCAGTTGGTGTCTTCTGTGGGCCTGTTTTCCTCTGAAAGGAAAGGATGTAATACAGGAAGCTTATGCTTGCTCATCATAACGCTTACACTGAGAGCCCATGGAGCTGTGCGGTGTGTTTTGTGTATCTCCCCACTGAGTGTGCCTTCAAATGTTAGAGCTGTTTCAAAACATTGCTCAGAAGCCTGTATCCTCAAATGGAGAGGAACCCGAGACTATTTTCTGGGGCACTGTTTTTCAGATTTCTTCAAGCAGATAAAGACATCCCAAAAGAAGCAAGTTGTTTATTTTGAGCCCGGGTGAGAACATTCCATGCAAGATGCACATGTGGGTCTTACCAGCTTGCAATGGAATTGATTGCGTGATAGAAAGCAAAGGGAAGGGATTTGAGAGTGAATCTTTCCCTATGTATCTTTCCTTTACCTGGTCTTGATAATGTGCATATCTGCAGCCTATAAGTTTGGCTTAATAAAGAGTTTGGAAAAAACACTAGAATCCTGAGTGTACCCATTTATTTATTTTTTTTTAAAATGAGCACAGTTCCCAAGAATCCAGCAGACACCAGCTGGAGAGAAGAAACCACCAACTACACATCAGCCTACGGAGAAAGAATTGGTGGCAGATGTGACAACCTAAGGCAGGTCAGCGGTTGGGTGGGAAAATGATGCCGCACTTGACGTATCTGAAAAACATTCGCTTGGCAAATGCCTTGACAGGGACATAAAAGGCAAAGACTTCAAAATCCCTGCAGTCCAAGCTAGGAAAAAGGGATGGTGCCACAGACTACCATGCAAGCAATAACTAGAGGGTGGGTGATGAATCACACATTTCCCCCCCCCCCCTAGTCTTGCTTTCGTCTTCCAGTAGTAGTGAGCCCAGTATCCTCACATGGAGATATTTTGGATATTTGAGATATTTATTTTTATTGCTTATGTAACATCCTGCTGTTTGTCTGTTCAACCCCAGTACTTTCAATGATACTGAGAAATTATTTCTTTTAACACTTCTGTAGCTAATGTAGGGAGCTGCCTAGATGCCCTAAGCACACCCGATCTTGCCTGATTTCGGAAGCTAAGCCGGGTCGGCCCTGGTTAGTACTTGGATGGGAGACCTCCAGGGAATACCAGGTGCTGTAGGCGCCTGGAGTAGGAACTGGCAGACCACTCCAGTATTCCTGCCAAGAAAACTCCATGGACATGGGGTCACAAAGAGTCGGTCACGACTGTAACGACACAACACACAGCTAATGTAGTATAAATAAAGTGTTGGGGTGAAGCAGAATCATTACAATAGCAGTAGCTTTCCCATTGATCATTGGAACCTGGAAAAGAGCTTTCTATCATGTGAATGTTTAGTTTGATGACCTGTCAAAGCAAAGAACTACAGCTATAGATGCAATGGATACTCAAAGTACAAATGGAAAAGGATTTCACCAGGGAAGCAATGGAGAGATACTTTAAATTTCAATGAGGCCATTTGTGCAGTGAGACCTCTTTCTATTGCTGGCTTATTCTAATAAGGGGCAAGCAGTTCTGTATCACTCTAAGCTTGACGGCACAATGTGCTTCTCACTAATTTCTTTAAACTCTCTGGCACATATGTAGAATTTCTGACCCAAAAGCCAGTTGGAAGCATTTGTAAATCCAAAATTGGGCCCTATCCTTTTTTACATGCCACTATACTCAACTAAAAAAATCAGCAGTAATCAGAAAAGACAGGTGCAGCCTTTAAAGGTTGTAGCTACTTGAGGTAAAGAATCCATATCCATTTTTTATGTTAGTCTAACATGACAGAGAGAGGTGCATCCACCACTGAATGCTGTGCCTCAACATTTTGCAGATCACTGAAGGGAGATACATCTAAGCCTCAAGTTGCAGCGCTCTCCAGTTAAGGAGACTGGCTCAGGCTTGGTTTAACTTAAAACACTTTCTTTGTCCTGCAGGAGAAATGTTTTATTATTATTATTATTTTGGATCAGTAGGAAACAGATCCAAAAGATAGTTGAGGAGCCTATGTTTCAAAGTATATGGTCTATACTGGCCGTAACCTTTCTGTTACTTGCCTGGGCTTTTCAGAATCACCCATTTTTTTAATCCCTTCAAGTCTGAGTAGAAATTTTCTTCCCTGTCTGTGGTTTTTGCCATTGCCCAACGATTTAGCAGAAAAGGACTGGATTACTCAATAAACTGGCAAAACAAAAACAACATGTTGTCCAACTAGACTAACAGGTAGTCCGGGACTGTGCTGTGCCCTAAGTCAAAAGCATTCCTCCCCAGAGGCATAGGGCTCCTTAGAGAGGTGTGAAGAAATTCCAGAAGGCCATGGGAAATGGCAAGATTTCACTCAAGAAAAACATATTTGCTAAAACGCATTTCATAACAGCTATTGTTACTCCTAGAATTCAGGATTTCTCAAGAAAAATGTGATTATTTTTAATTTAAGTATGGTTATCAAGTATGTGTGAGGGGGTTATTTGTAATTTCAGTTGACAAATTCAGTTTAGTGTTAAAAGAGGGCCACTTTATAATAACAGAGAAAGAGATAAGGAAGCCCAAGGATGTTTCAAAAATCAGAAAAGGCCTGTTTTTTTGGGGGGGGGGTTAAGTTGGCAAATATAAAAATCTTCAAGATTTCTCGATGGCAAGAACACATCAACAAGAAACACGAAACAAAAAACGAGCAAAACAAAACCCAGTAAAGACACAGATGTGGCAGTTTAAAAATTTAGCTTGTATTTTTTTAATCTGAGGTTTTATGGAACAAGGCCAGTTGTTCAGACGTAAAAGAGGGACTCCAGGGACTTAACATGGCAAAACATTAATACACAATTCTTTTCAGATAAAGGGACAGCCGTGGTTCATTCAAGTTGTGGCCCTGAATATCTATTGATGATTTAAGAGCTCTGTTTGGTATACAGTTCTTTTGAAACTCTGTTCTGTAAACAGCAAGAAGCAAGGCACTGATCCGAAGCTGCTCTTTCTTTGTTACCTGCAAAGTAGAATCTGTTTACTGAAGAGACAGGGCCGCAAATATCGGGTCCTGACAGATAAGCTGTCTCTTTTGTTTGAATCTTGATCAGGGCAAGTTCTCAAGAAGGGACAGGAAAGCAGCCACAAGTCAGCTCCAGTTTTCTTGGCCGAAGGAGCTAGAGAATCCTGGAGTCTTCCTTAAGTCTCTCAGTGCAGAGAAAGGGACAGTCTGCTCCTTACTCCGCTTTCATCTGTTTCTTAAAGGCATTGAGCAATAAGGTCTCTCCAGGCTGAGCCCACTTGAGTAAGCGTCCGCTGGAGCCACAGGATTGGCTAAGCGTCAGGCACAAGGTTTGCTGAAAGGCTTGTTAAGGAAGCACTGCTGACCAGGCCATCCAATAACATAATGCTTTGAAAAAGAAATGGGCTGCAGCTGGCGGGAGAGTGACGCCTCCCGTGGCTTCCAGCAAGGAGGAGGAGGAGGAAGAGGAAGAGGAGGAACGGTGTGTTTGTCCTCTGCCCCCCAAAGCCACTTGCAGGTTGATGCTGCCACTGGGGGCCACTGAAGGCAGGATGTCTTGGCCCAGAGCTGGGAGAGGCAGGGATAAGACCTGTATGCTTGGGTAAGTACTAGGCCACTGTTAAGCCAGTCAACAGGAATGTCTTTTCTCAAACAGGATGTGCAGAAGCAACTGGAATTAAATAACACCCAGCATCCAGGCTGTGCAAAGAGGGAAGGAAGGAAGGAGTTCCCCTGCATCTCTATGGACCTAAATAGAGACCAGTGTTTGTTAAGGCTCTACCCTCTGCCATATAAACCATCCTTAGTGTCCCTTCCTGTGACAGCCAAGTCAACATGTCATCCAACTTCTCATCCTGGCCAACACCTGTTGACTCCAGTAATTAACAAATCTCGATTCCCATTCCTGTGTTAATGAATGATTGTCCATTCTCTGGATCCTTACCTGCTCATGGAGCTATGCATGAATATTGAGGACACATATTTATGTTCCATGTGTCTGCAGAAGTAGATTTTTATCCACGAAAGTTCATGCTGAAATAAACCGGTTAGTCTTTAAAGTGCCACAATATGTGCTTTTCTCCCCCCCCCAAAATTTTGGTAGCATGCTAAGACAGACTAACACAGCTTTTCTCAGGGCGTAAACAGACAGGAAAGAATATCCTGGGAGACCCAGAATAGAAAAGAAGGCCTACTGTTTCAAGTGGTGGTTATTAAATGGTTGAAACCATGTTGCAAGATTTGGAAATAATGCTGGGAATTTTCCCTGGGCGTTTGGGCTGACAGTCAAATCATGCAGTTTAAAGGGAATATTTCATAAAGACATGAAAGCCTAATGATGTTTATTTGGCCCCTCAGAAAACTGTACAGGTGCTAATGCCCCTGAAAACACACTTAAGAGGAAGAAACTGTCAAGGAGATTGATCTCAGGGCAGATTTCAAGCTCTATCATTCTGGTCTCCTTGTAAGAGCCAGTCTGTGGGCATAAGAGCAAGCAAGCAGGTTGCCATCATTCAGATCCAAAAGAGTGAAAGAGAGATTGGCCATCTGATGCCTGAGGTGTAGATTTCCTGCCTTGAATACCTTACAACTCTACAATTCTATGACTCTCTATAAAGACCAGCCATTTGCTCTTCAGTGGTTCCCAGATGAGAGCCATAGGTAGAAATTTTGGTACCTGGGCTAATCAACACTGCCTCACAGCTTCTCCATAGGGGCGAGCCATTTATGCCAGAAAGAGGAGAAGAATATTTGGGCCTAAAACCAAGCCACAGAAAGCAAATACTGTAGTCAAAAGTAAATAGGGCCAGGAAGGATAGCAGCTTATTTTCCAAGCACTTCTCTGTAGATCCACTTCCAGATGTCCATTCCCTCCAAATTTTGGAAGCCCCATTTGCTCCTCTCCCACTACAGTCCTGACCCAAAGGGTCTAAGCCAGGCATGTCCAAACTTCGGCCATCCTCATGTTTTGGACTACAACTCCCAGAATCCCAAGCCTGTATATCCAATGGCAAAAGACTATGGGAGTTGTGGTCCAAAACATCTGGAGGGCCAAAGTTTGGACATGCCTGGTCTAAGCAGTAATCCATGTGCTACTTTGTGCTTCAAGATTTACAGAGGTACTCTGGGGTCCATGACCAGGGACCTCACGAGGGATACAGCGAGCAGCAAGCATATGCAACTTCAATATCAGTGTTCAACAGATCAACCTTGATCTGAGCAAAAACCGGCACAAGCTTGCCCTGTCTAGTCTTAGAAGGCCACATGATGACTAGTTTTTTGCATGTGCTCAGCACACCAAGGACCTTCTCTGAATCTAACACACACCCCAGCATAGATATGAAAATGTCTACCATAAATGCTACAGATCCTCATGACATGCTTCTCAGAGCATTTCCAGTGAAACCTGTCATCAGTCGAAAGGCTTCTATGACCACCACACCTCCTCTCTACAGAGGGCAACCGGCCCTGCACTTCAGTCCACCCCATCCCGTATACAGAAAGCACTGTCTTTGCCCCAACATGTAGGGGTCAATTTATATTTCTTACCTCAACTGAAGGCTGCTGGTTTGGGTTGCCTCAGGAGGGAATAGTTTTACTTGTAAATCAAAGCTCCATTTGGGTCATAAGGGTGTTGTTACATAGCCATTTGGCTACCCTGTATTTTCTCTTTCCCTACTGGTGGTGGTGGTGGGGGGAACAGGTACTGCCAGTCAAAGATCATTCACAGCTTTACTAGTCTCATCAATAATTTCATCAATAAGGGACCAAGGAAACCACAACTGAAAGAGGAATAAGGAGGCCAAAGTTAAGGGGGGGGGCAGGTCCTAAGCTGTGTCAGTGGTTTCTTTCTTGGACTCTGTGAGGCTGTGAACACTTTCACCTAAGAAGAAAAGAAAAAGAGCCCCGAAGCAGCATCAGATCAAAGGCCCGTCTGGTCCAGCGTCTTGCCTCTGAGTGGCCAACCAGATGCCTTTGGGGAGACCATCAGCAGTACATAACCCTAACATCGAACCAACATAATTAATAAAACACTAACCTTATGGGTGTCTTCATGAAAGATGATCTCAGAGATCATGTCAAATGATAAGCCTTCCCAACAAGGCCTTCAAGTCTCAAACTTGATCCTTGTATCTCATCTAAGATTTCTCATTAAAATACTAAGGGGTTGGTTAGGTTTGGTTTTGCTAAGGGTTTTACTTGGCTGATAATGGGGATGATTGGGATTCAGTATTTACTGATTTAATATCATTTAATACCATCTAAAGGAATGTTCAGCTGATTATACAATACAGTACAAACCCAGAAAGAAAAATGAAAATGGCACCAAGTGTGCTTCCTACCTGTTGGTGTCCCTCAGCCACTGGCACTTTCCTTCCAGGCACCTTGGACGCCCAGAGAAACGCAAGCAGGCCCAAGGTCACCTTGGGTTTGTTTCTGTAGAATGGCTCTTTGGTGAATTTCTGCTTGAATTTTCAGACCTTCTTCTTACTGTTTTCAAAGCATCTTTTGGTTCCAGTAAAAGCTAATAAATCAAAGGTGATGGAATACTTTGTGCATCTGATTGTCCAGCTGACAGATGAAGCAGACGCTCAACGATTGCATCTCTCTCTGAGCAAGTCCTTTGTAAGAATTGTCCCATCCTGAAAGAAGAAAATAATGCTGAGTTCATATGTTGGACTTTTCTACACTTAAAGCAGCCTTTTGCCTCTCTTGAAAGAATCTTAGCTACACAATTTAGCACAAATCAAATAAATAATATATTGCCCACCCACTGTTCTTTTTGCCAAATCCTTGTGCCTTAGATTGTCTGAAGAAGAAAAAAGTCATACTTTGGATACGTGTAAAGCTTGAGACCAAAGCACTTCCGGTGTCAATCATGTAAAGGACACATATTAAGTGTCAGCAAGGCAGATTCCTCCCTCATGTGGCATCTAGGGAAGAAATATTGATGGGGGTTTGTGCATGGAGACACCTAAAACATGTTCTATGCTGCAACCAAAAGCAGTTACAGACAAGAACGTCCTTTGCCCAAAAGCTTGGAAAATCATTGCAGTTTCATTCCTTTCTATGAAATAGGTACATGATGGTGTGATGTGTTGAAAGTCCTACCTCCTGCCACCAGCTGGAAACAGGGCATGGCGGCAAGAAAGCTGCCTTCGCCTACCCTGTGCATATATTGGCAGACCATTTCAGCCTCCTCCTGTTCCAAGATGAATTGGGTATTTCATCTTGGAATAGCCCATCATTTGTACCTCTGAGCAGCAGGCTTATTGATAAGGACTCGGCTCAGGGCAGGGCAGGTGCTGACTCTGAAAATGCAGCCTGGAAAGAATGCCTGGAATCTGCCCAGCTTTTGAGGCCTCGTTTCATTTGATTCGAATCATAGGCCTGGAGTGGTCCATCAGCATCTGGTTCATCTACCTGGGCCACAGATGAGCCAGACACAAGATGCCACCATCTTTCTTTCACTATTAAGTACATCTTCTTTTCACTTATACATTGCTTTTCTCTCCAAAGAGACCCAGAACAATTCAAAAAAAATAATGGTGAAATGTGCTGTATTTTTTGCTTAAATGTCAGTAATTATTTCTAATTGTACACCTATGAAAATAAAGTAGCAGCAGAAGAATTAGTGTAAATTGGGGTGCAACACTTCTGGAAGGGCATGTGTTTTGGCAATACACAAGTTACCCATTGTACCTCCTCAACTTTGCCCAGTATTCCAACACTGTGTAGGACAATCCATACCACTTCATGAGCAAACGTCTGACTAGATTAATTAATTATATTGAGCCAATAACCTCCCATGTTAGGATGGTGATATTCATAAATTAATGGATTGCTGCTGAAACATTAGCCTGTCAACAAATGGCACCATGCCATAGAAGCCTTGGTGCTGACCACCTTTCATTAAAATGAGTGTATTGTTAAAGCAGACATAAATCATTCATGGCTATAGCTCTTTCTTTTTCTTTTTTTTCTTTTGTCAATCTCTACATGCAAATAAGCAGTAAGTTGGGTAATTTATTTACCTTTTGGAGATTATTTTTATTATTTTATTATTGTGCTCTGTGATTCATAGATACTGGCCAAGTGCCATTTTGTGCTCAAGTTGCCTGCTCATTGCTTCGCCGCTGCTCTGTTTGTCAGCTTCAGACAAGATGAAACTGGGCACAAGCATAGCTTCCTGTCTTATCCATCACAAACACCCCACATGGTCTGTGGGAGTGCAAGGATCTTATTGTGGAGAAGTGGTACAACAATTCTCATGCATTTTTAAAGCACCTGATGCAAAATAAAGCAGTTGACAAATCTCAGGTAGAAAGAAGCTCCTTGGGGCAGAGAACAGACAAAGCTTTTTGTGTGTGTAGAGTACCAACGACAGAGGTAAATGGTGCTGTATAAATGATAGACGGATGGGGTGCTTCCAATGCTCATGAAATGTCATGGGCCTCCTCTGTCACCAGTGATGAAGAGACACGGCTGTATCTCTTGGGGAAAGGCTTCCAGCTTCAGAACCAGCCAGAAAACTGCAGATGTTGCTTGCTCCATGAGAGACCATAGGATGGTGGAAGGGGTGCACAAGACTAAATAGGGAACCATAGCACCAGGAAGATTTACGGAGTCCCTTGTCAGGTACTGCAGGCTAGAATAAAACACACCAAGCCCAGGAACCTTTAAGAATTTTGTATCCAGAACGCCGACTCAGCATATAAAACTCCTGTTAAATAGGATGGCAATATCAGAATTGAAAAGTTGCAATGATTGCTTATTATTCATGCACCCACTTGTATTTCTGTGTGCATGAATAATAAGCAATAATAAGTCGTAAAATGGAAAGTCTGCTCTAACCGTATTTTCTGTTATTTGCTACTCTGAGCCTCGTGGTGCAGTGGTTAGATGCCTGTACTGCAGGTAAAACTGTGCTCACAACCTGGGGGTTCAATTCCAGGTAGCAGGCTCAAGGTTGACTCAGCCTTCCATCCTTCCAAGGTCGTTAAAATGAGTACCCAGCTTGCTGGGAGGTGGGGGGCAACGTGTAGCTTGCATACTGTAATTAAAAACTGTAAACCACCCAGAGACTACTTGAGGTGGTATATGGGGCAGTATATAAGCAGAACACTTTGCTTTGCTTTTACTCCAAGGAACTTGGTTGTTATGCTTGCTTACACATGCGTGCCTTCCCTCAAATGTCCAGGCTGATTCCATTTTTGGTTCCATTTATTGTCAAACTGCCAGTGTTAGGCAACTGATACCTGCCTTTCTGAGATTAGACAGCTGGCCTGACACAAAGTACGTACTTGGGGCCAAAGAAAAGGCTGCCCTTGTAAACTGGAGGGAACCCAAAGAAACGATGGGGGGATTTCAGCTGGGATAGCCTCTTGGAGGTGTTCTGGTGGCCATGTCTGTTCATCAGACAACAATCCAAGAGCTCTTCTGCACTTTGCATTCTTGTCAATCTCTCCTTTGGGAAGAGCTGTGTTCCAAACTCTACAGATGGCAACTGTTAGCTACTTTGCTTCCAGACACATTTTACCGGTCTAATTAACTAATTGTCAGAGCAAACTATAATACCACCAATTTACAGCTGTTGTGAATTTCCACTGACTTTGTCACATGGCCCATAAGCCATACGCTCCCCCATTTTAACTCATTTTCAAAGCACACTTCCACTCCCGAATGGAAGAGAAATAAAAGCCAGCTTGCACGACTAACATGCTCAACAAGACACGTGATGCAAATCAAAAATTTATGTAGATAAGCATTGAGGCTCAGCTGAACATACTTAGGTTTGGTACCAGAAAATGAAGCTGCACCCATTTAAGACTGGCCTAGTGGCAGGGAAATAATGCCTTGCCTTATACAGAAGCAACCAGGTTCTCTGTGACTAGATGCCTAGCCACCCACTTCCACTCAGAGGAAAGAGTCCTGGGCTTGATAGACCACTGTTTTCTCTCACTAGGAGGAAGAATCATAGGCTGAATGTTAAGGGAAAGGCCATAACGAAAGGTTCATTAAGGCCTCCTTGCTGGCTATGCATTTTGAGTTGCACTGAGCAAAAAGCAAAGAGAACCATTACTTTTCTAGCTGCAGTTACAAGAGAGTTAAAGTTGAGGTTTCTAAATTGCTCTCTGGAGGTCTTATTACTTGTTGATTAGCTCCTTTTGGGAACCGCATCAAACCTTCTACAATAATAAACTCTCCCTTCATTGGGAATTCTGTAACAACCTCATCTGCCCTGCAGGCCTTTGCCCCTGCCTGGAAAAGGCCACAGCGTACCGTATATGAGAACTACTTTCTCTCCATTTCTGAAAACAGGGCATGACTATTTGTGGAATTTTAAACAGGCTAATTGAAAACTGGTTTAAGTAAAGTGTTCTGCTTATATATCGCCCCATACCACTACAAGTAGTCTCTGGGCGGCTTACAATTTTTTTTAATTACAGTGTGCAGGCTACACATTGCCCCCCCCAGCAAGCTGGGTACTCATCTTACCAACCTCGGAAGGATGGAAGGCTGAGTGAACCTTGAGCCTGCTACCAGGGATTGAACCCAGGTTGTGAGCACAGTTTTTCCTCCAGTACAGGCATTATTTAAAACATTTTTAACTGTTCTGCCCACCTCTCCTCTTCATGGGAAGAAGCTCACTACATAAAACCATGGAAGTGCCTCAAAAATATGTAATGGTTTTATGCTGTGAGCTTCTTCCCATGAAGAGGAGACCTATCCTTCTGCCCCATTATAGCATGGCTCAACAAACTTGGTGTGGGGGTGGGTGTAATATTTTCTTCCTAGAATTTTCATGGCACTGTGTGGACTGCCGAAAGTGTGACACACACACACACACACACACACACACACACACACACAACAACTGGGCTGTGGCTGATATTAAACACTTTGAGAAGGCTCAGCAACATATTAAAAGGGGAATCCCCTCTTTAAATAGGCTTCAGGAATGGCCATTCACTACCCTTCCTCCCCAGGGTGAAACCACATGACAGAGTGGCACGACACAAAACGTGCCTTAGCCGAAGGGCACATGCAGTACCAGGGCTCCCCTTTGCTCATTCCTCTGCTAAAATATTGATCCCAAGGATCCTTGGACCCATGCAGGGCATGAATTTTGGAAAGGGCACTGTAGACCTATTTAGACTGAAAAGACCCCGGGATGGGCAGAATGTTCCATTCAGATAAGGTCTTTAGTAAAATTTTACTTCAGCTCAGCAAAAGCCAAAACCATGCCATTAAGAATAATTTGTCTGGCCTTGATGACTTGTGTAATGATTTGGATTACATTTAACATTTCAGAAAGAGAAGAATCTCAAGCAAGAGGAGTGTTGCTCTCAGATTTCTGATATATCCAGGGTTCTCTCCAGAACAGGGCATGGGATTCTTTCAAATCCTCTGTAATGAATTAGCCTGAAGTTATCTCAAGTCATTGCCTCAAAGAACCAGCTACCTGTTGGAAGAGAGGTCTGATCGATGCAAACTAAAGCAGCCGTGCATGAGCTGTTACACAGTGGTTAGTATTGATCAGAGCTAAAGGCTGCCGATAGGAATGTAGAGGGAACTGACAGGCGGAGAAGAGGAAAGGAGGAAACAGCCTTTGCTGGTGGCAGTCATACAGAGAAAAGCCGATAAAAAGTCAATTCCACTTAAGTGAACAGCTGCTAACTAAATATTTTGGGGGGCAAAGCTTTCCCCCTGTTCCGGAAGTGAGACATCAAGCCAGAGCTGGGCATCGACAGGTGAGATCACAGAGACATGTGCTGGCCAGTGGAGCAAAGTGAGAAAAAAAGGCAGGCTCTGCTACACAGAGAACTAAGCCAAGCCTAGCTGCTCAGCCTTTCCCTGCAAAGAAGCAGGAAGAGGCCCTCTTCCTAATCCAAGCAAAGAGAAAGGGACATTTGAGAGGGCTCCTCCTGTTAGTTGAAAGTAAACTGTAGATTCCCTGGATTTAGCACTGCAAGAGGTTTTGCAGATTTCCCTGTGCAAAGGAGGGTTTGTAATTTCCTTCCATCAGAAAAAGAAGGGGCAACATCAAGAACACTGGACACATGAAGAGAGAGAATGCCTTAAAAGTGTACTGAAACTTGAAAGATATTTTTCATCAGCAAACAGTATACCTGGTGCTCATTGCCTTACTGCTTTTTTCTGATTTCTACTATTGGTTTTGTGTTGATTTATTTAAAGCAGTTGTTTCCTCTAGACCTGCCACACAAAGAGTAACCTTTGAACTGCAGAGCTGGATGGACTCTATGGATCACCGAGTCCAGACCCTGCCATGGAGGCACAGCGGGGAATTGAACCCCCAGCCTCTGCCTCCACAGCCAGAGAACTAACCCACCGAATCTTCAAGCATTTGACTTGACATCTATGTTTTTCAAAACATTTGTGTGAAACTCTCCTTCTGTGCTGCATGAGTTACACCATCAGATTCATGCATCCATTCAATTTATATACTGTTCCCTTAGTGCAACCACTACACTGGGCAGTTTTTTACCATTTTCTGCACTGAAGTAGTTAGAACAGTGATTGCGAACATTTGGCACTCCAGATGTTTTAGACCACAACTCCCACAGTCCTTTGTCATTGGCAATATGACACAGGCTTGGAATTCTGGGAGTTGTGGTCCAAAACATCTGGAGTGCCAACGGTTAGAATGACTCATAAATCCACCTGTAACAGTCCATTGAAGTGCTTAGTGCTGGAGTGGGCATGAGTGGAGAACGTAATATTCAATTAAAACTGGTAAACAGGCTGTGAAGGTGACTTGATGAGACCAAAGGGGCAGGGCTTCAATAATTTTTGAAGATGCGATGAAAACATATACAGGCATTAGGGCTTAGTCGGTCATTACAGGTGTGCCATAGAATAATTACAGCAGCTTCCCCCCCATGGACTAAGCTTCATGTTAACTGTCATCTATATCATAAATTCTTTCCAAACAGATTTTTGTAATCTGACATTCTGTGGACACATGTTCTTCAAAAGCCAGTCTTCCATATTTTTACTGTTTCCTGCTCCCTTTGACCCTTGTTTCCGGCTCCCCTCAAGTCCATATAGCCTGTCAGCTAGCCTTCTTTTATTATACCTGACCTTTGTAAAGTAAAAAGAACTCAAATTAAGCAAGTGAAACCCAGGTCCCGAGAAAAAGCAATTCTTGGACAATATTGAGTGAAACTGCTCAGAAAGCCACAAGCAATATAAGAACAGCAGGAAAGACAACTGTAAGCTCAGAAAAATAAATAAATAAAAATGCTACAGCTCTACCTATAAGACACCACATTGCTCCATCTGTCGTCCTCATCCTTCCACTCTCAACAGTTCTTAAATTAAATGAATACTTCTAAAGAGGAGATTTTTTTTCATGGAAAGCTTAGGAGAATGAGTCCAAAAGTAAATTAAGCCACTGCCCTGTAATCAGACAATTCGGCTAACTCATCCACAGCTGGTGGCCACAGGTTTTCCCAAGCAAGGCAACTGTAAGGTCCCCAGAAGAAGAAACCTGCTCATTGGCAAATGTCAACCCCTACTCTCTTGCCCACTCCCTTTGGAATAGGAATAGGAATAGTAATAGGAATCTTTATTGACATTGCCCCCTTGCAGGAACAACGAAATTTTGTGGTTGCTATATGAAACTCATTTAAAACATTTCACATAGATTTAAAAACAGGTACAACACATAATATGACATATAAAATGACTAAAATATGACATATAAAATAAGCTGACTTCAAAGTCCAGGATTTCCATTTAAGGCCAATATTGCTCTAAAAAAGAAGCTATTTTTGAGACGGTTTGTTCTTGCCCTAAGTACTCTATATCTCCGTCCCGATGGCAGCAACTCGAAGAGGCGATGACCAGGATGTGATGGATCTCTTAATATATCTAATGCTTTACAATGGCACCTGGTAGTATAAATTTGTTCTAGGGTGGGGAGTGAACAGCCCACAATACTCTCTGCAATTCTTATGATTTTGTGCAACACTGTCTTGACACTGCTCTTGATGCAAGGTTTTCTTACACAGAGGAAGATCTTGCTTGCCATTTATAAACTATGAAATGCAGGACCAAAAAGGCTATAACACTTGACCCTAAATACACAATGCTTGAATACAGGCCATAAATGGGAAGGAAGCGGGGGGTGGGTTGGGATCAAATGCACCAGTATAAGAAAACAGTGTACATTAAAATGGTGTAGTTAGGCACAAATGAAACACAAGTCAGAAGTGTGATGAACCAAATTTAAAAAAAGCTAATGTACTTCCAAACTGCATCCATGGATGTTTCATGTCTAGAAGGAACAGGACTGGTGCATTCTGCTTTGATCAGACCTCACCTGAAGTATGTGTTCAGTTCAGAGTATTACAGTTCAAGAAGGAAGTTGAGAACAAGGAATAAAGAATATTCATGAAGTAGGGCATGCCCATAGGACAGTGAAAAACATAATGAGTAGCAGGAGGAGGAGACCAAGTTCTGTACAGAAAGAGAGACTTGGGCATGCTTGAGCCATCTTCAAACATTTGAAAGATTTCTTTACTGATGGTAGAGCAGATATGTGGTTATTTGTGGTAGGCATAGGGCCCAAAATAAAGGTTCAAATTACAAGAAAAATAATAAAAATAAAATAGAAATAGAAATAGAAATAGAAATAATGATTTGAACTAAACATTAGAAAGAACTTGCTAATTATACGAGTAGGGTATAAATAAAAAGAATAAATTGATGTAAGATCTGGATGTAAGCATTTTCATCTTGATTTTCCACCACCCCCCTTTTTGTTAACATATCTTGCAGAGCTCAACTGTATGCTTTGCCAGTATGAGTGACAGAAATCCAATGCTGACCACTTCATTATGTGATGAACTTCATGTCCTTTCCCCTTCTGCTTCTCTACAACTAGAAGGGTTTTTTTTTTTTTTTTTTGCAGTGATGTCCTCTTTGCGGGCTTCCCAGAAACATCCTTTACAAACATAATACTGGATTAGGAGCACCTTTGGTCTGATCCAGCACATCTCTTAGGCTCCTCAGTTCTGTTTCCCACCCACCCCAAGACGAGAGGGTATCTCATGCCTGATGATAATTCACTAAAAGCCGGGACTTCTATGTCAGCACTATTAGGCACAATGCTCTCCTAAGGAACAGCAATGTTGTTTGTAGTACAATCTTTTCTCCAGATCATTTAGTACCATTTGGATGGGTTTCTGCTTTGCCAGTCAGTCTCCCAGGACAGACCTCCATTATTGCCCCTGTGTGGTGAGAAAGATCATCCAGTGTTCTTTTGCGTTTTATAAAAGCTTAAACAAATAACCAACAAGTTATTCCTGGAGCTAAGGACCCACACCATCTCTTTGCAGAAACATGATGCCTCCTGCACTTCCTTGCACATTTGGCCATAAGCAACAGTGCAGGCCGGAGGGCTGGTTGTGCTGCCGTGTCTCTAACTATCCACAGAAAGAGAAATGGAGAGACACTGCGTGTGCATGTGTGCTTGTGCGTGTGCATGTTTGAAAGGCAAACAGGATCTGTGATCAATATCTTTACAAGTCTGAAGGAATCCTAGCTCCCAAAGGGTTAATCCAGAAAAGCAAAGCCATCAGACTGTTTAGTGAGCTAATGCTTTTATTGATGGGGAATGCCTTTCAGGCTCTAGGAGGAAAAGCTCCACGCAGATCAGATCGCCTGGCAAATGGGAAAGCCACAAAACATGGCAGGAAAAGAGCTCTGCTAAGGTTTCCTCTCTGGGCTCCGCTCAAGATTGCCGACCCCTCCCCATGTTTTCTAGTGCAGACTACCTAAGAGCCACCCTGAGCTGGAGGTCGTATTCATGAAAGAACTTCAAATGGCATGCACATGCCTGCCCCCTCGCCCCATACAAAGACTGTCTCGCTCAGTGAGTTTAATCTCCTACTTGTGCATCTGGACAGAGCGGTTGCTTTTTAAACAGTCTCTTCTTCCCTTTTCATGTAGTCTTGGTAAGGGAAGTGAACTGTCTAAGACAGGTAAGATCTTTCCTGAAATCTCAGCTTACAAATTTCACGCGTTACCTCTAAACTGCCACAAAGTACCATCGTAGCATGGGCATATGTCCTGCATGGTTCATCCAGGATCAGCTTGTTGGGATGGCTTCCCTAGCAGTGTTGCCACTTTATCCTAAACGATCAGCATTTCTCGGCCTGGCAGGTCCTTTGTGGCCGGTGCCAAGGTCAGTGTGGTCAAGGTGCCGATCATGAACAGCTGTTGTCAAATTTGTAGAATAAATTGACACCTACTTCCTACTGATGACCCTAACTCTAGGACTAAACAGGATATATTGGATTTATTGGAAAAGTGCCAGTTGCAGAAAGGTTGGAAGTGACTGACAGAAGAAAAAGACATCTTGATTTTCATGGAAGGATGAGATCCATGGCTGGCAACTGTCTGAATGACAGATAAGTTACCGATACGTAAGTCTTATTTTTTGTCTCAGGCCTGATACACAGTTGTATTGTGTCTGGTCAGTGCCAGGATTTGAGGCTGTTCCATCAGAGAAGAAAACTAGGATATAGATAAAATGTAATAATCAAGGTGAATACACAATTGGGTTTTCCTTATACAAAGAATTTCTCTTTCCACTTTCACTCAGACTTTGCTCCACTGATACTTCTTATGGTGAAGAGACAAATCCTATTTGTAACTTCATTTAAAAAAAATTGTCCCACCTTTCTTCCAAGGTATTCCAAACACAGGTAAATTTTCAAGTGCTATTTTATCCCGCAGTAGGCATCTCATTTAGAGAGAGAGAGAAATAGTGGCTTATGATAGAGAAATGCTGTTGACCCAAATACCATGCTGGTGACAGTTACCCAGACGACTGATAAATGTCCAAGTATTATGAGTGCCTAAGGAGTGCTTCTGCAAGTTATGGCCCGGGGCATGTACAGATAATACTGCATTTCAAGGCCAAAATTTCTGAAGGGCATTTGAGAGGACTATCCCAACCAGCAATAATGATATTAGATACTCTCCAAAGATTTAGACTTTTCTACAGAACCAGAACAGACAGATATTATGTACGTGAGGGTGTAAGTAGATGAAATGGTTGTTAGAGACTGTTATCTTAAATGAGATAGCTGGACTATAAAGCAGCTGGACTATAAAGAAGGTTGATCACCGCAGAATTGGTGCTTTTGAGCTGTGGTGCCGGAGGAGAGTCTTGAGAGTCCCCTGGACTGCAAGGAGATCAAACCTATCCATCCTGAAATAAATAAACCCCGGATGTTCACTGGAAGCTGAGGCTCCAGTACTTTGGCCACCTCATGAGGAGAGAGGACTCCTTGGAAAAGTCCCTGATGTTGGGAAAGATTGAAGGCAAAAGGAAAAGAGGACTGCAGAGAATGAGATGGTTGGATGGTGTCATCGATGCAACCAATATGGATTTGACCAAACTCCGGGAGGCAGTGGAAGATAGGAAGACCTGGCAAGCTCTGGTCCATGGGGTCACGAAGAGTCAGACATGACTGAACGAATGAACACACACATCTTAAATGAGAACTCGGGAAGGTATTAAGATCCAATTGATGGGCAAAACAGTTTTAGCGACATAAGAATATGGTCCTATGATACAAACAATCCATGTGTTAAGAGGACCTTTCTAGGAGCAGAATATCACAGGTTTTCCTCCCCCATGAAGTATAACTGATCCTCTTGGACAGGCATTAGTCAAGAGCTGACTTGTTGGTTCAGAATTTTCCCCAATACTCAGTCTCTTAAACTGTTGACTTGCAGAGATATAAAGTAGACACGCCATCTCAAATCTTGCTCACATTTCCTTTCTTGCTATTTGCATATTTGAGTTCTCAATGCCTGCCTGTCTGAGAGGGTGACAGTTGTGTGTGTTTTTTCTAGCTTTATCAAGGGGGATTATTTCAGCCCAAATTATTTTGCATTGTAAATGTTTAAATCTACATTAAACCCAGATTAATGCATGAAGCATCCTGATAGAGCATTTACTGGGCGCGGGGGGGGGGGGGGCTGGGGGTGGTGGTGGTTCAAATTATTATGGTCAATTCCCACCCAAAGTAGTATTTAAAATGTTGGATTCTGAGCTTCAGCTAACAAAAATGTTTTAAAAATTACACTTCCCTTCAGAAAAACCTCTCTCTTTAATTTCACAGGCAATCCGAATCCTTTAGCACTTTTCCACAACACAACAGGAATTAATAATGCAGATAAATCCTAAATAAATCTGGATTTAGGTTAACTGTGTCTTGAGGTTTAGTACGCTATAGGAAAATGAAAAGGGGCGGAGGTTGCTTTGCCCCTCAAAGCTGCCTGATCATGAGCAGGCAATGTGGTGAAGAGGACGCGGGCAGGGGAGCAGCTGAGCTGGCTAATCAAAGAGCTTCTCATCATCGCAGTGTTGTGGGAGACATTCAAAGATCTTGTCTGGCTGCAGGCTGGGTAAGGTCACGTCGAATGCAGTACTCAAAGAGGATTAGAGGGCAGCTTGGCTTTGGAGATTGGTGGCAGTTTGACTACAAAAAACGGAGGGTCCTACTGCAGATGAATCCAGCTTCTTCCAAACTATTTAAAGGAAGAAGATTGGCGTTCAAATAGCAAAACGAAATGCAAGTCTGCAATTTAGGTCATAAATGCCCTTTCTGGAGCACCTGAGACAATCTGCTTCCATAGCTGGGGAATATTCTTGGATTCTTTGACATATGACAATGTGTAACCTTTCCGTTCTTTTATCCTCATAGAAGGAGCATCAACGGCAGGTGAATGAAAGTAAAAAGGCTTCTGGATGTAGAATAAGCCATGGAGAGCATCATCTCCTGTGATGACTTGAGCAACAAGTTTCACATGTTAATATCAATGCCTTAGGAGAATGTTCTAAAGGTTAGCTTAGAGGTGTTTTCTCTTGATTTTAACTGTATATGCTGTTTCAATTGAATTGATTGCATTTATTGCTGTACTACTTTTAACTGTAAATATTTTAGAAAGTGACTCATATCCCTCTCAATCTCTCCTGGAACGAAAGGTGCTTATGTGCCCTGGTTATATGCAAACTCTTTTAGGCTAGCAGAACAAACACACCCTTGTGTGGCAAAGTGATTAACTCCTTGTCCTTGCTGAAAATAAAAATAGGTTCTAGATGATCAAAGGAACTCCAGATTAGCAAGTAAGCAATGGCAAAAAAGTACAAATCTAGGGAAAAACTCAAACCAGGCATTTATGTTTCTGAAAGGTTATGGTTATGGAGCAATTACCTTTAATTCTCAGTAGCAAGCCATTCACATGAAGAAGCTGCACCAACATAATTAAACTTCACTGGCACATAAAACATTGGATTTGATCAACCAGACATAGTCAGTATTCAAGTTTAAGAAACAGGAGGAATGTTGTACAAACCATCAATGTCAACAATCTGAGGTATTTCTAGAATGTGAGGGGTATCATTTCAACAATGGACAAATGTGAAATGAATGAATTATTAATATCCCACCGATCTATTTATTCTTGGAAATCACTGTTTTAGCTATTGTATTGACTTGTTGTTTTATCATTATTGTTGTAAACCGCCCTGAGTCCTTCTTATGGGAAATAGAGCAGTATATAAGTGTAAATAATAAATAAATAAATAAATAAATAAATAATAGTAAAATCCTTTGTAATAAACTATCAAAGAGGCCTCCTGAACTTCCTTGCACATTAAAAGCAGGACAAAAAAGAGGACTAGTAAAAGCAGGACTAGTAAAAGCAGGACAAAAAGCAGGACAAAATACAGCTGGGAGGTGCTATCGTTCTCAGGTTCTGACTTCAGGCATTCCCACTGGAATCTGGTGGGTGGTAAGGAGAACAGAATGGTGGACAAAATAAGCCTTTAGTCTGAGCCTCCACAGCTCCTATGTGATCAGATCCTTAGTTCTGGGAATGCCTCCACCCTCCTCAGCCAGCAAGATGGACTGAATTTGGGAGCAAAACAAACCAACACCAGAAATCAAAGAGAATCGAACAATTAGGTGTGTTCATTTCTGGTTTGCATAATCAGTTTTCCTTAAACGGACAACCTTATAGTAATTCTGTTATTTTTGATATATGAAAATGTATAAACTGTCCCAAGATCAAACTGGGAGTGAAGCAGGTTTTTCAAAGGAGGAACAAGGAAAATAGGTTTGGCATAAAAGACGCAAGAAGAAATCTGATGGCGCATTTTATTTCTTTGCCTGTCTGGTAAGACCAGCAGTGGCAGCAACCGTGTGAAGCCTAGTAGAACTCTCACAAAGCTTTGCCTCAGTCTGAAAGTCAGTTCACTGAGGACAGACATAGGAATGTTTAGGGCAGTGGCTGAATGCTATTCATAGGTGGAAGGCAATAAACTTTCTCAAGCTAACTTAGAGTTCTCCCCATGGAACAGACCTCGCCCACTCACCCAGTGGCTTAGACAATCTGTGTTCCAGGATGCCCTGTTTAATGTTTCCCTCCCTGCTTCTTGTCTTCCATTTGATTAATCTCAAATAATTTCCCAGATAAAGAATTATCATTTATTTTTGTATTTTCTGTTCAAAGAAAAAAAACAAAACAAAAACAAGCTTAAAACCCAATAGCACTGGGGAAGTTCATGCCTCCCCTGTGTATGGAAGACACTGTCCTCTACTACTGGAAGAAGGGAGGCAAGAATGCAGCACCAACATAGGTCAGACAAAAAAAGGCAAACATGGCAAGGGGCAGACAGCGACAATCGTCAATCATCTTACTTGTTAGCAATTGTTCACCCCTTCCCTTGCTAACCAGCATGGGATGTTTGGGGTTGACAGCCCCAGCTGTTAAGAGTGGAGTTTAGTGCTGGCTGTGGGCATCCCATGTCTTGAGGCCAAGTATCTGGGAGGGTTCTAGGAAAATAAGTTTCCACTCAGTGTTTACCTTCCCATTAATGATTTGCACAAATGCTCCTTTGGGGTGCAAAGGGCCATTTCCTCCCCCCCCCCATCACTAACGTTCTACTATGGGAGATCTAAGTGTGCAAAACAGGATATGACCCCATGCTTCCTGTCACCTATAATTGGAATTATGGTCTACTTACTATTAGTAGTTTGTTCACTGTGACAATAAACTAAAATGATATATCCTATATAAATATATCTCATTCTCTGTTGCAGTAACATAAGCAGGACAATTGGAGACACAGTGCTTACAGTTTAACATTTTTTCTTCTCTCCCTTGAGTTCAGTGGGAGGGAAACCCTTTGTGTCCATTTTGGGGTAATGTGTTCTCAATGCGGTGTGACAGTTATCTGGAGAAGGAGTACAAGCCATAGCAGAGATTTCATTGTTAGTAGAAAATGGTTTTTGCATTACAGAACTTGAAAATCTTATCTGAATGCATTGATGTTGTATGGGGAAATACTGTATTTAATATGTTAAATTGACATCTTGTTTAGCACTGCCATTAGCATTAGAAGGACAGACAAAGAAAATGGATGACAACATGACCCACAAGTGGCATATGTTGTTGACACCTTCAAAATACTCTTTATATAGAAGTTGTTCCTACCAATCTGACCAATTTCACAGTCCACTTACTGGCTGGGGAGGATGGGATTTGTCATCCAACACAAAGTGTCATGTTGGGGGAAGATCTATTTAAAGAGTGACATTTAACCAGTGCAACTGCATTTTGCCTCTGATTAGATGCACTTTTTATCTGTTTTCTTCCACCACTTCTACTCCCAGAAACATACAGTATTTGTTGTTCACTGATGTTTCAAATACATTGGCTTGTTTAAGACATAAAACTTGAAACAAATGTTCCAAATGTTTTTTTAAGGAGTCTAATGATATCCTTTAGAACACATTTCTTTTTATACCAAGGCAGCTAATGCCGTGAACACTTGTATTACTTCAGAAATGTAACTCCATCAGTACCAAAACTGTAACTTGAGATGGGTAACTGCATTGCTGCAATGCATTGCTTCCTCTCTTGCATGCCAGTCTGTTCCTCCTATGCTGTGCTGCTCCCCCGTTCCATCTCTGGGCTCAGTGCTTCCCTGGCTGGCATTTGGCATGGCAATGGTTTATCTCCCAGTCTGCAACTGCACTACAGTGTGACTGAGAGCTGAGTGACATGGTATCCTCAGCCAGAAAAAATAGACTACAGGACTGGACGTTGAGGCTGAATTATACCTGACAACTGTTGTTCTATGGGCAACCCAAGTATTTTCCTTAGATCACAGAGGTAGTTACAAAAGCAGCTCGAGATCCATAGGTTAATAGGGAATTTATTAAGCCACAAAACTCTAGGGTTGAGGGGACGTGATGCTTCTTCTAATTCAACTTGCTTCCCTGAAGCAGATTTAATTTATTGACATATAACCACCAAATTCCTTTCAAAGTCTTGGGATATTCTTGCAGTTCAATGTATGGCAGAAACGCCAATGAGGGTCATAACCTTGCAATTAAAGGCTAACTCTAAACAGTGACTATTTTTCCCTTTGGGGGGGAAAGAAACCACCACTATTATTATTACCTGAAGATGCAATGTAAAGCTGGTCACAGCCGTTCAGCACCTCTGAATTTTATATTTCAGCCAATGGAACAGGTCTTTGGCCAGGAGAGTTGTAGGCAGGAACCCCCCCTCTCTCTGTGGGAGAGACTGGTGCACTGGCTTTATTAAAAAGTGCACCCTAGAGTCGTATCAAAAAACAAAAGTGTGTGTTTACTTATTGCTGGACTCTGCCTTGAATCTACCCAATAGGCAGGAGAACCGTGTCCAAGAGAAGGGGACCTTTTCGCCCCCAAAACATGTTATAAGCTGCCTATGCCAACAGGGAGTGCCCGATGCAACATTGCTATATAGCTTGGCTCCTTGCCTGCAGGAAGAATTTGGGAACTGCTGTGCCAGCTATCCCCTTCTTTCCCTAGGCTAGTCCCCAGGCAGCTGAAGCTTACAACACGTAAATCATCTATGGGGTGCTCCTAAGAGAGATGGGAAAGCCTAGCTTACTGCTCCTCTTTTTTTTTAATCGCCCCAAAGGAAATGGTCTTGGAACTGTGGCAACCTATGGATTAACATGAGCTATTTCAATTATATAAACAAAAATAAGTAACACGAAAGAGATATTTGGAAATCCATCCATTATCTGGTGGCTTTCTCCATATGGCTAAAACGAGGGGGGGGGGAGAAATCTGCCATTTGTCCCCCAAACCACATATTTAATCCATGTGCTTATGTCAAACTTAATTACAGCACATTTGGCATAAAATAACAATCCACATCCTTGGAGAGGAGAACTTAAGTAGTTAATACGTGTGATTGAGTGAAATTGCTTTGCTGAATGTTTATGGGAAATCTAAGACGAATGAAACGTGGTGATATTTTAACCATGTAGATGCCAATGCTAGGTTTCAAATGTGAATTTTCTCTGCCTTAATGCCCCTTGAGTGCTCCACCATTTTAACTGACCATGTATGTCTATGTCTATCCATAACGTAGCATGTAGACATTAAAAGGGTGAATGTTTTTCCCTTTCAGTCTGTTCAGAGGGAGTTAAACCATTGGCAGCCTCTAGAAGAAGCCTTACATGTTTGGTCACTGTGGCACTAGAGACCCACAGAGCATTAAGCTCACCCTAAAATGCCTGCAATGTTTCATCCTCAATTAAATCTGATAAACTGCAAAACTGATTAAACTGTTAAAAGGCACATGGGATAGAAGAGCTGTACACAGACCTCGAGAGAGTGAGGAACCGAAATATGTTTTAGAAAACACTGAGCACTCGGTGCCAGCCACAGATCTGGAAAATGACTGCAGAGAGAGCAAACAAAAAGAATGTCATAATGCTAATAAAGTCATGGTAAGAGGTGGTATGGTAAGAAATAAAAGCTTTTCTGTAGCAATTTTTACATGAAAGTCTGCCTGCAATGACACTTTCTTCAAGGTTTTTATAGAGCTGTTAAACAAATATGGAACTTCAGCGGCCAGGCAACACTCTCCAGAAGTCTCAACAGTCTCCAGCAGTTCAGCTTTGCTGGCAGTAACTGATATTAGAGCCACTACACTGAACTTTGACCTTGATGTGCAGTCTTTGGCTTGATGCAGTCAGTCTAAGAATTCCATCTCAGTACAAGGTGAATGTAAAGCCTTCTTAGTATGGTTTGTGATTTATAAATCTGGGATCTGTGCATCCCACCCCATCTTGCTAGGATAATTCAGTGGATGAAACAATCTACCACGGCACCTGAGTTAGCAATTTGTTAATTTATAGGCTGCATTCAGACATAACAATAAATAACGGTTTATCATTACAACAGTGAGTTACTGCAAGCCTCCTCCTCATCAGGCAGCACAGCTGCAAGAAGATATACAGTATTTGATATTAGTTTCTATTTTAGGATGATGGGATAGCCCCAAACTTTTCCCCAGCCTGAAGTCTGCCATATCCTGGATGCCTAGTATTGGGGCTTCTGGTCTTCACTTCTTAGCTCACTGACAGCAGCAACCCTTAAGGCTGCTCCCAAATGCAGAATTGAGAGCTTTGAGCCACAAATATTAATCTAGGGGTGAAAGAGCTGTTGTATTGTGCTGAAGGAATTGCACTGGTTACCGCTTTGCCAGGCACCACATATATCACTAACATGCGATGGTCTACTATTTAGTACAAAGATACCTTAAACATCATCTTCCTCTACATACAGGCCTGTTACGTGAAGATGATCAGAATGTGGTTATCAACACCACATTAAGCAGGACACTTAGATGCCGAATGGCAAAACAGACCTTTTCTATGGTGATGGCCACACTCTGGAACAATCTGTCTTTTGATGCCTCACCTACTGATGATCATTAGCATTCAATGCTTCTTTCTTAAAAGACTTGGCTTTGCCCAAACTGATTGATCAAGTTTTGCCTGATAGAGTCTTGTAATTGTAATATCCTTGTGCTGTTACGTGTTGTTGTGGGGTTATTTAATGTAAAAAGTAGTACATATATAAATAACATTCATTTACTTATAGTTTATTTATTTACTCATACTTTCTCTGTGTGTGTTTCTATGTGCCTGTGTTAGAGGACCACTGAGAATTAAAAGTTAACCACATACCCTCTCTCTCTCTGTTCGCCATGATGCACAGGAACCTTTGTCTCAAAGGATTACTGCTCATAAACTTTCATAAAACCAGAATTCTACTGGTGTTTATTTAAAGTCTTTGTAATGTGCTGTGGCTAGTTGTAGCCAATCCACGAGGTGTTGGGGTACACCTGGGTTGTGCAGTTGGGCATGTGATCAGACAAATGATTGAGATGTGCTCCAGCATCTTGTCAATTAGAAGCAGCAATAAAACAAACCTCATGTAAACACCAATAGGGTTATGTGTCAATAAGACATTATTATGGGTGGTCTTCACCTAGTAGTCAAACTAGCTGGTTGTGTGTCTGAGGCAACTATTCAGATGGTGGTACTAGAGGCACAAGAGACTAATAAACTAGGTGTCCCTCATAGCCATACCAGATCTACTTGACTGACAATAGAGTGATATTTGGAAGGAATAACATTCCACTCTTTGATGCAACCAGAACCTGTTCCCACTCTTTAGTTTTGACATGTTTTTCCTCTGGGGAATGACGCTACTCATCCAAATGCCCTGCCTTAATCTCTGTTTTCCCTTCACCCTCTACAGGCAGATCTACCTGTAACCTAGGAACTCATACAGATAAGACTACTGTTTAGAATGCTTCAGGCTTACAAAACAAATGGACAAAGAAGGAACCCAAGTGTAACACAAGACTGATTAGCAGTAGACCTTTCTTTGAATTCTGAATTCTAACAGCACAGGGCCTAGCTGATGGAAAACAGGATGCAAATCTTGCAGCGATCTAATAAGAGCATTGAATGGACCAACCACTCACATTCACATAGACACAGAGGTAAGCAACCCACAGAGGTTCCTCCACCTTTTCTGCAACAATAAATATTTTTCACCATGTGTGAAAGGCAAGATCCTATAAATCATAGAACCTGCAGCTTAAGATCTTTAGGTAGCTTCTTGGCTTGCGTTTTGCAACACAGAGAGTATGAGCCTTGGCTTGCCAGTCAACCACCATTGCATGAAAATGCTTTTCTCCTGTTAAATATGTCATAGCCACACCAACCTGATGGTGCCCTATCCCACAGTCCCACGTCAAACTGCTGAAGGAGCAAGAAATGTAAGCTCTCCTTGGTATAGGTTTGTGTACTGCTGTGCCTGACATCCAGCCAAGACTTTCAGTCAGGGATCAAAGATTGCAACTCTGCATGACAAATGACAGGAGATGTCATGAGTGAAAACTGATTGGTTTGCTAGTTAGGAAGGCCTGCCTGATGTTGGGGGAATAACACTGAAGCATTTGCTTCCTCCCTTGCTACCTAACAGCTTAAACACCTGATCCCTTATCATCCTTTTATTGACTATGCAGACAGAAATAAGATGCGTTGTCATTTTGGATTCTGATTGCAACCAGACCTCATGACTGCCACATCTAATGCCCTCTCCCATCTTCGACTTAGCTGTTTAGTCCCTCTTCCCATGTCCACTGGAAATATCTGTCCCCTCTCAGAGAGCTGAGATTCCAAACAGAACTTTCTCATGCCACCATTCCTCAAAATAGCCTGTGTTCCTCAGTATTTATAGCAGCGTGACTCTGCTTGGCCAATTTGTTTGGATTTCCACTGCTTTTGTGTTGAACTCAGCCCCTAACCTATGGGCAGTCTCTTCAATCTTTTTTCTGATGGGGTGTGTCTGGGTGGCAGGAAGAACATTCAAGATGGTAGCTGTATGGAAGAGACATGAGTTACTTTGCATATTTACTGCTCTTTAAAGCTGCTTCTCAGAAAGAAAGAGAGAGAGAGAGAGAAAGTTTCTGTAAGTAGCTGGGACAATGAGAACAAGGCAGGCAGTATGCCAAGCTTGGGATGGCTGCCAAAATACAGATCATTAGCTTGGGCCAGCTATAAGCAAGGAAATGAGAAACATATGTGGGAGTGCAAGGTTAGGAGTGAGGGCCTGTGGGTCAGTGACAGTCGTCCGAAAACGTTTCCCTTGTTCTTCAGCTGTGGCCTGATGGTGTCAAATGCCATTCTGACGGCCTCCATTTCTCATGGCGGGCAGGCTTGTTTTGGCCTGAGAGGACTCTTTTGTTTCTCTTTCCCTGGTGGAAGGGAACAGATGAAGAGGGCTTTGCCATTTTTCCCCATAGCTATGGGAAAATAACAGCCATGTTTTGTATCATGCTTCTGAAATCCCTCACACGTCCCTGAATAGCAGGCTTGGATTCTAACTGGCCTGAGAAAGAAGAAAAGGCTGAGTTGCATGTTCCCAAGAAGTTCTTGCTATTCTTTCTCAAATATAATTATATGTGCCTCATTACCTCAGACTCAAGGCCTTCTGTAGTTTTGCAAAGCTGCGTTTCCCGGAAGCCGTGTCATGCTGTGCCACAGCTTCTATCATCCATTCTAATTTTATGATAGGCTCTCAGTTTCAAGATCTTCTAAATATGATCTATGCTGATTTAAGTTGAGGTTGCTTACTAATTCTTCCACATTCTCTAACATGGGGGAAAAGGAACGGGATAGAGGACCAGCTCTGGTTAGCATGCAAGCTCCTCTATGCTTGCATCCCTGGGGGGTACCTGAAAAATTAGCATAGCCTATACCTCTATGTATGGAGTGTATATAAGTATAAGTGCACATGTGGAGATGCATATAGTAAGAAATGGAACTTATTATAAATAGTACTTTCCAAGAGATATTTAAAATTATTTTCTCTCCATACGAAGGCTCCATCCCTACTTATGAATCAACACTAGTGTAGACCTAAAGCAGAATCCTAGGAAACATTCTAGAAAAAAATGGTATGGTACAGGAAAAATGCAGAATTACCTTGGCCATTACCTAGTGTAGACATTGCATCTAATATCGTCCCCTGCTCCAACCTCTTTGCTTTCAGAGTGCAGGTAACCAGTACAGTCCAAACAAAATTTCCCTGAGCTGAGTAGACATCATGCTAACCTAACCTAAAATGGTGCCTCCCAGAGAATGTGGGATGCAAGAGTGTTGAAAACAATTTCAGGAAAAGGGTGAGTATTTCTCTTCCTGCCCCAATGCAAGCTACAGTGCAGCCTCGTTCTGTGTGACGGACTGTCAATAAGCCATGAGAAATAGCAAGCTTTGTTTATCGACACAGGACAGGGCAGTTTCTGTGAGATCTGATATTAGGCACTATTAAAAACTCTTTGTCTCATGATGAGTGGATAAGCTATTCCATTTCTGAGTCTATTTCCAAAGCAAAAAATCAGGGGCAGAGGGACACTGACTTTCTCTGTCCCCAGTATTATTAGGCTTGCAGGTATTTGCCACTTTTTGTAAGTGGTGGTGATCCCTGTAGTCTCTGGCCAGGGTCACCACTCTTGCCCAATTTGCATTGTGTCACTAGTTGTCTCACAATAAATTAGGGAAAGAATATTCACCAGACTTTCTTTCTCTTCAGCTTGCAACAGAACACCTAGCTTTTTAAGTAAATCCTGAGAAAACAAGAGAAAGGCTTATCTGGAATTCTCTCAAGCAGCCGATAGCTCTCTACAGGAATTGACATGAAACACAGTGCATCAGACGATGAAGTGACATGATTGTTTACTGGTTCTGGCAAGAGTATATATATTTTAAAAACCTGATAAAGCCATTTGCCTTCTTTATAAGTGTTTCTGGACTATTGTGATGGACTGTCAATCTTTAGAGAAAAATAAAATAATGGTGTGCAAACCCCATATTACTCCATGAGCTATTATGATAAACACAAACGGATCTGAACAGGCAAACCTATATCACAGCAACATTCCAAAGTGACATTTTAAAGTTCCACCACCATTGCTGAGGAGTTCAAAAGGCCACCTGATGGTCCTTCCTTAAACTGGGATGCTCAAAGGAGGTGGAGACTCAAGTGGTCACTTAGGAGGCAATACCTCTTTTGTCTCTCAGTCTCTATACCTGGTGAAAGCAGTGTCCCATATAAATTGCTGCCACTAGTGGTCAGTCATGCCCTATATAAGATATAGGTCAGGCTCTATGAGGATTTTGTGTAGTATAGCCCTGCACATCCTACCATATTATCACATGGAAGGGTGGCGTACAAAGGAAAGTCACATGACCCTCCTTCCTCCATTTACTTGCACTACTGCT
The DNA here is from genome assembly GCA_037367245.1 of Phrynocephalus guinanensis. Taxonomy (NCBI): domain Eukaryota; kingdom Metazoa; phylum Chordata; class Lepidosauria; order Squamata; family Agamidae; genus Phrynocephalus; species Phrynocephalus guinanensis. Next base: position 2,087,017 of record CM074746.1, on the reverse strand, counting down.
ATTCCAGGAGAGCATCCCTGGGGAAATGCTGAATGCATCCAAGATGTTCAAAAGTATAAAAGAGAAGTCACAAACAAGAAGAAAGCCAGGACCAAATGCTATAAATCTCCTACACATTTTAAAGATGTTTTCTGTCAAGTGTTGGTAATTGGTAATTCACAATTTTAGATAGCAAATAAACAGGGACTTTAAATAAAACAGCTACAGCAATATGCCAGATTTGTTTCTGAAATATGGTTAAGTGTTCTTCTATGTCACATACTATGAACTTTATCCATATCAAAAATGTTCTGCTGAAAGTTGATTTCACTTATTTCTGTTCAGAAGCAGGGCCACACTTTCTTTAGTAAGGTCTGTCAATATTTTTATTGAACATTTTCATTCATTACTGTAAACATATCGCTTCCCCTACTACTGTCTGTAGCTATAGCTATGCTTCATATATTCTTTGTATAAAGTATATGTTTTATACAGTTTTGAATAAATTTGGGCATATGGAAAATATACTCAGTGTAATTCTGACATACCACACAAGACAAAGTCTTAGCATGATTCCAAAATTCAGCACCAAAAGTCAGCTGAACTAAGAGGTTTCAGTCAAATGACCTAAAATTCAACCTCAAAATTACCCAAACTCCTCCTATGAATCTGTCCAATAAACACTATAATATCTGCTTCTCAATATTTGGGACCCACATACTGCAATAATCTTTGGGAAGCCATATTCTATTGACAGAAGTTCTTATATGTTTTTCTTTAAGTATGTTTTTGTTGTTTTTATTCAAGCAGTGTAAAGAACAGCTTTGGGGGTACGAGTGAAGTACAGCATACTGCAGGAACAAGGAATGCCATTGCTATAATTCTACAACAAAAACAGAAAATGAAAAGAACAGATTCTCTTATTGTCTTTTAAAAAGGAAGACATGTGCTAAACGCATACTTGAGGGGGACGATACCCTTCAAGTGTTTTTATTTGTGCTCTGTCCTAAATTTGTGAAATCAAGCCTGAGAATTTCAACCATCCTTGTAATTCAAGAAACATGCACAGCTATTACTCAACCCCTCCCCATGTTCATTGTGCTTAAATGATTCTTTGTGGGGGGGAATGGGTATGCAACTTTCAATACATAATGTTTGATCAAACCATTATTTTAAAGGAGTATGGAGAGACTATGAGCTGAAAACAAATGTGGGATTTCATGCAGATCTTTTAAAAAAGCTAAGGGAGTGGTTGCAAAACTACATGTGAAATACACAAAGAAAAGTAAAATGTAAACTTCTTTTTTTAAAGAGTATTTCCCTCCAGGACAGACACTCACTCACTCTCTGCTGCATCATTCTTATCAGAAGTCTGTTGGTTTAAAACTGACATTTTCCTTTTCTGATCACTTCTGAGATAGTGACATGGGAATATTTTTTATTAGGGTGATGAAAACAGCAGATCATCCTACAGAGAAACAGCAAGGACAGTTGGAGTCCTAATCCCTGACCTGCCTTGCCCTCTTCTAACTAGCTATTGACATTGAACTTAAAGAGCTGCAATGCTGAGATGAGATAATGACTTCTGTTTCTTCTTAGTAAAAATGGGAAGTAGGGCAGGCAAGGCTAGAAGGCCTAAAAGTGGTGCTCTTAAGGAACAAGTAATTTGAATCATCACATGCCTTGAAGCCTGCTTAGCCAAGAAAATGACTTTCAAGGCAACTCAGCACACCTCACTGAGACTACCTCTTGGAGGACAGAGAAATCTTGGCCAGGTCTTCAATTTAAAGCCCCTCAGATTTCACAGGGTTCTAAATAATGGCCAGGAGTCAGCTGCAACTACCCTGACTATCTAACAATCCCTGGGTTTGGTCATACTAGAATCAGAAAAATAAGGTGAAAAGTGGGGGGGGGGGTGTATCAGGGGTCAGTTGAGCCCATATAGCTGGATCAACTCCTGCAGTCCATGGTAGCTGTCCCAGGTCCTGCAGGGCTAAAATCTGATAAACAGCCTGCCACTGTGTTTTGGCTTTCTTATTGCCGTATCTTCTTGTTATCTTTCAGGACTCACTGATAGCTCGAAGGATGCCAGGACAGGGTTCTGCCTATGTACCAATTGCACAAGAAAATGTCAGAACAAAGATACCAGCCAAACCAGCCAAGAAGAACTTTAAACTCTGGTTTTCGATGTTCACATCTCACTGGGATTAACACTACCCTTAGCATGTGATTCCCAGGAAAGAAAGCCACACTGAGAGAGAACTATGCTGAGGTTCCTTAGATGAATTTAAATTCTTATCTGAATTTATAGATCTATGTCAATCTCATCTTTACACTGGCATGTCAGTCCATTTCCTTACAAAAAGAAAGTCAGTCAGTGGTATGAAGACTACTCCATCACTAGAAATTTCCTTTCATCCCCCTAATTATCATAATTCATGAAAAAAGAGAAGGAGGGAGAGCTTTCTTCAGTGGATATTTAATCAGTGTTCTATGAGCTTCATAAGCAGCCTCTCTCTATGACACCACAAAATGAAACAAGACATATTTCTGGGGCTGTCAGCAGGTAGATCCACTGATTCTGCAGTAAGTAATCTCTCTGGGAGGAAGATTTGGCTCTGATGTCTGTGCAGAACATTCTGTGGCTCCCTCCAGCCGCACCCAGGCAGGTCTCTTCTCTGGGAAAGGAGGCAGTGATGATATTGCTTCTAACAACCAGACTGAAGTGTAGCCTGAGGCAATCTCCCAAAGCCCCCTCCAAACAGCCTCTAATTAATTTTTATCCTGCTACTCCAATGAGTCCCAGGAGGGCAGCAACCAAAACCAAACCAAAAGGAAAAAAAGAGGGGGGAACCCCCCCCCTCTCATTTACTCATTCAGAAAAGCTTTGACGGCCAATTCTTCAAGGTTTTTGAGTTCCAAAGAGAAAGATGACACTGAAGTTTTGCAGATGAAATTGCCTCCAATTTCTGTTTCAAAGTAGCAACTTGCTATTTCCAGTGAACTTATTTTTCACAGCTAGCCAAAGACACTGCAAGAATCTTGCTACATGTTATTTGTATGCAAATAATTCAGTTAGAAGCCTCATTGAGCTCATCTGCAATATCCCTTCCCAGCTGGGGGAGAAGCAAAACCAACTGAATAGTGTAGACCAGGCATGTCCAAACTTCGGCCCTCCAGCTGTTTTGGACCGCAACTCCCACAGTCCTTTGTCATTGGCAATCTAAGCTTAAAATTCTGGGTGTTGTGGTCCAAAACATCAGGAGGGCCGAAGTTTGGACATGCCTGGTGTAGACTGACTGAGGCCTAGTTCAAGGGCAGCAAAAAACGGCTGCTCCGTTTCTGATGGGTACCATTTCAGGTGTCAGTGAAGACATCACTCAACTTTTCATACAGATCTATCTCCACAGACACACAATTTCCTCCCATTCTTATTAGATGTACTCCTGCAACCTGAACCCATTTATAGGACTGATACAGTTCCTCCTTCCTTCCTTCCTTCCTTCTTTCTTAAACAGACTAGAGTTCACAAATCAGCACTAAAGAAGACATTCAGATTGTGGTATGTGGTTAGTTTACAACTTGTTAGTAGGGGAAAATTTATACATAATGAGCTAGATTCCCAAATATTACACTATGCTTTGTGATATATGAAGCCAATCACCGTGAAACGTCTTCACTGCCCTGCTCTGTATGGATGGTTCTGCTAAATCAAAGCTGGACTAGGTCTCAGTATTGTTTTTGTTCTTTGTCTATCCATCCATTTTCATCCCGTACATTCTCCCTAATTAGCTTACTTCCCTACCAAGATGGGTGGATTTGAATGCAAGTGATCATTCACAGCAATCATGGTGCGATGAGAGAAGGCAGTAGATGCCCAGTCCCAAAATACATGGAGACAGAAATCCATTTCATTACCTCATTATAGAAAAGCAAATAACAAGCCAGTGCAGAATTAAGTGGAGGCTGCTATATTCTTAGGGGAAAGCAAAGAGTTTCATAAGCCCAAGAGAGGCAGTATCACACCCGCTTCACACTTCGCCCGTATTTCAATTTCTTCCCTGACCAGTGGGGATAATTTTGTAACATTACACCTGAACATCTTCCTTTCTATTTGACAAAATGAAACCGAGTCCTCGGGATTTTTCCACCCATTGCTCTCTTGGCTACTCTACTGCAGTACTATTTCATTACTTATTGATTTTTCAACATGCTGTCTGCGTGGCTGTAATTTACACAGGTTCTGATGGCCCTTAGCAATTCTTAACACCTGAAGGTGAGATCATGGAGTTCATCTAAGACAGTAAATGTAGACAACTAGAGTTTCTAGGAAGGATGACAAATTGCTAAATTTGGTAGCTAAGGAGGGGCTGTTCCTAGCCCCCAGATGGGGTACATCCTAAATTATCACTGGGATGAGACACAAAATGATGCAAGTTTGCAAGTTACAATACTGTCATGTATAGTCAACAATGTCCAAGAAAACAATTGAAGAAGTGGATTGATAGGTTAGAGGACACAACTATATCTAATAAGTTTAATTCTTTCGCTGATGCAGGGATATGCAAGTCCCAGCAAACTGATTTTATTTACATATTCAGTACTGAAAATTTTAAATTACAGAGAGTTGAGTTATTGGGGGGGGACCCCTCTTTGATAGGAAGAACAGTTGGGCAGTGGAACAAATTACTGACAGGAGTAGCAGGCTCTTGCTTGGGTGGCTTCTACAGATAATAAACCACACCTCAAGCAAGTCCTCTCAGAGCCGGTCTTGTATTTTTGTTCAACGGTGTTGTTCACTCTTCCTCCTTCAAAAAACAAAAACAAAAAAACAAAAAAACAAAACAAAAAAAAACCTGCCGACAAAGGTTCATAATACTCCTCAGTTAAGTACAACAATATACTATCTTTTACCGTGAAAATGGTTCTTCGTTTTCATAGAGAGCTTCAGATGTTGGTGACCTAGTTCTCACCAAGCTTATAAAGACAGGACCAAGGTACATCTTAATGTACAGTATCTGCAGTCCAATCCTAGGCATGTTTACAGTACATGGAATTACCAGTAACTCTTACTCAGTTTGGTAGGGACTAGAACCGTCAACATTACCATTTAATGTAAAATGCCTGTCCAGATTCTCAGTCATCCAGGTAGGGTTAATCTGGGAGATGAGTCATGGCAGCTGGACTTCTTTTCTTGTGGGACCGAAACATTTCGCTACTCATCCAAGTAGCATCTTCAGTCTGACTGAATGAGTAGCAAAACATTTCGGTCCCTCGAGAAAAGAAGTCCAGTTGCCATGACTCAGCTCCTGGACATTTAATCTAAATTTATGTTCAAACTATGCTAAGTGTAATAATAACATTCTAGTAATTGCTGCCAAAGTATATGCACCTTTCTGTCATTAAAAAGATAGAATGTATCTATTTTTTTTTAATATGGCTCAATGAATACTATTGCTTATTAATGTTTCATTTCGATCACAACAAAAAAAAAAAAAAAAGCCAAACAACACATCTGGCAATTTGTGGTACTCAAAGTATTACATCCAAATTGTGTTTTGAATCCTGCATAATCCTGAAAACACAATCCTAATACAGTTACATTCTTGACATTTTCATTTTTTGTTGTGCCACCAAAGCAAACCATTAAGTCTGCCTGTTGACTTATTTATTTATTTACTTATACATTCATTATGACTTCTGATATTCAAGTTTGTGTGGACAATACAAAGAAAAAGATACTGTTCTAAAATCGATAAGTTGAAAGTGCTGTTTTAGAGCTGCTGTAGTTGCTTGTTGTGTTTCTGAGTTATTCCTATTGACCTCAGTTCAAAAACAAGGTATTGATTTATAAAGTACCTTCAGTAAATAAATGCACATTCTCTCAGCTAACCCTAATAACTAGTCACATACCAAACAGAGCTTCAGCCTTAGCTTAGCAGTTGCATTGCAAGTCTTCTAAAGCCAACAGTCTTTGAGGGGCAAAAGATAATAAAGGGAAAACAACAAAGAGAGTGACAGTACAATGGAAATTATGGGGCCCCAATATTTTGGGGCCACAGGAATTGTCTAAGGAAATGTAAGCTGCTGACACAAACTCAAGAGCAATGAAATATAATGATATCTTCAAATACTGAGAACAATCAGCATTTTATTCCCAATTTACCTACTGGAAATGTTTGTCTTAAATATGGAAAAAGCAAAGATCTTATGAGCCTACCTCACCTTAAACACTCTACCCCTCTCCTATCACATCTGAAGAAATGCATGATGGACAAACATTTCTTTACGTCCTCAGATCATAGTCATAGTAGAAGCATAAGACTTCTGGGTTGCTGCAGCAATGCTAATCATGAGATGTGAATCACACATCCAACATCACCTACAACTTCAGCCATTGTCTTTATATCCTGGTTCTAAAATATGATGGCACCTTCAATGGCGAAATGTACAATGCTGCTGGTAGCACATTCTGCCCTCTGTCTACCAATGTTATTTTACTGCAGATTTGTATTTCACTGTGGATTAATTTTGTCTGTCAATTTATGAATTCCTGGACCTAGGATGAGACACTCCCATGCTGACCAGCAGGGTGTGCTCTCAGAGCAAAACTGATGTTCCTGACTCCAGATTCAAAACCCTCTGCAATTCCAGTATCCCCCAAAGGCACTGATATGGGTAGGGTGGGTCTGGAACCACTTTTGTGTTCACTTCTCCAGTAGATCACTGAATGTCAATAATAACTGAATGTGAGCGAAACATAAAACGAGAAACCACATTGGCTAGTGTTCAACTATTATGCAGACCAATCTTTGAGATGGTTTCTTGACCTAACCACCATGGGTTTCTTGTCAAAGGCTGAAGCTTATTTAACTAGCACCCCTCATCTTTTCTTAGCAACCAAGGTGTACAGTCAAGATTCTGCAAACTACATTGAACTATTTCACTAAAGGAACATGTACAGTACACTTCATTCATTCAAATGACAGGTTGATAAGAAGATCTGGGTTATTAAACTGCCACCCAAGTGACTGACTTGGCTATCTACAACTAGTTTTCACCCAAATGTGAATCTAGATGTTTCAAGTTTTAATGACTGATGCAAGTGGTTTTATGAAGAGCCCTCCAAGAAAAAGAACTGAGTAGCCAGTTCTTAGTCACAGAGTGGGTTTTTAAAAATGTATCTTCTCCTACAATAGAAATCTGAGGTGGGAAGGCCTGTTATTGCATATCTGGCTTATAAAATGCCTGCCTGAGAAGGACAGCAAATATCAGCCAAGCAGAGTAGGTAATGAGTATCCATCGCTCATTGTTCTTTCTGGATATTGTTATAAATTTAAAGAGCAAGATACCAGCTTTGGATGATGAAAGCAGGTGCAAGGAAGGAAGGAAGGAAGGAAGGAAGGAAGGAAGGAAGGAAGGAAGGAAGGAAAGAAGGAAGGAAGGAAGGAAGGAAGGAAGGAAGGAAGGAAAGAAGGAAGGAAATCAGTCTTCCCTATGCCTTCCCTGCTTTCAATGTTGCCTAGGTTCTTTGGTGGCTATTTCACAGGATATTTTGATGGCCTTCTGCAGCCTTCCTCACCCAACTTCCAGCAGCTGCCAATAGCTGCAATCACTGCACAGTGTCATAACTCCAAGCCCTAACAGACAGTTTCTGCTAATTTTGTGTCTGCAATCAGAAAACCATGCTTGTTTTTAGCACTTTTTACATATTCTGATGCCTTTAACCCAAGCAGAACATGACTTTCCAAACTCTGAATATCTCAGGATGCACTTAAAGAGGCAGTTGCAAACATTTGAGTGTCATGCTTTCCCAAAATTCAAATTGGATGAATCTGATAAAACCACCACTCCAAGCAAATAATGTTCACCCTTGCATTCAAATCAAGGGTGATCCCGCACACCTCTGAACCTCATACCAAGCTGAGCCACCAAACTCATACTTCTTGAGCACAGCTTCTCCCTGAAGGCAGCTTCTTCCATCTCTCCCTCTCTTTCAAGTCCTCATCGGCACTTAAAAGCCACCTTCCATACTGGTAAAGTAAGAAAATAATGAAATGTGATTTATCTCCAGATTCGTAGGTAATGCTGGAGCTGTCCTTCTCTCTCCCTCGAGGTGTGAGTGGGCCCAGCAGCCCTTGGCTAGATGAATCCTATCGATCTAAGAGGCTCTGTGTCATTTCCAGGGGATTTGCTAAAGAAGCTACTTATGTCCCTTTTTCATTTTCACTGACTCATTACCAGCTGCTTTTGCCTTGTATATTTCAGCAACACCTGCAGGAATGAACCCCCTCAGTCCTTTTTATCCATTTTTGATTTAGATACCCTTAATTAAAAGCAAGAAAACAGTTTGCCTGACTATTGGTTGGAAAACTGAAGTCACTTCACCCTGGCATATGATGCTAGGGAACTGAATGGTAGGTCTGTCTGTCTATCTGTCTGTTTGTCTTTCATGTGCATTTCCAGATTAAGCGAGGTGATTTTTTTTTTAGCTAAACATTTAAATTAAGAAAACAGTAAATTTTGGATCCTGAGAAAAGAAACAACCCCTATAAGCCTTTGCAAATATCAAGGGCCTCTTTGCATTTACTGGTTACTTTCCTAAGCTACTGGAATGCAAAGGTCCCTTTGTGTCCACTCTGCAAGGTTTTAGTCAATATGTATAATATTATTGAATTTTGACAGGATTACAATTTGCCACTTCCACATTGGGAGAACATGGCAACCTCAGTTAGGCACAGGACATGCCTTCTTGTCTTCTTTGGGCAAAACTTAATAAACTTTCTTTGTATGGGCTTAAAAAAACCAGCCCTAGTCTGCTTTTTACAATAGGTCAGATTTCCATGTGCACATGGTTTAGCCAAAGAAGAACATTCACACATGCATTCCAAAAGGGTCGTAAAATGTGTTGTTCTTAAACTGTTAAAGCAGCTATTAATACCTGCCCTTTTAAATTTCATTACAAATAAGCCATAATAAGAGGAGGGGCTTGCAATAGAATGACAGTATTGCCCTCCCTCTCCTGTCACGTTTTCCTAGTTTTGAATTTTCCTGGTTTTAAAATTAATTTCCAAATAACTTTGACTGGGTTAGCAATACTTAGTAATGTAACTAACATAAGATAAAATAAGACTAGGTAGAAAATTGTAGGTGCGAGACTTAATTCCCAATAATCAAGTGTATGATTGTGATGTAATTTATGCTCTGCATGTTTCTGAAATACCTGAATGGCATCTACAGCCAATGTTCCTGTGTGAAAATACTGTTCCCTGGAAGGGGGAGGCTGGGTGACATGCTGAGGTCCTGAACTAGTCCAAAAGGTTGATCACTCACTTCCTAAAACATTTGGACTGCATTGCAGACTGAATGTTTCAGGAACTGAAGTGGTTTTCTGAGCATTAAGAGCAGCGCAAAAATGTTACTTCCATCGGTCTCTCTAGAGGGCTTTATAAACTTAATTAATAGATGATAGATATTTACAGCTTTAATTCCAGCTCAACTAAAGCCCTTTTTTTCTGGGAAATTCCCAGTCTCAGCCAACATCAATGCAGTGAGAGCTTTTCTGGGCAGCCCGAGGGCAGCACGGTAGTGGCAGGTGTCTGCTGCTTGGAAATCAATTAATGTATACCTTGTATTCTGGACACTAAAACTGCTTTGCTGCTGAATGCTATGACTGGGTTTTAGATTCTGGACATGGAAAGATTCTCACAAACAGTTTTTCACCCCCTAAAAGTGATATAGGTGAGTTGAGGCCAAAGGGAGGGTGTAAGAGTTCCTGGATCATGTATGATGTGGTACTGTATTGCCAGGAAAAAGATTCCTGGCGAAGAAGTCCACAGGACTTTTCAGGATAGAAAAATCATTTATCACCTATATTTAAAGGTGAATTTGCTGATATTTTATGGTATTCGATATTATTTCTATTAACATTTTATGCTGAAATTACAGAATGATTCGTGAGTGCTGAATTTTTGATTGCTTTTACACTTGCTGGGACACTATTAAAGTTGATTTACGTTAATAGCACTGTAAGAAGATATTAACAATGAAATTTCCAAAAGCACTTAGCATCCCATAATTGGAGTTAAATGACAAAAAGAGAGAAGATACTAAAAGGAAGGGGAGAGGAAAAAGCAAGGAAGATTTTTGACATGATTTCCTTAGGTGTCCTCTGTTTGCCATTAGACCATGCAAACTCCATGAAATAATAAAACAAGCAGTCAAGAAATTGAATTCTGGTTAACCAACTAAGTGTTAGGGTGTCTATGGGAAGGGTGAAATATTTATATAATATTATAGTAGATCTTGAAGGGCATATACTTTTCAACCCAATCTTCTCAGCAATGTCCAAACATTCATTTTAAAGTTTGGTGTTTGTTCTGCATAAATCTGAAATGCACACATTGTATGCTGGATGAATATTTGTAAAGAATATTCTAGAAATGCATGTAATAGAAAATTAATGATTATCAGTGCTTCTGATGAAGGAAAACTGACATAGCTATGTTTTGATAAAAATCCTAATTAGCCACATGTTTTGTCCTGGAAATACAGAGGATCCCCCCAACTTAAGAATGAAGATGGATCAGGGACCCCTCAGTAATCAAAGAAAGTCATAGTAAGGGGAAGACACTTTTCACACTTTCATTCATTGAGAAAGAACAGATCCTCTACTTCCTGCCAAAAATAACACACTGCTCTGATTGCTGGTTGCTAGGGTATGTGGAGTTTATGGCACACTCTGGGGTCTGCCACTAGCTTCAAGACCAGCAACCACTCAGAGGAGACTCCTTCAGGCCCCGCCTATCATCTAGAAAAAGAACTACCAATGTTTGAGTAATTTTTTCCTCCCAAATTCTTTTTTGCATCATATCAGATTATGAGGCTGTGAAAAGAAACTGCATTATCTTTTAACTCCTATGCAGTGCTTAGAAGAATGTGGTCATTATAATCATCAGTAAATGCTCCACAATTGTGACTGCTCAAGACAGTCTGCACAGAGCACATAACATCAGGGAGGTGGGTGAGAGTCATGTCCACCTCCACATAAGCAGGCGACTTCATTGTTTCAAGGAACTGGTAAGAGCTGAAAGAGGGAGGGTGCTGAATCTGATGCTTTAGAGGGAGAAAAGAAACATTACATGCAGGTCAGGCACAGTTGGGCTTAGACACCATGGGCACTTGGTATCTTTAGTCATACTAGTTCCTTGTTCATGCATGGGAAAAACTGTGCTGTTTCCATTCATCTTTAATTGTGATTTCCATATACACTTTCCTTGGAGACCCAGAGCTGTAATTAATCCATGTCACAAGGAAAATGTGATATCAGCAGAATTTATAACTGGGTCCAAGCAATTGTGATGTTCTGGGGCCCCTCAGACATTCATGATATAAATGCCTCTCTTAATTGGATTTCTTAAATTAATCAAAAGTCAGAGGTACTGTATCTATCTATCTATCTATCTATCTATCTATCTATCTATCTATCTATCTATCTATCTATCTATCTATCTATCTATCTATCTATCAGCAAGCAAACAAACAAACAAACCTGCTGTCTTCTTGCTGATGTCATCTGCGGAACAGCTTTTCTAAGCTGTATACAGAAAAGAAGACTTCACAAATACAGAAGGAAATTCAGAGGAACTATCATTGGTTTCATTCACACTTTTATGTTTTATATCCTTCCATCTGCCCTGGCAAAACCAAGCTTTCATAGTTTGGCAAAGACATCTCTCACCAGAGAGGACATCCAAAAACTAAGAGAGCTTCTCCTATGGTGACAGATGAGAATGGTCTCCAGTTGTCCAAGCAAGAATGCTTTGGAAATGCAGGTGGGGCTTTGATTCATTTGCCATAATGAATAGCAGATTTGATTGATTGATTTGTATACCACCCATTAACTTGAATGGAAAGTTGCTTCATATATGTTAAAGCAAAATGGATCATCTCCTAGCATGCCGTAAAATGGCAAAGAGAGGAAGAAGTGGTGGCATACAAACACCTAAATTGGTGCAGTGCCCCCCCCCATTTTTTGGAATGGAGAACATTTTTATCGTTATGACTGGATACATCTTCAGTAAAGTATGAAGATGGCTAAACTGGATGTTTCAACATTGTTTTCTTATTTCCAACACTTGGCCAAGAACACACACTCACACCAGGCCTTCCTCCATTCCTCTTAAGCCTTTCTTCCCTTTGAACATCCATCTCCAGCCTTTTCTCACTATTACTATTCTTCCTTGTTCCACAGCTCTATGTAAAATTCCCATCAAGGAGAGTGTGACTATGCTTGCTGGATAATCATTTCCTATGTTTTATCTTTGGCAGAATGGAACAAATACCTTTTAGTCTATCTTTATGCAAATTGGAGAGTAGTGTGTGATGATGGAAACAAAGCAGAGCTGGCCTGCAGCCAATGCATGGCCCTGATGAGGCCTCTCAGCCACTTGCCTCTCAGTTCTTCAGAGAAAGCATTTGTAAAGAAGAGGAAATAGCGATTACACGCCCTCCTCCTCTCCCTGCCTCCCTTGCCATTTGCAGACAATGCTGGATCTGTTGCATCGGATCCAGTAGAACATGGATTCCTAATGTGATTCTGACACTATGAAAAGCTGCTGCGAGAATCTGACTGTCGTCCCACACGAACCTCCTTGTCCCCTGTTCCTGATTTTTCTTTTCACAAATTTATAAACATTTTCCATGGATCAATATTGTTATTGATTATTCATCATGAGCGAGTCATGTGCCTTTGGTGATCTTGCCTGGAAGAGTAAGCCGCCAAAAGCTGCTGCAGTACAAAATAAAAGAATGGGAGGAATGAAAGGGAAAAAGGGGGGGGGTGGGGGTGGGGTGGGGGGGGGGGGGGGGGTGGGAAACCCAGAAGGCAAGAAGGACGTAGCTCATGCTGGGCTTGCTGCTGCTGCTGCTGCTTGCTGCCACTGCCATCACCGGCAATGTATCTGCAGAAGAAAGAAAGAAAGAAAGAAAGAAAGAAAGAAAGAAAGAAAGAAAGAAAGAAAGAAAGAAAGAAAGAAAGAAAGAAAGAAAGAAAGAAAGAAAGAAAGAAAGAAAGAAAGACAAGAGGCAATAAAAGAATGTTCAGAGGAGAAAGCACTAGCAGGAAAGACAGACAACTGCAGCTGGCCACCTGCTTTCTCCCAAGGTACTTTGGAAGACCTGTAGTCATCCTGCACCATTGCATGCACAGATGTAGTAGATGTGTTGCTCTGAGGAAGAGATATGACTCACAGCTCTAGTATCTGAGACATAATAGCACTGGGGGATTCCTTGGCTTGCTGACAGCAAAGGAGGAAGACCAAAGAATGAAGTAACACTAGATTCCTTCCTACTGCCTGCCTAGGAAACTGCCGTCTTCCCTGCTGATTGGAACATCACGCCATGCCCGAACATTTAAAAAAAAAAAGCCAGCGTCATTAACAAAGTGAGTAAATGCAAAGCCTTTCATCATTTCTTTGCCAGCTAATGCAAAGCTGTGGTTGTTTAGACTTTAGACAAAGCAGGGAGTGATGGCATTCGATGTACATGCATGTGTGAAGAATGGCTGAGGGGGATGGGGAGCAGCTAATTGCTGGTGCTGTTTAAAAAAGGGATTATGAGGAAAGACAGAGGAATGATCACAGGAAAACTGTTTGGATCACAGCCAAAAGAGAATCAAAGAGGAGCAAGTCTGGAGCTCTTGAGACAGCACCAGCTGCTGCTGACAGGGCTTGGGAGTGGGTTTTTTGGTACGGCTAGGGAAGGTGTGGGTCCTGATGTCAGGGGACCTACCAAAAGGGAATGCAGTCCTGAGACCTAGAACAAGGAGAGGAGGGCTACCAGCTGGGTAATTGCAGGGGCCTTTAAAAGCCTTTTTGCTATCTCAAATATTATTCTGCCCCATGAGACTGCGAGAGAGAAAGTGCATGAGAGAGGTTTCAGAATTAACAATGCAATTGCACCAGTGGTTAATCCTCCATCTCCTGAAGCCATTTTGATTTTCCAGAATGCGAAGGCTATATGAATTTCATTTGTCTTCAGTAAATAATGCAAAAAGCCCATATAGCTCGTTCTGTACAACCAGGACTGAAAATTACAAACACTCCTTGAATTTTTACAATGTTTTTAAAAGTCCTGGTTACTCAAGATATTCCCAAGGTTGGAAACTTGCACATGCATGGAAAATAACAGGTTTCTGGCTCAATGGATTTTGGTAGCCTCCTTCTACCTTCTGTGGTTGGTCATCATTCCAGAGCAGGATGTCCTGATGGAGATTCTGTTTGCCTCATCATTGCTGAATTTTGTTCCATCAGAGCTCAATAGTTCAGAGGTAGAAATGATATTGTTTACATCTGAGAAAGAATGGTTAGCGTATGAATGGGGAAGACAAGAAAGCAGCAGCATCAGACAGTTCAAGAGGCCTTTTGAATATTTCATTCTTGTTGCATTTGCAGACATCTGCTTGGATAGTGTAGCCTGGTGAAAAAGCAAGACAAGTTAAGAAGGAAGGAAAGCCAGATGAGCAGTATAGTTGTGATAAGCCTCAGTATTGCTTCTTCTGGCCAGACCCCCATTTGTCAACTCTATACTCTACCGAGGTTGCACGACTTTCTTTGACTGGACACTTTTCACTAGTAAAGTAACGAAGTCCAGGTAATCAGGAACTTACGCTGTAAGTCCTCTTGCCATCTGAGATGGGCCCTTTGTTAGTCTTTTCTGCTTAAAGGTGTTTGTGTTCTTCTTCTTTTGGTCAGATTAGAAGGGAAGGTTGTATTCCCAAGGGCTTTGGTGAAAACACACAAGTTCTCCAAGCAAATGGATCAAGAAAAACATGAAAAAATAAATCTCCAGAAGGAACTATCCAGTTGGGAAATTCAGCTTGACTACAAGATTTGCACACTACAAGTAATTCATGAAAGGAATTAGTTTGACCAATGTGCCTTCCTGCCTTCCTGTTGTGAGAAGATGACCACGTTCTGACAACCTGTCCCCCTTTACTGGATACAGCAAGCTTTTGCCCTGTGTGCTATGCCGAGATTGGGACATATAGTTTCCCTTGGATTTGTACTTTTTGAAGAACTCATGTCAAAACTGTGTTTCAACCGGTTTGCCTGGTCTTACTCCCAGAGACAGTATTGTCTCTCTTGTGTAAAGGATCAGGTTTTCAGAACATTACATGAAAGGGAAAAAAATCCAGAAAATATACAGCCATTCAAGTTTATAGCCATTTTTCTACTTCACGGACAAAACGGAATTACTACAACATGACCACTTTGAAAAAAAAACACTCCATACATGGCAAGCAAAACCAGTGAAATCAGTAAACATTTCTGTGGACTAATAATCATGTGAGATTGGTTGCAAGGCTGAAACAAGTCTGGGCTTCAAATGGATGGATTTAATTGCAGAGTAAAATGTTTATAAAACATGAAAAAGAAAGGGAGAAAATAACACAAAGACCAATGTTACAGAGGCAGGAACAGCCACATTTCACAAGAGAGTTTTATAAATTATTAACAGTATGGAGAATGTGAATAGAAACGTATGTTGCTCATTTTTCACTAAAGGTAAAATTCAGGATTATGGTAGATTCAGAACAAAAGAAAGTACGGTACTTTGCACAACACACATTTAGGTTATTAGATCCATTGCTGCTAAAGTTGATGCAGTAACATGCAAGTCTTCTCTGAATGCTGAGCAATCAGATGACTCAGGCCTTTCCTCTCTTCTATAAACACTGTGGGATTTGAATCATGGCAACTGGATTTCTTTTCTTGAGAGAATAGAGAGAGAGAAACATTTTGCTGCCCATCCAAGCAGCTTCGTCAGGAAAGTTAGTGGTGAGTCCTCCATTTTATAGTTCACCTTGATTCACACACACACTGGTCTGAATAGGCTCATCAGGTAGACAATGGCCTGGAGTGCATTAAAGTCCCACCTATGCAACTCTTCTCAACACCCATTAAGTATGGGTGGAGGTGTGAACTGTTGGGAAAGGTGATGTTAAATCAAGGTGAACCATATATTGGAGGACTCGCTACTAACTTTCCTCAGACTGACAAAGCTGCTTGGATGAGTAGTGAAAAGTTTAGATCTTTGAAGAAAAGTCCAGTTGCCATGATTCAACTTCCAGATAACCTCACCTGGATGACTGAGAATCTTCACAGATATATAAACTCTGTGTTTGGCTATTTGGAAAAGGAGTAGCTAAACATTAGGAACAGCTATACAGTACAATCAAAGGCATGTGTCTTTAGTGTGGCAAATGAAGTGCCCACATATAGGCAGGACCTCTCTATGGTATCACTCAAGACATTCCCAGTGCTTCCCATGCTATTGCAACAGAAGAGGGAATTGACTGGTATACATTTAGAGATTGGGACAGTTGGAAACATGGCAGTTGTTGAACAGCAACAAAGAAATCCAAATAGTAGTGTGTGATCCAGCAAACTATGAATTCAAATTTCCTTAATTACAATATCACAAAGCATATGGCAAATTCTTCCATTAACATTGATTAAATGTACAAGTTGTTGACTATGCTTGAACTGCACTGCCAGTTTTCACAGACTGAGTTTTGAAATGTCTCTGTTTGTATCCTACCACTCCACAAAAGGCATCCCACACATTCTGTATGGCCCCATCAGTCCAACAAGGGATAACCAGAATTCTGAGTACTGTAATAACAACTTGACAGAAACGGGAGATAAATGCAAAATTACTTTCCACAATTTTTGAAAAACAAATTATCCTTCTAAAATTATTCCTTTAAAGCTTGGTTACAGGGGAGAGGTAACATTCAAATGCACACAGTCATCAACATGAAAGCCTGGATTTATTTTCTGCATACATAATATACACATAGATATGGATTCATTAGGTCATGCAATTAATTATGAGAAGTGAAACCACAAGGTTTTTTAAAATGAAATTTGTGTTCTTTTACTATACTAAACAACCACACTCTCATGACACTGAATGTTTATGCAGCTCAATCTGATTTCATACATATCCAAACAATACTGAACACAAGAAATTTCCAACAAGCTGCTGGGAAAGACAAATTGGGGGGAAATTGAAAAATAATCCATCTCTATCAAATCTCTTTATACAAACCCATTGCCATGACCACACTTGAAATATTTTATACAGTTCTAGTTGCAGCCTTGAAAAAGACATGGTAGAATGGGAGGTGTCAAAAAGAGCAATCAAAACGACCAAGGGACTGAAGCCACGTCCTGCAAGGAAAGGTAACGATGTTTCTTGCTCTTTAGCTTAGAAGAAAATGTGAGTATGGGAAGGGGGCATAATAAAGGTAGTATTTCAATTTCGCACAGTGCCAGGAAAGCAGATAAGGAGAAGCTTTTCTCCCTCTCTTCTACCAACAGAAGCCAAAGGAGTCATCAGCTGAAGCTAAACAGTGAGATGTGCAGAACTATTTCTCCACATAGCACATTGTCCAACCATAACATTCTCTTTGGCAAGAGGTGTTGATGTGATGGCTTAACAGGAATTACAGAAACTCACCTGCTATCAGAGACAATATGCCTTTTAATGCCAGTTGCTGCCATGTGCAAGTGGGGGAGTAGCACTGCACTCGTGTTGTACACATGGGCTTTCCAGAGGCATCTGCTGATCAGCAAGGGGACACACTGGAGTGGACCATTTATTCACTCTGATCCAGGATGGCTTCTTGTGTGCCTTTCTATTATTCTATAACATTTTTTTATTTCTTCTCCCACCCCTCAGTCTCAAAGGTCCCAACAGGTCACCTTGTCTCATTTTAGGTAAGGTCACTTCTCTACATCTCTCAGGTTCTGCCATACTTGTGCCTATCCAACTTTGGCTATGAGAGATTACTAGATGCAGCTGAGTCGGCTGCTTGCTGCTGAAGTCAGAGAAAGCTGGAGTTGTACTGATTGGCTGATCCTGGGAGTTGGAAGGGAAAGGAATGATCTCACAACAATTTATTCCCACTAACAAATTCTTCTCAGAACTGGCCAGGTTAATTCATCCTACAGCCACAATAGACTTGATACTTTCAGCTACAATAATATGTTTCACTTTTTTCCAAAGTAAAATCTTTGTATCATTTTATGTAACTTCCACACTGATTTATACAAATGAACCTTCCATGAGCTGACACACAGTATCAAATCAGCCACAAATTTCTCCTTCCTCTTAGCACACACATGAAAGGTGGATTTCAACTTCTATGTTTCACAGCCTTGCAGTGCTTTTTCTGAGCCTGGAAGCACCAGGATCCAACAAATGCTGTAACAGATTTTTGTTTCATAAATCCGTTTTCTGAAAAGCCTTCTTCCAGTCCCTTCAGACTGTATGTGTTAGCTTTGCTTAGTGTTGGAGGCTCAAAGGAATCCATGTTTGAAAATACTGAGGCTGTTCCATCACCAGTAATCTAGCAGTTCCACTTATACCCCAGGCACTTTGGAAAGGAAACACATACATACACACAATTTAAAAGGTTTGGACTGCAGTCCTTTGTCCACGTACTTGACAGACTGAACTTGCATAGAATTCACCATTAAATACTGAAGCCTACCTCAACAAGCCATTGAGACAAAGCTGTGGCAGCAACATCGCTTCACCCAGTTGTGGAAAGAATGCTTGTCCTTTATCAAAGGTAATGGAAAGTCTTCCCTTTCATCATCTGCAAATGGTTAAAGGGGTGGGTCAGTGTTAATAATCAGAAAAATTGGGACTTACCAGATGAAGCTCACAACAGATAAAGACTATATTAAAAAGCAAAACTGTAGAAATTTGAAAAAGGGATCAAAAGTTTTAAAAGCTTCCAACATATTGGCTGGAACAATTAACATAAGACTGCAGTACTGTACTTGAAAGTGAAAAACTTTCTTAATCATTGTTATGATCTTGTTACCTTTTCCTTACAATTTAAAAATTATATTATCACTGCAGGGTGATAATATAAAAAGATATGGCATAAAAGCAAAAGGTGTGTGTGTGTGTGTGTGTGTGTGTGTGTGTGTGTGTGTGTGTGTGTGTGTGAGAGAGAGAGAGAGAGAGAGAGAGAGAGAGAGAGAGAGAGAGAGAAGCTGCAGGAGAGGTTTCCAGGAAGGTAGTTTTCATGACAAGGCAGAAAGGCTGTATTGAGGCAAAGAGGCAGGGAATAGGATGACAACATGAGCAATAGACATGACTGAAAACAAGAAGGGGCAACAGAAACACTGATGGGGTCATGTCACCCTTCCTCCCCTTTTCACTAGAGATCCATGGGGTAGTGCTGGCTCCTCTGATTTGCAGGTAAATCAGATGATTTAGGAGAAAATGTTGCCATTAGGAAATCTATTGGAGGAAATGGAAGTAAACTTCCATACGTTGCTCTCAGACCCTGATAAAAAAAAAGGAATCTCAGAGTAGCTGTCTCATCCTTTTCTGTAATGAATTGCCATCCTTCTACCTCAGAGGAGATTGCTGTGCCTCCATTCAACTGTTACTATCTGCTCTACCTACTCACCTTCCTTCTTCCGTCTTCAACCATGTTATGGTTGCCACAAGCTCTTTCTCATTCTTTTTTGAGCATAGACACCTAATTTCTGCTCTCTCTAGATTATATAGGCCCAGTGCTTTATCTTCAGTGATTTGCCTCCTCCTCACTCTTTCAAGCCCTTGGAAATTGACCTTCTCCTTATAGTGGGGAAGGCTGTCAACAGAAGGAGTGGTGTGATCTTCAGGTCACAAAAATGTGAGCAGAGGGCAACTGCAACAGAAACTTCTGGTGCCAGTGTTCCATCCCTGGTTCCTCAAGACAGACACAGGTTCCCCAGCTAAATCAGTCACCACCACCCCAGGAGGAGATCATCCATCTCCTTCTTTGGTCCCTGACTCTGTCATGGAGGTGCAAGAAGCCTGACTGGATTCTCATAAAATAGAAGCATCGCTTACAAGATCAGCAGAAAAGGCTCTTCCATCTTTCTTTCTTTCTTTCTTTCTTTGTGTGTGTGTGTGTGTGTGTGTGTGTGTGTGTGCGTGCGTGCGTGCGTGCACACACACACACACACACACACACACACACACACACACACATTTTCATTTTATGGTGAGCCTGAAGCATTCTCTCTGTGTTACAAAACATACAGCTCAAAGGGGTAAACATTTCACTCATTCTCCTCACCCATATATTCAGCAGATTTTTTTGAAAAATGTTATCAGGCACTCTATTTTTGACAATTTTTATTGCACGTAGATGTCTCAGTCTTTATCTTTGCAAATCAGTTCAGAATGGGCACAGGAGCAGAAGAAAGAGCATTGGCACCATTCTTCTGCTTTTCCTACATGGATTAATTGTTACATGGGTAGAGGGTTGTGACTACATGATAAACTCTCCATCTTTGGCTGACACATGATCCACTATTATAATTTTGTTCCTGGCCTATCCTGACTATTTTTAATGTTCCACATGCAGATGAATCACCTGGTGATTATGTATCTTCTAGAGTATTTTTCTTTTTTCTTTCTTTTTTCTTTTTAGGGCTTTAGGGTTTGTCTGCTTGAGATCAGAAGTCAATTCTTTTCTACCAATATCTTTCCTAAGCAGTTACTACAAAGGCATCCCTGTATGCCGTGATTCTCACATCAATAGCATAGATCACAAAGATGCCAGAATTATGACCAAAGCCTGTAATTTTCACATCATAGTTTTAAGATATAAAATTATTTCTTTATGTTATATGTTACTAGTTTCCATGGCACCCCTGAGGCTAAAAAGTATGTTTATTATTTGCAAGTTACAACACTGATAAGAGAAACTTTAAACTATTGCAAAAGTACCAAGGGGGATGGGAAGAACCAGCTTTAAATAAGAGAAGCTGATGCTGGCTGCCACCAGGTTCTTCAGGACGATGCTCCCTTAGCTTTGTGACAAACAGCTGCTGTGCACTAAGGTACTGTGTATTAAATACTTTTTCTTCTAGAACTGGGACCTCATCACATTATACAGATACCTGTAAAAATACAATAAGTTGCACTCTTAAAAATAGTTAATCAAAATATAATTAACTTAAAAACAGATTTTAAAGTACAGCACTTAAGTAGACTGGCAGGTGAATAATGTCCAATAAAACTGCTCCTGTTTAAAAACACCTTTGTTATGGCTATCTATTGTTTTAAATTCATTTGGCATTGGTATATAAAATGCAGAGAATAGGGTGAAAGCAAGGAGAGAAATACCTAAGGTTTCTGAGTGGATATTCCTGTAAACAGATTGATAACACATCTGTAGGGCATAGCACTGATGAAATGCCTTCAGGAGAGCTACTCTTGGAGTAATTTCATCAGTGCTGTATACTGATGAAGTTGTTCTGTACAAGAGGAATCCTGCAAATTCCAAGAGATAATTGTCAGTGACCAGATAAGGATCTGAGTAGGAATGTGCCCCAGCCATTATAAGAAGCCTAGGGTAAATGCATAACAAAATGTGGTTTTGTTAATTTATTTGCATAATAAATTAATTATTTATGATAATAATTCATAATGTATTAGTAAATGTGCTATTGTGGAGTACTCTTTTAAAAGATAACATCTGTACAACAGGACGTACACTCTTGTTTTCTACTCAGGTTTGACATTTTGTAAAACAGCAATCTCTCTCTCTCTCTCTCTCACACACACACACACACACACAGAGAGAGAGAGAGAGAGAGAGAGGAGAGAGAGGGAGAGAAGACACAAACACTTTAAACAGAAGATGCTCTTGAGGAGACTCAGGAAGCACTTCAAGAAGCTGGGGGTTTCTCGTGAATTTGGCTAACTGCCTCACCTACTGTACGTACCCCTTGCTGTGCTCATATTGTCATGCCAGAAATAAACTACCCAAGGGGAACATGTGAGACTTGGGCCAAAGGCAGTTCCCACAGGAGCTGGGCTGAAGAATGCACTGCCACAGCAAAACCCTGGGATAACATGCTCATTTTTAATTCTTGGCTCTTCTTCCGTTTAGCTCTATCATTTATATTCCCTGACCCGGCAAAAGCAGTTGGTTCTGCAGTCTGATTAAAGGAACTGGGCATTTGATCTGTAATTGTTTTTCAATGGCTGTATCTTCTTCTGTGTTATTGCTTTACATGGCTTGCGTTTGTACAATATTGAAAATCAATAAAAGTACAAAAATATATTTTTTCCCCCTCCTCTTAAAAGTGAAACGATCTTGTTAGGATTCTGGTGCAGATGCTTTCCAGGGGCAGCCTCCTTCTCTCCTCCTGCCTTTCTTTCTTTCTTTTCCTTTCCTCCCTTCTTTTAAAAAACTGTACTTCAAGGAATAGGCCAAAGGTCTCGTGCCTTGTGGAAACAGTTACATTACACGTGCCTTTAGGGTTGCCACAATCTTTCCCTGTAACCTCTTGGTAACAGCTTCTTGGCTGAAGCCTGTAGCACAGCTGCAAACTCTTGCATGGCATCTCGCTGGAATCTCTGGTCTTTTGGAGCCGACGGGCACGGGTCAGGTTCCCAGAGACAGGGCATGCCATCACAAAATGGCTTCCGCAGCCAAACACTATTGCATACATATGCAGTGTGCTGTAAAACAAACTGTATCTGTAAAGAAAGTGCTGTAATTGTAAAAGAAATGTATACTCATTGTTACTAATCTTAAATACTGTCTTTCAGTTGTTGCAAGCTGCCTTGGCTCCTTTTAAAGAGAAAGGCAGGTTAAAAACAAAATAACCAAGAGACAAAGAAACAAAATATCAATCAAGCAAACATGCCTGGCTGTGTAGCCTGCATAATACAATTTTAAACTGCCCAGAGAGTGCTTCAAGCCCTATAAGGGGGTGTATAAGCGGCACACTTTGCTTCCCCTCCTTTCCCCACTCAGCAGGCACCGGTTGAATTTCTTCCTGTCGTGCAACTGGAGGGCTGCCAATAGGGATCTGGGGCCACAAGGACCTGGGTGGGTGGATGCCAGTGGTTTGTACTTTAAGCCCTCCTGGGGGAGCTATTTTTCCTGACAAAAAATGGCAGCACCTCCACCTGTGAGAGAAAAAAAATCACCTCAGGAGGAGATTCTGCTCTCCTCACAGCAGGGAGGACGGGCCTTGGAGGGGCCCTCTTCCCCAATTGGCCAGCCCACCTCAGCACTCCTCGCCATTGGCTCTTGGGGGTGCTTGTTTCAGGCTCACCTGGCTAAAAGGACAGCTCCCTCAGGCAGGTTACCTCAGAAGCCGCCAGGGCTGCTTGTTTCCCTTGGTTTCCCAGAGCAGCTAAACGGGGCTCTTGAACTGTAACAAACAGATTATGAGGATGAGAGGACAGTGTGTATGCACTTTAAATAAAAGATTGCCCTTTTTCAGAAATTTAAAATTTTAAGTGTGTCGTTCAAGGTGCCTTTTACCACATGCTGTGTTTTCATACTGAGAAAAGATGCCTTTCAAATTTTGTTTTAGCGGTTTAATTCACGGAAAAACATAGTATAACCTCATAACAACTCTGATTTGGGTCTCTTCCTGTGGAGAGTTTTTCTCACAACACATTTTTGTAAAAATAAAACCACATGCATAGACCCAAATTCAGTCCATGATGATGTAAATAAGAACATAAGTGTATAAGGAGAGGGACAAAGAAACAGGCACATAATTTCGAATTTATCTTAAGGAAGAGTTGGATAAAAATACAATTAATGGCATTTTCCAAAACTTCCTTAGTATAAGAACATCCACACTGGGTTCCCCTGTAGCCTGTTCTGGGCATTTTGAACACTTAAGAAAAAGAATATAAAATCTGTATTTTTGTGTCAAGGAATTTATATTTATATTAATGAGGGGAAAACCACTTTTTCAATTTTTTAATACATAAAACAGTTTAACATTTCCTTTTCATTTATTTCAGTACTTAAAATTACATATTCCCCTATCTGGCCTGATGAAGCTTGCACACTATTATGGAATTATACCTGGAGTTAACAAACATGTTAAAAGTCTACGGATTATCTCCCGTTCAAAACAAATTCTTATTACTTCTGATGCTAGGAGTAGGAAAACCCAACAATGGGCGTTAAAAGCTGAAGTGTCCCTCTGTCTTTCTCACACAGGACAGAGATTTTGCCCAGCTCAGTGGTGAAACATTAAGAAAGCAGGATTGATTCTACATCGACACTTAGTATCATATCATCATCATCATCATCATCATCATTTCTTTAAGACATCTTGATTCACACAAACTTTCAGAAATTGGACTTCAAAGACAGGCCATAAGGCAAAGCAATCTAATTTGAAAATTGCATGAAGGGAGCAAAGCTCTTCCCATGCACTCAGGCACTTCTGTCAATTAAGGAATTCCCTCTACTAATCACAGGCTATCTATAATGTTTATTTCTGCCCTTAGTCTAAGGCTTATGCTGGAAATTGTGTGATGTTAATGCAAAGAGAGATTTTTACCTGCTGAGATTACACCCCCAACACTTTGCAGCCTTGTGTGTGTGTGTGTGTGTGTGTGTGTGTGTGTGTGTGTGTGTGTGTGTGTGTGTGTGTGTGTGTGTGTGTGTGTGTGTGCAGTAAATAACATCCTGGTTTTCACATGGGTTATTTAGAATTACTGATGAAACTGCAGAAATGTCAATGCGGAGCAGGACAGCCAACCAGAAAACAATGTTCCAACCTTTGCCCTTTCCTTTTTCAATCGCCTTGCTATTGTCTTCAGGATGGGTGGGCCTTCTTGCCGCTTGTTATGCCTTTTTATGATCTAGGATTCTGATAATAATAACTTCACATTACATAAAGCAGATAGGAAGTATAGAATCAACCTACCTCCTTCATATAGTTTTTTTTTGGGGGGGGGGGAGGAAGAGAAACACAGACAGCAGAGTCTTAATAAAAGTGAGAAGAGAGTGGATGTCCCCCTAATCTGTGATGGAAATGGGACATTGAAAGGGCTCTGTGGACAAACAGAGACCAGAGTCTTCTCAAGGTAACTGAGCCTGTCCAAAAGCCCCATTAGGAAACAAACCAAAGGTGTGATTTTGGCTCTTGAGGAAAGGATGGAGAGGAAGTGGCCTGGTGTCTCTCCACCTTCCATCCAAGGGGCGCAGTTCTCTCTAGGCTTGGCCCCTGATTTGAGGACCACACATTGATGGATTTCAATAAGAGACAGAATGCTGTGATCCAGCCCTCTTTGGCCTGGAGAGACCTCGTTGGTTGGGAGACCCAGCTCTGCATTCGACAGTCCCAGAGAGACAGGCAAGATGTAACAAGTGGCAATGACCATAGCAGTTAAAACCACCCCCAGTGTTCAAATGAGAAACAAATGCTACGTCCTGATAAAAAGATCCTGGCTAAGGTGGTTGATGGGAATAATCGGGGCTTATCTCCCACCTTCTTTGCCTGCATTCTTACTGCACAGAAGACAATCTCTGTGATGAACCAGCAAAACCTATCAATTAGAGAAGGAGATGGCAGAGCTTGGGAGTTTCCTTCTGACCCTTTTGCTGTGATTTCTGAGCCAATACATGGAAAAAATATATCCAAGATGGAACCCTAATGCAAAGCCTTTCCCCTTCCACTCTGGTGCAGCACAGAGGACACATAGGGCTTGGGGCACCCACCCAATGGATGGGAGGTGGTACCACCCATTGCCTGCCCTTTCAACATGATACTGATCTGACAGGCAGTGTGAAACCTTGCCTGTGGGCATCTGTAAAGCTAGAAGAGGAAAGGATCTATTATTAATGGGAGAAATTGAGGTGACATCAGGGCTGGGGAAATAACATTAACCATGATTAGTACACATTACCAAGAGGCCCAAGAGTTACCTTTTGGATGCACAGAAACCACAGCAAAAGCCTCAGGCTCCAGGATCCTGTGTAATTGTGCAAATCCCTCATATCTGCTGATGAGCAACATCCATCCATTGAAGGAGGCCATAATGAAGGGATGGCTAATGGCAACTAACATTGCCAGAAGCATTCAGGATTCTGTGGCTTGTGCTCATTTTGCCCTGATTTGCTTATGGGGAGGAATATAAATCTGTCCATTATTAACTGTGGAATGGGTGACAAGCAGGGATGCAGAGGCCAAGAGAGAGATCACTGTGGAAGTCTCATGAATAAATGTAAGGAATGACAAAACCTCTTTGAACATTCTTTGGTATTTATACAGATTTGCCCAGCTTCCGGCTTCTGTCCTCAAGATTCCTTCTAGAAACTACACCACACCCAATGTCTGTGCATTGCTGACAGGCATCCACTAAACAGCAAACTGTTGTTGATCAATGCTTTAAGAAGAAAGGAAAGGGTTGTTGTGGGTCTTTCTGAATTTACAACTGCCATCATGAAGCAAGTGGGGGGAAGGGAATGCACAGAAAGGTTATGAAATGCTGGTCAAAATCTGTTTGTTTATAAATGTACAGGTTGTGAAACTGATTTCAGCCATGGCTCTCTGAAATGTCAAAAGAGTCACTGAACAATGGTTTGGATACCCAGAAGACCTAAAAGATCTGATTAGCACACAAACAGTATTATCTGCAATGCCAAGAGAACCCAGTTCCAGCATTCAAATAGGACTCAGCACAGCATTTTTAAAAACACCTGCTCACATTCCAAAACTGGCCCAAATGGGCGCAGTTACTTCTCATGGCACAAACCAGTATGGCTATCCATCAAATGTAGATTAAAAACAGTGGTTAAAAACCAAAGTAAGCCAAACGAAACAAGGCTACGCTTTGCCAGGCCTCACACTTGGGTTCTGAAATCTCAGAGAGCTGTACACAGGTGACAGGGCAAACTGCAAATACATCCTTGTGGCTTCAAGGGATGCCACTGAGACATGCTGAGGTAGACCTCTCTTTTCTCTCTCTCTCTCTTTCTCTTGTACGCTCTGGAATAACTGCAGCTCTGCTGCTGGGATTCACATATTGACCAAGCCTTTCAGTCACTTCTTTGACAGTCGTGCAGGCCGTAGGGTGGGGAAGCGAAAGGGCCAATGACCCTTTGGCTCTCCAACTATGCTTGGACCAAGACCCTGCTACAACTGCTTTGCTCATCCCCTTACCACGCGCTCTCAAAGAATATGGCTGACCCACTGAGCAACCATGACTCCCCAAATCTTCTTAACTATGCGGACAGCAAGGGGGAAAGCTCCACCCCTAGTTCTCGATGCGGGGGAAAATGTAGGTGAGCCCCCCCCCCCATTTGGCCTTGGCCTCTTCACCTTCCTTCTGTGCATGCAAGTCCTAGTAGGCAGCAATTGCAGCCTCCCCCCCCCCCCCCCCTCCAGCCCCAGTCAAAACCTCTCAAAAGCATTCTCCATGTCCTGGATGATGGTGGTGGCACGTCCTTCTTAAGCAGGTTCTCAAAGCCCCTGAGCCTGATAAATGCAGGTGCTCTTTTATTAATGGACAGGGACTGAGGCAAAAGTAGCAAGCTGGCCTAAATCCTTCAAGGGTTCCACGGAGAGCAGGGGTTTTTCTTCCTATTCTTCCTGTCCGTCCGCCTTTCGCCTCTAATCCTCGCCCAGGAACCTTCCTGAAACTTCTCTCAAGTGCCGCCTATCAAGTTCTGCTCTCAAATTGCCCCCAGAGCCCACTGGATATTCCTTCAGATGTCTAACAAGCATCGAACACAACTGAGGTTTAGAGAGACACAGAAATCAATACTGCGGCTTCCACCAGTCACGCTGAGGGATTAGCCATCCCAAGGAAAAACACAGACAGTTGAATAAGAGAATCATGACTCCGAATAACCTAAGAGGTTTATGAAGCCCAAAAGCAGGCCCCTGGCCTTGATAACCTCCAGTTGGCCCAGGGGAAAAAAAGGCAGGCTGAGAAAATATTCACTTATCTTTCTCCCCTTCTCCGTCAATGAGGGCAAGCACGAGACCTCTGAGGTCAACAACAGGCAGACCAGCACTACACCACCACAGAATGCCAGGAGCTGAATGACCATGTGCCACAGTACCCACGAGGAGACATGATGAGTCAGAGAAAGATTCAAGCTGCTGTTCTCCTTCTAGTCTGCATTTGGAATGGAAACAGACTTGATCCCCCTGATGGGTATTTACATTAGGGAAAGCATGAGCAGAAAGGCTAGATCTATTAATTCATATCATCCTTCCTTGTCATTCTGACTCTTATTGACAGACACACCATCAGAGAGAGCACATAAACCAAGACTTGATCGAGAGTAGCAAGAGAGACAGGGCTGTCCTAAGAGTGTCCCCGTATGTAGAACTTTGCCTCTCAAAGGTTGTGCTCCTGTTTGCATTTTCACTTGCTCTTAAATGGACAGTGAACTCCTGTTTTATTGTATTCTATTTTTAATTAAAACACTAGGTTAGGTATTTAGTTGTTTAAGCTGCCCCGCACAGAGCTTTGATTGCTGTTTTGGTTTTGTAATTGTAATTAGATTAATTGGACTACATTTAGGGTACTTTTAATTACGGGGAGAGGTCTGTCCTAAAAGGTGGCATAGAAACTACAGGTTTTCTCTCTTTGCCTAAGAAGCTCAACCATATTGCCTTTCATACCTTATATTTGCAATTTGCACCCTAGCATCTTTTCTAACAGCCTGTGCTGCCCTGGAAGGCTGCCATATTGTGGGACGTCTGTGGCAAGTGGAAGCAAAAGTTTTCTGTAAATAAGACGCGCCCACCATGTATTACATTTCTACACTTCCTCTTACCTAGAACAAGATGCTCGTGAGAGCTACCTGCCTTTGCAGCGTGGATTAAATTAACAGGAATTGTCTCCATACAGCTGAACACACGGCCCAGCAATTCCAGATGTAAGCCGATGCCTCCCTAATGATCAAGCCCGTTCAGAGAATAATGTGAAGTGGCTTAGCCACAGCCCAGGCGGGAAACATCCTCCACTATCAATTCTAGCCCTCTGTGTTTCTTTCTTTGGTTACGGCTTTCTCGAATCTAGCCACTCTGCTTCCCCTCTTGCCAAACGTATCTCACTGATGCTTGAGTGTTCTCCACCGCACTTAGGCTGCCCTGCATTACCATAACACCCTCCCTCCTCCTTATTTTGTGATTCATAATTTCTCACCCCTGGTCCTCTGGTACTGCTGTTAGGGACCCTGGGGAAGCACAGTGTCTGTCCAGTGCTAAGAGGCAGCAAAGAAATGTCTTTTCTTTCCGTAAACACAGTATTTGTGGTGAAACAGATGTGTATTCTCTACACGTCAGCATTACCCATGTTCTTGACCTAATTTCCCTTCTGTGTCTAGCACAAGGCACAATCTGGCAAGTAGGTGCTATACCTAATATCCCGATGTCTTCAAGTCTCCACATATAGATGGGTATCTCTGCGTATATGTGATCAAAGACATGCAATGGGAACCAGATGCAAGCCATGTTTCATGCGGCAGGCTGAAGAAAACAGCTGCCTGGGCACCCGAGGAGAAAGCTGATCCAGGTGTTTCTGAGCCTGTGCAGAGGCCTTCTTAAAGAACAGAGGAAAGTGTGGTACTGTGAAATAGTTTGAGATTTCATAGGGTAGGAATCTCATTCATTTCCCTTCACAGTGAAGGAACATTTCAGGGTATTTGGTGGAGAGCCAGAGGAGAGGTCTCCATTTGGTTTGTGTCCCCTCTTTGTAGGGCTGACCATTCCCAAGGTAAAAACAAACAAAAACAAACAGGAAGAGAAATCGGGGACCTTGGCATTGCCCAGTCACAGTCAGAAAAGAGCACCTGGAGAGCAAACCTGGCCAAGCGAGAGGCTGCATACTCACCATCCTCTCAGTGAAGATGCCTTGTCATTCTGTCCAAATTATAAAAATACATTTCTAAGGCCACGTCATTTCCCCAAATCGATGGTCCCCCTTTATCCTCATGGTAGCTGATGGGCAAGCAGCTAGACTTCCCTTCCAACAGGGCAGTCCCCTGAAAAAGAGGGTCTGTGGCACCCCACCAAGTGCTTGGCCTTTATGCGCAGCTGAAACTCTCCTTGAGAAGAGGCACAAGGCTGGCTTCAGAAGGCATGAGCCTGGCTCTGGGAGAGCCGGAAAAGGCCGCCTGCTTCTTTGCTGCGTGGCCCTGCTGGACCCGCTCTACCAGCCGCCGCCATAAATCTGCTCCACCTGATGGGAGATGGGCTTTTTAGGATGTCTCTGGGTGCTTTGAGGTAGCACATCTATGAACTCAGTGCCACAATAAATAACGCTACCTGCAATATGTCTTTGGGAACGTGGCGGCAGGCGCTGTCCTGCCATGAATTTTTATTCTTTTGCCGTCTGGAAGATGGATTCCAGCTACAGCACTTTCCCGCACTTGGTGTCAGATCTCTTTACCCCTTTGCCCCAGCCGAATGACAGGGACCACAAATAAAATAAAATAAAATAATAAAAAAGGCACAGAGGAGAAATGGCCAGAGACCAGAGGAAGAGCGAGGGGGCAGCCCTCCCTCTTTCCCTGTGCAGTTCCATGGAAGACAGCCACCTCCCCTAGTAGGCAGCAGAAAGAAAAGCGGGCAGCCGGTTGCATTTGGGGCCCTGCAGGAAGGAACGGCCCTGTGTCCACTAGTGGCTATGGTTGAAAGGAATCAGCCGAAGGGCTTCCTGATCTATAAGGGTTCAAAGGTTCAGATCTGAATCAGCCGAGGAGCTCTCGGAATTACCTGCACCAGGATCAGAGACTGCCTGGGAGCTCCCCAAAGGATGGAGGTCTGTGATCTACAACAATATGAACAGGGCGGGGGGGGGTAGGGTGGCAGGGGAATGCTAGAAGGCAAGCATGCTTCTTCCCAATGAAGCCCATGCACCTTTCACATCATGAAACGCAAGAAGGAGATCGTTGAGCTCAGCATCTGGTTTCGTGGGGCGGCCTGTCCGAAGCACAGAAGAAGGACATAAGGGCAGCCCTACCCTTCTGCTCCCCATTCCCAGAATCTTGCCTCTCGTGTCCCCTAGTGCACGCTGTCTGTACTACTGATGGTAGTCCTGTAATATCTAGCCATCCTGACTAGCAGCTACTGATATCGTTAGTCTCTGTTTAGGCAGCTATTAGTCTCTGTTTAGGTGGCTGAGTCCCAAACTCTATCTGCGCCTAGCTCTGCCCCTAGGAAACTGCAGGCATGACCCCGCCGTCTCCAGCAAGTGTCTGCTGCCGCTGGTAAGATCCCACTTCCTCCCCCATCTCTATATCATATCATGTGAGCTGTTTGAATGGAGCCAAACAGAATATTTTCTGAATGTAGCATGGGGTGCTCTTGGTGGGTGCCTGGTTCTTCTTTATACTTTATACCCACAGAACACCCACCCCACACAGTTGTAACCCAACTGAACCCACCCAACCACCCACCTGGCGGCACGGCTGGCTCCACAGCAGAGTGAGTAGAAGTGGAGGTGATTTACAAGGTCGTTGACAAATGCCTGTATTGATCGGGTATTAAAGTGTCTTGTGATTAATACAGCCTTCGAAGTAATTAGTGCAGAAGATCTCTTATATCTCAACATGTTTAAATAATGGATCTGTGAACACCCTGGCCCCCTGTCAATCAGGCAGACTCAGGCCAAGCACCTGTATCACCTGCTAGCTCCACTGGAAACTGGGCTTCCTGCCTGCACAAGAGCCACTTGAGAGAGAGAGAGAGAGAGAGAGAGAGAGAGAGAGAGAGAGAGAGAGAGAGAGAGAGAGAGAGAGAGAGAGAGAGAGAGAGAGAGAGAGAAACACAATGCTCCCCTAATTGCCCAGGGTGACCTATATGGAGAATGCTGGCAGTCATTAGGGTACAAGAGGGTGTAGGTGGCAGAGGGTCCAACACTCATGCCCAAGACTTCAAAATTCAGCACCAGTGGATCATCAGAGAGCTCTGACGATGAGAAACAGACCACTCTGGCTGTCATGTGCCCCCCCCCCCAAAAGGCCCAGTGCTCAGACCCTGGCCTCCAAAGTCTACATGAACCTCTGTCTAATTAAGGATTAAGCCAACTAAGGTTCCAGACTAGGTCTTCTCCATAAAGGGGTGCAGAGCCCTATAAAAAGTCATCCAGTGGCAGTACGTTCTACAGAGCAGCTGGTTTTCTTGTCGGGAAAGAATTTGCCCTCGGAAGAATCTGTCGATCTGCCCCTCCTCCCCATTTCAAAAGGAACAGGTTGAGGCAACAAATCAAGGAAAGTTAGGAATACAGGAACTTGCTTTGTATTGAACCAGGTCCTTGATCCATTGAGCTCCATCTTGCTAACTCTCGCTGACAGGGATTCAGCCATAATATTCCACACACGCACACCCCAGAATTATCTGGAGTTCCACTATATTCCCTGATGATCTCCCATCCAAATACTTTGTTCTCCCAACCCTGCTAAACAGCCCAAGGCCTGACCAAAACAGGGTACCCGGAGGACAGAAACCTATCATTTTTCCGAGAAAATGCATCCTGTAGAACTTGTGAAACATAAGATTCACAGAGCTTTTCTATGAGGCAGAGTCCATAGTTGCCTCTTCTCTTTCCCTCCCCAAATTTGCAAGGCTCACTGGACTTTCTCCACCTTTCTCTTTTGGGATTTATTTATGGCCAATGTATTAACTGTTGGCTCTAAGCCTTCCACTCCAATTTCCATCAGTTGCCTCTCTAAGTAAATGCCGTTTAAGTAACACAGAAAATGGCAGAAGAGTAGATGCTAGGATGCCGTTACACTCCGGAGAAATTAAGCCTCCTCGTCTTCAGCTGTCCAAGAGCATCTCTGATGAAAACGAGAAGATTTCATTACCCATGGGGTTACGGAGAGGTTAGTGACCAAAGAAAACCAAAGCACCTTGTGGTGTCTGTGACCCCAATGAGCCAAGGAAAAATGGGGTGGGGGCCCGGGGGGAGGAAGCAAAGGGACAGCATCAAAAACTAATCAAATTGCAGCCAGTAAATGAATCTTTTTTTGTTCTCAGGTGATGAATGATAGTGTAATAAAGAAAGGCTAATACGCAGTGCTGAAACAACTGTAAATAATCAGAACTGTTCTCAATCCCAGCCTCAGGTGCTTGCAAAGGGAACTCTTAATTCCCAGCCATTTATAAGAGGAATAAAATAGAAAGCCTCCATGGCCCTTGAGGAAAACATCAACAGAAATGAACGAGCCGGGGCCTAGAAAGTACAATCGGTGACCGGCACGATCCACTGCCTCCCACAACAGCCTGGGTAGCAGGGACTGCCCATTAAAAAGCCCCCCCCCTTGCATCCCCCCACCCAACACAAGGACAGAAGTAAAGTGTTTTCTTGCTGTTGTTGATCTGCTGAAGATTAAATGAACTAGTGATTGCCTGGGATGCTGCTGGAGCCATGGAAAAGAGATTCAGAGGAGATTCAGCCGAACCTCCTAGTTCTCTGGGTCAGCCATATGGCATAGGGCTCCTTGCCCTCTGAAGATGCCGGCCACAGAGTCTGGTGGGTGAAACATCAGGAAGAAAAAACTTCCAAAACATGGCCAAACAGCCCCCAAAAAAACTCACAACAGCTATCAGATGGCATAGTCTTTATGGCAACACACAGTCTTCATTGCTACACTTCGGTCTTTTTTTAGGCGGGGGGGTGGGGGGGGCTGTCCTGAGGAAATGAATTATTTGAGGATAGTGCCTGGAAATGCCTGATCTGCACCTTGCTTTCTCTGAACATTGTGCCAACACATCTCAAAAGAAAGGCTAGGCAGTGAAGAACAAGACATTTGCTCCACTGGAACGGATTCTGGGTTTAGGGGCAGCAGGCAAGCTATGGAAAGGCACCCTTGATGTTTGCCAAGGTCCTTTGAGGTCCTGGGAAGAGATCAGCCTTACGGCTGACCGGATGGGGCATCTCGCTTGTAACGTGCAAGACCCAGGAAGTCACCAGACCTTCAAGGTCTCTTAGCCTGAGAAGACCGTATGGGCCTTGGAGTGCAGCAATACATCTGCTTCGTCTAGGAGTACTTCAGAGGCTTGCCTAAGTCACAGAGAGGAAGGAGCGCCCCCCCCCAAAAAAAAGACCATCCTGCTTTTGACAATTAAGCAACCTCAAAGCAATTTTTGAAAATGTCAGTGTCTCATTTAGGAAAGGGATAAATAATGAATGGCGCATAATCACTGTCCTGTGCAGGCAGTACAACTTTGCGGCGTCGTTAGTAAACTAATGGTATAATATCCCTGTGTCACCGTTTAATTATATCCCGTAATTAGTTTCAGGAATGGGTTGCACAGTGTCAGCCCCCCTGAGCCAAACAAGAGGTAATGGAAGTTTCCAAGACCCTGCAGAATTCTGCCAGGGATGCAGTGCCAACAGGAAGGCCCCTGGGCTGAAAGGTGAGGGAAGAAGCAGAGCAGCTGCTGCCTAAGGCTGCAATCCGGCTCTTGAGTCACGCTCTGGGGCCATTTGCTTTCACTTACACTAGCTGAGCATGTGGCAGCGTGGCCTCCTCTTTGTGGGCCACCCATCAAAACACACACACACACACACACACACACACACAGCACATCACCATGCTATGTGTTTGTGAAGAGTCTGGAAGTTTAATGGGCAAGGCTCAGGCATGATGACCAGGGCAGAGAATAAAAGAGAACCCGGGGGCGGCGGCGGGGGGATTCTTTAGACACACAGTGTTGATTCTAGACTATAGTTACAAGAATTCTCCACCTGCCTGACTAGTGAAGGCGGTCTGGGCACAAGAAGGGCATTTGGAAGACCGTATTACAGAAGAACTGCTGGATAGCTCAGTGATCTGGTTCTCTGGTTGGCAGCTCCATTGCCCCACTGTGCTTCCTTGGCAAAAGGTGGACTATATGGTCCACAGGGTCCCTTCCAGCTTTGCAATTCTAAATGCTGATGCTGATGCTGATGATGTGAAACATCTAAATGAGGGTTATATCTTAAGTGGCTAGATAGCTCAGTGGTTTGGGAGCTGGGAGTTCAATTCCCTTGCTGTGCCTCCTTGGCAGGGGATGGACTAGATCAGTGGTTCTCCACCTGTGGGTCCCCAGATGTTACTGGACTGCAACTCCCAGAAATCCCTAGCCAGCTCAGGTAGTGATGAAGACTCCTGGGAGTTGCAGTCCAGGAACATCTGGGGACCCACAGGTGGAGAACCACTGGACTAGATGATCCATAAGGTCCTTTCCAGCTGCGCAGTTCTAAGATTCCTTCCTTCCTTCGTTCCTTCGTTCCTTCCTTCCTTCCTTCCTTCCTTCCTTCCTTCCTTCCTGCCTTCCTGCCTGCCTGCCTGCCTGCCTGCCTGCCTGCCTGCCTTCTAATTCAAGCTGCCTTCCCCAAACGAGTTCAAGGCTACATACATCTCTTCTCTCCATGTCCTTTTATCCCCACAAGAACCCTGTGATGTAGATCAATGTGAAACCAGAGAAAGAGAGAAAGAGCATGAGTGACTGAGTGACCAGCGAGGAGGACTATACTCCTTGGTCCAGCGCTCTGGCCAGCCCACCCTCCTGTCTTCCTTGATGCACTGCCAAGGGAGCAGGGTGACCCTTGTGCACTGCATGGGCGTCAGCTGGAGGGGAGGAAAGCACCGAGCCAAAGCTGAGCATCCGCCACACTTCCCAGCCAGAGCTGAGCCAGCGGAGGGAAGGCTGCCTCTGCCGGGGGCTGGGGGGGCACAAAGCATGCCGGGATCCGTGTTCAAAGCCCTCGCCTCAGCTTTCCTTGAAAGCGACTCGAGTGGGGGGTTGGCCTCTCTGTTTATACAGCAACGTGCAGGTTAAATGAAAAGCTACTTGGCAAGCAGGCTGATCCTCCTTTTGGAAGCCCTTCAGCAAATTTAACAAAAAGGGGGGAGGAGAAGGGGGGTAGAGAGAGAACCCAGGCTGGAGAAGTGGGGGGGGAGGGAGGGGAGAGGGTCCACTCCTCGGCCTGGCGTGTGGCAATCTGGCTGGTTGCTAGGGAGACGTGATGGCTTGTTCACATGGCAACATACCTTAGGCCTGCTATTAACATGAGAGCGTGGGAGGCTGTGCGGTGCAGGAGAAGACCCTCCGTTCGGGCTGCACATGCGGCGGCGAGCCTGCCTCGCCTGGTGCCTGGGGATGGAGTAGCCGATTCCGACCCCCATCCCTCTGTCTGGGAAGGAAGAGGCAGGAGCTGCATCCCTGCGTCGCGCCCTGCGTGGCTCTCCGGCCCCTCTGAACACTGGCACCTATCTTCTGCTTATATACCACCCCATACCACTACAAGTAGTCTCTGGGCAGTTTACAATTTTGATTACAGTGTGCAGGCTACACATTGCCCCCCCAGCAAGCTGGGTACTCATTTTACCGACCTCGGAAGGATGGAAGGCTGAGAGAACCTTGAGCCTGCTACCGGGGATTGATCTTCATCATGATTCAAATAAATACTAGCCATGCATCATCAAGGCAGTCCTGACTTATGGCCATCTTTTTCTGGGTTTTCCAGGCAGAGAGTTCTCCAAAGCAGCTTCCCTTTCTTCCTTCTTCTGGGGTGCCCTGGGACTGGGCAGCTTTTCCGGGGCCACCCAGGCTGGCTTTCCTCCTGAGAGACACAGCAGGGAATCCAACACCTAACCTTTGGCTCTGACACCAGAGACTTAAACCACTGAGAACTGTGTTCAAAAACATCCAGCTCACCCCAAACCTTTTTGGGGAGCATTCTTAATCCAAAGGGTTGAATGAGTCTGGAAATGGATCCTGTGCAGGAGGGTGGGGGGGCGTGTTTGGGTCCAGCAGGTAGTGTTCAAGAAGCATGCGAGCTCTGGAGAACAGAGAGCTCTCTGTCCAGCAGTTCATTACAGTGAGCAGGGAAGGAAAGGCGGGGAAGGGAAGGGGTTGATCTCAAGACTAAATGGAAGGGGGTCTTGGGAGATGCTGGAGGAAGAATCACACGGGGCTCTCAGGTTTCACCCAGGAACTGGAAAGATAGAACACGGACTCTCCCATATTGGGCAAAACAACAGCACAGGGGCATCAGAGTCACCCCAAAGACACCTGCATTTTTATCACACTTTCATGTGTGTAGCCATCGCCGAGGGTCTGGCCAAAGCAACAGGTACCCCCTTCAAAATCCCCCCCAGTCCTCCCCCCCCCCCGTCATGGCTTACCACCTTGTGTGCTTTCCCCATTTAATTAAAGCAATCCCTGTCCAGATGCCTTGACCAGCAGAGCCGGGCCTTCATTGTCATGCCAGCTGCTCCAGGAGAGACGGAGCCTTGCGCATACTAATTGGGGGGAAGGCAGTGATTCATCAGCCTCTGATACGGCTCCAGCATCTACAAGCACTTATGACATGTAATTGGTGGTGCCTAAGCAAGCCGGGCCACATTAAAAACCCTACAGATAGTCAGAGATAAAAATTAATGACTTTTGCTTTGTGTAATCCTGCATGCATTGGTGGGGAAAGGGAAAATCGGGGTGTACGGGCGTGCGGGGGGGGGGGGAATGGACTGGGGATTAATGGGCAAATCTAAGCAGACACAAAGGAACAAAGGTTTCCTTGCCATTGTTTACCTACCAAACAATAAGAAAACCCACAAGCGACAAGGTTTGCAAAAGGCAAGTGTGCATTTTTGGCATGAATGCCATTGGAAAGCTGCACACAGGAAGGAGCAGAATTTCCATAGTTGTGAATCTTGGCTGGAAGCCCTTCTGGAACCAAGGTGGACCCCCCCTTCTTATGTATCGCCTGCTAAAAGGGTAGGGGTGAGGAGCAAAATGGCCATGGGACCCTTGATTGGTTAGCCGGGATGGGATTTCAGTGGGGCTGGAACAGCAAGTGTGGGGGGGGTGCAGGGAGCTCTGGGCTGTAACAGGGAAGGGAACCCGGCGGGTGCCCTGCCCTGCTGCCATGCCTCTTCTCCTCCTTGGAAAGGAGCCCAAGAAGCAGGGAGGCAGCGGCAGCCTGGAGAGAACCAGAAAAGCCTTCTTTTAAACAAGATCAACAGACGCCAGAAATGCAAGGAGGTCTCAGGAGTCACAGTGGGTGACAGCACAGAGGACCTCCAGAGAAGTTCAGCCCCGTCACCCTGGTCTCTTACAAGGAGATGGCCTTATGGGTGTGTTTGTCGTGGGTGCCACTGGCTCAAATCCACACCCTCCTTTACCGTAATACAGGCCTGCCCAAAGTCCGGCCCGGGGGCCAAATCCGGCCCATCAGGCCATTCTGAGTGGCCCACGGCTGGCTGGCCCGCCCCTCCCTCCCCCTCCTTCGCTTATGGGTCAGTGGGTGGGGATTTCAGTGGGATGGCAGGGTCGGGGAGCAACCGGCCCCTGACACATTCTCAGCTACCAAATCTGACCCTCCTTACAAAAAGTTTGGGCACCCCTGCCGTAATATAAGTCAACCTTCTTTCTGGGATTTCCGTTAAGAATCAAGCAGGATGCCCCGATGCTCCATCTGCTGACCATTCCTTATTTCTTGGTATTCCCCCACCTCAGCCCCCTGGCCCTCCTTTGAGCTTTGAAAATGCCGTAGAAATTGGCCTCTTCTTTCAGGTTTTGGAGGCCCCATTCTTTGGAAGGTAAATCTCCAAATGGCAGCAGCCGGAGGGAGGGCATGCTGTACCCCAGTGGTTCTTAACCTGTGGGTCCCCAGATGTTCCTGGACTGCAACTCCCAGAAACCCCTTCCAGCACAGCGAGTGGTGGAGGCTTCTGGGAGTTGTAGTCCAGGAACATCTGCGGACCCACAGGTTGAGAACCACTGATGTTGCCCATGTGGAAACCTATGCCAGGACATGCTGTACCTTCGCTTTCCTGTTCAAAGGGTACCTGCCAGTTTGCACAGCAAATGCTGCAGGGTGTTTTCAGGTGAGCATTGCCTTCCATCCCTTGCAATTCAGACGCCATGGAGAAAGACCTTCTCCAATTATGAATCCTAGCCCTGAGAACTTCACCAGACTGTCCTTGCCTTTGTCTGTCAAAATCCTCACCACCAACAGTGTTATCATCAAAGGTGCTTATAGGACACTGTAAAAAAAATTAAGCTTAAAAAATAAAGAGAAAAGTCTTTAAAATGCTCTGATCACTAAAGAACAGTAACGCTCAATCACAACAATTATTGTTTCTATCTTTTTTAGCATGTTTTGAACACATGTAGTTTTGATTCTATACACTTATTTGGCAGGATTTCCCCTCAAAGCATAGATGAGTTGTGACAGCATGGTTAGAACTGGAATCAAGATAGCCATGCTGCTTTGGATGGCTCCTGGGATTCCAAAAGACAGCAAAAGGTGCGCGCGCGCGGCGGGGAGGGGGGCATT
Organism: Phrynocephalus guinanensis; assembly: GCA_037367245.1. Classification (NCBI taxonomy): domain Eukaryota; kingdom Metazoa; phylum Chordata; class Lepidosauria; order Squamata; family Agamidae; genus Phrynocephalus; species Phrynocephalus guinanensis. Next base: position 2,047,891 of record CM074746.1, on the reverse strand, counting down.
TCTGAGGAGGAAACTACTGCATTGGTTGGGCAGAATCTCTCCAAATCTCCCCAGGTATGTCTGATATGTATTTGAAACACAGCCGAGCTGTCAGGAGCAAGTCAGAAGGAGGCGATTTGGTTCAGGTGAAAGTACATTTTGGAACAGTCCAGTCAAATCGCATAATTCTGAAACCGGCCTCATCTAGCCGGCAAGACTCCCGCCAGCCTCTAAACAGGACAAATACCCCCAAGGGGTTTCTGATTTGGACCCTTCACAAGCTCAGTGAACGCCAGGAAGGCAGAGCTGAGACTGCTTGGAAGAGAATCTCATTGATATTGGCAGGCAGCTGAGCAGAAAGTCAGAGCTATCAGTTGTGTTTAAGCACAAGGGCTGTTCTACCATATTTGGCTAAAGAGGGCTCCCCCCAATCCCTCCCCCACCCCTGCTTCCTCTCGTTTTGGTTCCTCTCGCTAATTTCACATGTGCTGCTATGGCAGGAATATTTGCTCAGGGCTGACGATGAGAGAGGAAACCGTGGCTGTGGCCAGGGGCACCTGACGGAGTGAGTTCATTGACAACCAGCGCTGAGCAAAAGAGGATTAATTATGCTTTGTAGATTAAGAGGTTGCACACTCGGAAACCTTTGTATTCTGCAGGGGTTTGTGCAGAGCTGCTTGCACTCAACAACCAAAAGCAACTCGAAAACAAACCCCACCCACACAGGGGCCGGGATACTGTGGTTCTTAAGGAGGACCCATCCTCATCCTCCTCTTTCTCCCGGGGGGAGGGGGATTAACAAATACAAACGAGTCACTGTGGCTCTTTATTCATTCCAACCACTTTCTTGTTTTAGGCCCAGTTCCTCCTGACCATGCACAGGCCATGTATTCCCTCTTCACATCTGTAAACTAAGAACAGTGTCCCCGTTATTTACCTTTCCTTTATCTCACTGAGGTGGCAGGTGCCCTCACACACAATTTATTATGTTTCTGTCTGTGGGCACAACTGCTCATGTCTGCACGCACTTCACTAATTTATTCTTTGTGCCAGGAATGCCTCTGTCACACAACTGCTAAATGCAGATGATAATAAAATGCACCCTTTTTCCAAGAGTGGTCACGTGACATTAGATGCATAGTGACCACTCCCATGGTAGCATTTTTGAAGCTATTTTTGTATCCCCATTTGCCAAAAGCTCTGTTTTGAAAAGCTGTTTGCTGCAAAACGGGTGAAACCGGAAGAAGATGCGGCTTTTGGGAGTTCACACGACCTTTGCCTCGTATCAAAATGAGCATCAGCAAGTGAAGTAATTTGATCAAACCTCTAGCGGTGGTGCAGGAAGATGCACTTGAGATGCGCTTCAGGGGGCGTGGTCGAGAGGGGTGTTCAGAAGATGCAGCTGGCCATGGTGGCACAATCTTTAGTTGCAAATTTGGTAAAAGAAAAATGTGTGTTTAAATGGCCGTATATCATTGAGCTTCAGCAGTTTGGCAGATGCCCTGGACTGCCAGAAACATAAATAACTGGGAGACACCTGGAGCCCGGCCTGAACTCTCCCTAGAAGCAACATTGGCCAAACTGAGGCTATGGTACTCTGGGCCCGCCATAAGAAGCCAAGGCTCACGGGGAAAGGCAACCATGTTTGGGGGAAAGTGAAAGCAGCAGGAAAAGAAGGCGGCCACATAGAGGATGGGACCAGTAACCAAAGCCTCAGGCAAATACATATCAAAAAGGGTGCAAGGGAAAAAGCCTCAGGCTTGATCCTGCAAGAGGTGAAGAGGGCTGTTTTGGAGGCTCCTAAATCACAGGGTGGCTATCAATTGGCAGCAACCTAATGGCACAGAGAAGATGGCCGGACCATAGCGGTTTGACAGCACTCCAGCGATTACAGCTCCAGCTCAAGGAACTGTAGGCTTTGTTGTAACTGAGGGAACTGGAGTTCTATCTCAATATGGCATAAACAGCAGCAGCAGCAGCAGCAGCAATGGAATTCCTTAGGATGAACCCATGGGCGTTAAAAGTGGTATCAAACCAGTATAATCATCTATTTATATGTTCCCGTTCCTTTCTCCAGCCCGAGCCTTGAGGCACATCAGGTCCTTTTCTGCAAGGAGTGTTTCCCTTCCTTGCCTTGGAGGGGAAGCAACCAGTAGAAAGAGCAGATCCTATCTGGAGTTGGAGTGGAGAGCCCAGGAGGAGCTCCCTGGCTTATAGTGATGATTAACTCTTGAGCTTCTCCGTTCAGCTGCAGTGGGAGAGGACATTATTCCACAAGACAAAGTGGGCGAAGAGAGGGCACTTCCCCCCTCATTGGCAACCCGTGAAGTACAGTTGGCAGAGAAAGATATGCCACTTCTGGGCACTACAGCACCAAGCTGCTCTTCAGAACAAGACAAAGGACTTGGCAGAGAAATGGGCTGGCAAAACTCAGCAGAGTCCCTAAAAAGACAGCCCTCTTGATGGAAACAGCGGCTGCTGGTGGTGCTGGCGGCGGCGGCGGCGGCGGCGGCGGCGGCAGCAGCATTAAGTGTTAACTGTCCAGGAATAGCTAAAAACAGCACACTAAATGGTAATCACTAGGTAACAGTCTCCGACAGATAGGAAAAAAAAGGGGGGGGCACCCAGGAGTAGCTATCTTTAAAGAGAACAAGCAGATCGGAGTAATCCAATTTAGGGGAGATAAGAGCATGCTGGTAGCCCTGTCCTTTAACTGGACAAACGCCTTCGTTCAAGTGTCAACCCCAATCCTGGAGAGGTCACCGCAATGGTCCTGAAGCCTAATATACTCCAGAATTGGCTGAGTGGATTTCCGAACAAACATGCTGGCCCAACAGAATTGATTTCAAGCAGGCCACTTCGGTCCCTAACGTAATTATGCTGCAGTGAGTCAGTCTGTGGCAGGCCCTGCATTTAAAGCTGCTGGTCAGCCAAAAGAAGAGGTTACTGTCATGGCCTCCACAGCTCCTCTGTCTGTGCTTGGCTGGCTCAAAGAGCAATGAAACCTCTCCTACGCTTTATTCCTTGAACCAGAGGGAGAATGTCTCACTGTGCTAGGCTGCATGGAAGCGGACTGGAAGAGGGAGCCTCCCCCACCCCCAAGGGATGCCTTAGGAGAGAAAGGTATCCTCAAGCCAAAACTAGATGCCCCCCCACCATCAGCTCTGGCAACCATTTTTCTAGGTTCCCTAGATATGGAGTAATCAGAAATGTTTCACCACTCCCCCTTTTCTGGACTGTGTAGCTTGCCTAAGATTACACAGACTGGCTCCTCTCCAAGGCACCGTGGAGAAGCGAACTCCCAGCCCCTGATGGCCCACCTCCCAGCTGAGCTACCTCAAGCCGGCCAAAGGAGAATGCAGTTCATCACCAGGAAATGCATGCAGCAGATCTGGGCTGCAGCAGAACTGGCCACTTTCCTTGGAGAAATCTAACCAAACACTTGGCCATCACAAAGAAATAACTGGTGCCCACTGCAGTGAAGGGGATGGAAAGTAGAACACCCAATAGTGGACAGAGGATGGGGGGGGGGGAAAGCTGGTGTTAGCCCCCCCCCACATACACACATCACATGCAGAATTGCAAGTAAGCTTTCATGCATTTCAAACTTCACAAGAACACCCTCCCCATTCTTCCTCTATAATAAGGAGACAGGCAGGAGCAGCCTGATGGAGACAACCTCTCAGCCAGCCACCTCTTCCAAAAGGGTGCCACAGCAGCTGCCTTTCCCTAGCCGGATTTTTGACCTATGGCATCCCTTTGCTAAAAACAAGGCCAGCCAAAAGAGTTCTGTTTCTTCTGTACTCTTCTCCAAAAAGATACAATCCATACCACAAATAAAAGCTTTCCATAAAAAGCTGTCCATGTCAGAAAATGAGACATCCCACCATAGTCCCTCTTCTGTCGTTGGTCACTTTGGTTCTTCTCTTTATTCCTGCAGCACCCCAAACAGCCTCTTGGCTATGGATACTCGTTCCCCATCACCTGCCTCTTCCCCAAAGCTGGAGCAAGCCAGGTCAGATCCAAGCTATATTTTTCAGCCTCCAATTAGCAGGCTACAATTCATCACCCCAAATATCTCCTGGCAGCAGAGCCAGAATTCCATCCTCACGCCTGGTAAATCGGTCTTCATTTAAAACCTTCTCTCTTAGCCCTAAATGGAAATCAATTCTGCAAGTTTAGCAAATAGTTAATTACTCCACAAAGAGGATTGATTGGCCTTTGATCACCAGAAAGCTCTGTAGTGCTATTAGTCTCTTTCATCTGTGATTAAACCACAGAGAGAAAGAAACAAAAACTAAATTAGGCCTCTCTGGTTACCCTACAAATATTTAATGACTGGATAATCTCTGAGAGGTGTGAGCAGGAGATGCCCATCCCATGAGAACTGGCTTCCTGTTCAACCTTGAACCTGAAGCGCATCTCCAAGGGGAGAGATTCAGAGGAAGCCTGGCAGGAAACCTCCCGAGGGTTTAGGACGCCTTTCCTCTTGGCTGTCCAGCAATCCTTCCACCTCTCTCAACAGCCAACAAATTTCCCCGGAGACTGCAGCAGAGCAAACGTTCTCGTGGCCATTGTGAAGGCCTTTCCCAGTGGTCTTTTCTTCTTTCTACACTCCCCTTGGTTGTCCCAAGGCACCAGGTGTTTTCACCGTCAGGAGACTGCCTGATCCTGACTCAATCGGTTGATCCACCTAGCCCAGGATCCTCAACTCTGACTGGAAGAAACAACCAAGATACTTCTGGTGCCTTAAACCAGGGATGTTGGGAAGGCCGTGGCTCTGAGTCCCAAGTTTGAGTTCAAGTCTTTGGTAGCAAGTCCAAGTCTGAGTCTTTGGCACCAAGTCCTGAGTCCAAGTCTGAATCTTTGGCACCAAGTTTCATGTCCCGCTCCCAAGTCTGAATCCCTACAAAAACACAGGCTTTTCCGCCAGAAAAAGAAAAAGAAGGGTGAGTGGGATCCAACTCTTGAGTGGAGTTCAAATCATTGAAAAAAGACACCCCAAGTTGAAACTCTGGTATGACTTAAGTCCAAATTGACAGCGAGTCTCACGACTTGAATCCCTTGCCTTGCCTTCAAGACATCCCTTGCTATTGGCATATGGTTTCATGAGTTTCATTGGCATAAACCTTCTTCCTCCAGTCTTCTTCTTCGGATGCACAAAGTCCATAAAAAGGTTCTGCTTTAAGGAACCCCAAGGCTCTGTCTGGTTTTTGCCACAATGGTCTAGCCCGGTTACACTCCCAGAAACTTCTGGCTGGCTGTGAGTCTTCAGGAGGCCATGAGAGGCAGCCATGTTTCCCATTTCCCATTTTGTTCTCAGTAGCCTCCTTCTAGACCTTTCTCAAGGACTACGGGGGCCCTACACTTGGCAAATGGGCTTCCTAGCCCTTCCAACTCTCAGTGCTGATTCAAGTCAGGCCAAGGCTGTTGTTTGCTCCCTGGGACTTTCTGATCTCATGGAAGATGTGACAATAGTTTAAAGACTTATCTGATCTGCTAAATTCAATGGCATTTTTTTAAAATAAGGAGGGAAGCAGAGCTCTTAAAACCAACACGCTAAACATGAAAGTGGCATCTCGTTTCTCTAATTCAAAGTGAGACATTTCCCCTCTCAGAAGCAACACATCTATCGCTAATTATGCCATTAGTTTATTATGAGTGATTTGCAGAAAATAAAAGTATTTGAATCTGAACAAATGTCTGCTAAATAAAGGAAATAATTTGAATGCTATGGATAAATATGACCACAGTATCTTTTTAAGCTGGAATTTGCTGAAGGGGACTGAAGCCAACTGTTTTCAGACATTAATAGGGATTTTGGGTTGCACAGAAGCCGTGGAAAAACGGAGAACAAGCTTCTTTAGTTACTTGCAGTTGCATTAGAGATTTGGGGAGGCAGCGAAACCACCATTCAAAATAATGCATGTGGAGTTGCCTCCCATATCATGTTTCTCGTGTTCATTTTGTTTATACAGTTCAAAAAATAACTTATGGTCATTGAAATTATCGTCATCATAACATACAGTAAATAACTTACTATCATTGGAATTACTGTAATTGAAATTACTTTCATTAAAATTATTGTAAATGATTATTGTCATTATTCACCACACCATTAATATAACTTGTTGCACTCCTCCTGGACCTCTAGCCACCCTTCAGATTGTCCCTGTGAAATTAGGACATGGGGTCCTTGCGTAGAAGACTCCTGATAGAGTCTCCTGTCCTAAACCTGTGGGGCACTGGAAGCTTCAGCAAACACATACCCTCAAACAGGAACAGTAGAGGGAAGGCTGAGCAGATGAGATGGACTTACTGGCCATATGTCTCGTAGCCAGCTTGTGATCTTCTAGTCTGACTCTAGGACAAGTCCAAAGATCCTTCTGTCATTTAGCATCCCTGTACCAGGTGTCCCTGTCCCCCCACTTTGGTACTGCACGTTTGGTTTCTCTTTTCCTAGGTGTAGTACTTGGAACTTATCCCTGCCTGAATTTCATTCTGTGTTGTTGTTTTTTTATCCCAGTGGTCAAGCCTATCCCGATCCTTTAGGATTTTGTTTCTATCTCCCAGGGTATGAGCGGTTCCACCCAATTTTGTGACATCTGCAAATCTGATTGGCAATCACTGCAACGTTAGCCCTGCAAATCCAAAAGGACCCTAGTAGCTGCCTCAGGAGACAACCGCGAATGGCTTCTCTGGGCCCTAAACTTTTTTTTGTAACTGGAACCGTTCCAAAGGTGTTTGAGGAGAAGAGCAGAAAATCTGTTCTTCCATGTTTTAGAGCTGCTCCTGCTTCTGGTGACTCCTGCGCACCATCAGCCCCACAGCAGCCATTCAGACCCATCTGGGGGTTGGAGAGACGGAAACCTCATTAAAGAACACCCCTCCATGCATACACACAAAAAGGGCTCAATGAGGTCTCATTTCATTGTAATGAGCTCCAATTGAACAGGATCATTATTTCTGACATTAAAGGCCCATGAATCATGTCACACATGCCTGGGGGCTATTTTCTTCCATGCCCTCTCATGCCAGAGATAACAAGCTGCAGAGGAGGGACGGGCAGCCTAGGGTGGTGGCGGCAACGCGGCCCCATCCAAACAGGAATTTCACCCTCGACTGGAAGGCTCCCTTCCAGCTTTCGGGTATCATCTCCTCTCCTCAAAGAGGAAGCCTTTCCATTGCCAACAACAGCAGGATGATTAAGGCAGCTTACCCGCGATCTGATTTGTTGCAAGCCAATTAACTCTCTTGTTGTTAACCAATTAACCGTCTGGCTAAAAGGAAGCATTTGGCCGTGCTTTCCGAGGCCCATGGACTCTGGTGAAAGGCATCTCTCCAATACGCCTGTTTCGTTCCTCTAGGAAACTTTGAATTTGCCTGTGTTGTTTTTTCAAATTGCCCTACCCCTAACACACACACACACACACACACACACACACACACACACACACACACACACACACACACACACACACACACACACACACACACACACACACACACACACACACAAACGCAGCAACTGCCTATTCAGACAGCAAATGTTGCTAAATGTATTTGTGTTGTGGAGTCAATGGGAAGCAGCAGAACATCAATAGATCTGCTTAGATAAGGAGTTCTCAAACTGTATTATGGTGAGCCTCATTTCCCGGGGGAGGGAGGGAGGGGGGAGGCAATTCTCCAAACAGGAACAAAGAGACCCACAGAGAAAGAGATGTCAATGGCCTTCCGAACCCACCTTGGAGCCACTGCTTCTTTGGTAGCTCCTCCTCTTCTTCCTCAGATCTTCCACGTGGGTAAGCTCAATGGCAGAGCTAGCTTTTAGGGGGCACCTCCTTCCCGCTCCTCCCCTCCACTGCTGTTCTCCAGGAATACCAGTCTGGCTGTCGATTCCAGGCCTCTGCTTTTCAGCCATTTAGGCATATGTTGCTTTTTAAAGTCTAAGCACACTGGAAAATCACATGTCCATCAGATTCATTTGCTGGCTGAAATGTGAATACTGTACATCCTGCACCCTGTGTGCCCCTGACCTTCTGTGGTTTGAACCTAAACTGTGTTGGGCCTGCTTAATGTTTGCATGGAGGATGACCATGGAATACCAAGAGGAGGAAGAAATCCTACTTGGACCCTCTGGAGAGCCGTGGCTGCCACTCAGAGTCAGCTACAGTGGACTACAAGGCCCAAGATTCTCACTCAGTATCAGTTAGGTTCTTAAATGCCCATGTCTTCAAGAAAGGGCTGTAGCTCAATGGCAGAGACCCCGCTGTCCTCCAGAATGTCCCAAGCTCAATCTTGGCAGAATCTGACCTGATAAAATCAGCCCAGATGGACCAAGGGCTGGACTCAATAGAGATCAGTTCCTTTGGTTCTAAACTTAGCCTAGATATACCAAGGGCTGGACTCAATAGAGATCAGTTCCCTTGGTTCTTTTGTAATGTTGGAAGGAAGGAAGGAAGGAAGGAAGGAAGGAAGGAAGGAAGGAAGGAAGGAAGGAAGGAAAAGAAGAAATGGGTGGAATTTGCATGCTCTCCATCACTCCATTTCCTGAGTCACACTCACTTATTATGCTCTCTAGTGCAGGTCTTCCTGGTCTAAGACCAACTCATAGATGGTGCTGTTCAGAAGTAGAGTCCAAAGCACTTAGAAGGCATGAGGTTGAGGTGTGTATGTGTGCTTGAGCCTCTCTCTGTGTGCAGTGTGCTGTCAAGTTGCTTCCAACTTTTGGCAACCTTAAAAGGCTTTGGAAGGCTTGTGAGCCACTGTCCTCCAGGATGTTTCCATGACTGAGTGGAGATTGGAACCCAGGTCCGCTGAGTCCAGTGCTCTAACCACTAGGCCACACTGCCTCCCAGCCAATGTTTCTCCACAGTGTAGGGGCGATGTCTTTTTAAACTTCAGGCTTTGGCCCATAGCTGGCAGTTGGAAAAGACAGCTGTGCCCCAGAACTGACCAGATGGCCTTGGCCTCGGTCCTGCGGCACTCCCATCCTGGAAGCCAGTCAGTTTAAAGGATGAGCCTTCCTGCCTAGGCAGAGCAGCCCCTTCTCCTACAAAAGGCTTCCGCGGCTGTTCTCTCTGCAGAGAAGCTGGCTGCTCCCCCACTGCAGCCCTCCTTGCTATCTAACCTCTTCTGAATTATGTCAACCGCTTTGATTTCATCGACTCTGAAATGCATTTTCATAAATGTGCCAATGAGTTGATTTGTTTATTCTGGGGTATTGACAAGCTGTAATACACTGTGACTGGAGCACCCAGTCTGCCTCCCGCCCAGCTTGAAGAGGCTCTGACTACCTAGCCATGGCTTCAGCGGGCCAGGAACACGCTCTGGGGTCTATGTAAGTGGCCTCCACGGCCGCCCCTGACTCAGGAGCCCCCTCCCGTTAATTTGGGAGCGGGTAGCGTGGTTTCCATGGTACTGTGTTGTGCCATTTCATAGAACTTGGGAACCATCATCTTGGAACTGAAGAAGAACTGAAAAGGACTCATTAAGTCCAGGCCCTCTCAAGGAGGCCCCGGGGGGGGGGGGAATTGAACTCCCACCCTCTGGCCCCACAGCTGGAGACCTCAACCACTGAGTTATCCAGCACTTCCTAATAAACCAACACAACTAACATAGCCTAGTTCAGGGGTCTGCAACCCGCGGCTCCGGAGCCGCATGCGGCTCTTTGGAACCTTTGCCGTGGCTCCGGGAGGTGACTGTGACAGGTTCGCCGCTCCGCTCCACACTGCCCACCCGGTGATGTTGCAATGGTTTTGCGGCTCCCAGTTTTTTTTCCCCCGTCGGAAACGGGTCCAAGTGGCTCTTTCTGTCTTAAAGGTTGCAGACCCCTGGCCTAGTTCCTTTGGTAGGTAATGAGGGTCTAATAGAGAGGGCTATTTCAAAAGTGTGATGCAGAATCAAAACTAATTCACAGGGGTAACAAATAGATTTTTTTCTAGTCTTTTCCATGACTTTCTTTACATTTTTAGAAGCATCCTGGCAGGGTTTTTTTCACCTTTCTCTTATCAGTCCTTCAGAATTTCCCCCCTTCAAGTAATGGAAAATAACAGGGCAGTAACTTGTGATACGACAAGCAGCACAATGAGGTGTTTTCCCAACAGAGTAAAGAATATGGTTCATTTCCCAAACATTCTAGCAAAGTAATGGGGAAAATTACTTCTAAAAAAAATAATCTGGATTTGGCCACTAGTGGTAACATGTGAATGGTCCAGGGGATGATGGAGCAAAAAAGCCAAGCTGTGGGGAAGTCTGGTGAGGGACTGGGTTTCCGGGAAAATCAGAAGTGCCCACGCTGGCTTTGGGAGTGTGGGTGTTGTAGTCCATTTCCCACTGCAGGGTTCTGTAGCGCTTGGATAGGGAAAGGTGCCCCAACTGAGCTATAGGATGGAAGCAAACTCCTGGGGATAAGGGGTAGCAGAAGCATGAACACAGGGATCTGGGCTCGAGAACTCTGGCTGGAGAGGTCCCTTTCTCTGGTTTAACCCCACAGGTGGTGGCAGGGCAGGGGCTCCTGCCACAGCCACCAGCATCCTGCCCTGAGAAGGGCACCCTGGCCAAGAACTCACTCCGCCTCGCCCCATCATCCCCCCCTCCACGTCCATCCCTGCTTCTGTGACAGGAAGCGCTTCCAGAAGCCACTGCTTGGCGACTGCCCTCAAAAGCATCCACTGCTCTATTTGCATATGCAAAACAACTTGAGTCTGATTCCCTCAAGGGATGTTAAGTGGCATCCATATGGCAACATGCGGCTTCTGCCACATTCGGTATTAATCGTCCTCGTTTAGAGAGTGTTTTGTGATCATTATCTCATTAATCCCCACAACATCTCTGCCAGGCAAGTAGGTCAGCTTTCTCATGCCCATTTACATGGGGGGGGGGGGGGGTTGGTGGCGATGGTGGCAGAGGGAGGGGGGGAAGGAAGGGGGGAGCGGAGGCCGCAAGGGAACCATGACTCATGCCAGGCAGAGGAGTCCACGGGTGAATGAGCTGGACTTTCTGTCCTGCCCTCCCCATCTGGGGCTGCGCTGACACTGAGCAAGTGGAAGCCCGGCCCGGATCTACCAGCAGAGAGGCAGGGAGGTGGACAGCCACGCAGCTTGGCTGGCAGGCGGAACGTTATCCCCGAGCAAACTCTGCCCCAATCAACCTGTTTCCAAATTAAGCATCCCAGCGGTTGCATGCTGGTAAAGGCAGCAGAACTCCACTTTCTGTGTCCACGTCCTCTATGCAAGCCCCACTGCCGCCACCACCGCAAATGGTGTGTGTGTGTGTGTGTGTGTGTGTGTGTGTGTGTGTGTGTGTGTGTGTGTGTGTGTGTGTGTTGTGTGTGATTGATTTAGGGGGCATGCCGAATGCTGAAAGCACCCTTCCAGAGAATGGGGGGGGCAATTGGTATCTTTCCCTCTAATTGGTTTGTTTGTGTGGAGTGAGCAGGGCCGCTCCGGCAGAAGAGGCTGTGGAGGGAAGGAGTGATGGGCGGTAAAAACGGGGGCCGAGGCAGTATTCCTGCCTGATGAGGTGGAGGGAAATGGTTAGTAACTCAGGCTGGTCCCTCAGGGGTTCATTAAGTGACTGGTCGTCCACTATATCCTGTCACTTCTGACCTGGAAACATTAACATGAAGGAGGCCAGGTTTGCAATACGGATGGGCCTCTCTCTCTCTCTCTCTCTCTCTCTCTCTCTCTCTCTCTCTCTCTCTCTCTCTCTCAGGTGCACTCCGTCTCCTGGAGTGCTCCCAGTGAGGGGTGAGCAGCCAAGAGGCTATGAACAATTATAAAGGAAGCGTATGCCTCATTCTCAGCTACATGACTGCATATCCTTCTTTGGGTCTTGCTTCTTGCCTCACTGAAAGGGCACGGCCCTCCGAGTACAGGATATCTGCTGGCATCAGGTTGCCCATCTAACATCCACAGCATCTTGGGAGGAAACTCAGCCGTGGGCACACAGACCACCTGGGCACAGTCTTCCTCACTTAGGTGAAAGGTACTGCCATTCAGTTCACACTATGAAAACTTTGCATCTCTTCAGATAGATGCAAAGTTTGGTCCCACCCACCGCCCCCCCCCTTTTTTTTTACAGTGTTGCATGCTCTCCTTTTTGGTGATGTGTAAGAGGCCACTGAGTTGTGAGTCATGAGGATGCAGCTAGGAGCTGCTCCTGAACTGATCCTGGTAGAGGCCCTCTAAAACCCTTCCCTTCGTCTGACACAACTGTACACAAACATGGGACTCCTCGACCAGTAAGCGGAGGCCTGAAAGATGTTTCCAAAAGGCACTTGATGGAAATAATCCCCGGGGCTAGAGCTTTTACTAATCCCAGTGGGAAATCTGAGTTCTTCATTCAATCTACGGATTAGGCCAGGGAGGAGCCCTCTTCCATGTTACGCTCTGGATCTGGCCTGGTTGTGTTTTTCCATGATCCTGCACACAAGCTGCCTTTCGGCCACCTTGTTGACACGCACTGCGTTGCATTCTGTTTGGGCTGATGGGTGGATGCCTTGCCATTTGCCCAGTCCATTTACAACTGGTTTTTTTTTTTTAAAAAAAAAACCTCTGGTCAAGAGCAGTGGGAGCTTGAGTGCGGTTGTGTGCTGCCACCGCTGCCGCCACCACCCCTGTCCTCACCTCTGCCATTCCTGGGGTTAAATGGCAGCTCCTGGAGCCCGAAGCTCCAGATTTCTTCCAGCAGAACTCCTCCTAAGACCCTATTTTAGCTTTGACAAAGCTCATCCGCTCCCTCCTCACCCAGAGGCGTAGCCAGGATTTGGAGCACCTGGGGACGAACTTCGTTTTTGTGCCCTTAGGGGAAGGAGGACTGCTGGGCGGTGGGAGGGTACAGGGCTTCGTCCTCCTGCTCCCGCTCCAGGTGCCCCCAGATGGCTGCGCTCGGGGGAAGATGTCCCCTTCTTTGCCCCCCCCCCCGATACACCCCAGTCCTCACCCCAGTGGCCCCACTCCAGCAGAACTCTCATGCTCAAGTGAAGGTGTCCTACTTATTTATTTGAATTCCCCACCCCCGTCTATCTCTTACAAAGGGACCCAAGGCAGCTTATATCACTGAAAACACACTCAAAGCTAAAAACAGTAAATTATTCAAGTATTTTTTTAAAAAAAATGAATGATACAACATTAAAATGTATTTCATTCTGTTGTCCTGACCATGCCATTTTTATGATTGTTTTATTTTATGTGTTTCGTCTTGTTTGGGTTTCATATTGCTAATGGCCCAGAATGGTGGTGTGCCCACATGGGGCACTAAATAAGTAAATAAGTAAAGGGATAGTTAGGGAGACACTGTGCCGGACACTGCGCTGTCCGTTGCTTGCCAGGTCCATTGCCAGGCCGACCCTCCCGTCCCCGGCCCTCCGATATTTGCAGACACCGATCTCCCGGCACTTGTCTCTCTGCCAAGCTACACATATTTAGCCCCTTTAATCTTTCCTCATAAATCAATCCCTTCGGTCTCTTAATCCCTTTTGTTGCTTTCCTCTAATCTCCCTCCTGTTTATCAATATCTCCTCAGAGCCGAGGGGACCAGAAGTAAACCAAAGAGGTTTGGAAGGTGCAGCCGCTGCTTTTAGAGGGGATCGTCTCTTTCCCTCGCCTCCAGACCTCGACTTGGAGCACTCGGACCCAGCCGCCAGCTTTGTAGGTCTCACTACGCACCCTCCAGCTCTGCTAGTCCATTTGGGGACATCTCCCCTGCAGAGGCAGGTTCGCTGTCTCCCCCTGCCCCCATTGCAACCGAGGGGCCCAACGGTCCCAGGCCTCTCCAGGGGCCAAGAGCCAACTTTCACATAATGTTAACCCTTGAGACCTCTGACCTTAGCACCGGGTTGTCTCCATGTCTGACGGACATGACGGTATCTCCTGAATTTTGCAGCCCTTACCATTTTTTTAAAAAATCAACCAAACAAACACCTGGATTGGACATCTGATCTGATCAGCTCAGGCCCCCTCCTGGATCACCAAACCTTCTCCTTTCCAGTTGATGCTCAAGGAATCCACCGCCAAGAATATTAGAGGCAAGCCTTCCCCCATAAAACAAAAACTGGAAAGGAGGAGGAGGAGGAGGAGGGAGAGACAGGTTAAGCTGCCTTTAATCTTTAATTCATGCCCACAGATGCTTCCCAGCACATGGCCGAAAGAGAAAGACACTCCCCAGTCAGCGGGTTGCAGGGACTCCGCCTGACCTTCGCTTTCAAAGCGAGCTGCACAGCCTGGGGATCGGCAGAAATGGCCTTCCATTGCCCTCTCCCTGGCTCTTGATGGCAAGAAATGCACTGCTTTTATCCAGCCCCCCCCACGCCCCCACGCATCCACTCCCGCCTTGTCAGCCCCAGAGGCTTCGTTAAAACAAAAAACAGCTGAGTAAAAGCCCCCCCTCCTCTCTCAGGCGCTCACTCGCTCCTGGAAAGAAAGAAAGAAAGAAAGAAAGAAAGAAAGAAAGAAAGAAAGAAAGAAAGAAAGAAAGAAAGAAAGAAAGAAAGAAAGAAAGAAAGAAAGAAAGAAAGAAAGAAAGAAAGAAAGAAAGAAAGAAAGAAAGAAAGAAAGAAAAAGGGAGGGAGGGAGAATGAGAAGGTTTCGGACAGAGAAAGGGCTGCAAGAGGGCAGGCGCTGAGGCCTAAAAGCCAGCAAATTAAGCGGCTCTTTCTGCCTGAATGGCAGAATTTGGCCTGGGCCAAAAATAACGCTTGCTCTTTCCAAGCTCCCACAGGCTTGGGCAGCGCTAAGCTCCCCTCGAACGGAATGGGGGAAGCGGGAATACGTGTCTTTTGTTGTGCTTCGCCTGCGAAGGCCAAGGGGAAGCCATCTCTCCGCAGGGCATAGGCGGGCGAGGGTGTGCCGGTCCAGGAGGCACCAGGGGCCCCTTTGCAAAGGTATTCTGCAGCCACTCTCGCGGTGGGCGGCCAAGGGACAAAAAGACGCGGCTGGGAGGCTCCTCATTATGCCACGGGCTCAAAAGCAAGCACGGGGTTCAAGAGGGGACGCCATGCATCTCAAGAGGAAGGCTGCGGCCACCAAAGTGCCTGCCCTGTAACACTTGTTAGTTTTAAACCTTGCCCCAAAAGACAGAACACGGGTACTTCCTGGGAATAGGGAGCTAGTAGGTGTGTTTGTGTGCATACGCTCATGCTTGGATGTGCAATGACTGTGGCTGAATCAAACCCAACAGGAATACATTACAGAGGATGGGAAAGGAAGCTGGAAGAAACAGGTAGGGAATGGTGATTAAATCACTGTATGTGTGTGTGTGTGAGAGAGAGGGGGGGAGAGAGAGAGAGAGAGAGAAGCACACACAGAGAGAGACAGACAGACAGAGAGAGAGAGAGAGAGAGAAAGCACTACAGAGGCACATGGAAAGATGACAGTGCAAAGGTTCAAGTCTTGCCAAAAGGAGAAGCATAGATATGGGGAGAGATGCAACATTCAGTGAAATACAGGGAATTTGATAATCAGGCAAACAAACAAATTTGTCAGGCCAGTAACTGCTGAAGGCATAAACACAAGCAAGAAATGTTTCTATAAATACATCGGAAGCAAGAAAGAGACTCTCAGGAGAGGCGATATAAGAGCCAAATTAAAGGAGGCATAAAATGCTTGGTAGCGTTTAACCTGAATATTAAAATTTTAGCAAGCAGAGAGCAGTCGCTAGAGTAAGAGACCAAAAGAATTCGAATAAGAATGGGCTAATTCCCCTAGTTTAGAAATACAAATGCTTTTCCCCGACTACAGCTCCCAGAATCCTTCAGTCAGCATGTGATATTTGCTGATGGTGCAAAACCCCACACTTTCTCAGTATGTTGCATGGCTATAGGAGAAAACAGCAATGTAAAAATATTTGATCTATTTTAATTTATTTATTTTTTATTTTTTTATTTTTACAACTTCACAGTATACATACATACAAAAAATGAATAAAAAACCTGAAGTGCACAAACACAGTTTCATACATACACGGGTAAGACCTCTGAATTAGCTGTAACCATCCAAACAATGTGACAGCAGGGCTATGTTCATCTTTAAACTTGAAGGACCCCAGTTTCCTCCTGAGGCCTGAGAGGCTTTTAGCAATAATGTAAACAATGTCTATATAGCCTGCTGTTGTGATCACGCTTCAGTAGTTTACTTTACCAGTTTTAAATAAACAGGCTCAGGATTGTGCTCTGTAGCTTATACTAAACACTTAGAAGTTGCAAACCTTTATATAATTTTAAAAAGCAGTTATTCTGATGGGTAGGCAGTCTTCTAGATATCAGACATCATCATCATCATCATCATCATCATCATCATCATCATCATAACAATAATGCCTTTCCATTGCCTCTTTCCTGATCACGAACACAAAACACACTGATGCCGGGGCTGAATTTAGAACATTCTCTGTGCAAAGCAGATGCTCTCCTATTAAGAGTTGGACTGCATCTTCACAACATCTGCAGCCAAACTCTGGCTGGTATTATTGGCAGAAAAGTCCCCAGAAGAAAGTGTGTGGAAGGGTTGAGAAAGGTCAGCCATTGCTTGCCAGTGCTACCCTTGGCATCCACCAACTGGGGGTTAGAAAAAAATGTTAGCAAAGGTCCTTTTTGGGACCAAAACACCCAGAATGGCTCCGCCAGCTCCTGGCACTGAAGAAGTCACATTGAGAGAGTCTTCCAGTGTACTTGACCAACTCAGCAATGTCCAGCACATATGCGTCAGCAAGAAAGCCCCCCCCCCCAAAAAAAAAAACCCCACCACCACCACCATGACCAATCTCTCTCTGTCTTGACTCATTATATTTGAGATGTGTGCTCCCCCCCTTTTTTTAAAATTGTTATTAGTTTGGCAAACAATGTCACATCTTGCCATTCAACCTTTCTCCCAGGTTTTCTGGTATTTTCAACTAATCTGCTTCTTGCACCTGCTATTATTCTAAATCACCCACAGCACAATTGTAAAAACAAACCTGCTTGCATGTCTCACACACATAACTGTTAATTTACCTAATTAAATGTAATCTTGTTAAACCGTGTGTGTCTTTGGAGTAGGAAATCGGCTGACAAGTAGGGCCAGAATTGAAAGCAACAGTGTGAGTCAAGTTCCTGAATCTCCTGTGATGGGAAATTAAGTGGGGCTTTGAAACAGCCTCCTGATTAGCTGTTTATCTTAAGTCATTTTATATAGAAATTGATCCTATAACAAGAGGCAAATTATTTTATCAGAACTTTTTTGTTTGTTTTTAAAAGAATGCCACGTATCCTTCCTATGTTTTGCTTTCCTATTTGCCTATCATTGATCCAACACAATGAAGTGCAAGCTTTTCTGACTGTTTAAATTGCCGGCGTCCTTTTGGGTCAAGTCACAGGCCTGGTTTGGTTTCATATATGCGCACAGGTTGTCTTTGGCTAAACACCGAAGCTTCACCTGAGCATCCACTAAATGTCCCCATCAGTGTGATACACTCAGAAAAGTCAGCATGAAACATTCCATGCCAATAAAAATCAGCAGAGGGGAAAAAAAGAGAAGGACTTCTCGGCATGAGGACTTAAATAAATTACCATCTTTGTAATTCTGTAATAAATCCCCCAGTTGGGTTATAATGATTTAGTGTTTGCTGATTTGGCACAAAGACAAACCTCTGGTGTTGTGTAATGAATTAAGTGTTGCCTTTTCACCTTCTCGACCCCATTTCAGCCTCTGCTGCAAAAGGATCAGGTCTTGATGGGCAGCAGCATTGGAGATGAAGACCAAGGCCCGTAAGAGTAGCAGCACCAGAGTCAAAATTCAGGCTGAGTTCCAGGAAAACTATAATGGGGGGGTCTTCCCTCTTGCAGAGTCCAGGCCACAGGTAAGCATCGCAGAGGCTTCAAAGCCAAAAAACAAAACAAAACAAAACAAAAAAAACAGGTCACATCAGGGCTGGCAAAATATGAGCTCCCTGGAGCTACTACTGGGTTTTGAAAGGAGGTGCAGGCCAATTCAGAAGCTGACTGAATTTTTTTCTCCACTTTTCATGTATGTTCACTCATTTGCCAGGATTGGGAGAGACACTATACTATATATACAGCCATCTTTGCAAGGGGAGTGCCTCAAGATCAATTGATGGTCCCTGCAAAAGCCAACATGAGCTTTCCCCCTGTGGTTTGCAAACTTCTTTGCTTTGTTTTGCGATTGGTCATGGAAGGAACAGTCATGAAGACTGCTCCCTCATGAAGGTCTACCAGAATCTTTTTTTCCTGGAACACCAGAGGATGTTGGCCTACAAAGACCAGCATCCTTCACGGGCTTCCACTTCCCCATGCTAATGGTTTTGCTTTTGAGATGTAGGCAGTTCATTTTACTTGCAGGGGAGGTTTACACCTCAGAAAGAGATCTACTCTTTTATATCATAGGGAGAACTTAATTTACAGAGGAAGTACAGATGTAACTTCGGTGGAATACTTATTGGTTGTGAAGGTTCATCACTACCCCTATTCATCATGTTCTTATGTTTAGGGTATGTTGAGAGGCAGACAGGGCCGAAGATGAGGAGAAACACCAGGGACCAAACTTTTTCTACATGCTGAAAATAAAACACATTGCTAAGCAGCAGATGACCTGTTACTGTGGAACAAGCGTGTGGGAACCCGTGAAAATGAATCCTTATCATGGCTAGAGGTGGGCAGATGTGTATTTTTTGTATGACAGTTGCCAGAATTCCCCAGCTGGGGAATTCTGGGACGTGTAGTCCAAAAACACAAACCTGGACACTTCTTGTTATGAAACCTCTGGACCCCACCTAGGCGCCTTCTGTGCCCCGGTTGGAGAACCACTTAGCTCAAGTGCAGGAATGCCTTCTGGCGGCATCTTTTTAGGTAAACATAAGACTTCCCTCCAGCTCCGGGTGCACTGTCGGTGGGAGGCCATGGGGTGGGTTCCCCCCTCCTGCCCCATCAACCCAGAGTGCGTCAGTGAAGGCGATGCCGTCCCACTGGCCCTGCCCGCCCCCACTCTTGGCTGCCGGCTCTGCAGATGTAACATTTGTGAGCATTAATGGGCGAGGACAGTGAACCCCCAAGGCTGTGTTGAGAAGCGGGGAGAGAGTCAATCAGAGGAGCACAGAGAAGGCCTAAATGGGAGGTCAGGAAAGCCAGCCGTGGAGGGCGGGGGAGGGGGAGGGCGGGTGCCTTTGTCCTGCTGCCACTGGGAGCAATGAAGTCAGAAGCCATCCACCCCGGTGGGAATGGGGGGGCCATTGTCTGCAGCGCCCGATAGATGTACCTTCCATATGCCCGGGGTGGGGGGGGCTCCCTTTCCTCCTGACCCCATCAAGGTCAGAGGCACAAATGCTGGTCTTGACCTCGCCGTCTGTTTCCCCCACTTTCTCTCTGTCACGTTCATGGCCGCTCCTCCCCGTCGTGGAGGCGAGCATCACTCTCCCCACCCAGAATGCAGGGACACGGAGAACAGCCATCATCCATCCATCCATCGGCCTGACCTGCCAGCCCTTTCTTCTTCCTCTTCTTCTTCCTCTGCCTGGCGCTGAAGAAAGGTTTCTGCTCCACCCCTCTGCGGGACCAAGCCAAGGAGATGCTGGGCCATTTCCCACCCCAGGTTTTCTCCCTCCCCCCCCCCCGCATGCCAGTCAGATGGGCAGGTGGGGCAGAATGGAGAGAGGGGCCAGGAAGGTGGGGCAAGCCACCCAAAGGGAAGGTCGCCTCTGCCTGCCTCTACCCATGTGGGTGCACGTGTGAATGACGGCTTGCACACAGCTCTCTCTCTCTGCATGTCCATGAAGAGCCATGGTTTTCCTGCTTCGGCTTCTCGCTCTCAGTCATGTCCATCACAGAAAACGGAACCTTCTCCCTTGCCAAATTACTGGGAACTGGCAGGCATGGCACCACCAAGATGGAGCCTTCTATATGCCCTCTCAGCATGATTCACCTGCAGGAGGAGGTCATGAACACAGACAGGAACGACACCGGACAGCATGTGGAAGGGCAGATGCCCAAAGGGTGCAGAGCCTGGTCCCAACAGGGCAGGAGGGCTGCCGTGGGGTAGAGGTAAAGGCAGCACCAGCTGCTGCTGTCTCAGTGCCAGGTCTTCTGAGATGGGGAAGAGGGAACCAAAGGCCCTCCTTAATCTTCAAGCTTTATAAAAATAGAAGGAACACATGTTCCCATTAGTGGTTTGCTGGAGGGGAGCTTCCGGGTATGAGCTAACAGTCTGTACACAGAGGCCTCATCTGAATAATATTTGCATATTGCAGGTAGACAAAAGGCCTGCTGTATTAAAAAGATACCCCAGAGTGTAGGAGCAGTACAAAGCGTCAGGAGGCAGAGCCTGGATGGGAAGCAGGCAATCCGACCACCCCCGCCCTCCCAAGGGTGTTCTCCATGTAGGATTATGTGCCGTCTCTACCCAGCCCCCACTGCCACCCCCCTTGGCAAGGAATGCCTAACGTGGCCGGTTTCAGAGTGGCTTTTAATTAAACTCCTGCTTGCCAAGAGTGGTTTTGTAGATGTGCCATAGAGGACATGGCTCCCCTCCAGCAAGCATCTGGAGGCAAACACAACTCCCTTGATAACAGGATTTGCAAGTCCCAAAATGGAAACAGGAAGAAGAAGAGGAGGAGGAGGAGGAGGAGGAGATGTTTTCTAAAGGATCCATGGTGAATCCATGCCTCCTACTGCAGCTGCTGCGGCTGCTGTTACATCAGCCAGTGTGCAAGAGTCCTGAACTGGCCAACAGACCCTCTGGCAGAACCAGGGCCGTATTTCATCTCCTCTGCCTGCACCATCTCTCCCTCAGATATGACCTTGTGGTGTTCAAAGGTCACGTTTGAAGGACCCACAATCAGTGTCCAAGGGGGACAGGACATGAAGGACGAGGTGGAAGCCCCGACAAACCAAAGCCTCCCACAGGTGTCCCCTTTTATTGATGGAGCCCCTCCCCCAGCCTCAAGGCGTGAAAAGCCAGGGAGGTCCCCGGTGCCTTTGATCTGGCCTGACCTCTGGTGACCAGGTCAAGCCCAGTGGCCAGTGGTTGTCAACCGCCAATAGGCAGCTGAAGAAGTTCTTTATTGTACCATGATTGGATGTTATCAATGCAAGCCGGTAGATAGATGGATCAGCTGTGAATTATCAGCCTGCACTTTTCCGATATCGCCTTAGGACAGCTCGGAGTTTTGATTTACCGTCAGTTTCCAAACTATGCAGAAGAAGGGGAGGGATGCAAAACTCGCTTTTAACCATATTTGTCTGAAACTCTGTACCACTAATATCAGCTGGATTTGTTTCTGAGGAATGCAGCCACAGGTACTTTAAAAGGAGTGGGCTGAGCGCTGGCTTTTAGCCACCTGGGAATCAAATTATCTGACTTAGGCAGTGGTTCTCAATGATTTATCTCTTACATCCTACCAATCTCCCCATCAAAGCCCTGAATCCCACCATGACAGAAATGAAAAGCTGCATTTTTCTGAGGCAGGCATTGGTAAGTTTGCAGGCATTATGTTATTATAACTTAGTGTAAGTTGGTGGGTAGGAGGCACCGTGAGCATCCTTGTACACCTTTGGGTCACACCTGTTGTGAAAAATTCCAAGTCATTCTAAGCTCCACAAATGGAGCGTAGGTCCCTTGTTTAGAAGCCCTTGATGAAATCACCCCAAAGTTGAAATTAACTGGGAACTAGCTTGTTCCAGCAAAAAAGCACTGTGTGTGTGTGTGTGTGTGTGTGTGTGTGCATCTATCTATCTATCTATCTATCTATCTATCTATCTATCTATCTATCTATCTATCTATCTATCTATCTATCTATCTAAATCAAGCTCTGGAAGGGACTTATTAGAGCCAAAACAAAGTGTTACAGCTGTTCAGACACAATGTTGGCAAAATGTTTAAGGTGTGCTTGGAAGGTTTAAGATGTCTTTTTAAAGGAAGCCAAAAGTGAAAAGAGAAGGTGCCATTTTGTGGACTGTCTACTGTCTAGTGATGTTCGACCCAAGATCCAAGGGTAGGTGATGGGCCAATGGAACTGGCAGCCAGCAAGACCTTTCTGTGTGACCGACCAGAAGCGAGATTTGGCAAGGGAAGAGGCCTGGGGATGCCTTCCCAAAGAAAGACAAAATGGTGCAGGTGGCTGCCTTGAGAAAAGAATTAATGAGTAGGTGTCTTCTGCAGCTGTGATAATTACCGATTTTCTGTATTTATGAAAATGTCATAAATATTGAAGTGTGCCACTATTATCTCTATAGATACTGATTTACCATGAATATGGAAATTTGTTAATTACCACTAAAGCTGTTCATTAAATTCTGAAAGTTAAAAATGAAAAAAAAGCCTAGAGCAAATAAGTATGTCATGTACTCATTTCGTAATTGCTTTTAAACTTCACATTTCCATATTGACCTGTTTTTGTTGTTGTTTTTCCTGATGCAGGTAGAACTTTGCAGGCACCACAAGGCATGTTTTTTCTCCTCAACTGGGGTGGGGTGAGGGGAGGGCGTGTCATGTTGCTACAGAAGCAAAGGATCAAAAACAGCCTGAATCTGGATAAGACCCACACCTTTGCAACAAGGTTGCCTCAGAAAAGATCAGAAACTGGATCATGCCAAGAGATCCCTCATCCACCTCTTCCTGATTCCAGCAGTGGCCAGCCTGAAATCTTGGAGAAGCCCCAGAAATGTATACGAAATATTAAAGCCTCTCTCCTGCATACACATCCCATCTGCCACTGGAAATTTGGTAGAATAGAGTTCATTAAAATGCCAATGCACCTGGTGCGATAAAGATATTAAATGACCCCATCCGATGAAGGCCGGTGGGGAGGGGGGAGCTTCCTTCTGAGTCCTCCTTAGAATTGTCTGCATCCGATAGAAAGAGAGGGAGATTTCCAGAGAATCCCACTTCAGCCCGGCACAGACTCAGCCCCCAGGGAAGTGGCCAGATTCTTCCCTCGCTTGGTTGAACTTCCAGGGCTGCTGGAAGGAAAGCACCAAGTCCACCCAGCTGGGGCCAAAGGAGGTCTGGGAAGCACCCAGGCTGCGAGATGGGGAGGACAGAAACGACCGTCGTGATTTGCATGCGAGTGCATGCATCAAATTGTCTGTGCAGATGCCAACCTAGAAATTTTTAATGCGATTTAAATGGAATAATAATGCATCTCCTTTGAGCAGGGGGCAGATGAGAACCAGGTGAGCTGTTGGCCTGGTGCTGCCTTTGTGTTGCAGGTGCAACAGGCAGTCCAGGGGGCAACTCCCTTTGCTGGTCTTCGTCCTGGAATCAGACGCTACACGACTCCTAAACTCCGTGGCAAATGGCTCCCAGCTCCGGAGCTTAAAATTATTTCCCCACCAGCTCCGGAGTTTACAGATAATTAAGTACGACCACGCCCACCTAAGCGCGTCCCAGCGCACTTTTCATGTACCTGCTCTCGGAGGGTGAAAATTCCTGATGCGGATATAACAGTAGTGACTGCCGGGCTCTTCTTGCTTTTGTTTGTTCTCCCCCCCCCCCCCCTTTAAGAGATCTGAATGCAGTGCTGGGAGCAAAGCGAGATGGCAGAACGGAGGTGAGCGGCATTCTTTTCTTCCTTTTTTTCTCCCTCCCCTCACGCAGCCAGCAGCCAGGAGTGCGGAGGGGGTGGGAACGCAGGAACAGCAACAAACCCCTAAGATCTCTGGTCCAAATTTAAGTGGCCAGCAGATCTTAGGGGTCGTGTGAAAAGGCCCAGAGTTGGACGGGAGGGCATTTTCCACAGGGAGGAGGCGCTCTGGCTGGCTTTCAATCAGAGGACCGCTCTCCACACAGAAAAGAGCACGCGGCCACCCTGCCACGTGAGAAAGGCAACCCTGCAGCTCCTCGTCGTCACGCACACAAACGTGACGAATCGCTGGCACAAGTCACAGCAAATGTGGGTAATTAGGAAGCCCTCTGGGAGCACTGCAGAAATATTCGGGTGGAACAGATGGGCCTTTGAACACCCACTGAGCCACACGCTAAACACCCAACTTTGTCTACCACTGCTCTACCTTGGATCTCATCCAGGGAAGAGGTGGCCGGAGTGCAGGAGAATTATTTTCTGGTGCTTAGCCTCACAGCAACATTCCCCGGTAGAACATGGCACATTGCACTGCTCTGATTTGCACATGAAGTGACATAGGGAGTAACGTGCAATTAGACAATTAGACGGAGACACCAGATTCTCCGAGAGTGTTTATTTCTGTTGCCGCTCATGCTGCATTCCAGCAAATGGAATTCACAGCCTGACGGAGACTCTCCCATACCCCCACCCCCACTCCCAAATAAAATGCATGTTTTCTCCACTTGGCTTTCTAAAGCACTGGTGCATATATTTACTTCCCAAACTGCACCTCAGTATTAATGGATGACACAGGAGTTCAGTGCATGTGTGAACTTTTTTTCACACAGCATCATCGCAGGGTCAAAACATACCACAAACCAATGGGTCCCAACCTTGAGTAATCCAGGTGTTCTTGAACTGCAATGACTAGAAAACTCGGCCAGCACAGCGGGTGGCAAAGGCTCCTGGGAACTACAGTCCAAAAACACCCAGGTGACCCCAAAATTTGGAGCCACTGTTATACAGTTCATGCATCACCAGTGTTTTAGTGACAGCTTTGAGAAGGTCTCCTCCAGGTTTTGTATCCAAGGAGTCAGAATCCAAACAAGATATCTGTTTACAAAGTATCTTAAGTTTTTGGAAGGGAAGGGAAGGGAAGGGAAGGGAAACTGTTTCAAGAGAATGTTTCTACTGGACACTACAAAGAATGTTGTGGCCGTAAGAGCTGTTTGGAGTCTTCTTCCTTCGAAATTCTTAAGCAGAAATTGGGTAGAGAGGCTTTAATTGTTGGTTCCTGTGTGGGTCGGATGGTCTAACTCTACGATTCTATGAAACTGGGATACTATGAGTAGTTGGATTCTAAGGGACATTATAAGGGATTCTAAAGCAATTTTGACAAGCAATTTCCCCCCAGATTTACTACCATTCCCTTATTAATACTAGGTTCTTCTCAAAAAAGAGGGAAAGAAGTAAATGGAAAGAGAAATAAAAGAAACGAGGACCACAAAAAGTATCAAGTGACTTTTCTCACCATTGTAATGCGTATATTTTAAAAGTTGCTTTTCAAACACGGCAACAAAT
The DNA here is from genome assembly GCA_037367245.1 of Phrynocephalus guinanensis. Taxonomy (NCBI): domain Eukaryota; kingdom Metazoa; phylum Chordata; class Lepidosauria; order Squamata; family Agamidae; genus Phrynocephalus; species Phrynocephalus guinanensis. The sequence goes on along the minus strand of CM074746.1, from coordinate 2,022,784 downwards.
TTTGTCAGGCAGTTACTTTTCAATAGTAACTTTTCAAGTTGCCAGTTCGATGCCTCTTGAGACCGTCCTTGGAAATCTTTTCTCAGCTGCATGGGGCTAAGATGCACAAATGGTTAACCGGCTCAGATTTCCATTACACGTTGCCACTGGGCACAACGAATTTGATGTAATTAAGAGCCATTTAGAAGGCAAAGTGTGAATGAATCCAGCCGCACGCCTGGGTTTTTAAACACATCCTAAGTGGGAGGCTCTCCACAGCTCCCTCGCCAGGACACAAAGCGGGCTGGCCGGCGGAATGAAACCCGGAGAGCAAAGGTAAGGCATGAAGGAGGCAGGTTACAGAATTCAGTCCCATTTGAAAAAATTCTGCTACAATAATTCACTTTATGTAGAATTAATGTAGCTGATTGAACGTTTGTGCTGCAATTTACTTATAATTAACATTTTATGGTGAACAGATTTTGCCACTGCCTTCGCGCAGGGAACTCCGTGTCAGAGGTCAAAAACAGAGATGAAACAGATAAGCACAAAATATCCTTACTGAAATATTAATGAGATTTTAATTTACTGCTTTAAAAATACATCTTTCATCAACGTCTGTATATCAAATCATTATTTCATTTTCTCCCCTCAAAATCACATTAAAAACTAGAATGAACTTTGTGGCCTTTGAAAAAGCTCAGAGGGAGAGACATGTTGGTCGGATGGAATATCCCCAGCAAGGAAAGAGGGACAGGCTGGAGAGGGAGACCTTTCTTCATGGAAGAGTGGCCAACTGGAGGGCGACCAAGAGGGGTCAAGGGCCTGGGAGCTGAGCTGGTGGAAGGGGCTAGGGTTAGGGTCGGCTGGAGGAGAACCATAGGGTGATATGAAAGCTGTTTCCAAATAGCTGGAAGGCAGTCACATGGGTAAGATGGCAGCAAGCTTTTTCTTTTCTTTTCTTCTGGGTCACCAGAAGAGAACGTGCAAATTATGAGAAAAATGATTCCAGCTAAACATTAGGGAGAACTTCAGGACAGGAAGAGCAATTTGACTGCTGAGTGTCCTGCCTTGGAAGGCAGAGGGATAGCTGTTCTTGAAGGTTTCTGAACAGATATTGGACAGACACCAGCCAGGGATGGCACACATTGCTTTTATTGGTGGGGGTGGACTAGATGATCCTTTGGACTCCGTACCAACTCTGTGATTCATGAGTTGGATTGGGATATGACGGAGAGCTGGATGAAACTGATGGCTCCAGGAACAATGGCCATGAAAACAGAGAAGTCCTCAGTAGAAAGAGAGAGAGACCATTCAACAAAATTAGGGCAGATCACATTTGGTATAGTGTATGCAGCTCTGGCTGTCACTTCCTAGCAAATGTATACTGTAAATCTGGATATTATGCATCAAATGGCAGCTAAGATGGGACTGGAGCAACTGTCCTACAAGTTAGCATTTGGGGGGCTCATTGGCTCAGGGGATGAGCGAAGGGGGACCATGAAAGAGGTTCAGGCTGTTATGCATTCTGTGGAGAAAGCAGGTAGGAAGACTCTGGTGAGGTTCTTGTCTGCAGATGAAGGATGGCAGATTTAAGACAGGTTCAAAGGAACCATTGCACAGAGCACACAGTGGAACTCCTTGCCACAGGATGTAAGGAAAGGCCACCAACTTGAAGAATGGCTTTCAGGGTGACTTGACCCGAGAACCATTTCTTGGAGGGGACCGTTGTCAAGTGGGAAAAGAAGATGAGATGGGAATACAGTGGGGAAAAGGTCAAGGCAGCGTGATCCAAGAAGGAGGCAAAGAGGAGAAAAACAAGCCCTCTGGAGACAGCCTCCCTTTCATGCCCAGTTTTTGAAGAACAAAAGCAAGGGTCATAAGTTTTGGGCCATAACTCCCACAGCCCTTTTTGACTGGCAATCTAGACTTGGAATTCTGGGAATGGTGGTCCAAAACATCTGGAGTGCCAAAAGTTCACCACCACTGCCCTAGAGCCAGTGGGCCAGATAAACGGATCACTGGGATGCATAGGCCTTTCCGTTGACCTCTGGTGGCTTTGGAGGCCTCCTTCTCCTGTCTTCTTGCCATCAACATGACACCTCTTTCTCAATCCAGAGGTGTACAGCTGGCTGAGGAGGAGATCTTTGAGACAGGCTGGAATGCTAGGAAAGCATCTCAGAAAGTGAGTGTCCACAGAGAGGGGAGGCAAGTGTGGATACATGCTAGCGCACACCCTACATATGTACATGTGACACAGAACATGCTAAAGTGAACATTCTCCCTTTTCCTGGGAATTCTCTTATTCCCATAGTGGCATCTTGGCATTTTCACTCCGCTCACCCTGCATCCTTCCTTAATAAAGGTATTCTTGAGCATTGGTGCCTCCTGCAAGAAAGAGAAGGATAATGCATATTTTCAAAACAGCTGGGCCATTTGTGTTCCAAAGGGCCCTGGTTTCCATGCTAAAGTTCCTCTTTCCGCAATGGAAAACCAAGAAAGATCCCTGGGAATTATATTACTAATTTTTAAACAGCATGGAAGAATTAAAACACAAGAGAAAGGGAAGACTCAAGGGGGGGGGAGGATGAGAAAAAGAGAGAGAAAGAGGAAAAGAGAGAGAGAGAGAGAGAGAGAGGTTAAGCTCAAAGGCAGAGAGAGCGAAATGGACCAGATTATACAAAATTAAAAAGCAAATAGAAGCGGACAATTTCTGCCGAGTGATTGCAAGCAATTACAGCCTGGCTTTTCTGGAGGGAAAAATCAGGAGGGGAGGGGGCATTTCAGCTTAAAAGGAGACTTTATTCATTTCTGATCCGTTTCTCCTACTATTCTCCCTTTTATTCTTGGATTATTATTTGTTGAAAGGCAGTGCTTAGATATCACACATCCAACCCTATGAGTCCCACCACCTCTGAGCTGAGAACGAGAGCTCCAACTCCTCGCTGCTATTTTCTACAGTCCTGAAAAACACAATTTGCTCGTGAAGACTTAGGCCCTTTGTACACGACCCCTAAACTCCGCCACAAATGGCTCCCAGCTCCGGAGCTTAAAATTGTTTCCCCACCAGCTCCGGAGTTTACAGATAATTAAGTGCGACCACGCCCACCTAAGCGGGTCCCAGCGCACTTTTCAGGTACCTGCTCTCTGGAGGTGAAAATTCCTGATGCGGATATAACAGTAGTGACTGCCGGGCTCTCCTTGCTTCTGTTTGTTCTTTTTTTGCCCCCCGCCCCTTTAAGAGATCTGAATGCAGTGCCAGGACGACAGAACGGAGGTGAGCAGCATTCTTTTCTTCCTTTTTTTCTCCCTCCCCTCATGCAGCCAGCAGCCAGGAGTGCGGAGGGGGTGGGAACGCAGGAACAGCGACAAACCCCTAAGATCTCTGGTCCGAATTTAAGTGGCCAGAGGATCTTAGGGGTCATGTGAAAAGGCCCTTATTGTAACTGTTAGAAGAAAAGCTGCTTTGATCTACAGAGTCATTATTATCGTTCATATCTCAGCAGCACCTTAATATAGCAGGTGAACAGGAGGGTGTTAAGCGAAGTGTCACTGGAAGGAGTCCCTGCCCTTGGCTCTCTCTCCCCACCCATGCCTCAGGGACAGAGGACGCTCCTTATGCTGCATCAGCCCCTTGGTTCATCTAATGCACAGTTGTCCATTCTGATTGTTAGCAATAATTATCCAGGGCTTCAGGTAAGATCCTTTCCTAGTCCCTAGCTGGGACTTTCTGCATGCAGTGAGTCACGCCATAAGCACAGCTGAACACATAGGAAGGTTAAACCAGATGATTTAAGCCAAGTCCACACACCCCTTTGCTCCGACTAACAAATCTGTTCATAGAATTTTCTCCTACAGTCAGATTTTTAAAATCTGAAATTTGTCTCACGAAATTTAGGAAAGCTTTTGCAAATTTTGGGGAAAAACAAACAAACAAGCCAAATCCTCACCTGCCTCTCCTTTTGAGCTAATGCCCCAAAGAAATTGGGACTGGCCAAGGTGTGTGTGTGCGTGCGCGCATGCGTGCGTGCATGTGTGTGTGTGTGTGTGTGTGTGTGTGTGTGTGTGTGTGTGTGTGTGTGTGTGTGGTGTGGTGTATGTTGGGAAGGAGGGACGACATTTCTTCACCTTTTCAACAAAGATTCCCAGTGGTTTCCAGTCAGTTTGTTTTGTGGCTGTGTTCTCATCTTAAGAAAATGCATGTGTCTCCCTCAGACTGGTTCTAGTTGTTGGTTGTCATGACCTCACTCCTTTTTTTGATCCTACATCACTCACCTTTGAAGGATCACCTTTTATCCTGACCCGCCCAACCCCAGAAATACATCCAAAAGCTGTCTATACAGGAATTTTGCAAGAGAGGAGACACCTTTGTTCCATCCACCCTCTTCCTCTTTTCCTTTGCTGGGAGCTATTCAAAGACCTACAGATGACCTAGTCTCTCCACCTGCCTGATGCTTCCCCCTATCTCTAATCCTAATTAGCAATACAAAACCCCACCAAGAGTAGTCCTGTGGCCTGCCACTTCCCTCCTCCTGTTGCCAGGATTTATGTTCAATTTGTACAAATGGAGAAAATGAGATTTCTGATTTCAGTGTCATTTCTGCAATGAAGTGATTAAAAGAGACGGAGAAGGAGAGAGAGGTATGGCGTTGGACTGTATAGAATATTGATCCTGGCGCTATTTTCTTCTGCAATAACCATTAGCCTAGGATTATTTGCAAACCTCGAATGTGAACCTGGAGATGTAATTTACATTTCTGCTTCCTGTATTTGCTTTAACAACAACAACAACAACAACAACAACAACAACAACAACAACAACAACAACAACAACAACAACAACAACAACAACAACAACAAAGCTCTGGGCCTTTCTGCCTGTTCACGTTGCCAACAAAATCAGTGGCCAGTTGAAATTTAGGCACATGCGGAACTTGTATGCTCATGTAAACAAGAGAGAATAAAATCATGAACAATCTCTGATGGACAGGATTGGATGCAAGTCCAAACAAAGCCGGAGCTTCTTCTGCTGATCTGTTCCTGTGATTCCGACCCAATCAGCACAGCCTCTTGCCCATGTCAAGAAAGTAAAAGAAGCGTAAGAGGTAACACATGGATGCTGCCCAGATATATTCCCACAAACTGCCTTCCATAGATGTTCTGGCCAGCCCCTTTCCCTAGGGAACCCTGGGGAATGTAGTTATAGTCGGTAAAGAGAATCTGGAGCCTTTGAGCAAAACCACCGTCTCCAGGGAGCTCAAAGGAAATAAGAACTCTCTCTCTCTCTCTCTCTCTCTCTCTCTCTCTCTCTCTCTCTCTCTCTCTCTCTCTCTCTCTCTCATTCTCACACACACACACACACACACAGAGAAGAGAACCTTTCATTTGCAGGAGAAAGCGCACAGGCAGGTCAAATAAATGAGACAGATTTGTAGGATATATATTTGTATATTATTCCATTGCTTTGTGAATTAGAGCAGTAGTTGCCAGCCTTGGATAACCCAGAGGATCTTGGACTGAAAAGTTCCTTTAAACAGGAGGGGGAAAGGTGAGCTGAACCCTAAAAGGACAGTGTTGCCACTATGGTTGAGGCCCCCTTTCTCAACAAAGGAAGCATGGAGGTTTGTGGGCATCCCCACAAACGAGGCAGAAAAGAAAAAAAGGGGGAGGAGGGAGCCCAGCCCGTCACCTTTAATTGCCCGGAGACTGGCACCTAGGCCAGGCCGGGTGGCTGTTTTGCATTCTTAGCCTGTACCCAATGCAAATGCCTCCCAGGGATTGACACTGTTTTTCTATTGTAAGTCCTGAGGGTAACAAAATTAGCCTTTGGCAGCCGTCGTAATTAGGAGGTGCTGTTCCCATTAGGAGCCCCTGCAAATTACAAAAAAACGCGGACCCAGACTTACTCGGCTGCTCTTCCCCCACTCGACCCCCACCCAGCTCAATTCCAGGGTTTAAGGCCTCCTTGTTTGGTAAGAAGAAAACCGTCAACGGTCCTTGGCAGGGAGATATTGAGGCTTTTCTGAGGGATAAGCATCTTTTCGGAGAATAATAACAACAACCTCTGAGCTGCAGAGTCGGAAGGGATCCGTGCATCATCCAGTCCGTCCATTCCCTGTCAAGGGGGTCACAGGAGGGAACTGAACTCCCGACCCCCCCGACTCCCCAGCCAGAAACCGATGCCAACAGAACGTCTGCTGGTTGGACTGCCACCTAGGCTCAACCCCCAGGGCCAGGCAGGGCCATCATTTTGGAACCCTGCAGCCACCACCTGCATTTCTGGTTTTCAAAGGCTTAGATGGTCATGGTTCTTGACCTTTGCCTGGCAGATAACTTTGCATCTCAGTCCCAAAGGGGGAGGTTTGGAATAAAGCTTACTGTGTTGTTCCCAATGGCTACAACACTGAACATGGGATCTCCTCCGTAGGTGGCTTATTCAGAGCTAGTGTTGCAAATTTATTTAATTTATTTTATTTATTTTAGAGTATTTTTACCCCACCTTTCTCCTTGGAAAAGGACCCAAGGCGGAGAGAAAGTGGACACTTCTATCTGTTTCTCATAACATTGGCAGTCCAGAAGAGTAAGAATGTTTCCTTTAACAGAGATCCGGAATTATATAAATACCATCAAAGACCCAGACAAGGGTAAGGCACCCCAAGGGCAAAGGATATGACAGCTACTGATCTGGATGGGAGGGCACGTTGCATCTTTTGTAATCAGGCTCACAGAAGCTCACATCGCATTCATGTTCGCAGAGTGCATGCGCATGGCAAAGGTGTAAGGGACTAGGACCAGGATGACGGCCCTTGGCCAGAGGTGGGGAACCTTCGGCCATCCGGATGTTTTGGACCACAATTCCCACAGTCTTTGATCATTGGCAATAACGCCTCGGAATTCCAGAAGTCGAAGTCCAAAACATCTGGAGGGCTGAAGGTTTCCCATCCCTGCCCTAGGCTAAATAGGAGTGGGGAGTGGAATAATTAGGGCTATAAATTAGTGGGGGGAAATGACTTCTCAGAGTTTATCCACCTGTCAAAGTTATAGCAGTTGGTTGCTGCTTTAATGCTCAAGGTTCCGTGGAGAATTCCAGGGGATGGAGGGTGGGGACCACTGGAAAGCTCAGTGGCTTAGCTCTCTGGCTGCAGAACCAGATGTTGGGAGTTCAATTCCCCACTGGGTCTCCTTGATTGGGGCTGGATGATGATGATGATGATGATGATGATGATGTCGTCTCAACAGCCAACAAGCCTGAGAACCTCACCAAATTGGAAATCTCAGAAGGATATCATAGTCCTTATAAGCAGTGCCATTTTCTTCTCCTCCCTTTAAATTCTGATTCCACCCACCACCCCCTCCTCCTCCTGGGATGGAGGAGGTTGTGGCTGGTGGTGACAATCGCTCCCTTTCATGGTCCGGTGCTGGGACTCCTCAATATTCTTTGCAACGGGCAGTTCTGATCCCTGCCCTTGCCCCCCTTGCCTGGTCCCTGGAGGAATCCAGAACAGGTTTTAACAGGGGTGGTCATATCCCCAAGACAGGTCCCATCACACTGCCCAGAGGAGGAGGAGACCAATGGCTCGCCCAGCCTTCGACGTCTCCATAGGCAAATGAAGTCTTCATCTGACAGACGGCTGTAGTCAATGTCCTGGCCTCTCTCCTTGCCTCCACCTCCCCCCCCCCGCCCCATCTTTATTTCTCCATTGTCTCCCCTCAGGGCCTCTTTAAGGAGCCGGCAGAGGAGTCACTTCCCATGTCCGACATGCATTTGGCACGCCGGCCAAGTGTACTTAAACTTTGCATCTGATCACGTGATGTGTATTGGATCTGAAACCAGCAAGTCAATTCTTCCAGGTCCCTAAGTGGCGATTTGTGGTAATGTCTACATCAATACGGAGAGAGCGGTTTGCTAGCTGGTTTACGTAAAGCAAATGTCTCCGGAAGTGTGTGTGTGTGTGTGTGTGTGTGTGTGTGTGTGTGTGTGTGTGTGTGTGTGTGTGAGGGGGTGTGTGTCTGCCGCCAAGGAATCTCCCAGCTGAGGATCCTGCTTGTGGGTGTGTGTGTGTGGGGGGGAGGTTGGGAGGGGGCCAGTTAGAGGAGGCTGGAAAGGTTGAAAGGAGCTCTGTGTGCTGTTTTTGTTGTTGCTGCTGCTTTTACACAAGCCCCAGCCAAAGGGACTCCTTACTTGCCTGCCTCGGATGCAGGCTTTCTGTCTTCCACTCAAGCTCTGTCTCAGCTCATCCTTGAGGCCTCTCTTCCACACCTGGGCCAGAGACAGAGAGGTGTTGGTACCCACTGAGTCAGGGTGGGCTGCCCAATGATTCTTCTGTTCTTTAAAGCCCCTCTGTCCCGTTGCTTGTGTGGCTGTTGCCTTGTATAAGCAACTTTCCAAAGTTCCCCAGATGGAAATGGAGAAGTGATGCAAGGCCCTGCCCTGGAACCCGCCAGGGGATGACACAGGTGGCCACAGGAAAAATGAGAGCAGGGCTGCTCTGCCTTTAAGGGCTGCAAAGGAGGTGAAACCTGTTGATATTCCCTTTTCTATACAAATATTAGTAATCAATATATTGGCAGCCACCCTCTTGCTTCTCTCTTGAGGGTAGGCCAGCCGTGGCAGGGGAGAGGGCTGCTGCGCCCCTGCCCCCAAATGAGAAGTAGTTCTTTGCCTCCTCGTGTGGTGTTCTTCCAACCGGTCTTCTCCGTGGGCTTTTTTCTACAGAGTGCATGCATCTCCATCTCCGGCACGTGGCCACAAGGAAATGGATGCAGAGATGACACACCACCGCAGAGGCACCACTGCTGCTGCTGCTGCTGCTGCTGAAACGCTCACGGGGGCTCAGTATCCATGGATCACAGCTGGCGAAGGAGCCTCTACTTAACTGTCCGCCGCGACTAAGCTGGGTCTCCTTAAGTGCCCCCTCTCCTCCTCTCCTCTCTCTCCTCCCTCCCCAACACAGGCTCTCTTCGGACTGCATTCCATTTATTATTTGTTTTGCAATCCTGCCTCTTCGCCCACCCCACCCCTCAGGTTTCTTCTGCCGCTATCTCTACCACTGGCATTTGGTTCACAATTTATGGGAACTTTCCACAAATACAGGGCTGCTTAGAAGAAAAGTAAGATATGAGTCTAGAATGTTCAGGCCATCACAGGATGCCCACGCACGCACCCTTGATTTATGGCCCTCGGCAAACTGAAGGCACAGCTGGTGATGCACTCATAAACTACAGAGGAGCTTGCATTGCTGTTTCTCTTTCTTGAGATCCCTTGGCTTCCACTCGCCCAGGCCGTTCCCAGTGTCCTCGGCAGCAACTCCAGCAACCCCAGGCCTGGCCTCCATGGCCACCAGGAAGGGCTGGATCCATCCTCTCTGGGAGATGGTCCTCCAGGCAGCCTCTGGCATTCTCCCTGCAAGGGCATCGGCTCCCTGGCTCCTCTGTCTACAACCACAGCATGGGGAGGCTCTTCTTTATGCTCTTCCAGAATCACCCAACAAGGCTGGCCATAGATTATAAAAATTATAATTCAAGTTAAAATAAAATGCAAATGTAAAAGAAAATAAATGTACTATATAGGTAAATTTTTCCTGCCTCTGGAGTTTATGTGTATGTGTGACTCAAATCAGGCCTTGCCTGGCCCACGCAGGACCAAAAAAATGTTTCTTTTTTTTCCCCCAGGATGCATTCGGCTTTGTTGTCCTTACAGTAAAAGGCACCAGGGAAAATGTTTCCTCATGCAGGTTTTTCTCTGGCAGTGTGGAAACATTCCTTGGAGATTTTGTGTTGCTGCCACCATCTGTATTCATTCAGTAGCCTGACAGCTCACAACAAATCCTCCTTGGGAGGAAACCATTCCTTGCGGCGGCTGCTTCTCGCTTCCTACCAGGAGTCCAGACCTTGGGGGAAATGCTGGCTTGTTGCATCAAAGGCCACAAAGGGCTTGTGCAGCTCATTGAAAATAAACAAGCAGCCTTCCCTTGGACCTCAGCCCTCCTTCCTCAGATGCATGGAAACTCTCTGTTGGCAAGACTCAGCCATAATATTGGCTCCCGCCTCCCACTAAGATTTTTCTTCCAATGACCAGGTGTTGGTCCAACGAATCCAAAGAAAAAAGAAGCCAATTTTTTCTAGCACATCTTCCCGGTTTCATCTCCAGCTCATGTCCTGACTCATGCACTCTTCCCTGGCAGAATCAGACAGCATGCCACGGAGAAGCCAGAGTCAGAGAAGAGAGAGGGATGATGAGTAGCCACAACTGCTCTCACTGAAATAAATTTGCTAGTGTCAAGGGGGATTTGGGTTTATGTTTCATTTTTGCTGTCACTCTGAAATCTTAAATGACCCAATTCTGTTCTAACGGGCATTGGATAAGGGCATTGGCTTTGTTACAAAAAGAGGTGCCAATGTGTTTACGGAGAATAATCTTTCTCGTCTTCCAAACCCAGTTTGTTCATGTTTGTGATCCATTTCATTCACAAGGCATGCACACACGCACACATGTACATGCCCTCCCCTAGTTGCTTGTAACAGAGAGTTGAACACCCAATCAGAAACCACAACATGTTCAAAATTCCCATTTCACCTTCTCAAAGGACCAAGTGGAAAGTCTCCACAATTGCTGAGAAAGAATATTTATGAAGTTAAAGAGGACCAAGGGTGGGTATCAGAGCAGAAATGATACTGCCCAGGATTGCAGTTCCTGCGAGAAAGAAACATACATGCATCATGTCAACCTGACACATGCCATTATGAAACATTTAACTAGTTTAAATCTTTTCTCTCTCCTCCTCTCCCAGATGCCCTTCTGAGTGCGATTTATAGCTATCAGTCGATAATCAAGCCAATAGCGTGCATGAAACTGACAATCAGAGCAAGCATCTAAATGAAACAGAATGGGAGTCACTTTCACAGGATCCATTAAAGTAAAGAATTCTACGGAAGATTCTATGACAGCACTTATTAGAAACACCTCAGAGCGAAATTCAAACTGTGAACAGAATGGAAAATCTCAACAAGTGCTCTGAATTAATTAGGAAAAGTTCGGAAAAGGGCCCCCCTTGAAACCCAGAGGAAGCATTGGCTCAATTCAGGTTGGGTAGGGGGGGCACCACACCTCACCTGCAGCAATCATGCTGCCCTCCTTCCAGGTAAAAAACACCCACAGATGGGCTAAAATCAGATAATCATGTGGCCTCCAAAGAACTTTAGAAGGGCTTTTTGCTGCCCTTTCCAGATGGGGGATTCTAGGGTCCTCTTTGCCTCTTGAGTGCCTGCCTCTGCAGTGGTCAGGGCTGCCCTCTCCTATTCCTCGCCTGCCCCAACCTGATCCTGCCTCAATCATCTGGATCCCATTGGCGCTTGGCTGATGACGACCCCATATGTCCCTCTTTGACATAGCTCAGGAGAACTGGGTTCGGGTTAGACATGGGCATGAACCACCGAACCAGCAGTTTGTGCCGGTTCGTTTTTCAGCTGAGCTGGTATTAGGGGCTTCCCAGCCCCACCTCCTTTCCAACAGGCACCCACTCAGAGGCACTGCCTCTGCTTCTATCCCGTCTCCTCTGAGTGGCGCCTGCCAGAGGAGGCAGGGCTGGGAAGCACCAAAAACCAGTTGGGTTGGGAAAAGGAACTGCCAAACTGGTAGCTCCAAAAGAGAAACCTTCCCAGTGAGGCAATTCTTGGCTGGTTTTCCAAGGTTAGTTTTGCCCAAAGATGGCTCTTCCTACCCCAGCACCTCCCTCAGCATCTCTACATGTTTCCAAGGGGTCCTTGGGGCCCAGATGCCTGAGGAGGGGCTTGGTTCAAGCTGTCCCATTCTGCTCCATGTAAACCATGTCACCACGATCTTCTCTGGCACGAAGTCATTCCGAAGCTTCGCCGAAATCTGTAGTAACCCCTCAGTGGCATCTTGCGCAAAACTTCTAGGAGGAGCACTGCGATCGCGCTGTATACTTCAGCGCCAAGGATTCACTCGATGATATGCAGCAGATAGGTGTACCCCCTCTGTCCCCCTTTGTATAAAATGTGTTGCACTCCTCCTGAGTTGGTCCAAAAGAACAGCGCAGGATTAAGCAAGCAGTGAAAAAAGAGAGGGAGAGCAGAATTCTAATAACCAGTGTCCAAAATTACATGCACCAACACACACCAAAATAAATCACACCAACATATACAATAACTCCCCGCAACTGCTACAGCTTTGCTACAGCTAAGAAAGAGTCCCTTTGATTCCAGATGGCCGATGGTGGAAGGTGCCAGCTTGCCCACCTGTCTCAAGGACTTCACAGGAAATCTTTGAATGGGATAATCAAAGATCTGGAATCTAGCCCTCCCTCACACTGCCTTGAACGCACATGACCGCCTGCCCAAGGCCAAACCGCCAGGTCTCCCCATTCCTCAGATCCCAGCCATCAAGGAGGTCACGTTGCCGTCCCAAACACAGCAACTTAAATTGCCACCAAAATGAAAAAGCAACATAAAACATTATATATATACTGTATATCCAAGAGAAGAATGATCAAAGGTAAAGGAAGAGAGACAAATGAATGAGGAATAGGTGCGCAGAGCAAGGGGGAAGAGGGAGCTGACAGCAACAAAGCAAAGGCATTTGACCCACCTCAAGAGCAAAAACGGGCCACCGCATCCAGCTGGTCCAATCGGGACCGCTTGGGAAGAGGGAGGAGAAGCCACATGGTTTTGTTTGGCTGAAGGAAGAGTGAGGTTCATAAACTGACAGCGCAGCGACGAGAGCTCTCGTAATCTTCCCACGTTTCCCCTTATACCATGGAGATTGGCTGAGGAAGTAGTGGCGGTGGTGGGGCGGAAGGGCGGGCGGGCCGACGGGCAGACGGATGGACGGGAGGGAGATTGTACTGGTGTGATGGTTGTTGTTGTTGGTGTTGGTGTTGGTGGTAACAGCTGGGAGGGGGGGCGGGAGAGGAATGGCCAGCATTTCCCCTCTTCCTCCCCCCCCGACCTGAAAACAAAAAAATAAAAAACAAATACCCAACAACCCAACAACCCAAATGTGTATGTAGTAAATGAAGAAAGCCATTTATACCTTAAGGGTCATGTGAGGGAGCCCCTGGCAAATATATGTAGGAGACAACAGAAAAGGAGGGAGGGAGCTGAGGCAGCCTGAGCGAGACGGAGGGAGGCAAAAGCTTTCTATTATTCGGGACATTGGTGATGCACACGGAGGCAGTTGGAAGATTAAATTAAGTATTATATCTGCTGACCCAATTGCCATGGTTACCGGACAGCGGAAAATATTAATCAAGCCAAGCCTTTTCTGCTGAACATGCCGAGGGGGTGGGGGGCAGAGAACACTAAATATAAATATATACATATAGACATTGCTCTGCCGCGCAACTGCAGAAAGATGATGGAAGAGCTGCCTGGTATTGTCCAGACCAGCCATTGAATATAATTATTTTTGCTGCTGCTTCTACTCTTGCTGTTCTTCTTTGGATCAGGGCTGAGGCCACTGTAACATGCATCATATAGAGGACAAGAGACAGTGGCTGTTTGATCCTTTCTTGATCCAGCTGTTTCTCTTTCTCTTTCTTTCTTTTTTAAGGAAATGCTTATTCGTGGCAGTGAACTATGACATTTGGCTGAGGGCAAAGCCTAAAGCTCCAACGAAGGGGGTCCCTCCTCTCTCAGCAATGAGCATCTTCTGAGCAGAACAAGGGGGGGAAAGGGGTGCAAGTTGTACAGGGCAATAAAAGCAGAGAACAAGTGACAACAAGGCTGACCTGATAGCAAGAAAAAGCACTCAGGCCAGGCCCCCAGCCTCATCTCACTGAGCAGTGGATACATGAGAAACCCCATCGGGCACCATCCAGGTTGCAGAACGGCTCTATCCTTGGAGCACACCTCATGTTTGAGGAACTTCATAATTGAAGACAAAACCTTTGGCAGTTCCTCCACACCGATGTCTGTCCTGAATGACCCCAGCAACCAATTTCACCCAACCGTTCACCTTTGATGGAGGAAGTGGCCACCTGGCTTCAAATGGTCACAGCTAAAGCCAAAGGAATGGCCGTTGACCATGAAGAAGACCATTGGCTTGGTAAAGTCACCATTGGATAGCCACAGATTGTCAGCAGGTGGTGATGCCGCCTCAACTGCTTCCCATCCCCACTGGCCAGGCTAGACAGGAACTTCTTCCTGATTGGCTGGTTGTTATGATTTAACTTCATGGGTCACTTCCTGAAGCGAAAGCAGGGCGGCTCTCTTTTTTAGGCCACCCAAAACCATGTATTCTCTTGGGGGTAGAAGCTCTGAGCTTTAACTGGCCACGTTGGTATCCAGGGCAAGGAGCACCACACCTCCCACCATGATACTCTTCCTCCTCCTCCTCCTCTTTCTTTAGGAAGGGGCAGAGCCATGCTGATGATTCAGTCTGCTCCTGGGGCATAGGTTGCAAGATTGTTGTACCAGCCTTGATCAGTATTTGATGGCCATGCTGGCTGAAGGATTCTGAGAGTTCTAGCAACCCCCCAAAAGTACAATTTCCAACCTCTGTCTTGCCTTGTTCTCTCAGGTCAACGGCATGTCCCATTCACTGGCTTCTTCTAGTAGAACCCAGGGAGACTCTGCTGGGAAATTCAGAATGAAGACATGTGAGCCATGGTTTCCCAGGGTTGTTTATTCCTTGCTGCCTCCTGACCATGAACTTTGGGTGCACCATATAGAAGACCACCTCCAAAAGGGAAATTCTGGGTGGACACTGCAGTAACCAATGGATCCAGCCTCTGTGTTTCCACCTTCTAAGTTTCTTTACAGGGACCCAAAATTGCAGCAACATGAATGGCCTCTAAGACAGCACATTCTGGTAGCCTGGTTCTAATGCCTAAAACCCTTTGCATCCATGAGAAAATAAGAGGAGGGAGCTGCTTAGTTGGATCCTCAAGTCCATGCAGACAAGTATCCTGCCTTTGTTACTAGACAACCACATGCTCCCAGGAGGAATACAAGCAAGAAAGGCCTAAAGGTGGATGCCTCCCCTGCCACATAGTTGGGTCTTCCCCTCCCCCTAGACTGGCAGTGCAGACCAAATAAGAAGCAGGACCACCTCTCTGCAGGGAACAAGTTCGTTTCAGGATTCGAAGCACAGAAATTCGCACCCACGACCATCGCCATTTCCTTCCACTTTTCCAGACAGCCTTTGGGGCCTTGATTTTTTTAAGACTGCACAAAGTCTACATCATCCTTCATTTCTATAGCAGTTACATTCCCATCATGGTAGTTCATTGTGCCCACAAATTTTCAAACAGAGGATTTCTGCAAAAGTATGCAGAACACTTTAATAACCAAGGGTAAAAAGAGAGCTTCATGCAGCATAAAATGTTAAGGTTTTTTTTTTAAAAAAAAAAAAAACCAAACCGACCCTCTCTAATTCATATGACAACATCCATCAGTGGATAAGTTTCCCATACCAGCCTTTTCTACATTTATAAAACAGGGCCCACAGAAATATCACTAGATATCACTAGGCCATTAAAAGCTTACCCTGTCCTTGCTAGATTATAGGGAAAGAAACAGACAAGGTTCTAGGGGCTTTTTATTTAAATAGTGTGCTGTAGATTTCTATCAAGTTAAAGAATGAAGGGCAGTAGGCATAATCTGTTGTTGTTGTAGCTACCCAACATAAATGACCCCAGTTAAATCAGAAAAGCTGAAATACATCTAATTACATCAATCATTTGTGGCCAACCATTTAAAGCTATGCCACTGAAAATAAGGTGCTGAAAATTCACTCAGGGACTGTCCTAATGCCTCTTAGGAAAACATTTCTCTCTTTAATTAGTTGCTGATTCAAGTGTAGGAAATGCAAGCTCAGTGCTCCAATCCTGAGCTGAGATCTTGCACTCTCCTTCGGGTCTGCGGTCCACATTGTTTTCCATCTATTGTCTCTCATGCTCCAGCTTCCCAGCTTTCCTTTTCTTCCAGAATGGACTGCTCTGGCTCCACTGCAGTATCAACTGGTTGCTGGGATTTCTTTGGAGGGGAAGGGGTGGGATCTCCTCTCGAGACTGCATCCCTGGATTGCCCGCATTCATTCTTGCACCAGCCCCTCTCTTTGGACGGCCAGCTCTGTCTTCACCCCACTACCTAGATGCCTTGAGGTTTCCTAGCCACAGTTTGGCCCACAAGCCTTCCTCCTGCTAACTAAGATG
Organism: Phrynocephalus guinanensis; assembly: GCA_037367245.1. Classification (NCBI taxonomy): domain Eukaryota; kingdom Metazoa; phylum Chordata; class Lepidosauria; order Squamata; family Agamidae; genus Phrynocephalus; species Phrynocephalus guinanensis. The sequence goes on along the minus strand of CM074746.1, from coordinate 2,006,630 downwards.
TCTGCCTATCTCAACCCACGTTGTTGCACTCTACAAACTCTCTAGGACTTACCTGTGCCCGGCAAAGCCTTCTGACCAGTGTCCCTTCAGCCAGTAATCCTCATCTGGCTGGAAAATGATTACCCCCACAATGACCAGTGTGGACAGCTTAGGGCAGCTGTGTCATATAAATTGTTAGCAATGACCATAAGCACTCAGAGAAACAATTTAATTCTTCACTCCTGCCAGCGTGGGTTGATATATTCTTTCAAGGTCATTACCCAAGGCTAGGAGGGTCGCATGATAAACGAGTGACAGGCCCAATGAGGGACGGTGCGCCTGAGTGGGCCTTTCATTAATTAGAGAGAAGCAGTAGAGAGGAAAGTTGGCTCAACGAGGGTGGGGGAGGTGGCTGGACCAAGCCCACGAGGGGCCTGCTTCCTCGTCATTTCATGTGGACGAAATCAACTGGCCGCTCCCTGATTCTCCTCTTATGGGAGCCTTTGGCTTTGCTTTGAAAACAACAGAGGTAGGAGCCTTTGGGCCCCATTCGCAGTGATGGGGAAGCCCTCTGTTCTCCATCCACCTTGGTTCTCTCATGTGTCTTGTTTGACACTTTCCTGCTCAACAAGGCTTGGTAGCAGACAGAAGAGCAAGGTATGAAGCACAGCCTACCGCAGACTCAGCCTCGCCCAAATGCCAGCAAAGGAAGACCGTCAGTTCTGAGCTGCACATGGAGTTGATATCCATAGGTAGGTCTGGCCCTCTTCCCAAGAAGACGGTCACGGCCAACATCCTTCTTGAATGCCCACACTTGAAAATCTACATCATTCCAGATGGGGCCGAGGGATTACTTCAGTCTCAAGCCCTGAAATGGTTCATATGTCTGTAATGCATCATGAGATGGCAGCAACCTCAAGGGACCACCGTCTGCACTCCACAGGTGTTGTTTTCCAGCACTTAACACGCTTCCTGGGTGTATCTTTCATCTTCGTGAATCCTGTTCACAAATGCATCAGCCTCTTCATGTAGTTTAGAAAACCATGTGATGAAGAACTGATTGATAGCAGTGAACACATGACACCTTCTCATCGCAATCCAGAGATGAGCTTCCTGGGTCTTCCGAGCTTCTCGTGTTTATTTCAACTCTTGTTCCTTGAAGCCCGAATATTCACTGTCACTGTCAAGAGAACATCCTCCTAGTTGTGAGAATACAGAAGCGATCTATCTCTGGTTCAGCCCATCAGTTATAATATTCCTGCAGGCATAAAGGGAGCCATGGACGATTCTCCCTGTTGGTAGGCGGTCAGTAGAAAAAGCTCCTCACTGGAACCTGATAAGAAGCACAGAATCTATGGGACGGGTTGTCTGGGAGTGAGCAAATCCCTTACTCAAAGCCGAGAAGCAAATAGTCAGTGCAGCAAAAGGCAGTGGCCCTGGGCTCCCCCTTTCCTTATCCATCTCGATTCACCCAGTCAATGCCTGCTGTAGGGAGCAGTTCAGCACAGTTGTAAACAAACCTGAAGTGCGAAGAGGAGAGAGCCTCTGGGGACGATGCTTGAAGTCCTAGGCCACAACACAAGAGAAGGGGCATACCGAAGGGATCGTCCCACCACAACCACAGGGAGGGCCAAAGTAGGTAGGCTGTTCCCACAGGGGGCAAGCTATTTCTGGCTCCTGTTACACCCCAACACTTCCCTTAATACATGGATTGGATACACGTCAAAGCAATCCCAGTCTCTTTGCCTTTTGCAGAACAGGTAGGCAGGTGTGTACAGAGCTGCTTTTGGCGTGTGCCCGCATGGGTGTCAGAGAGGAAGCGGCTCTGCTCTTTCTCCCTCCCCCTCCTCCCTCCCCCTTCTAGTTCTCTCTCTCTCTCTCTCTCTCTTTCTCATTCCCTGTTTCTTTAAATCTCTAGACTGCCAGACCCAGTGCATCGCAATACTACAGAGGTCAAAATATCAAAAGCAGGAGCTTCTGTTGGTTTCCTTGGATAACACAGCCGATAAAAGAAAGCGGTGGCGGCAGCACAAGCGAGAGCACTGGCCGGATTTGACGATGCTCTGCAATGAAAGAGCTTGCCAGGTGGAATGGCCTGTACCCCCAGTGCTGGACAGTGAGAGGGAGTGTGGGAACCTCACCAAAGCAAAGAGGCTGCATGTGCAGCACCAAGAGAAGGGCCATCTCTCTTTCAGGCATCCAAGGGACGAGGGATTCTCTCTCCACCTCTTAGATGCCAAATTAAAAAAAAAACTAGGCATTCCTGGATAGCTCCTGAATAATGAAGGACGCGAGCAGCACAAAAGCAGGATTTATCTTGGGAGGATGCCACCCTGCTCCTTTCGGGCACAGGGCTTTCAAGCAGGCTGCACTCATGTTCTGGGCTGAATGGCCAGCTCCGAGTCTCCCTGCTTTGGCTTGTGTTTTCCTGCAACAAACACGGTCATCACCTCACCACCCTACCACCACCAGGGCTTCCTGCCCTACTGAGACTTTTATGGCTCTTTTGTGTCCCTAGCATTTGAGGCTAAGCGCTTCCATGTGGCATCAGAATACAATGCTGCTACTCCCCACCCACCACTCACATGCACAACCCCCACCCCACCCCACCCCCCAAAAAACTCTTTCAATCCTGCCATCTTAGCACAAGGCCTAGGAAATGCTACAGCACAAACAGAACACAAAATCTATGGAAGGGACCCTGAAGTCCGAGGATGTTGAAACAAACGGGGCAAGCACTTGTGGGCCTCAGTAGGCATTGCCCTCTCTGATCCCAAAGTGCTTTCATCTCCTGTCCCAAACATGCACATCCACTCAGGGTGTTTCCGAGATCCAAGTAGGCCCATTCAGGAGACAACCCTAGCGATACCACCCTGCAAGCTATGAGGCGGAGCCCACCAAATGCAGGCACAGCATGGACCGCAAGCATGCCCGATTAGCTGAGTGACTGTGTTTGGAAGCCTGTCACCTGCCCGTAAAGCACACACATGCAAGGAAACGCTAAACTTGGACATGGCAGCCGCTGGTAGGGGCTCCTGAGCGCAACAGCTCCTGAACCCCCTGAGGAAGAGGCATTTATCTTACACAGCAGGTGGCGGCTGCCATTTTGAGCAGTCACTCTTCCTTCTCCCATCAGAAGTTGCAGCCCAAAGACCAGGCTTCTCCCATCACAACCCCCCCCCCAAAAGAGAACACCCTTCCCTCTTTCCCTCCTCTCTTGTGGCCAAATGGCAGCGCACAAGGGCATCAAGCGACAATGCGCAAGGGACTCTTGCATCTCTCCCCTCACATCTACACCACACACACACACACACACACACGCACACCACAGACCATCTTTGATGTTCGCAAACAAGGAAGGCGCACCTAGGAGCAGGGGGAGCGAGGTAGCACCTTTCCGTGGTTAGGCTCCTGGTTACTCAAACCCATGTAAATATCGCCATAATCCCATTTGTTTGGCAGACCATATAAAGGCTAAGAAATGAAAAATGCACTCACACGCCCTCTGACACCCTGGCCGAGTGCATGTAGAGGATCTCTCCCAGCGGCTGTCGGCTGTCTCCCTCGCCTCGTGGCTGTTAAGAAGATACTTAGAGCACGGGGATTGCTCACAGTGTGGTTGTGTGATCCACATACATGCCTTGTAATATGCCTGCTCCTATTTCGCTGCCTCTCCCTCTGCCTCTCCCCCCACCCCCCAACCCACCCACCCCCCTGCCAGCCCATCTCTCTTGTTCTCATGTTCAGTGGTTATTTTAGCTTAATGCAATGACATCACGCGGTTCCCTTCATTAGACGGCGCCTTCGCCGTGCCATGCCGGCACCCCTGATCACTTCCAAAAGATGGGATTGAGGGAGGTCCGTTATTTACTGCCGAACCGCTCGGCGTGGGATGCTCGGCTCCAGGATGGGCGGTGCGTGTCAATTATCCTGCTCAAGGTGTATTCAGGAAGAGCTGTGGCCCAGAGTGGGTGACAGCTCTGTTGTTGTGGCTGTTTGTGTAAAGAGGTGTGTGTGTTGCAGAGTGAAAGGGGGGCTTTATTACGCATGTTCATTTTTATACAGCCGAGTTGAATAGCTACAGGCACCTGCCCCACATGCACGCCTGGAATTGGTGGGGATTACATGTCAGGTCTGAAAGGGGGAGCCGGGGTGGGGGTGCCGGGGTGGAGGGACGACAGCTCATCTTTCAGCATCATGCAGCGGCCCGGGAAACATCAGTATTCAAATCTAGACAACAGCTGATTTACTTGGAGATTGCCAGCATCACTATTTGAAAATCAATCATTCCCCCCCCCCCCCGATTCTCCTCGCCACCACACGCATCACCCTTTGTGGTTGGTATGCTACACTCGGGGTTCGAAACCTGCTGCTTTGGCAGGAGTTGGGGGAGGCATCGTGATGCTTGATCTGATAATATAGACGGGGTGAACCGGCAGTGAGCAGAGAGGTTCAACGGGCGCTCCGGCAAGGGAGAAAGATACCAGCGAGCCAGGGCTTTCCGTTCGGAAGCGTCAAATGCACCAGCTGGGCCCCTGGGATGTGAGTGGGTGGCTCCGAGGTCCCAGAAAGAAGGCCTGCTATGGGGACCACCTGGGGAGATCAGAAGGTGGATTCATTCACAAGGGGGAGCAAAGCACAGGGCTCAAAGCTCTCCTAACTCAGCCAGAGTACAACCCTAGAGCTGGCAAAAGATGAACTGACAGACTGGCCGCCCATTGAATTTAGAGTTGGTTTCCCCTTCGCAGAATGACTGAGAATCTGTGCTGTACGGCTGGCCCCTCCACGCTTGCCGCCGGGCCCAAAATGCCTTCATGTGCCACGGCAGAGGGTTCACGCTGGCACATTCACCCAGGTCCCTTCTCTGCCTTTCCTTTTTCCCTGCAACGCTCCCCCCCCCCCAAAAAACCCCCCAGCTTTTTTGCTTTGAAGGTTTCTGATTTGATCCCTGCCAGGCCGAGATGGAGAATCAGCCACCGCTGCCTGGTGGCCAGGACAGCTCCTTGGGAAAGAGCCACCAAGCCAGGAGAGGCTGAGAGGACGGCAGCTGAGCTTCGGTGCCGGCGAGAAAGAGAGAGAACCGTTGGAGGCAGGCAAGTGGGAAAAGGCCTGCTGTCTCTTATATTCCTCTCCCTGCGCAGAAGCCCTTTAGCAGATCTACAGCAATTTCTGGACTTGAACCCTGCCCTCTCACCTCGGGGTCCAAGATCTCATTTCCCCACCCCAGCCCGTCACCAGCATCTCTCTCTATCTTTCTCTCTCTCTCTCCCCCCCCCAACTTGCAACACAACCCTGCCCCCACCCCACCCCCTTTTTTTTCTTCCAGCTCTTCTATCAAGCCGTGATGTACTCAGGCTGGCTGTGAATAAATGTAAGTGACCCCCATCTACCAACCCCCACTTCTACGAGCATTGTGCTTCTGCTGGAGAGAGAACGAGAAAGAGAGAGAAAGAGAGAGGGAGAAAAGGAGAGCAAGTGGGCCCCTCTGACTTCCTCCCAGGTAATTATAAAGGGTCTGTTTTCAAGGTTGCGTGGGTAAAAGACAATTTGGCCTAATGAAGCATTGATCGGCCAGCAGTAAAGGTAGGGAAGCGCTGCTGGTGGCTCTCGTTCGTTCAAAAGGTACTTCTCACGGCCACGAAGCACAGGACCGGGGATTGTTCTGGCTGAGCTGTCATTGCCTATGACCTGCTTTGGGGGGGAAAGATGGGGATTTGCTTTAAATTTATTTCAATTCTGTAATGGCGTCGAGGTATATTATATGTCAGGCTGGGTACGATTATTAATCAGGGGGAAATTATATTTGCACTTGTCTGCACGTTTCTCTCAATCTCTCTCTCTCTCTCTCTCTCTCTCTCTCCTCGCCCCCCTCTTTCCGTCAGTTTCCTTCCCTTTCTCTCCCCTTTTTTTCTCCCTGTTTCCTCCGAACATTGCGTTCTTCATTATTCACATTAAGACCCGCACCAATCAGCTCTTCCGATGCTGCATGCGTGAGGTCAGTTATGAAGATGCAGGGAATTACTGTGGATTGGTGGGGACCTTCCCCCCCCTCTTTTTTCTTTTGGTCAATTTGTAAGCACAGGATGCATTATTGCAAGGCTTTCCTCACTGTTGATTTATGCAGGTGCAAGATCTCCCAGGAAAAAAAAAAAAACCTTTCCAGGCACGGACGAGGAGTGGGGGGTTGACAAAAATACCTAAGTAGAAATCTTTGGGTACCGATATGAATTGTTTGGTGACAAGAGACAGGAAAAAGTGGATACAGTTGTCTATGTTGGTCCAGGTGTTAAAAAGAAAAATACCCCCTCCCCAACCTGGCCCTGGATATGACACTGCGTCTCCATCCCGAGCTGGTTCCAGATCTGACGGGCAATGGAGAGAGGGATCTCCATCCACCCAGGTCTGTTTGGCTGCCGGCCGGCTGGCCGCTGCCTCATCTCCTTTCCCGGTGCCCTAAACCATTCCGCCCACCCACTGACTGAGTAATTATCAAAGGAGTGAACAAAAGGCATTGTGAGTCTAGCAAACTTGGACAGAGGAATTGGGAAATGGTATTGATTGCAAAACACTTGCCTTTTCTCTGGAGAGCGTTCACTCCCAAACCCAGCGCGCCCTGGGCTCACCAGAGGCCCTGCACTCGAAAGCGGTGCATCCCTTCAGAGCCCAGGCCACTGGGTTGGGGAGGGGGGAGGGGGGAGGGGGCTCTCAGGCCGCCGGCCTTGTGAAGCCCCTCTGAGGAGGGCTAAGCGGGGTCAGTCTTTGCCTTGACAAAGACCAAGCAGGGCACGGGAGGCGAGGGGAACCCCTTGCCTTCTCTCCCTTGGCTAAAGCAGGGCCCCCGGAGACACTGCTGTCTCCCTTATTGGCTCTTTCCTTGCCATTCTTTCTTAGTGCCTTCGGCAGCTCTTTTTGGGGTTCCATCTGTTTGCTGCCTCTTTCAGGGAGCCTCACACCACTGTCAACTTTTTAAAAGGGAATTGTTTATAAAAAGGGGGGATGAGGCACTGGAGGAAATGACATGCAACCATCACCACCATCCTGGCTTGCAGAACACAGCTCCCACCTGATGGCTCCCACAGCACGCTGTCGTGCTGTGATGCATAGATGTAATATTCGTTTCCTGCACCTCTGCCGTCCCTGTGTCTCTCCCCCCCCCCCCGTTCCCTATGCCCCGGTCTCCTACTGTTAAGCATCCCTAAGACAGGCTCCGCTGGGGCTCCTGAGAGGATGCTTGCCCACCCGGTACCATGGCTGGGGGCCCAGCGGTTTCACGCTCCTGAACGGGTGGAGACAAAGGGCACTTCCCTGTCACCTTCGGCCGGCTTTTCAAAAGAGCATCCCCCGAAACACAAAGCGTCAGCGGGAAACGGCAATTTTATGAATCCTAATCAATCAAAGGGCTTATTAACTCAATGTGAAGCCAGATTAAAATCTTTAATTATAAATCGTGCTAAAAGGAAAAACAAAATGTACTTATAGTACATTGAAAATTCCGGATATTAACATCCTTGTTATTATCTCTTGCAATATTAAATTCCCCCTCCTTGCCTTGCAATGGGTCCACCTTCTTCTTCTTTTTTCCAGAAGAACAAGACTGCAGAGCAAAACCTCATTTTTCTTTTCTTTTCTTTCCCACCCCCCTTCCTCCCAAGGCTTATTAAAATGTATTCTTTTCTATTGCACACCAGGCAGTTTGCAGGGAAGCTGGGGCGGGGGGGGGGTTGGGGTGGGGGAGAGATCAGGAGGCATTCAGGAAACCCCATTACAGCTGCACAGTGAGAGGCAGGCAAGAGAGGGGGAGGGGTGCCACTTTATTAAGGGGGGGTCTGAGTTGAAGTTACAGGACGAGGGGGTTAGGTGTGTGTGTGGGGGGGTGATGCAATCAAACGTGAAGCATTTCTGCTAATGAAAGAGGCATGCATGTCTGTGCAGGAGAGGCGTGATTGGCAGGGCTGCAGATTGGTAGCCACAGGAAAGGCCTTTTCTTGCAAGCCACGGTGTGAGGAAAGGCAAGGGGTCCTTTTTTTTCTTCATCAGGCAGACATTTGGGAAATGACCACAGCAAATTTAATCACAGTTGGAACAAGGCTAGAGCTGGGGGGTGGGGGTGGGGGTGGGGGTGGGGGTAAGAGCGCCGGAGTCACATGTTTTATTTATTTGTTCAAAGTCACAGTCATCCTATTGTGCGTCCCTCTTGCCTTGGTCGGTGGTTTCTGTTCTCTCCACCCCACCTCTCTTACCCCATTTCCCATTGTTAACACAAGAACCGCTATTTGGGGGGGGCACACAAGTCAACAAAGGCCAAAGGCTTGGCCAGAGAGAGAGAGAGAGAGAGAGAGAGAGAGAGAGAGAGAGAGAGAGAGAGAGAGAGAGAGAGAAATTGGGTCTTTTCATATTCAAATCATAAAAGCGAAATGCATTCCGCATTGTGATGCTAAAGCCAGCCTTTTCCCGGTGTCTGCTTGACAGCTCCTTGCCTTCATTCCCTGTCTTCATTTCCTCTCTCTTTCCCTTGCGAGACCTTTTTTTTTTAAAGTCATGTAAGCTTTGGAAAAACCTGCCTTCTTAGGGCTCATCAAAGCGAGAAAACAAAGCCCAGCAGCACCCAGAAACCCATCCTCCCCTTTTTCCTTTCCCCTCTACTTCCCTCTCTGTCTCTTCCTTCCTTCCTTCCTTCCCAGTTCCTGTGCTGCTTCTCTGGATTTATTCTTAAAGCTGCCCCCCCCACCCCATTCTTCCCACTCACAAATCCATTGTCAATATGTTGCTTCTAGATGAAGCCTGAAAACAAAGATTTCTGTGGATAATGATAAGGAAATTTCTGGTAGAGCTGCTCTTTCTTTCTTTTCTTCCTTCCTTGTGTTTTTCTTTTCTGTTTTTCTTTTCTTTAATATTCACTTTACACCTTTTTTTCTGGGTCTTTCCCTCATCATCTCCTTACGTTCCCTAAAATGTTTCAAAAGGGCCAATTAAATTAGAGGATCTTACAATTTCCGTATATTTTCCTAATGTCCTACAATTCTATCTAAATGTCTTTTTCCCCCTTGGACAAATAGATATCCTGCATAAGAGCAGGTTAGAAGACAAAGCATCTGAGTGTGCATTAAGATCGTTCAGTAGGATCAAAAACTCTAGTATTTTTTTTAAATAAAAAAGATTACAGATTGTTGTTTCTTTTTGGAATGGTGGCCAAGAAGAAAGACGTATTTCTATGCAAAATCCACTGTTGCGTTTTTTAAGTTATGCATATATATCAGATAGACCTATCTTCAAGCCAAACTCTCAATGGTTATTCATTTATAAGAGTATCAGTTTCATATTAATATGAGAAAATGCAGACTATTGAGAACTGGTCTTTTTCTTTCTTTCTTTCTTTCTTTCTTTCTTTCTTTCTTTCTTTCTTTCTTTCTTTCTTTCTTTCTTTCTTTCTTCAGAGACAAACTACATGCAGGTTGTAATTCCTCCACTCTAATTTCAAAATTACAATTGCCCCCTCAACTGTATACAATTACATTCTTTTAAAAGCAAAAAGGTGACCGAATACAGTCAAAAGGGGTAGAACTCGAATCCCATCCAAGTATTTACAACCACCTTATAGTAAACATCCTCCTGTCTAAATTGCTTAATTCTTTCTTTCCTTCTCAGTACGCCATGCTTTTTGAAATTCAGAGAAAACACAAACACTCACACACAAAGGTAATCCACGTACTGCATATCTGCACATAAACAAAAAACATCATCACGAATAAATGAAATGTGTGTTTCTGTAAACCAAACCAAAACTGTGTCTTTTCAAATGAACTCTAAATAATACTTTGATCTAAATGTATATAAATATATTTAAACATTGTAAATGTATGTAAGCAAAAAGGATGTTAACATATATTTTGTAGCAGACCACTTGATACAAAAATAGTGTATTAGGGGCTGCAAAAACATAGTAACATAAAAACAGCATTTATATCTCTATCAACTGGAAGATATTTTTCAGACTAATTGATAGGAAACTTCTGCATGACAGCTTTCTGCTTCATAGTCTTAAAGAGTGCACAATCGCTCTTGTTCAATGCAATCCCATTCTACCTTTTATTCTCTGAAAAAGAAGAAACTAGACATTTTTTTAAAAAAATGGCCTTTTTGTCAGCATATTAAAAAGTGGAATTTAATGCCAAGTGTTGTCTTAAATTCTTATTAAATTAAACTCAGCTTCAGAATATATATTTTTCTGAAAATCAAAATTCTTGCCAAATGAGGATTAAATTGCTTACATGAATTTTACCCCAAATATAAACACACAGCATATCAGCACAGAAAAAAAAGCTAGAAAAGGTTCGGCAAGCAAATGTTCCTGTCCCCCCTGCCTCTGGTGCTTCACAGCAAAAAAATATGCCATGGATACATTTATAGCAGAATGAATGCAGTCTACAAAAGAAATGAAATTCGTATTGCAATGTTGAATAATGACGAAGAAACTTGTCATGTTTGGCCGGCTGTGGTAGCTGAACTGTTCTCTGTAATAAGAGCAGCTTCAGGGCTTTGGTGTATGGGAAGGCACTTCATGTCCCAAAGAAGGAAAATATGTTTCAATACAAGGGAAAAGGAGAATATTTTTAAAACACTCATATTTTAAATGCACCCTTGGAAAAAGTTGCAAGCATTTTTTTAAATGTGTGAACTATTTCTGTAACTTCTTCTGAATGAATGCACCATCTTCTTTGCTTTACACTCGTGTCTGCCTGCCTGCCTGCACACACACACACACACATGCGTGTGTGCGCGCACACACACTCACACATGTGCACGCACCCTTAGCAAGCAGCAGCCTTTGCAGGGGATAAAAGGTGCCGCTGCTGCTGCTCCCGTAGTGGAGTGAGTGATGCCAAATAATGGTTTAATCTGGATTAATCTTGCTCTGTATTGACTCCCTAAAACCCCCTGCATTCCTTATGCAAAAGCCAATTGGTGTTTCCTGCGCCCGTCTCTCTCTCTCTCTCTCTCTCTCTCTCTCTCTCTCTCTCTCTCTCTCTGCCTGGAGTCTCTGAGTTTTATTTGCCATACCAATTTATCTTTATCATTTCCAGAGCGAATTGGACAGAACGAGAGCATTGGGTTGGGTGGGGAGACGAGGGGTTTGCTTCGTTTGTTGTTGGAGGGGATCGATCAGCAGCAGCCTTTCGGTCTCCCGGTCACAGAGGGGAGGTTGGCCCCCACCCACCCGGGAAACAAGACCTCTCCCCCCTCCCTCTGTTTGGGCCACCTCAGGACAGAGCCTGATAAAGCTGCGACCCACCAAAGGATGCAGGGTTGGGGTTGGAATTGCTCTGAGCCACACTTAAACAAGTCGGCCCGTTAATGTCAGGTCACCAGGGAGACGTCAAGGCCTCCCTCCTGACCATTAGACCCTTTGATGGAGTGGACAATCAACTCCCCAAGACAGTTTGGGCAGTGGCCTTGACTGTGGCTGCGGGGCACAGCCGGCGGCCGGCCGGCCGGCCCCTGACTGCCCAGATGGCCACCGGCTGCCCCCTGGCTTGCCCTGGGCCTCTGAAAAGGCCACAGCAGGGGCCTTCCCAAGCCGTGGGCCTGTGGGCCAGAGAGAAAGGCAGGGAGAGGCCGAGGGAGGATGGTCCCCGGAAGCCAGGCCAAAGGCCATCGGCCAACAGCAAATCCTTCTGTCCTCTGTAGCCTTTCCTTTCTCCCAGACCCTCCTTGCCTGCCCTCTCTTCCAACCACAAGAAAGGCAGGCCTTTGGGAATTGGATGGCGGCCGGTGGCGGCTCTTCCACGGCTACTGGCCTTCCGCTTGACCGAAGGGAGAAGCCGATGCCTCTCCTTCCCTTCCATTGTTTCAAGAGAACAAAAACGCTGGAACAGCAGCCACGGGCTTGTGAGGGGGAAATGATGCTTTCCCAAGGACTCCAGTCCAAGTCTGGGTTAATAACGTTCACATCAAAGAACCGATGGCTAATACGACGACTAAACTCAATGTTTATGGAAAATGCACAATAGCCACGCAAACAAGAGATACTTAACTTTTACCCTCTTTTCATAATTTTGATTTCCTGTGTTTGGTTATTTTAATAATAATAATAATAATAATAATAATAATAATAATAATAATAATAATAATAATAATAATAATAATAATAATAATAATAGGACTAGTGATTTGTAATACAAAATCCAGCATACTTATCTTGTCTGCTGTGTGATAATTTGATAATAATAATAATAATAATAATAATAATAATGGTGCACACATTTTATTGGCTTGATTCCTAATTTTTAGCTTTGACCCTTTTCCCCAGCCCCAGGCACCAGCAATTAGATGATGATGATGATGATGACAAAGTAAGACTAGAAAGAAGGAGAAGCAACTGCAACAGGCTTCTTCTGATATATTGCTTAATCAGTGATTTAATATACAGTCGTACCTTGTATAAAGGAATTAATTTGTTCCAAATGAAATTATGTTAAACAAATTTTCCTTTATACAAATTTCCCATAGGAATGCATTGAAAATGGAGTAATCCCATTTTATGTTGTACGGATTTGACCCATAGACGATTATGTTAAGCAAATCTCCCCTCTCTCTGGAATTTTTATGTTGTACAGATTTTATGTTATACAAACTGTTTGTTATACAAGGGTCCACTGTATTCATATTTGCTCACACTCCACCCAAAGGCGCTCACAACGGCCTGGATCCTCTAGTTTTTCAACAATCCCCCCCAAAAAGAGGATGCTGATTTTTTAAAAAATTGTTGACAACCTTGCCTGTTTTCCCCTAGAGAATTTATTGCTTAAAACAGGAAATCATACCATGTTCTAAGTACTCCCCCCAAACAAAAATGGCCATTTCTCACATGCTTGTCAGATCTGCAACATTTTTTTTTCCTGGAAGAGGACAAATATTAAATTGATTTATAACGAATATTTAAATAACTTGCAGAAACCGATTTTAACCAATGGAGAATTTTATTCTGCAAAATGCACTGACACAGGAGGATGGTCTTTATTCGAAATGTTACATGAGGAAACACGAGTGTGGGCATTTCCTCCCTTTCTTCCTAATATGTAACTTATAATGGCAGAGAGAAAAAAAATGTCAGTATAATACAGATTATTTATTTAAACACACTTTTAAAAAATTCAGTCAAGACCGATCAGGATTTTCTTTTTACTGAAGAAACCACAGTGTCCCTCCTTACACCTCCTGTCGTCTTTCCGACTTGTTCGAATTCACGGCTATTGTAAACCATTTTCAGCAAGACGCAATAATACCTCACACGCGCACGCTTTTGTGTTCTAAATGTAACCCTGTTACTCAAGTGTGACAAGCAAATAGTCTTTTCCCAGAATCCAACTTGCAATATTTTATTATTAGGGAAAATAAGACAGCCCAGCCTCCAAAAACCCAGCATGCCTGTTGCTTCCTTCTGGGCAATGCTGGTTCTAACGATTGAAAAGCCTTATTTTTTACAAACAGCACAATTCTAACCCCCACACCACACCCCTGCGCACACACAACAACAACAACAACACACTCTGCCAGTCCTCTTTTGCAGGCCATTTAGACTGTAATCTTAGCCCAACTTTCCTGGGAGTAAGAAGATCTCTGAGTAATCGTGTACTGTATAAGACTGCAGGGTTAATTAACAACACCCCAACTCCCCATATAAAATAGATTGGACCCAGACCTTTGAGGTTCTGGTTGATTCCCACTGAAATCAAGGGAAGCCACACCTGCCAATTCTCTTCAATGGGATCCAAGGATGATTTAATTCAACGTGAGGTGGGTGGATGTTGCACTGAGTGGCACTGAATTTCCTTCTATTCTTCTTTAAAGTTTTTTTTAAAAAAGACCCTATGTCCCTTCTCTTGATAGAGGGAATGCAGAACTCCTTTTTAAGAGGTAGAGAGGAGAGCTCAAGGCATCAAACATCAGGCGTGGGGCAGGAGATTTCTGGTTACAGTTTTAGGACTAGAAGGGTCGTCTTCTTTCTTGTCCAGTCTTCCTGCTTACCAGGCAACGCTCAGGGACTTTAAAAATCCCTTCCTCCTGCCACTTCCGTTACGATATGTAAAGTCCTCACGCCATACTTATTTGGGGCTTTGCAAATAGTACCTTAAACTCAGCCCTTGGCAATGCCTCCTGCGTAGATCTTTGTTATTCCCAGGGCTTCTGGAATGAAAACGACCAAGGCAAAACAAAAATTAAAGTGTGTGTGTGTGTGTGTGTGTGTGTGTGTGTGTGTGTGTGTGTGTGTGTGTGTGTGTGTGTGCGCACGCGCCTGTGTGTGTGTGTTCTCGAGCTCAGCCATGCCCATCTTTTACAAAAAGAACAATTGAGAGTTAGTCAAACCAACACCTCCCCCCCCCCAAAAAAAAAGCAAAACAGGAAGAAAGGAAAGTGGGCAGAGAGGCTGAACTAGAGGCACCTTTGATAAAAAGCCAGCTGTTTGTCAGGTCAGGTCTTATAAATGGAGGGATCCAGCAAACGATGACCCTCCAGCAGATTTCTACTGTTTACACACACACACACACACACACACACACACACACACACACACACACACACACACACAAACGCATGCATGCACGCACACACGCATGCACCGCCGCCATGTCCACAAAAAAACTCCCTTCCTCTCCTACGTGGCTCCCTAAAATGCAGAGCTTCTGCACATCTGCAACTATGCCCCCATATTTAGCCACCATGAAGAGAAAATAAAAGTAGTTGTCATCGCAGCAACTTGTCACTGTTTAGCTATTTTTTAAAAGTGCCTTTTACATACTGAAATATAGCTTGGAATAACAAAAGCTGGAGAATTTGTTCACAGTAATTCATGTAATTTCCGACCCTTACGCCAGGGGAAAAAAATCTTTAAAAATATATGGCAAAAGTGTTTTTATGTGCGTTATATTTAAATTTCATTGCTTCAGCCCCGAATGGGAAGTCACTCATACAAATATATAATATCTGCCCTGGATTGTTCTCCTGATGCTGGCAGAGAGAGCCTTCTCAAATGACAGGCTGCCTGGACAAAGGTACCCTTATGCTGGGTATTGTGTGGCAGCAATGAAGCAGAGGGTAGGAATGATGCGACAGAACTGGCTTCCCACGGACTTCTTGAGATTTCATGGCAATTGTGGAAATGGATCAATTTCTGTTTTGTTCAGTTGCTCATCAGATGCTTTTGGCCCTGAAGGCATGTCCTTCAAGGTATCCCTGCTAGGAGGAAGAGATGGCCAAACCTTTGTCACAACAACAACACCTTTCATGATCCAAGGGAATCACACTGTGGCAGAGAATCACCTTGGCCGTTGATGTTATTCTTGGCTGGGCTTTTTCTGTGATTTTGATTTTTGATGTTGAATATTTCTACCCCACCTTTCTCCTTGCAAAAGGACCCAAGGTGGCTTACAATAATGAGGGACAATATACAGTCCAGAACATTTAAGATATATTCAAGTTAAGAACAGGGAATTTAAAGAGGCATCTTAGAACATTAAGAAAAGGTAACAATAGCGCTACAAAGAGTACGCAAGAAGAAAAGAATAATCCAGAATGAGGGGTGAAAAGCAACATGGAGAACACTGGTGTTCTTATGAAATCAGTCAGTGCAATCTTGTATGGTAAGAGTGGAGACACCTAAGCCAGGTTTGGAGGCACTGCTGAAGGTACAGAGCAGGATGATGGCTGAAGTGCCCGTTTCTGTCAAAGCTGTGTTGTTTATTTATTTATTTATTTATTTATTTATTTATTTATTTATTTATTTATTTATTACACTTATTAACCACTCGATTTTCCCCATAGGGAACTCAGGACGGTGTACAGACATCACCCAAAGGTGACTCCCCAAATACAAAAAACCCCACAGACTAAACCAATCAGAACCTAACAAAATACAATAATATAAAAATACTACATAAAACACTCATACAAAAATAACTGATAAAATTTTTGTTGCTGTTGTTTTGAGTTGTGAAAGAACAAGCAGAAAGTATGAGTGATGAATTAAAATTCAAAGCCTAGGCCTAGGTGCTGCCTGCAGAACGGCAGACTGGGATGTTAACTAAATTGAGCACCTCGGAATTTGGTCGAATAAACCTCAGGATGCTGAGATGGTTAGGAGGGAGAGAGAGAGAGAGAGAGAGCAGCTTCTTTAAGCTAAAGAATGTAAACTACCACCAAAAAAGGGGGGGTTTCGAGGATGCACTCTTGCACTGGGCCACACATTTCTTGATTCTACTGCATTATGGACTTTAAGATGGGCTACTTTAAAAAGAACAGGAGCATTTGGAAACATAGATTTGTTTTGTTTTGTTTTGTTTTGTTTTTGTGTGATGCTGAGCATTCGGGGGTGGGGGGTGGGGGTTCCAAGAAACAAAGCAACAAAGAAGTACTAAAGATGAAGGCGTAAAGGCCAAGCAGTCATCAAGGCGGAACACTGAGAATACTGTGGTTATGTAAGGAGGCACAGAAAGTACAGCCTGTTGCGCCTGTGTCGTCCAAGTCCAAATTAAGGGGAGAATATGTGCGGGAAGGAAAGAAATGTATTGGCTGTAAAATGCCCAAGAATGGCTTGGGAGAAGTGTTAAAAGTTAAGGCTGCTGCGCCCAAAGTCAAAAGAACCAGGAGGATGTCCAGCCTCTGATGGCAGGCCAAAGAGCATAAATGTGTTTTTTCAAGACCCCCTTTGGGTAGTGGCACTGGGCTGTCTGAATCCAGCCAAGGGCTATTTATTTATTTATTTATTTATTTATTTATTTATTTATTTATTTATTTATTTATTTCCTTCTTCCAAGAAGCATTTATCTAGGCTGTCTCTACCTGCAAAGCCAGTGCTGCCCCCCCACACTGCCCAGCACATATAAAAATGATCTAACAACGTCTAGCAGTAAAGCTTGCTACAGATAAAGCAGGCTGACTTGCCCCCCCCCCCATGTTATTAACACATACCTCAGCTTTAAAGCACTGGCTCTGGTTGCTAATTGAGAACTAATTGCTGCTAAGTGGTTAATTGTTTCACAGTATTAAAAAGACAACATACATGGAAAGAGGGGGGGAAGGATGGGTCCCTGCATTGATGGCGTTTTTCTCTTTCAAGTGTTTCTCAAAGTTTGGGGCAGAAAAAAAAAAACTAGCGTGAGAATCTTCTCTTGTTCACACATGGTTTTCATGTGTCCAGCCCAATTTTGCTCCCTAAATAGCCTGGCTTCAGCAAACTTGCTGTAACTGGAAATTAATTTGGATTTTTAGAAATCCTTGCAAAATGTGAGATACTATACCTGCCTCAGATAACCCTTTCCCTGCTGAGAGCAGAGAGCAGCAGCAGCAACAGCAGCAGTGAAGTCACTTGGGGAACTGGTACATGTCCAAGGAAGGAGAACTTCAGAAAGATGCGAGATAACCTCCCTCCACCAGAAGTGCAAAAGAAATAAAATAAATAAAAGCATAGATAGCTTTTCAAAGACTGGTGTGCAACAGAAGCAACTTGAAAGAATCCGACGCAGTCTTCAGGGACCGGTCCAAAATCTGCCTCCTTTCGATCCACAAGGAACTGGACAACCCACCAGGAACCACCAAACCTGGTTCATGGATTCCCAGGAGCAATTGGTGCTGTGAAATCTCAGCGGCTGGTATGTTTCTTTGTCATGTTTCTGACCCACCTTTTCTCCGATGAGCAAAAGGTGGTCCATAGAGTTGTCTTTCTCCCTGCTTCATCTTCATTAGAACCTTCTGAGGTAGGCTCCTGGCTACATGGGCAACCCTCCCCCTAAAAGGTTCCCAAGCATTGAGCTAGTCCAAGGGTATTTGTACACGACCCCTAAACTCTGCCGCAAATGGCTCCCAGCTCTGGAGCTTAAAATCATTTCCCCACCAGCTCCGGAGTTTACAGATAATTAAGTGTGACCACGCCCACCTAAGCGGGTCCCAGCGCACTTTTCAGATACCTGCTCTCTGGAGGTGAAAATTCCTGATGCGGATATAACGTAGTGACTGCCCGGCTCTCCTTGCTTCTGTTTGTTCTTTTTTTGCCCCCCCCCCCCCTTTAAGAGATCTGAATGCAGTGCCGGGATGGCAGAACGAAGGTGAGCGGCATTCTTTTCTTCCTTTTTTCCTCCCTCCCCTCACACAGCTAGCAGCCAGGAGTGCGGAGGGGGTGGGAACGCAGGAACAGCAACAAACCCCTAAGATCTCTGGTCCGAATTTAAGTGGCCAGCGGATCTTAGGGGTCATGTGAAAAAGCTCTAAGATAGTGGGACTGGCCTAAAATTGCCCAGTGAGGTTCTCCACCTGGCTGCTTCCAAGGTGGTACCAAGGACTTGGCTCAGACCAGCCTCGCATCTCCCGCTAGGTGAAAACTGTGGGATGCAGTGAGCTTTTCCCGGTCTTCAGGCATGCTTTCTGGTGGGTATTGGGGATTTTTAAAACTACCAGAGATGGTTGTGGAAGCTAGCCATCGCTGGATGGGTATTTTTACCAAATATTTTATCCACCTCTCATAACAGAAGCAGTCGAAGGAGAGAAAATGGAGGAAGGCAAGAGAGAGTTAACTAAATAGTGTCCCCCCCTTTTTTCTTTGTCGATATGTTAGTTCTCTTCCTGCCAAGACTCATTTCACTCTGCTATCTTGCGAGAGACACATATGGCGCAGGGAAATTGCCAGCCAAGAAAGCATGTCCCAGCCTGTTGAGGCATCATCAAATAAGATTAAAGCAAAGCAAAAAAAAAAGATAGAATGATTTTTCCCCTTCTAATTCTTTTTTTAAAACAACAACAACAACAGAGAACATCTGATGAAAGTCGGCAAGGTACTTGAATGCTTCTAAAGGTTTCATGGCTATTTCTTTACTTTGCCTGGTTAAGAAAAAGGCAGCCCACAGAGTGATTTTTTTCCCTTTCCTTCTCAAAGTTAACAAAAAAGTGCTTAATAATATTGCTTTCAATTCTCCTCTGATAAATAGCACTTAAACGCACCAAAACTGGAGCGCTTCTCCCTCCCCACCTGCAACAACACACATACACACACCTTCTCCTCTTCTATCTCTGTGCTGAATGAATTAAAAAAAACCTTTTGTGTATTTTATGCATCCTAAGGATGCATCCTCAGCAAATACGAATCTCTTGCCCTCTGAGGAACCACTCCACAGCAATTGGGAAATCCCAAGAAGAAGAAAAAACAAAAAAACAAAATAATTCAAGCCAGATGGGCTGAATTCCCAGAAAGAATGAAAGCCATTTGGTTTCAGCAGAGCTTGGAAATATTACTTTTGTTGTTTCGCTTGCGACTTCCCACAATGGTCCTTCTGGCTGGAGGATTCTGGGAGCTGTAGTCCCACGGGGAACATTTCCGAACTGCTCAGGGCATGAACTCTTAGGTCTTAGAACTGCAGAACTAGAAGGGATTCCTTGGATCCTCATTAAGTCCAGGCCCTTTCAAGGAGGCCGAGCGGGGCATTGAACTTCCATCCTCTGTCTCTGCGGCCAGGTGCCTCCACCGCTGCGCTCTCCAGCAGTTTCGACATGCAGACCCATTGAAGCACCACTTTTCTCTTGCTGCCTCCTTCCAGCCCAGGCAGCCAGGATGATCCTGATGGCTTCCTGGCAGCAGCCTCCTTCCCACTGCTCCAGAAATATTCTTCCTCTTTGGAAAATGTGTCCCTCCTCCTCTTAGGTATACCTGGGCCTCAACTCTCTCCGTGTTCCCTTCTTCAAGTCCCTCTTCTGTGACTGGCTGTCCCTGTTTAAAATTACTCTCTGAATGCCCATTCCTGTTTGAGAGACATAGGTGGAGGATGAAGATGGCTGACGGAATGAAAACTGCCTCAAACCGTGGCGGATAAGGAGAAAGGGCAACTCCTGCTGGGTTTGGAGAACCAGCATTGGTGCCTCTTCCATCCCAGAATAGCCCTGAATTGGCCTTTGGGAAAGGAACAAGGCATCAGAAGGCGGGGAGATGACGGTATGCCTGAGCAGACCATTGTTGGCCTTTATAACAACTCCAGCCCCCATTAAGAAGCAAACATTGGTACCAAGTGTCCAGCCTGGAGCAAGAATCAAAGGAGTGAGACAGCAAAAGAAGACAAACTGGAGGAAGACACCCTGGGGGCCCCTCCCACACATCAACAGCGATGGCCATGGACCTGTAAGATGGGCTAATGTGAAACCTCTGCCTCTCATTAACCTCCTTCCCTTCTGACACTCAGAGCACAAGTTATCTCCAGTTACTTCCAAGGACCCTTACATGGAGACATCCCTTAACCTTGCCCATCTGTTGGGTTTGGCCTCTGCTGTCCTGCCCTCCTCGTGAAGATGCCCCCAAGGCAGAGAAGGAAGGTTAATGTTCCCCAGAGAAGAACCAGGTCCACGGGGCAGAGGAGAGTGGCTGTAAAAGGTGATAAACGCAACCCTTTGGGTTTTGTTTTAAGCAGAACTGTCTCCCTTCTGGATTGCTGGTGTTGGTCTGCTCTGCATGCTGAGGAGACATTCTGTAGCCAAGCATGCAGTTCGTATCAAAAGCCCCTTGTGCTGCAGGATGGCTGGAAGGAAACACACCTCTCTTTCCACGGGAAGTCTTTCTTCCCATGCAGTCCTTTGTGTTTCATAGTCTCCTACTTTATACCTTTGACATTTGGGGGTGGGGGTGGGGGGTGGGGTTGAAGTTATTTCAATTTTGCATTGAGTGAAAAAGCAAAAAATAACAAATAATTTTTTTCCCCAAAAAAGGAAATAGAGATGAGAAATGGATGGCCATGAAAAGTGTGCCAGAAATAAAAATGAGTATACAGGGATCTCAGCCAGATCATCCTGGAAAACTAAAGATGCTTCACAGACCTCCAGTTCAGTTATGGGATGGATCAGTCTCAGATTCACATTGGCCACATGCAAGACAGATATGCTCTGTCCACAAAAGCCATCTTTAGGTTTTGTGTCGGATTTGAAGTTTTCTGCTTGTATTTGTTTCCTTTGTTAAGGTAAGGCTTTGGGCTCCGTTCCAGTAACAGGTGAGAGTTCGGCACTAAATTCGTTAGATTTGGATGCAGGGACAGGCAAAAGTACATTTATGAGGAAATGATTGCCTTTTCTCTGATCCGAAGCCAAAATCCTGTCTTGGTACTCCCCAGGGCTTTCAGAAAAGAAATCCACAACAAAAGAGTAAACCTTCTCTGAGATGACATTGGTTTTGGGCATATAGGTATCCCTCTTCTCTCTGTCATCTTCCAACTCTTGACAACGCAACAGGGTAAATGGACAAGATGGGGCCATTTGGCGGGAGAATCATTTGCAGGAATGGGGTGAGGAGGTCAGACTTCTAGGCTGGATCCACACCAAGGATCCATCCCACAACTGCTTTAAGCCTGTGACTATCACTTTGTGCAATGCACAAAAGGAACTATTCCGTCTTTGCCCTGAGCTTCCCTGCTGCATGTTGGCTACAGATTTTTCAGACATACTTTGATCTCAAGTCAGGCTGAGGCTGTTGTGCACACTGATAAACTGAAGCTGCCTCCGATGGTTGGATTAATGGATTTCCTGCCTCCAGTTGGTTGCATTTATGCCTCTTCTTTTCCTTCTTTTCTGGTCAGGTTCTTCCCAGTCTATGGAATAAAGATTTCATGGGTAGTCGTCTTCCACCCTCATTGCTCTCTGCCAACTGAGATGCATTGCAGACCATCCCCACTGCACATGCCAGCAACCTAGGGTTGGTGGTGACATTAGAAAGGTCCAGTTGCTGCTGCCATGATCAGCATTCTGTGCACCGTCAGTGTATATCTCAAAACTTTGTCTTATCTCCATGGGAAAAAGTGGTGTGTGTGTGTGTGGGAGGGGGACACCCTGCTTGTCACAGTTGGCATTGTTGCATCAAAAGCAACGTTGACAGAAGCCAGGGTGGATGAACCCTGAGTGCAGATCTGCCCTCAGGAGCCACAGCCAAACCAACAGAGTGCCTCGTTTCACTCTAAGTATCTGCCATTTCTCAAGAAGTCTGTGTTCTCAAGGAGCAACATTGCTGGTCGCGGATCAAGAGGAGCTACGTGGGCAGAGCAGAATGGGTGCAGGGGAGAAAAGTATGCTAAAACAAAGCAGAGGTAGGATCGTCCTCTTAAATGCAAACCAGCTCTGGAAGAAATCAAGGGCCCTCCCCTCCCCCACCCCACCGCCACATGTACAAATTAGATCAATATTGGCCCGTGTTAACTGGCGGGGGGTGGGGGGGTTGAAGAGAATCTGTTCCATCTGGTTGCATAACTTGGGAAAGAGAGTATATGATGCTGATCCAGTTCCAAAAAACAGAGGCGAGGGGAAGGAGGGAACAAAGCAAACGTGTAAATCCACAATGTAGAGGCAGCACCATTGCGGGGGTGGTGGGGGGAGAGGGACTGGCAGAAGCAGCATAGCAGAAGGAGAATGTTTGGGGGAAGGAGCAAGCCTTCTGGAAAAGAAAGGGAGGGAGGGAGGGAGGGAAGGAGACAGAATGAGAAAGCCAGCCACTGGTGCAATAATGGGGTGCAAACTTCTAAATCTCTTACATTTTATGGGCAGAGGCTAATGCTGCTACCCCCTGCCATTATGACATTTCCACTAGCTCTGATCTTTATTTCCAGTTTTATGGCCCACTGCGCAACAGGTCTCTCCATGAGTGAGAGAAAGAAAGCAGACCCCTTTTCCAAACTGGAGGGGGCTGCTGTCGCTCAGGCGTTTGCCATCCAGATGGAGCTGCATGACAAGGGAGGGCTCAGTGTGGCACCCCATCACTCCCCCCCCCAAACAAATGCTGCCTTGGGGGTGCAGGACCCTGCTCTGAAACCAAAGTCTAGAGCCCTAAGGATGCTGCTGCGACCATCAGGTGGGGCTCTTGGTCTGGGGCCCTGTTCCCTGGGCACTAGAAGCTTCTCATTCCCTGGGAGTTGAGGGTCAAACTAGTAGATGGGCCGTCGGGTTGGGCATCCAACAGCAGTCCTATGAGTCTTCTTTCAGGCAGTGGGCTTCGTCCGGGTGCATGTGGTAGGGGCCTCACCTCCAAGGGAATGTTTCTCTGCTGCAGCGCTTAAATGTCAGAAAAGGGACCAAGGGCAGGAAGAAAGAGCAGCGAGCGGCTGAGGGTGTTCCATCTGCCCAGATGCACTCCAGAGCCCCACTTTTAGCAGGATTGGGGAAGGTGCCTGTCACATGGCACTGATGGGCCCGATTCTCTGAGTGAAAAGCAGGTCTGCTTGCCAAGGAGACCTGTTGTCCCTCTGCTTCCTTCTGAAGTTAAACAAAAGGCAGGATCCAGCTGAAGCACGTTTGTCTCCTGCAGAGAACGAAGCACGTTCCCTTTGGGCACTCTCACGAACTAAGGGCAGCTATTTACAAATTCCATGTATGAAGGGGGGGCTCCTTTATGCTTATTGGTGCAGAATTCCTGTAGACATACAATTGGAAAGAATTCCTACAGATGCAAAATTAGAGATGATTTTTTAAAATAATTGCACCAGAATAATAACAACTTTATTTTTATGCTGCCTTTCGCCCCGGAGGGACCCAAAAATTGGCAAAAATTTTCCTGCATGTGCAAGGAAGATAGTGGCAGAGTGAATTCCTCCTAAATGTGCTGCCCAGGTGGGTGATGCTCCCAGTGAATGATGGAAATTTTCCAAGGCGCTTCATCTTTTTCTGCCTCGTGGTCCTTCATTTTCCCATCAGCTGGGCAACTTTTCAAGAAGGATTCTTTCAGACAGAAGGAGAGGCCAGCAGACCATCATACAAGTTATGCATGGGTTGACCCTAGGCATTATTGTAGAGTTGTAAGGGACCTCAAGGGCCATCCAGTCTAACCCTCTGCCATGCAGGAACCCCAATCCAAGTATCACATCTGCCCCAGGCTACCTCTCAAGGGGAACTGAGTTTGAGAGACATAACTGATAAGGTGACTTGCTCCTTTCATGCAGAGGGGTGCAAAAAGTAGCTTTTGTCCATATCAGGTTCATTATACCAATGTAAGAAGCTTGTGCTGGCCAGAATGCTCATTTGCATGACAAGTGCCTGTTCCTGGTTCCCCTTCCTGCTTAAGGGAACAGAAAGAGGGCAGGAAGGAAGGGCTCCGGAGAGTTTTCCAAGGGCCCAGCAGGCAGGGGAAGAACCCGCCTTCTCCAGTGGCTGTGGTCTGAAGAAGAAGGAGGCCACAACAGCTACATGGGATGAAACCAATATCGAACCCTCCCCCCCCCGCCCCACAGCTTCCAAGGAGGAGGAGGAGGAGGCCCAGCCAATGTGTCAGTGGAAGCCCCCAGCGGAGCTTAGCAAGCCCCCTCGCCTCCTGAGAAAAGGCACTCGGCAGCTCTTTTTTGCAAGGCAAATATTATCTGTTCTCATTTTCAGGGCACCACGTTATTAAAAGCTGGATGTAATCTAAGAAATTAAAAAGGGTTTGTTTCGTTTGACATTTCATCTCTTGACGTCCCCAGGGTAAGCAAAATCCCGCACAACACTGATCGGGCTTGTCAAGAATTGTCTCACCACTTGTGAATCAGTTCCCTTACCCAAAGCCCTGCTTTGTCAGGCAGTTGGTGGCAACACGCACAGAAGGGCAATTCCTAGGCTGGTGAGATTTCATCCCCCCTTATGCCTCAAAAGGATCTTGCCTTGGCTTCCACCCTTCATCACAAAGCAGGAGAGCCTTTTAAAAAGACAGAAGGCATTCACCGGGGAAAGGGAAGAACACCCCCCAAGTGTCTGCCTGATGCAAAATACTGTACAGGGATCTTAAGGGAGGGGAGCAGTGAATCCCTCCCAGTTTCCATCTGAATGGCCAATGAGCTGTGCCTGGATCTAAAACAGCTTCAGCACCTTGGCTAGAGACTGTAAGTTTGGACCAAAACCCCAGGCAGATGTTCCACTCCTCTGACATTTGGGCCACCAGTCTCCAGAGAATCTGGGGAGAGCAACAGGTGAATCTATTTCCTTCCTGGGTGAGACGGAGATTCACAGAGTGCCTTCAATCCGTCCCCAGGTTCCTCTGAAATATCATAAGCCAAGTACCCTAGAGATGGAGTCCTCCCCCGACTGTGCCTTGCCCCGACTCTGTGGCCCTGGACGGGTTCCTGCCCCTTGACACTTGGGATCCAGCTCCTTCCTTGGTCTCCAGCTCGCAGCATTAAACATGCTCCGTGGCAGGGGAACCAAAAATGTTTAAGGTGTGGATTCCAGCAGCAGCAGCAGCAGCAGCAGCTGAAGGGAGAAGGCAAGACTGCTTCCGACCAGGTCTAAAAAGCATGCCATGAAAACTGGAGAATGAACACCACAAGCCAGAAGCTCAAGGCTTTGCCATGCTAACTGTCAGAGCCCCCCCCCCCAATGGCACATCCACCTTGGGAAGAACAGGGGAATCCTCCAAGCGGCCTTTCCTCTCCAGTCGAGGGGCTGTGGTCTTGAGGAAAAACATCCCCTCCAGCCCATCCTGGGAGGATGAGGGAAGATGTTCAACCAACAGAAACAGAGAGGAGCAACGGTGGGGCAGGGTGTGTGTGTCAGGGAGGGGGCAAGGAGGCTTCTGTTTGACATTCCTGCAGGCCTATTTATTAGTGGTGAAATACAAACCATGTTATCAAGAATCTTGAGGAAATTGATTGATGTTAAGTGATACTTCAGAATCCACCCCCCTAGCAAAAGCTACTGCACCGTTGCAGACAGATAAGTGGGAAATCCTTCCTGCAGACATAGGATAGGCTGTGAAACAGCCACCCCTTTGGGCGCACCACCGCAGAGAAATACTGAACAGCCTCATGGACCTCTGAAGAAACGAGACAAGGGCCATGCGCACAGCGGAAAGGATGTTTGAAAATCAAGCTAATTCCCCCAAAATGTCACAATGCAATGGGCACGCTCCATCTCTCTGTCTGTCTTATTAATCTTCACCATTTACAGGACATTAATCGGTCCGGAAGGGCCCTCTAACAGAAGCTGGGTGTGTGTGGCTAGAATGACAGACGCAGCCTTGCCTCCTGAAGGGACTCTCCCGCGGGGCACCATCTGGTGGGAATGCATGGACAGGGCAGGCTTTTTGTGGGTCAGACATTCGGCAACAGTTGTGCCCTAAGGTTACAAGGATCCCCCCCTTACCCTGAGAGGTCCCTGAGCATCCTGTAGGAAAAACTGCCCCTTCCTCTCTGGCTTTCCACCAGCCCTGAAGACTCCCGAGTATCTCAGCCAGACTATATCCAGTCCCTCATTAACTGCCCTTAAGAGTCCTGCAATACAATACAGAGAGCACTTCACTGGAAGAGGGGATAATTTGAGTGCAGAAAGGCCTCTGATAGTCACAGTAGGAGATTTCATTCCACACCAGGTTGGCTTGCTTTCTCTCGCTATTGGTCTTAAGGATGTCAGTGCAAGCTTTGCGTGCCAGTATGACGACTCATCAGGAAGGCTTTCCTTCCTCAACACCCCAAACCCCCCGGAACACTAGCATGCTTTCAGCTTATAGCAAAGTACTCCTTGTAAAGGATAACTTGACACCCAGGCCTGCTCTTCAATTCGTGGGTTGGGAGGAGGTAGGAACAGGGCGCTCTGACGGTCAGGTAGTCTTACAACAGTCTTGACCTTGACCCACATCAAGGGTCACCTGCCATGTATGGAGCAGCTCTGCTGTGGCCGCCCTCCCTCCCTGAAATGCATCTATAGCCTCAACAAACAAAGTTGGTACCAAGCCTGAAGCCCCTATGAAAAATAAGTTTTTCTCCCCTGCAAAAAAAAAGGGGGGGAGGTGGGAGGGTTCAAAGTCACAAGTTGAGTCTTTGGGGGCGGGGGACACCAGGCTGAGCCTGAGTGGAGTCACCAGTGCAACTTAAGCCCGACCTCATAGTGTGTCCTGAGACCCGAGTCCCCATCCCTGCTAGAAACCTTCAGCCTGCAATGTTAGGCACGCTGATTCTCTACCAGGTGTACTTGGAATTGGATTGCTGCGTTAAGCCGAGGTTGTGTGTAGACCCAATGGCCCGATAGGCAAAAGCCTTTTGGCACTTTTATAAGGTATTGTGTTGTGCTAGCCTGAGATGTTGGTGGGTTTCAGCCCACTTCTTCTGATGCAACTGAAAGTGTGTGTGTGGTGTGTGTGTGGGGAGGGGGGGAATAGCTCTCTCGAACTGCCTCCAAGACATGTGGGTTGGTTTGAAGCTTTCAGTGCTGCAACAGACTAATGTAACCATTGCTTTGAAACTCGGCTGAACCAGACCTCTTATCTCTGCCCGCTGAGCACACGGCTGATGCGTATTCATGAGAGGGGTGCTGGTGGGGTGGGCTTGGGGGGTTTAGGGCTGTGCACACCTATCCATCACAAACCCACGGTAGAGGCCAGTGGCTTTCAGAGGCCCTGCCTTCTGCAGGATGCGCCCGTTTCCAAACGTATCAAAGGAATCTTGGAACATATTACATGGTGAATTAGTAGGCCTGCTCTGGCTGCCTCTCTCGGCCCCACCAGGCTGCACCGAGAGCAAGCGTGGAGTGGACGGCAGAGAGAGAGAGAGAGAGAGAGAGAGAGAGAGAGAGAGAGAGAGAGATACCGGCTGGCTGGCAGGTGCCGGAGGGGACTCTTGAATTTCACAGCCAAACTTCTTACCCAAGATCAGTTCATCTCGCTAAGATGGTCACAGGCTGTTTCAATTAATGCACCTCTAATGACGAAGTGGAATAAACAGCCAGGCCCAAGAGGAGCCTGAGAAGCTCTCTTCCAGTGATGCTCTTCCAGCCAGGGCAGCATCACCTGTGTGAAACCCCACAGGAGGCAAGAACCACCAAGGGCAGGGGATGTAAAGCAAGCCCTTCCCCAGTGTGTGTCTTTCAGGTGGGGAAGAATTGCCCGAGATGTCCTGGTGAAGACAGGCAGGCAGGCAGGCAGCAGGGCAACATGCAGAAAAACAATCAGCATTTTGGAAATCATCGTCATTATCATCCTTTTAAAAAACCACACACAACAAAGTTGGGCTTTTAAATCCTATTAAGATCAGGGTTTCTTCTTCTAAGTTCTCTTCAGAAAGTGATCTTGATGCTTCCATTAACATAACTGCTGAAATAGCATTTCCTCGGATGGAAGTTGTTAATATTTGGAAATGGCAGGGATTCCAGTCCCAGTTTTGATTGTTATTCCAGTCTCTCTCTCTCTTTTTTTCTCTCTCTCCCCCCACTCCCCACCCCACCCCACCCCACCCACCACCCCTACCGTAAGAGCCAAGGTCACCGAGAGACCCACCTGCCCACCGCCCTCAATGCCTGCACTTGGCCTGCAATGCATGTATAATTTAACATCCTCCTCTCAAGGACCTCTGCGCCTCCCGAAAATTATTTTATTACAATAACAAATTGGTTTCGAAATCATGCATTATGGATTCTGAAATTAGGTCTTGCCGTTGGAACCTAGAGACGCAAACACACGTCAGAAAGAGACGGCTCCGGCGGGGAGCACAAAGCTAGTAGGGAGGAAGGGGGTGCCAAGGCGGAGAGACTGCCCTGGATGAGACAATTTACTCCCCCCTGTAAACTCCTCAAACTCTTCTTTTATTACCCTTAATGGAGAGAGTTAACAAGCACAAAGCAATCACTGGGCATGAAAAGTGTGCTGGGATTGACCATCAAGCCTTCCTTGTCCTCCTAATTGGGATGGTCCGAGGAGGGACTGGCTTCCTGTTAGGATTCCACCTTGCTCTTCTAAGACATGTGCTTTGTTTCTGGGTTCAGGATCTCACCTGTGCACATCCTGCTGTGCCCAGGTGGTCCTTGAGGAGGGGTCCGGGACAAGCCAGGCCAAAGCTGGAGATAGCTAGTTGGGAAAATGCCTTTTGGAAATGACACCTCCCATAATCCCCTAGCCAGAAGGGCCTGGCTGAGGGGATTCTGGGAAGTCACGAATGCAGCTTTCCCGGGCTCTGCCAGAGGGGTCCGCCTCCTTTCTCCTTTCTCCATCCTTTCTCTTGCTGCCTGCCTCGCCCTGGCTGGCTAATGCATTTCTCTGATAGACACTGGTCTCTGATTTGTAAATTTCATTTTAAGTTAAATATACATTGATTTAGCATCCTTTTACAGCACAAATATGCCCTCCTTTTCCTTCTTTTTTTTTTAGTCCTTCATGCAAAATAAGCGTGTTTCTTGGTCAACTGACATTCTGTGAAAATGGACCTGAGGTAGCTATTTATAAATAATTAAGGCTAAAATGTTTTTTTTTCCTGATGCCATCAATGCCTTTTTATTTTAAAACATTTATATCATGTCAGAAAGAACTTGTTCTACCGAAAAGTAAGCTTTCCATTAAAATAATGCAGAAAATGACATCTCTAATGTCAGTAATAGCGAGCTGTCCTCGTCTGTATTCCCAGAAAAATTGCTCCTAGTAAAGGGCCATCTTTCCTCCCCTCTTCTATTCTTAACATGTGGGGGGCTGGGGGCGGGGGGGGGGTCTTCTGCAGCCTCTACCCACCCTGGTGTTAAAAGATTTCATTTGAAATATTTACAATGTAACAGAAGATCCCAGCTCAAAATTCTTTTTGAAGTACTTACCCTGGTTAAACCCTTTTTTGCTTTCTTTTTTTTATTTTTGAGGGAGTGAGTGCACTCAACAATTAATGGAGGAGAGATGTAAATTGACAGAAATCACCATTAGTTTTAAGTGGTTTGGTTTTTATATATAAAGGAACCTTTTTTAAAACAAATGAAATAAATAAATTGGAAGTACATGTTACAACCCATTAAGATATCTTAATATTACCAGTTCCATATAATGTGGGTCCATCTCAACCTTATTTCATAAAGGATGCTTTCTAGAATAAAACATAATTTTGTTTGTTTTTAAATATCAGAATGGAATCTAAAAATTAGGAGATTTTAATTAAGGAAATTCCAACTGGGGGGAAAAAATCATCTTCCTTTTGTGGATGCATTTGTAAATGTGTTTTGTTTTTTTCTCCAAAGAAATGTCTGTAGAGAAATTCTCCCTATAATTTAATTTAAAAGTAATGGGGGGAGTAATTTTTTTCTTTAGTGAAATTAAGAAGAATAATTATTTATAATCTAATCAGTATTCTCTGAAAATAGATGTTAACAGCTTAATTTGTGATTTCTTTAGAAGCCTCTCGTGATGCTATTTAGACTGACATGTTGAAGGCTGGCTTTTTTTAAAACAGCAACTATTACAAAATTGTTGATAGATATTAAATGTTACCAACAATTTTGAACAATTATAGATGCATTTTCTTTTCTCTTCTGATTGTGGAATGATAAAAACCAAATGCTGGAATATCAGACACAGAGAAGGAGAGGAAAAAAGAATTTCCAGAATCTATTTTTGTACAAATAAAAATAGGAGGATTTGTGAAATAAATAAGCAAATCCCGTATAATAGGAATTCATATTTGTCAATATTTATATTATTTTTACGTGCAGTCTGGAATGCTAGCCAACATTTTTTAAACCTCTTTTCTGAATATTTCTGCCTTGTTTATAGAGATCGTCCCTTCTAGATTCAGCTGTGGGCTACTTTTAAATGAAGGCTATATGGAGCTCTTTTTTATGCTTTTAAAACCTGCTTGCACTGGTGTTGACGGGTCACAGCTCACCACTAGCAAAATTTAAGAAGGAAGGAAGGGGAAAATAACGTCAAAATTATCCCCTCTACTCTGGTTTGGCTGCCAGAGAAAGCAGAGTAGGTACATCTCTCAACCACCGCCACCACCCCATGGCAGGATTTCCCAGGGGGTGGGTGGGCATTGTTGCATTGGTGAGATCTAACAAACCGGGCGTAGAGTGTAACAATATTTTCCCTGCCGTCAAAATGACCTCAGGACAGTCACACAATATTTCCAAATCGACACAAAGGATTATAAAGGGGGCAGGGCGGACGGGGGGGGGCTGCACGCTTTGGAGGGCCAGGGAGCCTCCCCCGCCTCCACTGTTTCCTTGCTGAGCTCAGAAGGGAGGAACGCTTCACCCGGAGAAGGCAGGCAGGCCGGGGCTACAGCTGGTTGCAGCGCACGCCCAGGGGTTCAAGAGGTCGCTTTTTGTGGGGAGAAGGACACAGAGAGCTGCAGCTCAGAAGCGGCCACGGTGCAGCCTTTCCCAACAGCCAAGGGAGGCCGTTGCTGCTGCTGTTGCTGCTGCTGCTGCTCTTCTCCACGGTCTCTGTGGGTGGGGAGTATTTGGAACCCAGGAGGACACCCACTGTGGGTTCCCCTGCTTGCCAAGGAGGAAGTCTGGAGAGGGACAGGGAACACCGCTGGAAGATCCCTTTTTCTCAAAACCAAAAACACAGCAGCGGTTTTCTTACACAAAAGGGCAACTCTTTCCTTTTTTGTTCACCTGCCAATTCCTTTCCCTCCCTAGCACCAGTTCGTAGTCTAGAAATCGAAGGCATAACATCCCGTATTTCTGATCACCAACATTTTCCAGTTTCCAGCGCTTCTGTTCCCTCCACCTCCCATTGCTCCATTTCTGCTGCTGCCTGGAGGCCACGTCCGTTTCTCATCTACACAAGCAAGCAGCCGAGGATGGCTACAGATCAGTTTGGCCTTTATTTACCATGCCTCAAAAGCCCACTTAGAGAGAGAGGGCTATCCTGAGAGCCTCCAGCCACATCACAAGAAACAACAAACAACAACCGTCCTAATATTCAAAAGGCAGAGGGATTTCCACCTGAGTGGAACGTCACCTTGCTCCTTTCGCATGCTGAGCCTCTGGTTCAAAGGGTCAGGCAGGTTTTCTGTCCCACGGGATGCCCCTGCGAGACAAATCAAGCCACAGCCGACCAGAGACTAAGGAGCCGGCAAGAAAGAAGAAGGTTTTGTACGAAACCAGCCAAAAACGTCTTGTGGCCTCTTAAAAATGAACAGGCAATACTTCACCTCATTTTTTTTATTTTTTATTTTATTTTATTTTATTTTATTTTATTTTATTTATTCATTTATTGCAGATTGCATTCTACTTTATCAGATGCAGGATAGGCTCCAGTCTGCAAAGGCTTGTGCCAATACTACTCCAACAGATGCATTAGCCTTTAAGGTGCCACAAGTTTTGCATGTGGCACAACAGTCCAACCCTTTCCTTGAAGCTAGAAATGTCTGCTGTGTAGAAGACGTATTTTGTACCAAACATATTCCCCCCCCCCCCGGCCAAGGACCTGCTGCAAAAGAGGAACAAAAAGATGCAGTGTTATTATTTGTTATTCCACGTTGCTTTTCAGTAAAGTTCAGGGGTGTTTACACTGTGCTGGGAGAGGCATCACAGAAAGGAATTTTCGTGGCTCATCCAGACCCCGCTCCATCACTTGCCAAACCCTGTTCCAGTGGCCATCCGCCTTCCCCTGTTCATTTTTGGACATAAAGTTCTTTTGTTCTCCAGCAAGGGAGCTGATTATTCTTTGTGCTTAAACGTTATTGGCTTTCCTCGTGCGATGAAGGAATCCCTTTGTGAGTCAGTGGCTGAAGGGTCATGTATATTTTGCCACTTTTAGATCACTTCTGTGCGAATGTCCTGATGTTGCTTCTGTGTGGATAAGAAAGGAAATAGAAGAACTGCCTCACATTTGCAAGAAGGGGTATGGAAAAGCACCACTTATTATCCGTGCACGAAGCAGAGAAGCCAAGTTCCAAGGTTTTTAGATTTCCTCTTTGTCAGTATAGGAATATATTGTATATGCCTATATACACGAGCCTGTCCCCCTCCAGTGACTGCATTCAGTGGATGAGGGACCCGGTCCTTAAGGGAGCAGGTGGTGGAAGCCGATTGATGCAGAAGAAGCAGGAGACATTTAAGAGGATGGTAGAACTCTGGACCCTTGCGTAGCTCTTCCAAAATCCTGGTTCTGAAAAACATCACTCTTTCCCTGTCATTCTGAGCTTAGTCTCATGGATGCTGCTGACATTCTACCATCAGTCAGCTATAACTTTTAAACATATGCATGCACACACGTGCACGCACAAAGAGAGAGAGAGAGAGAGAGAGAGAGAGAGAGAGAGAGAGAGAGAGAGAGAGAGAGAGAGAGAGAGAGAGAGAGGCGGGGGTCTTCCTTTGCTCTCAGCTCCATGGGACTTCACCCTTGGCACAGGTGAACGGAGGGCATCCTTTGCCACATCTCATGCTCCCAAAGGGACGCCATCATCACAGCCATAAATCCACGTTGCTGTAATTCTTGCTACAGACAGGCCGCACATTTTAAACAGCTACTTAGGGGCGGCAGCTGCCAAGTCCCTCAGCAGGAGCTGCATAGAGTTTTGTTTTCTTTTTGTTGTGGCGTTTAGGTGTGTGTGTGTGTGTGTGTGTGTGTGTGTGTGTGTGTGTGTGTGTGTGTGTGTGTGTGTGTGTGTGTGTGTGTGTGTGTGTTTTATTGCAGTTGATTCATTATGCGCTGCTCTTGCTATAGGCACAGGCCATTTCTCAAGTTAACAGGTTTACAGGGAAATTGTAGCTTTTAAAGGCTAAAGTGTGTTTTTTTTCCTGGAGGGGGGAGGTAAGCAACAGCCCCATAACATTTGCCCCACAGAGAAGAGTGTGTGAAGAGGAAGGAACGTGCCCTGCTGCTATTGCCTGCTAGTCCTCCCTCTGCAAGGGGCAGGCATTTTCAGGATCAGCAGAGTCCTTTTGCTGGTAAAGGTGAGGAAGAAAAGAGAAACACTGGGGCGGGGGGTAAAGCGGACCCATATTTGGGGGGCATCATGAACTCTCTCCCCTTTGATGCCACACAGGCTGCTTTGATGCTACCAGGAATGCTGACGTAGAAGTACAGAATCATCCACAGGCAGAATTGGAAGGGAACCTGAAGATCATCTAGTCCACCCTGAGCAAGGCAGGAAATCCACAGCCCAAAGATCATTGACAGATGGCTAGTTGGCCACTTAATCTCTGCAGAAAAGCCTCCAAGGGAAGAGAGCCTAGCACCTTCCAAGGTCTTCTGTTGCACTCACCTCCAGGAAGTCCTTTCTCAGGCTTAGTCAGCATCTCCTTCCCTGTAATTTGAATCTGGTGGCTTACATCCTACCCTCTAGGTTCTCTCTGTAGTTTTCATTGGTCTTCAAAACAAATTTACTGCATTCTGGTCTTCCTTCCCAATCAGGGATGTTTGGGAAACAGCACAACATGACCCTAAATGATGTTTTTGCTAATGG
Organism: Phrynocephalus guinanensis; assembly: GCA_037367245.1. Lineage (NCBI taxonomy): Eukaryota > Metazoa > Chordata > Lepidosauria > Squamata > Agamidae > Phrynocephalus > Phrynocephalus guinanensis. The sequence continues at coordinate 1,972,518 of CM074746.1, read as the reverse complement.
AAGATACCCTCTTATTGAGTGCATGCCTTCATCATGATACAACCCGTTCTCTCACTCTCACCAAGAACATTATCACCGGGGGGAAAATCTGAAATATTTCAGTCAACCTCAAACGCATATCCTATAGAAAAAATATTTGTGTGCAGTGAGATCCACAACAAACTTTTCCAGACCCAGTGAGAACTGGAAACAGGTATTATTATTTTTTTTAAAAAAGGGGTAGGGGGAAAAATCCTCCTGCATGGCTTTATTTTCTTTTTCTTTTTTTCCTGTCTCCAGTTCCTACTTAAGCATTATAGAGGCAGGCAGGCAAGTCTCTATAAGCTGTACATACAATTTAATCCCCTTTAAAAAAATCAGAGAAGCCTACATCAATCAAGCCTTCATAAACTTGTAAAAACAATATTGTGATTCCATCAGATGTAAAGCCTTGAAATTCCCTACTAATTAATGCAGAGTCACTGTGGCCGTGGTCAAATATTTACACCGTTGCTGGCGTTTCAGTCATCATCCGGGGTGGCGAGGGGAGGACCCGGAGGACCTGAGCAGTGAGCAAGAATTGATGATGGTCTTGTCACGCTGTAAACTGCCTCTGCGTTCAGGATGAAGCTATGGGCTCAGGGAGAAACCCACCAGGCAGAAAGTTCCGGTCTGTCCTGGGCTAAATAAACTGAGGGTCTGAGGAAGGTCACTTCCTTTCTTTCAGGACACCAAAAAGTGAGAAGAGGCTTGTGGCTTTACTATTTAAAGGGTCAGTTGCAGGCAACATGTCGTTAAAGGAGGGGATTCCTTAACAGCAGAAAACATTTGGTTGTCCTGGCCGCAGCTTTCCACACCTCCCGTCGCTTACAGATTACCTGGCTCTGTTTTTGTTTATTTGTTTATTTGTTTGTTTGGCCTTTGGATAAAGCAAGTGCCTAGGAAGCAAGCTGTAACGATGGTAGTTTCGTATTTTGTCGTAATTAGACATTCTAGATGCATTGGAAGAGAGAGAAAAAGATAATTCCCTTTTTTAATATAATAATTTTTTATTTTGGGAAGAAAGAACTTGTATTGTAAAACAACAGGAACAGAGAAGAAAAAGAAGAAAGGTACACAATGGGTCCCCCCCTTCTAAGTTGGCTGGGCTTTTGTTATTTTTTTTAAAATGCTATTTCAGGTTCCCTATCACAAACATCACAGGTTTTTGAAGAATTGGGGTTTGGGTATTTTTGCCAGCGAGACCAACTGAGTCTGTGGCTCTGAGTGCCGGAAATTGTTGTTGAGAAGAAGGCGAGGCAAAAGGAGATCAAGGAAAATGGAGCATTGTTAAAATGATCAAATCCTAAAAAAATTTGAAATAACGAGAAACAACATCAAGCTGTTTGTGGTGGGAAAGGCCGTCATGTCCTCCCCACCTGCCTTTCCCTGGCTTCTATTGCAGGCATATTTCCAGATATAAAGACAGGGTGGGGGCTCTCATGTGATGGAATTTACACTAAGTGCACAAAAGAGGACAGAATGTTTGATAAATGCAACTTCTTCCCTCAGACAGTGGCAGTGCCACCGCTCTTACAGGTACGTGGAACTCCTGCTGAAAATCAGATAAAGCCTGTGAAGGAAAGGGAGGGTGTCCAAAACAGAAACACACGGATGAGATGGAACCGCCAGGATGGCTCTGCAAATATGTACCCCACTCTGTAATGCCCATGGCCTCAATTTCTTCAGAAGGAGCAATTCTCCTCAGTTCTTTTGTCTCTCTCTCTCTCTCTCCCCCACCCCACCCTCAGGACTCAGCTTTAATCCTGCTGGAAACTGCCCTGCGTTCCCACAGGGCTAGGGCTTCTCCTCTTTTCTGCTTTCTCCCTCCCACAAATAGCCCCACAGGTTTTTTGGGGGGGGGGGAACGGGGGCACGGATGGCCTCCCTTTGCAGGTCTTTGGGCGATGTAGTTTGAAATCTATGCACACATCTTCTGTTAATAATCCGGCTTCACGAGCATCTATTATTTAAAAAGTTGGGGAGCTCATCTTTAAGGGATGTGTGATATACTGTATATCCTGTAGGTGTACATCTCTCTCTGACTACCTGGATAGCATATGTCTATTGATCTGCAGGTCTCTATCTTCCCATGAATGCCAATAAAGCTCACACCAAGGAAGAGAGGGGGGGGAGGAGGAGGAGGAGGGAAGGAAGCGCGGAAAATGCTTTTCTCTCTCAGAAAGGCTGGGAAAGAAAAGGAGAATGAATCAGAGAAAGCAAGGGATGGGGGGTAGCACATACAGAAAGATGAGTGATGATACCTTGGAAATGATTCCCATCTCTCTTAGCACCACCCCCCAAAAAGGCACACCTTGGCACCACATTATGTGAAAGCAGGAAGGGAGGAAATGTATTTGTGAGAAGGAGAAAACTAGTTTGAAACTAGCAGCTTCATGCCGAGTGAGATCCTTGGCCCGTCAAGGCCCGTGTTGCCACTCTCGTTGGCGGCCACCGTGGCTCTTCAGGCAGACTCCTTTCGCATCCTAGCCCTGTCCAGAGATCTTGAGGACTGAACCCAGGGCTTTCTGTGCACCAGGCAGGCTCTTTCCCTTTGAGCTGCAGCCTTGTTGGAAGATAGGAGACTGCCTGATGTCAAATCAGACTATTACTCCCTTGGGCCCTGTGTTGTCAACTCCAGGCAGGGAGATCTTCTGCAAGTTTCAGCTGTAAAGATGATATTCAACACAGGGGTGGTTAGAGAAGACACAGTGTGCCTTAGAAGCATCTTTGGGCACCGCCAGCAAGCTCTGGTACCAGCTGGGAGAGGAGACAGGCGCCTGGGCATTTGATGCCACCTCCGTCCATGAAGCCTTACAACAACCTGTGCGGCATCACTTGATTTGAGAGGTGTCTGCAGATCTGGGGAAGCCCACCAGATGTTTAAGACTTTGGGCTCCTGCCTAGAGATTGGACAGACTTCAAAACGCAGGCATCACCCTGGGGTCTGTGTGCAGTTGCGCCAATACACACACGACACACAATTGCTTCCCTTTTCTTTTTCAGTAACTGAGCCCAGAGCTTAGCTGAAAATCAAGTGAGAGAGCGGAGAGCTATCATTACAGAGCAAAAGGACACTGTGCAGGGGAAAGGGTGGCTTCCGAATTATTGCTTTGCACTGCTCAAAATTATACACTTTTATGAAGCAAGTGGGCAACTTAAGAGTGTGTGTGTGTTTGTGTGTGGCTTTTCATTTCTTTCCCTGAGACCTTGAAGGCTCACAAAGCCAAATCCATACATATTTATCCTAAACAAGTCTTTTTAAGCACTTTCCCCCTCCACACAGAGGTTTGCTGACCAGCGATGTTGGTTTCCAGAATAAGTTAGAAATCTTGCCAGGCCAGGCCCCAATCCGCAAGCATGCGTCCAGGAGCAAAACTCCAACACACCTCGCCGCCATCCCAAGAGGACTGCTTGTGGCTTCTTTGGAATATTCCTTAGAAAGCAGCAAAATTACAAATTGTAGAGAGGAGTGAGACAATAAAGTATGGTTTGCAATTAAACAAACGACATAGAGAGGTTTGGGATATATATCTATTTATGATAAATACATGTGTAATTAATTTCATGTTAATTTAAAGAAGGGGTGATAAAAAGGGGAAGAATATATTGATGTTCTATTTACAAAAGGGAAGATATTTTTACTTTTGTAATCGCCAGTGAAATTTTAAAAGGGGAAGGGTCTCAGTTGGGGAGCACAATTCGTGTAAGGGGGTTTTGTGTGCAGTTATGTGCTATTAGCTGTTTTCACTTTGTATGGTTTTGTTTTTTTGTTTTAAATCTTTTTTTAAAAAAACAGTTCCGTCTGTAAGCATTTTTGTCTCTCCATGCTTGCAGCATACACACACACACACACACACACACACACACACACACACACACACACACACACAGTATCTTCATAGAATACATCGTATGATATACAAAGAAAATCAGTTCACTTATTCAAACAGTAGCAACTATCCTGTTAATCATATTACTCTGAAATATCCAGGAGTTCTGCATAACTTTTGTAAACTACCCAGAGTGACCTTTGGTCAGATGGTGCATTCTAAAAATCAAATAAATAAATAAATAAATAATGTGCTTCTTTAGATGGATATTTTATTTGCATTATTCTATTAAAATGTTTAGAGTCATCATTTCTTTGGAGTTATTATTTCTTTAGTAAGTATTTCTCTTTGGTATTTTTTTTATTCATGATATGTTTTTAAATTTGTTCAATTGCTCGCAGCATTCTATGGCCACACTGTAGATAATCTAACTGAGATTTGAGTAAAGACCAGGATACGTTGTCAAAAGCTTTCTCAGCATCAATAAATGCAAAAGCTACTTGCTTCTCAGGGTGGCATTCATAATATTCCAACACATTGAGGAAAGTTCTAATGTTGGATTGAAGATGCCTTTTCGGAAGAGAGCCAGTCTGATCGTGTGATATCAGAGAGGGTAGAATCGTCCGCCATCTATTAGCCAAAATGGTTGGAAAAAAAATTTTTGTAATCCACATTAGGAGAGCAATTGGCCTGTAGTTCTGTATCAAGTCTTTGGTATTTTTTTTATTCATGATATGTTTTTAAAGATGTTAATATTTAATGATATTAGCAAGATGATTGCACAAATTGTGATAAGAGTTTCTGCATGCCAGAAAATTCTAATCCCAGATTTCCGAAATTGCATAATAGTAAACTTGTGGCTTTCCCCAAAAATGCAGATTAAAAAAACTCCAAATAACCTAACATAACCTGCAAGGATAATTAAAACAAAAAAAAATCTACTCCTTTTTTGTTTTCAGTGATATCAGGATGAGAAAGGGAAGAATCAAATGAAGCTAAAATGCAGTAAAGATTAACTGGTTAAAAGCAGCAACTAGGTAGAAACCGAAAAAGAGATACAAAAGTGAAAAGAAATCATATATATTAACAGCTAATGTAAGACTCGCAAAGGTTTAAAGGAACAATTAATTTTCTAACAGGTCAATCAAGCTTGAAAAGTTAAAATAAAAGTGTGCACAGTTGGCGGGTGTGTGTGTGCGAAGTCTCAATTCAGCCCAAATTAAACTTCAATACTGTATGTGAAAGGAGCAAAATTCAAATGAACCTGATCGGTTGAAATGTTTTTACTTTACGTTTCTTCTTAAAGAACTGTGCCCCACATTCACATTTATTTATTTATTTATTTATTTATTTATTGTTAATCTCATACCCCGCCCATCTTCCTAGTGGGAACTCTGGGCGGCTTACAATAAAAATAATAATACAAAAAGAAAAGAAAACAGATAACAAGCAAGCACAAAACACAAGGGAAAGGAGCAAGATGGCAGGCCAAAAAAAAAAAAAAAACCTAAACTAGAAAGGTCGCCAAACACCTCCCTGAAGAGGTGAGTCTTCAGGGCTTTTAAAAAGGCGGGCAGGGACTCAATCAGGCGCAGCTCACTGAGTAGATAGTTCCAGAACACGGGCCCCACCACAGAGAAGGCACTGTTATCTTCCACCATAGTTACTAGTAGAAATGGATTCGAAGAACAGCTTTCTAGAAAAAGATCAGTATGAAAGTAAAAGTCAAAAATGAGTCCCTGCTCACAAAAACTCAACAAAAGCCACAGAAACCACAAGGAATTCTGTCTGAAGAGGAAATGAGTGGACCCCAAGGGACCACGCAGGGAATATGTAAACACAACACTCAGCCCTATTTACTTCTGGCCTCCAAACAACTCAGTTTTTCTTTTAAGTAAGACAATTTTTGCTTGTGTGGTTTTTTTTAAAGCATCAGATGAAAAGGTTGATATTATTCTTTCGTTAACCTGTGTTGAGTGTGACGTCAAGGGAGAAGAGGAGCAAAAATTATAGAAATGCCATTATCTTTGTTGAGGGTATTTGGCTTGAAAGATCTGGAAGGGGTGGTGTCTTGTTTTTGATAAGGCAGCCCCGTCTGACATGGGCTGTCACCACTCCGGCCCCTTCCACGGCCAACGCAAGATGAAAGCCCATCAGAAAGTATTAGCTTCAGCTTTTAAACATTTTGAAAATGTCAAAGAGGTCACAGCTGATCTGTTTCCTTATCCAGCATATTTACTTGATGAAATTTGTGGTAACAATGTGTTTTTACTTTTCATTCAAGTCGGCCTTAGATCCTGGAAATTGATCACAGGCTAATGAGAGCTGACAAGGGCATTGAACGATGGGCCGGCCTGGAATCAGCCACAGCTGTTGCAGGTACATGTTGGACATATTACAGATCCACTAATGGCACTAATCAGGGCGGCCATCGGGTGGGGGGGGGCATGCACTGCCGAAGTCAAAACAAAACACACACTCCCCATCTCACGTGGAGCTTCCACAATGGCCACTCATTCACTCCTGGTTGGACCACCGTCATTCTGTGAGTATCTTCTGTCTGGACGTAACCATTGGTGTGGTGTTTGCATTCATATTTGCCCCTGCTATCCTGGCAGCAAAGATATAAAAAGAGTAAAAGCAATATCTGGGGAATGTGAAATGCACTGGGAAAGTCTTCCAGGCCAATGTAATTGGTGATGTGTGAAGGTATATATATGTTGGTGGGCATATATAGGAGAGTGATATATACTCTGTCTATTTATATCTCACATCCATGGGCCTTCCTTCATGCATCACAACCCACAATGGCCGGGAAGGACCTTCCCAGTATATTTCATGGTGTCACATATTATTTGTCTTTGTGTGCACTCATGTGTGCTTGATTTTAGAGCCACATATATGTGAGGAGGTAATTCGAAGCATGACGGTAGCCCAGGCTGCTGTCAATGGGAAGCTGGCAAGGAGGAAACATGTTAAAGGCCTCTCTTGTATCATACTAATTCTCTTCGCTGCACGTGATTCAGAGTGAAAGGTCAGCCTGGCTGTCACTTCTCTCAAACGGATGCTCAGAGCCTGTGTGCAGCGAGCGTGAGATATTTAAAAGTCGGAAGAAGGCCCGCAATAGGCCATTTTCTGCATCAACTGTATTAATCACAAACCCTCCATCTTGAGACGAATGAGAGGGAGGTGAAGTGCCAAGCAAGGCCCCTGAGGGGTTTCATTCCCTCGTCTTGACTAAACACATTCTCTCCTCCAGGGGAGAAAGAGAAGGTGACTAATATTATTACCCATAATTGATAAGGAAGAGTGCCTAGGAAGGAGGAACCCAGTTGCCGGCTTAATTGGACAACAGAGTCCCATGTCCAGGAGAGGAACAGCAGCAAATAGGCATGAAGAATATTATTTATTTATTTATTTATTTATTTATTTATTTATTTATTTATTTATTTATTCATATTTGTATATCGCCCAACTTTCCAGTAGAACTTTGGGTGATTCACAACAAAAGAAATCCATACAAATCAGCTAACCAAAACATACATAAAACAAAGTCCGATCAATAAGGCCATTAAGATCAATGAAAAAATGGGATAAAGATATCATATAAGATGGTGGTGAAAAAAGAAAAGGGGGGAGCAATCAAACCTCCATTACATGCCAAAATCAGCCTGAAAAAGCCAAGTTTTAGTTGCTTCCTGAAGGATGAAAGGGGCTCCAAGGTCCTAATATTGCTGGGAAGCTGATTCCACCAAATGGGACCTGCCACTGAAAAGGTACGGTTCCGAGTGGAGGTCTTACGAGCTCCCCGCAGGGTAGCAACTCTAAGCATAAGGACCTGGGATGATCTAGTGCAATGATGGCAAACCTTTTAGAGACCGAATACCCAAGCTGCAATTCAAAACCCACTAAATGTTTTGCAAAGTGCCAATACAGTAATTTAACCTGTATACAGGAGGCTATGAAGGGGCGATGTCGAGTGCCCAAAGAGAGGGCTCCGAGTGCCACCTTTGGCACCCGTGCCATAGGTTTGCCATCACTGATCTAGTGGGATTTAATAAAAGATGGAGGAGAATCATGCAAGTGTTGGTCTTCCTCATCTGGGAAGCACATCCACAGGCCGCACACAGCTGTGGTCAAATCCATCCTGGAAGAAGAGAAATAGACCCAAGGGTGGCCAAAGCGAAAAAGGGACAGAGGGAGCAGGCACCCTCGTCGTCATGTGTGGCATCCATGAAACCAAACTGCTACACCACACAGGTCCTTCTACTAAACACAAGGGTACATGTTTTAGTATTTGGAATTACTGTTGTCGCAACAGAAATGAAAGCAGAACCTGCCTGTCTTGGAAATGCATGCGCACACACACATTTCTTTGGGAGGTCCTCCTTGGCATCCAGTTTACATGTTCAATCTGAAGGATGGCCGTCGAAAGTAGTGGGGGTGGGGGGGGGTGCTGAGTGAGCATCAGCTTTTCCACTGAGATTTCGGGGGCAGAAGTCTGAGACAGATGTGCAAATAGCAAGATGGACCCAAGGACACAGACCAGCTACCTCTCTCTGCCAGGTCCCTTTCACTCACTGATGGCTGTGTGAAATTCAAGGTGTCTCTTCTTTCCTCAAGTACAGAGGTTCCTCTCTACCTGGAGAGCTGGGGGAGCTGACCAGTTCCCCTGGGATGTCAGCCAGCACCATGAGAGCTGTCTACCTATGCTGAAATGGCTTGCACGGACCTCAGAAGTTGTGCGTGGCTTGCACGAGGAATAAGGCATCATCAATGACCTGCAAATAGTAATTTCATGAAATGGGGAAAAAATGATGCCTCTTCGCTAGTCCACATGGACCGACAGGGCTGGCAAAACAGCCAAACAAGGCATGCAGGAAAAAACCCTCTGAATTTTGCTTGCTTATGTAACATGTGCCTGATATAAATGAGTTTGGAAAGATCCGGCTTCTTCTAATAGGGCCTTAATTTGGCCACCAAATTAATTCTTTGTGTCAAGGGAAATTGATGGCATACCCCTGGAAGACCTTCCGTCCTACCCCTAACAGGCCCTTGCCTGCTCAGAGGATGGCCTGCATCTCACCTCAAAGACTGGGGAAAACTTGGTTTTCCAGCCACAGAACAACCAAACATAAATGCAACACCTTAAAAAGAAAGCCTGAAAGTGATAAATAATAAATAAAGCTTATTTGTCTTAAAGGAACCACAGGACTCTTGGGTTGTCTTTGCTAGGAGGGAAAACACGAGTGCCTCCCTGGAAATCAATTCCAGCTGAACATGGGTTAGCCAATTCCATGCCAAGCAACTATGGAGTGGGGACTGGGGAGCATCTCTTATGGGCAGCAAAGGGGTCACTGCCTGTCCGGCATTTATGTTTCCTCCATTTCTCCTCTCTGGTACATTGCCTGTTCTTTACAACAATTTAATTGGGCTCTAAAATGCTGCACTTGACCTTTGCTCCTTCAGGCTGCAGCTGGCATTTTGAGATTGCTTGGGAAGGACTTTGCAGGCAAAAAGAAATCACAGGAGCTCCACCCGGGTGCAGGTCCGGGCCTCTTTTGACTTCCCACCCCTGGACATGACCCTGCCAGATGATTCCGGTGCTTCTCCCATGAGCCCTCTGAGTCCTGCTGCCTTGAAGAACGGGGTGGGGGGTGGGAATCAGGCACCTCCAGCACATCAGCATCATTTCCAAAGAATGCAAACCTAGGAAAACCTTGCTGGCAACTGGAAACTTCATCGTGACAGCGGGTTCTCCCAGACTGCCTTCCAAGCCAGGTAAACAAAGAGCCATATAAAACTGCCGAGTATTGATGTTGTAGTAAAATTCCAGAAGAAAAAAACCACATTGGCAGACAAGTAAATTTGTCACTAATCATTTAATGTAATTTCCCTAAAATGGAGGTAATCGGCACTTAGGGAATACACCTCCAGGGTTGACATCAAATGTTCGTGTGAGTATTGCCAAATCTCTCCCTCTCCCCCCCCCCATGCAGATGTGTTGTCTGACAAGTTAGTTTATGAGAGGGGGGGAAGCATTCTCCTGAAATGTTAGGGGGAGGGGAATGAGGGCGTCAGCCTCCAAATTGCCACCTGCACGATCCCCCCCACACACACACAGCCCATCTAGCTGTTCCTCTGGTGGCAAGTGAAGGCACGTGCGTGGTGGGCTGCTTGCAGTCTTTGTCTTCTCTCCCGCCCACTGACTAACATTGGACCCCAATGACCAAACATTAATGAACCAATTGTCTTTCAAACATGGCTTCCTGCTTCACTCCAGCATAGAGAGAGCAATAGCACGCTCGTCTCTAACATCCCCACATAGTTCTTTTCGTCTCCCATGGCAAAGGAGAGCTCCAGTTGGGGTTAATCAGATCCATCCAAGCACAAACAAATCAAGCATAAAAATTCTATTTCCTTCTTTTGGTATTAATGCAATTTTTTTTTTAGTAAGTTCGTCTCCTCAGATGGCATACTACCTGGGTCCAGGGGCTGTTTGCATGCCCTTATGAATTATAGCGTGTAGAGAGAAACAAACAAACAAATAAACCATTGTATTCTTGGAGGATTTCACAGCTGGGATCTGATCGTTGTGAGTTTTTCAGGATGTTTGGCTGTGTTCTGGAAGAAAAAACTTCCAGAACACGGCCCAAAAAGCCCGAAAAACTCACAACAAATAAGCTATTCTTGGAAGTAACTCAGGTAGCAGAGCACAGAGGGCAGAAATTGCCCAGGGGAAAAGCTAAGGGAGCATAGCTTCCTTTCAAACCACTTTGCTATTTATATTTCAGGTGGCAACAGAAGCATTTGGGCATATAAATCTGAATTTAACCGCCGGTGTTGCAACTATCATAAGCCTGACTGGGGTTGGGTAGGGAGGAGATGGTTGTTTTCCCAGGCAACAAGGAGCCGTTTGGCAACTGGATGAGGAAAGAAGGAAACAGCCAAATGAAAAAATGGGGAGGGGGGGAGATGTATGAACTGATACGAAAAACAGAATTATAGAACACCTGCCATTTCTTTATAGAAAATGGTCTGAGTGAAATGAAGATAGCAGACCATGCCGGATCTGTTCCCTGAGCAGAAGCGGCAAAATATGGCCTCTCTAACACATGGGTTTCATCAAAAGAGTGAGTTTAATGTTGCCGCAAGAGGAAAGCTTGATCCAATTTAGTAGAAGGTCACACCGAGAGGTCTGATCTGCAGACACATCCCAGGTTTCCCCTACAGTCCAGCCTGACTGGCCTAGGAGCCGTGATTTGTTATCGTCCTACGTCTGCACTTTCATCGGCAGCTTTGTCTGCATTTGTCGCAGGCCTCCCTGCTTTGGAGACCCGTGCGAGATGCAGAAGCCCATTCCTCTCTTTCTTAGGATCGCCCTCAAGCCATGGATGCCCGCTGGGGAGAAGGGAATTCGTCCTGTCAATGGCAATGGCATGCTGCCGATCTCTGTTGGAACTCAATGGGGAGGAGATAAAACCCCCGCGCTACAGCTCTTGGCAAGGTCCTCTCTCTCTCTCTCTCTTTGTTTTACGCAGAAGTCATTCTAATAGCGGGTGGTTTTGAAAAGGGCCCAACCTAGAAAAGCCAGGCTTTTTGTTCTGTATTTATTACCAAAGCAAACACAAAGCAATCTGGATGGAGATAGGGCTGCCGAGTCACACGCAGGGCATCAAAACTTTATCTAGCGGCGGGCGAATTAATGGAATGACAAGAACAGTTCATTTTTCTCAAGAGAGGTGAAATCTGGACAACAATAGCAGTAAAGATTCTGCAAACCGCAACAGTCTCCCCTGCATTGTCTGGGTTAAGAGAGAGAGGGAGAGAGAGACAGATGGGTTTTGTGGCCATCAACACTGGAATGTTATCAGTAGCCCGCTCGCTTGGGATCCGCATTTTTAATCTGTGATTAATGAAATGTTTGATTAATGAAACCAACAAATCCTTCACAATCTCTTCACAAACAGAAGATGTGTCCTGTGCGTTAGGATCAGCCCTACTACGCTTGGCAAAATACATAGGGCATCTGCCCCCAACCCTACACTTTTAAGACTGGATAAAAAAGTGATGTCATTTTGTTACATAATATCAGTAGGGAAGATCGGAAAATTCTTTCTTTTTCCTCTCTCTTCCTGCTGAGTGAAACCGAAAAGATACATGTTTCTTCTAAAAATGGGTTTTCAGCTACCCAGAATAAACAGAAACAATCCTTTAAAAATAAAAACAAAAACAGGAGGCTGGGACCTTGATAAAGTGAACTGCTTCACTAGAAGATGCTTTCATTTAATCATTCTCAGAGCGCACCTACTATAGTTATGGCATATCATTTCAAAGCCACGTGCTGGGGGGGGGGTAAAAGACTACAATTGTGAAGGACATCCAAGTAGAAATTAAAATGATCTTATAACTGTGTTTTCCCCTATTTTCTTCTCCTGGTTGTTTCCTTCTCAGCCCATTCGCATCCCAGATCTTCCATAAAGAATTGCCAAGGGCTCCTAAACTAGAGTCTCCAGGACATGGACTAAAAGATGTTGAAATGGGCTACCCCCCCCCCAAAAAAAAAACCCCACGGTGTCACTCCAAGCCTTAGCCAGGAGGGAATAGGAGTTGATCTATTTCTGTCTTTTTTTTCCTGGGAACATGATCACCCAAATGCACAAGTATCCACTGCAAAGGGTCAGTGGTGGATATGGTTTAAAATGAACTACAGCATGTTATGTTGGTTCTGACTGGCTTCCTCCCGTTTGCTGTTATTGTGTCTTAAGTGCTACAGGACCTTGTCTCCAAAATGCAGAAAACAATACCATCAGAACTTGGGTTCCCAACACTTTTTTAAAAACCTAGAGTTGAATTAAAATCTGAGTGGATTGCTGTTGGATGTGTGGTGAGTATATCAAGGGGCAGTGCTACTTTCCGTACATTTGGCAGACACATTTATATTTATTTTGCAGATGTATATGCATACTCATATATTTAGAAAGTGATCCAAATAACGCACAGTTTCTGTTTTATCCATAATATGTTTGCAAGTTCATGTCTGAGAATGTGCGCCCATGTCTTGTCAGTCCCGCTGGAGTCAAATTTATACACATACCCAGAATCAGAAAACGTGAGGGATGAGAATAGAAAATGTCACAGTGCAGCCACGTTCCTGCCTGGCCCCCCGACTGCCCATCTCTGCAGAAAAGAAATTTCTCACAGCAACCAGAAATAATATCAGCAAAGTGTTTTTGTGTAGAGCAGGTTAAAAAAAAAGGGGATTTGGGGGGGGGGGGATCAGGAAGACTCGTGGATTCTTAGAGGGGAAACAGGCTCCTTAAAATTACATTACTGACGCTGATGATTCATATTACAAATAGGGCGATTTCCCCATATAAATCTGAATTTCATTTAAGATATTGCAAGCTTAATAAGAATCGAGGCTCCGTAGTGGGCTTTTTTTCCGAGGCAATAAAGAACGATGCACCTGCCACCAGCTGAAGTGCTGATAGACTCGGGAGGGAGGCGGAGGGGGCGGGCGACTTCAGGCTGAGCAGCCCTGGGACAGGAAGAGTTATGGATTGTTATGAAAAAAAATTAGAGTCCATTCGTCATCTGTTACCAAAAGAGGGACGTCACGGTGTGAATTTAGAACAAAACCCACAGGCGGCTTCTGCACAGAGGAAAACAGCGTAGAGGGTCCAGGAAATAAAAACGGAGGCAACCTCTACTCTGCTGTGACCCAGAGGTGTCAGAAGAAGTATTGAGAAGTCGGGATGGCTGCCCTGGCCGTCCCAGCTGGAGGAGACCTCCTTAGATGAATTAGCTGAATGGCGAGCCAAACGTAGTGTAAAAACCTTGTTGATTCAAGGGTTCCTGTCCCCTTGGGAATCCCAGCCTATGTTGTCTATTGCATTCCATGCCCATTCCCCTTGAGTACATCCAGCCAAGAAAGGTCCTTGAACAGCCATCCAGCAGTAGCAGGCAGTAGGTTTGAGGCTGTGGGCCAATCATATTCTCTCAGACTGTCTTGCCAAAAAAAAAAAAAAAAGAGAGAGCCAAAGCAAAACAAAGCCATTAGTTATAATAACTCCACTCCATGGAATTATTCTTCCATACACTAGCAACCATGGCTGACCGCCACACAAACACCCCTACCTTTCCTCCTTGGCTGGGCCAGCCCTGCCATGGGACATGCTGAGGAGTCTGCCACAGGCAGCACCAGCACCGTCTTAATGAAAAGGCAGCAAAGGATCAATTATTAATTTATTGTGGCGGTTGTTACACCTATGGATATAAAAGCTTATACGATATCCAGCCCCAAATGTCAAAAATAACTTGTTCGAAAATTATGTGCTCTGACCTGGGGTGTGTGTTTGTGTGTGTGTGTGTGGGGGGTGATAGTTGCTTTTTGACCTAAAAAAATAGTTTATCTTAGAACAATAATTATCTCCAAACTACAGGGCTGGAAGAGACCCTGTTGATCAGTGGTGGCGAACCTTTGGCCCTCCAGATGTTTTGGACCATGACTCCCACAGTCCTTTGTCACTGGCAATCCAGGCTTGGGATTCTGGGAGTTGTGGTCCAAAACATCTGGAGGGCCGAAGGTTCGCCACCACTGCTGTAGATCATCCAATCCAGCCCCATTCAAGGAGGCCCAGGGGTAAATCGAACACCCGTCCTCTGGCTCTGCAGCCAGATGCCTACACCACTGAGATCCCACATTAAAAATCTGCATTGAAATGTAATCAGGGTTTGGTTCATGGAGAAAAAGCCGACTCCCTGGATGTGATGAGATTGGGCATATCCAGTTGGGTGTCCGGCTGCCCTGCCCTGGTTACAGTCCTAGAGGCCAACAGACACACAGTGACTACCCCGCAGTCCAGTGGATGGACCACAACCACAGGCCATCCACTACAAAGGGAAAGATGGTGGCACATATCAGGAAAACAACAACTGCCAGGGCACTGAAAGCCAGGGACCAGACACCATCCTGGGTTTTTCATGAGTGCTGCAAAGAAGAATGGAAGGGCAGGGGAGGCTTAACTTTTAATTTCCTGGTTGTTATCAGTTTAAATAACAACCTGTTATTTAAATATGTTCCCTCTGTCTATTGCTTGGGGAAAATGGGAGGGGGAATATGGAGAAAGTAGAAATTAATATTATTTTTTCTGCTGGGGATGGGAGCCCAACGGTACTGGTCGTTTGCTTTCCTTAAGTGTCACCATTACCTGGCATTTCATATGAATATTTTGTGTACTTTTGCAGATATTATTTGCACACCCAGGGCTTGAAGGGATGCTCAGAACCTTGAGATATCCAGGTGGAATGCACTCAGCCCAATAATTCCACTCTCAAGCTTGCCTCAAGAGAGATCTTGCCCAGAGGCTGGATGGAGACACTGGGGAGTATCGACTCCCCCCCCCGCCCCCTGAATACACTACTAAGCTCTGTCCTGCTCCAGCATGGAACCAAATTAAAAAGGCTCTCTTCTGTGGTGTAAAGATGGCAGTAACATTGGCTTTTTGTGTTCTTGATTGCCTTCCAAAGAAGGTTGATCTAAAAATTAAAAAGATCTTCTGTTTTTAAGAGATGCTTTTACCTCTTTGTTGTTGCAAACTGCTCTGTGAACTCATAAACAACAACATGTTTTATGCATGTGTGTGTGTGTTTTGTGATATGAAGATCTGAGCAAGGATCTCGTCCAGCTTTGGACTTGTGCCATGCACTTGCATAATTCCTTTGGTGGGAATAAATAAAGGGGTGGGATCCGGAAGCAGCCAGAGGGAGCTTGTCTCTCAAGGGGGCCTCTTCCATTCCGGATGCTGTGTGAAATGCATCCAGATTCCAGTGGGGAGGCACCTGCTGGGAAAAGTTGCAGGCGGCCACTTGGCCCAGGAGGCTGTGCTGTGGCCTCACGCAGAGGAACATGTCCAGGGCCTGGAAGCTGGAGAGAGGCCAGGGGTTTCCAGCCGCCAAACCCAGGAGAGAAACTCCTTGGACCCTGAGCAGAGAAGCAATGATTTGTTTATTTGTTTAGGAGAACCACCATTCCCTCTCTCCATTTTGAGCCAGGAGATTCTTGTGGCTTGAATTTTACACCTCAGAAGCATTTGTGCTGTTTAACTTCGGTGGGGTTCCACCGAAAGCCTGCCTGTTTGATCAGAGGTTGGAGGAATTTTCCCTCTGGAGTACAGTATCCCGCATCCTCCCCCTGCAGCCCCTCAGCCAGCCTAGAGAGGCCACTGGGAAAGCCGGAATGTGGGAATATAGAAAAGGGACAATGTCGAGCCCATCTAGCAGAAGCCTTTCCAGGATGGGAAGGGGGCCCGGGGCCTTCCTTTCAACAGGGGCTTGGCAAGCGCCATGCTTGCCAGCTGGCGCAGGACAAGGGACCTGCCCAGCCAATCAAGGGGGCCAGTCTCATCTGTGCCGCATCCCACCATCCGGGACTTCTAAATCCAAGCATCACAAAAGCAGATTCTGCCAAGATCTCGTCTTTCCGCTGCCCTCGGCTTTGCTCTTCTCGGCAGGCTGACACCTTGCCCAGTGCCATCCAGGTTGCCTTTCTTTTGGGAACACCTTGATCTGTTTCTCCATTGTGCCTTGGAAGCAGCTCGGCTTTCATGTCGGACTTTGAGGCTCTCTAGGTAGAGTTTTATGCTGCTGCTGCTGCTGCAGCTGCTCAATTTTGGGTTGCCTTTTCTTTGACCTGTTCGCTTTCTTTCTTTCGGAGAGCTTGCCCTTTTTGATTCCAGGAAGAGGAATGAGAGAGAGAGAGAGAGAGAGAGAGAGAGAGAGAGAGAGAGAGAGAGAGAGAGAGAGAGAACAAAAACCTTACAGGTTCATTTTCCAAACATGATTTTGGAGTCATTTGGATTTTTTTTAAAAATAAAACAATGTTTCCCTTCCCAAATTTCCCAACAACCAAATTTTGTTTCCACTAGAGCTGACTTCCCCTTCATCTTTCAACCTCTCATGTTCTTTCCCTGTGTTAAAAAACTCATCATCGTACGCAAAAGACACGCACATGAAATGTTTTCTGTCATAATGCAAACCTTACAGAGGAAACTCACTTTAAAAATAAAGCTTACAATTGTCAGGAAATAAATACATTTGGCAGCCGAGTAGGGCTGGCAATATTCGTCACATTCATAGTAAGCAAGCAGGGGCAAATTCTCCGCAATCCAGGACGGCATCAACTAGGACCTTTCCATAACAGTCTTTTCCCCCCCATTTAAATGTCCACATTGCCCCGCTTTCTAAGGATAATCGCACCCAAAATCCAAGCAGATTCTTGCACACAGAATGAGCTTGAGACATATTCTGATTCTGGGGTGGAGTGGAGTGGATTAGCCCTTGAATCTGGAAAGGCCTCTTTTACAGATCTCCGTCCTTTGTCTGGAAGAGCAAGAGAGAGAGAGAGAGAGAGAGAGAGAGAGAGAGAGAGAGAGAGGTACTTCTCCTCCCCCACCCCTCTGTCAGCCCTCCCCCTCCCAAGATAAAGGAAGGACAACTCCAAAAGTCTTTTGTGTTTTTTTTTCCCTCCCTGCCTGACAAACAGGCATGAAATAACAGGCTGACATCAGCCTCCGCAGGTCATACAAGCCAGGCTGCTGCATGTCAGAATTCAAACTGCTCCATCCATCAATGGCAGACCCAAAATTAACGTGGCTTAGCAACTCTGCAGCAAGACAGTAACGGCCCAATTGAAAGGCTGACCTTCCGAGAACGCTGGGGTAAGATGGAAAAATTATTTCATGCCCTGCACCAAAGCTGACAATACAGAGCAGAGAGATTTTGAATGAAACACACACACACACACACACACACACACACACACACACAGAGCAGTTTAATTCCCAAGCTTTGGCACACATAGCAATTTTAAATAGGAGAACTTGCATTCAGGGTATGAAATATTTCAAGGCTTTTCTTGGGTAAATTAAGAATTTTTTTAATTTTAAAGAAATTAATTCTCACTTTGATGCACCAATGGAATTGTATGCATGATCTGCACAAAGCCTGCAGTGTCAAGCTGTGTGTGTGTGTGTGTGTGTGTGTGTGTGTGTGTGTGTGTGTGTGTGTGTGTGTGTGTGTGTGTGTGTGTGAGAGAGAGAGAGAGAGAGAGAGAGAGAGAGAGAGAGAGAGAGAGAGAGAGAGAGAGAGAGAGAGAGGAGCAGGACAATGGCTGCTTCTATTATTCAACAGGATCCTGATTCATGATTCAAAGGGGTGAGTATGTGTGCCAATTAGCAATCTGTTGAAGGAAAGGGTTGGTTTTCAATGGTAAAAGATGATCATCTTCCTAAGGGGAGCAGAAGAAAGCTTTCAGGGTCAGATCACACAATAAGGCAAATGTGTATTTATCTCATCTTCCAGCATTATCCTGGCAGGCAGGCAAATCTTTCAGAGCCACGTGCCTGAAACATGACTGCGCTTTCTCTGAGTGGATCCGTTCTCTGTGTGCCTGCCTACCGCTGATGCCTAGTGGCTCCTCACTGAGGACAATGGCAACCTCAAAGTTCCTGACGTGGGGCAAAGCCAGGGAAGTGCTAAGAATAAGAAGCCCCTTCACTTTTTTGTTCTGGTGCCCGAATTTGTCCAAAGCTGCATTTCTGGGTAGACTGTCCCTTAATGAGCTGCAGATATATTTAAGTAAACAGGAGCTCCCAGCCAATGAGAAACAGAATGCTGGTTGGGTTTGTTATGATGTCCAAACACCAGTGAAATAAGCCAATCCTTGGCCAGAACTGTAGTCCTTCTGCACCTAAAGCCTCTGCATCAATCCAGTGGGGCTTCCCCGCCTAACTTTGCATACAAACCCACATATGAGTGCTTGATAGAAAAAACATGGAGAAGATGGGAAGAAGTGAGATTTGATCTCTATCTTCCAATCTTGTTCCTTTTCTTAACACTGAACAAATCTATCAAAATAACTGAGAGCTCATTTAATAAAAATAAAGGGATGCAAATGAGTCAGAATCATAAAAACAATTAGATTGATGGACACGTCTTCGTTGCTGTAATTACCAAAGGTGTATCATTTTCTAAACTCTCGTTGCATTAAATGGGTGACATACATTTATTGAAAGTAATTAGCACCTTAGTGACAATGATATGATTGACTGGATCTCTATCTGCGTAATAAAATCTGCCGCATTGGCAACCATATCCAGAAAGACAGGCAGTGGGAACATGTCACTGATTGTTCCTTGTTATTATCCCGACACAGAATTTTGTCAGGAGCATCAGGTATGACAAGCTTCACACCTGGATTCCTTTGGGGGCCAACCTGTCTTCTCTGGAGCAACCTGGATCACTTCACCTACCTGTCCTATTTCTCACTTCCATTTACCTGCATGTCCCCCTGTTCCCAGATCCTTAAAGTTGCTCTTCACCTGTTTGGCTGAGCCCCCTTCTGTATCTGCAAAGAAATCCTGTTTTTGGCATCCCTCTAGGCATGCAGCTATTTCACAGCCACATGCCCATGACATACGAATTGCAAACAAAAACTGTGCTATCTCTGCATGACAAAAACAATCTAGTGTTATTTTCCAAGAAGGAGGCAAGCTCCATATTTGGGGGGGGGGGGGGGCAGGGATTGAGACACAGTTTTCCTGCTAAGGGTGGCTTGCTTCTAGATGCACAGTCAACGCCCTTGAATAGTGAAGCCCTCAGCTGTCCAACTGTGGTGTGGGAGGTGGTAGAGCAAAGCCATGAACAAGCATTCTCCAGGTCTTAAGCTTTGTCATCAGATTATCTCACAGAAGCTGATGCTGAAGAATCAGTAAACCCCAGAGTGTGTGTTTGTATGTATAGTATATAGTTCTGCTTCAGAATTCTTCCTGGCGAATGCAGAGAACTGGACATCAAAAAATAACGCACAACACTAATCTTCAGGAATTTAGCTGAAAAAGTATTCTTCCTGAAGGACTAGAGTACAGTTGTTCATCAGCATGGACACCGCTGAGCTAAATGAGCTACCCATTTGGTTCAGTAAAATGCCACCTTTTCTGTTCCCAAGCCTTAAGCATGAAGAGAGGAGCCCCAGCTCAGTGATAGAGCCCCAGTTCTGTGTGCAGAAGTTAATGGTTCCACACACAGACACCCCAGCATCTCCTGGTTAGGGCTAGGAGACATTTGTGCCTGACACTCAGGAACACTGCCAGCCAGAGTAGGTAACACTGGGCTAGATGGACATATGGCTTGACACCATATCAACAAGTTTCCTATGTTTAAAAGCCATGTCTTCCTCTTCACTCTTGAACAATGGTGCTGAAGAGGTGACCTGGCTGAAGTTTATAAAATCATACACGGTGCGGACAAAGTAAATAAGGAGAAACTGTTTTCCCTATCGCACAACACTAGAACTAGGGGGCACTCCATGAAACTTAGATCTCAAACAAATAAGAGAAAGTACTTTTCCACCCAGATGATCACTGGTCTGTGGAACTCCCTACCAGAAGAAGTAGTGACAGCTGTCAGCCTTGACAGCTTTGAGAAAGGATTGGACAAGTTCATGGAGAACAAGGGTATCATCAATGGCTATCCTTATGGGTGCCTAAGGACAACCTCTGGGTTGGAGAGAGAGGCAGGATATCTCTTAATGCCATTTGCAGGGAACCAGAAGTAAGTGAAGACATCTGCTTGGGAATATTCCTGAAGCAATTGGTGAGCCGCTGTGTGAGACAGAATGCTGGACTGGATGGGCTGTGATGGCCTGTTCTGGCAAGGTTCTTATGTTCTTATGTGTGCTCTCCTCATCCTGGCCATCTTTGATGCGTAGGGCCATTTAATAGTGGGCAGGAGCCATCCTCCACCTCCATTCACCATCCTTCTGGGTGCCAACTCTTTCCTTTGCAGATCAACCAGACCCAAGTGGCCTTTTCTCATCGGGGGTGGGGGGGGAGTTTGCTGCAAATTCAGAAGCCGTTGGGCCCATCTTCTAATTGCTTAGAGAGCCCTAGGGGGCCAAAGGCAGCCTGCCGTTTCTTCCCATAACCTGCAGCAGCAATGGGAGAAAAGGCGGAAGGGCCTCTCTGTTGTGGACAGCATTGGCCATGGGAGTAGGGGAAGACCCATTGCCCAGCTGACTTTTGGGCACTGTGGCTTTTCTCTCTGGAGCCAACATCTTTTTGCATTTCACAAAAACAGCCCTCCATCCACTCTAACCGAGAGGGCAGACACTCTTTTCCCTCCTCCTCTCCCTGCTTCCAAACCCCATCCCAAACTCCCCGAGGAAGACGCAGGGACCTCATGTCAAAAACCCTCACTTTAGAACAATAAATAAATAAACCAGCCAAAGCCTTCCTGAGGCCTGCCAACTGTAGCATAAGTAATTCAAGAGGCTGAGAGATGCCAGATAAATTTGATTACTATAAAAGATGGGGATATGTTGCCTTCCTCAGAGAATTCGCAGGAGGGGTCGAAAACAAAGCAGTGGAGAAAAGAGAGGAATTCCACTTGGCTTCCTGTTGGAGGCAAGCATCCAAAAACCCACCAGGCCCAGGGGCTCCGGCCAAACCCTTCTTGCCACCTGGGTGGGAGGGGGGAGCAGGAGAAATCCTGGGCCACTTCCTCTTGGCCTTGTTTCATGACAGGGAGGGAAGCTGGAACAGCAGGGCGATATTTAATATCTTGACCCAGGTTCTGAAAGGACCCCGCACGACAACGAGAGAGGGCCAAAAACTCTGGGCGTCTTGGCAGGAGAAACAGCAGCGCTCACACAGCACGCAGCCTTCCCCTACGTTGGCTTGTAGAACAGGCTTCTGTCGGCCGTAAGGGGGAGGTGAGGAAGAGGAGGTCCAAGCAAAGAGGGAGGAGAAAGTGAGGGGGGGAGTTGTTGCTCTCCCTACAAAATGCATGTTGCTGCCAAGCTTTCCCGTCTGTGTTAGAGATGGGCACGAATCAGAAAAATGGCATTTCATTTGTCGTTTGTCATTTGGAGGGTCCATTTTGGTTCGTTTCCGGTTTTCGTGAATTTTTTGAAAAAAAATTCATTTTTGTTTTCGTTCATTTTGTTACCATTTTGTTACCATTTATTTCAATTTTTTGTGATTTTTTTTAGGATTTTAAGCAATTCACTCATACTGCAGTAACGGAAACGACAAAAATTCCGGTGTTTCTGTTCATTTTGTTTCATTTTAGAGACAAAATTCGTTTGTCGTTTCGTTACATAACGAAACGAAAAAATGAAAATGGAAACGAAAAATTGTTCGTTTCGTGCCCATCTCTAGTCTGTGTCACCGGCTTGCCAAGGAATCCTGTGCTTGCCCTCCAAGGCCCAATCGCCAAACCAATCCAGCTAATTTGCAACCTCTGGAGCTGCAAACAATCTTCAAATGGCAGCGCTGGAAGGGACCCTGTGGGTCATCCAGTCCAGCCCCTGTCCAGGAGACCCAGTAGGGGAATTGAACCCCCGACCTCTGGCTCTGCAGCCAGAAATCTAAACAACTGAGCGATGGTTCACAGAGGCAGAGTGTTCTCCTGAAGAACAAGGTGGTAGCCTCTTCTAATTTATGCACCGATTCTTAACGAGCTAGGGGAAGCAGAGGCATCAAACTGGTGTGTAAGCAAAAAATACTTTTGTGTGTGTGCTGTAATCATATTTCATCCTTTCACACACATTTTTGGAAGTTCATATATCGTTCCTGAGTTTCATGACCTCTTGCATAGCAATTTACAGGACTTAGTGGTGGTTCTTCCAATGCATCCTTAGATTTGGATTTCTGCATTGAGCAGGGGTTTGGACGCGATGGCTTTATAGACCCCTTGCAACTCCATTATTCAGTTATTTCATGATTCGCCCACATAAGAGAACAAGCAGGTCATGGGGCTGCTCTGAAGGAACTCACTTGCTTGTAATGTGCTGCCTAGGTTTCCATTTATGCTCCGTGAGGCACAGTGAATGATAGATTCACAAAGCATGAAGCCAGAGCAAAATCTCAGCAATGCAAGGTGTCCTTTTCTGCTGAGTACCAAATGGGGTATCCATCAACCCCTGTATCAGCCTTTCACAAATGGGATACAAGGAGACTGAATTTTCTGAGGGCCAGGAAACACCCCTACCAAGCACAGCAAAGGTGCTTCAGGGTCTTCCAACGTCATCCATTTCGTATCCAAGCCTTTTGTTTGCAGTGGCATAGAATTTGTTTCATCACGCTGAAGAAAGTTGAAGGGAAAGCTTGCAAGTTACTGAAAGTGCTAAAAAAGGGAGTTGTGGTAACAGTGGATGTTTAATAGGCAAAGTCTTGCTGCAGAGGGTAACACCGGTTTCTGGAACTCGGCAGATAAAGTTTTGAATCTCCTTCCACAGGTCTGCATTTCAATCAGAACAAATCAGAGTTCGTTCTGTTGCCAAGTGTGGTTGAGAACAGGGGCTTGGTAATGAACAATATGCTAAGGTAGCATTTTGAGAGACAATCTATAAATATTTTAAGTCATAAAATACAGGCATGAGCTGTTTGGGGGTCTCATGTCCAGAAAATG
Organism: Phrynocephalus guinanensis; assembly: GCA_037367245.1. Classification (NCBI taxonomy): domain Eukaryota; kingdom Metazoa; phylum Chordata; class Lepidosauria; order Squamata; family Agamidae; genus Phrynocephalus; species Phrynocephalus guinanensis. Next base: position 1,949,194 of record CM074746.1, on the reverse strand, counting down.
CCTGCAAGCTCGTCAACTTCCGTGCCTGGGGAGTTGGCTTGATCGTTGTCTTTGCACTGCTGACAATGTCCACAACCTATTTGTGGGCTAATCTGACTAAATGGAATCTATTTGTTGTTTATTATTTATAGAAGACTCACTTCCGATTAGCTTTTCTGCAGATGTGCATCTTTGCAGGGGACCAGTAAGTGTCTCCCAGCTGCCCCAAGTGCAAAAGTAGACCCGCAAATGACAAGTGTGACTGGATCCCGGTGTCTGCAGCATTCTAGAAACGGCAAGATGAAAGTCAGGCCACGAGACTTTGGGGCGGGGCGGGGGGGCTAATGCATTGACCTTCCATGTTTGATAATGACAAATCCAACTTCTTGCAGTTGGCCAAGAGGTGGAAGTACTGTATAAAGAAAGTACACTCAAGCAACAAGACTTGCCAATTGTGAACATAGCTTTAGCAAACGTTGTGGCCCAAGCCTGCCTGGCTGGTGGCCTCACACCCTGTGTGCTCTCCTTCTGAACTTCATCAGCTCAGCTTGAAATGCCAGGCGTGAAAGAATGCCAAAACCTCATGGGGGTTATGCTCCCAGGGAGTATTTGCACTCTCTCAGGAGAGCTGACCCTTTCCCCACAAAGGTTTGTAGGTACTTGGAAGACGTCCTCCATCAGCTGAAGCATTCGTACTCAATTTACAGACCTTAGAAGGATGGAAAACTAAGTCAATGCCAAGTCACCTACCTGGGCCTGTTGAGACCGAAGTCAGAGCATGAGCGGAATCTTGACCACAGTAATGCAGTTTCACCATTGTGCCACAAGGCTCAGATCTCCCTGTGTGACTCTCTAATATCTAATGCTGGGTCTCCCAACTGCCAGCATCTATCAGCTAACATGGCCAATAGGGTGCAAGGTGCATGATTCTGGGAGCTGTAGTCCAATAGCTAAGTAGGCTGGGAGATGGTGGTCATTGCAGTCCTGCAGAGTGGACAACATTTAGCCATCTTTAATGTCAAACAGCAAAATATTTATCACCCATATATTTCATCTCATTTCCCTTGAAAATTATGAGAGTTTGATGGTTATTACAACAGTTGTATTTCTCTCTCTCTCTCTCTCTCTCTCTCTCTCTCTCTCTCTCTCTCTCTCTCTCTCTCTCTCTCTCTCTATCTATCTATCTATCTATCTATCTATCTATCTATCTATCTATCTATCTATCAAATCTGTCCAATTTCCAAACTGCCTTCTAGGGTCTAATACTCCTTGCACGTCCTGTGGGGAAACATGAAACAACCTGTATTTAAAGGTGTGTGCTCCTTAAAATGCAAATCATAAATTGACCAAAGAAGAACAATTAATAGTGTACTATAACCTGAAACTTCACTTGAGTCTCTGCAACATCTTTTTAAAGTAAAGCTGGGTCTTCTGGTTCCTGCTCCCTTTTCCTGGAAATTACAGCCTGGAACAAATATTTCACAGCCTTGTGGAAACCCTCTTTAGGGAAACGCCAGCGGCAGAACATTCACTTTAACTGTGGTTTTGCTGCTGGGGTTTTGCTCCACAAATACAGCCTGTTTCTGCTAAGATCTCTCTCTGTGGCACCAACTTCTGCATTGAGAAAACTATAAATCACAGCCCCAAATTATGCTTTAATTATAAATGCCTTTCCTTCTAATGCTGCTTGGGACCTTTTACCCTACCACATAATTCTAAAAAATGACCCCTGTCATAATTTCCTTCACTAGAATAATATGGAGAGATCTAATCCTGGATCCTGCCGTCTTATAATTTAATAAAAGAGACAATTATTATTATTATTACCATTACACAAAAGATAAAGTTGCAGATATAGAAAATATACTGAAATTTAAGTCTTTGAGGGGTGGGAAAGGGACATGGTATGTGGAAGTTCCTTATCTGGCAATCCAAATGGAAAAGAATTGTGAATAGTTTATGCTTTATGTATTAGAGTTGAAAAAAATGTAGGTGGAATTAATGAGTCAACTGCATAACCTTTGAACTGCTGATAAAACTTGATAGGAGTACCCCCCCCCTCTCTCTCACACACACACACACACACATATATGAAAAGAACAAAACCGAAGGGGCTTTTGTGGGTTTTGCTGAGGAAAGGAGGAATGGGCTGCTCGCCTACCCCATGCCCACCTCTGGCCTCCCACTCTGGCTCCCATTGCCTCGGGGCACCACTATCAACCTGCCCCTGACCACATGCTGGGATGACAGAGGCCCCCAGAGATGCCTATTTAAAAATGTTGAGGCCATAGTTTTTCCTAAACAGGAACATCTTTCAGGCTACAACCAATCTTCTTAGGAAGACCAGGCCTAGTTGCTGCCAACCAGAGAACTTGCTGTCTAGATCATCCTGTTTTTCTATCCATAAGCCACTTCTTCACAATCCATACAGGCCCTGAATATGCATGTGCATATGTATGACTACACTCTCTCTCTCTCTCTCTCTCTCTCTCACACACACACACGCGCACACACACGTGCGCGCGCGCGCGCACGCACACACACACACATGTCCTTCCACCTTTCTCCCTTCCATAGGTAAAACATCAACTATACTCTGAAGCAACTGAGGCTTGTGTTTTTTTCTGGACTGGACAATCCAGACTACTTGGAGCCAAACTGAAGATTATTGTGGTGGTGGTGGTGAATGATGATGATGATGACGGTGATGTGCCCCCAGTTCGCATTCGACTGTGCAGGGCAAAAGAAGCCGAGTTGCTCCTGGGTCTGCTGTGCCCAAAAACATAGCAAAGGGCGTGGTCTGACTTTAACATCAGTAGGTACTGATGACTTTAATGAATGTACAAGAGGTTTCAGTCTAGGCTGGGCTTTCACATGAACTGTCCAAGGTGCTGGGCCTGTTTGTGGCAGAAGGTGGAGAGAGAAAGGGAGGTTGAGTTCAGCTCCTGTAAAGTTCGAATTAAAAAAGCAGTGCAGCTTTGGCACCACAGGCTCTGCTGACACAGGTGGAACTGAAGTTCCTTCCTGCCCCTCTGGGTATTACATGCTGTTGCCTACATTTGCCCCCTATCACCACCACCATAACCACTTCCAGGATCCAGCATGCAGAGAAAATTGTCCAGAGCAATAAAACCCCATGAGAAGTGAGGAAGAAGGGCAGAGAAGCAGCATGGATTCAGAGGTCCTCAAAGTCAACCTTCCACAGTTGATTCACCACTCAACAATTGCAGCTCCTACCCAAACAACTGGTTTGGCCCCAAATCACCATTCCACAGACCAGTTCAGCAACCACACTGCTTGCAAAGTTGTGATCCTTTCCCCCTTTCCTTTATAAATGGGTGACATTTATTTGCTTCCTTCCCTATTTGGGGGCACAGCCTTCTTCCTAGTACCAAGGGAGCCCTCTCTCTGTGTAACTGAGCTCAGAAGAAAAGTGCACACTGAACTATTCTTAGAAATGAGCCCTTCAATACTTTCCCAACCAGATAGGTGGCAAGACTTCTGTGGTGCCCTGCCCTCTCCCAGCCATTACACACACACACACACACACACACACACACACACACACACACCTACCTCTGTCCAGCGCCTGTTGTCCAGATAATCCAGGCAATGACGACCACTCTCTCGTCATAAATAATCTTGGACAGCAGTCCCCCGTTTTAATATCACCATAGGAACAGGACGGGAGGTCCTAATTAGAAGAAGATGGATAGATGGTCATGATATTCCCCTCCCCCATATTTTAGAGATGCTTTTAGTGCCTTTTGTTTGATGTTTCCTTCTGTGCCATAGCAAGGGGGAAAGTGAGCAACCATCTTGGGAGGTTGGAAGAAAGGGATACTATGGGATGTCAGCAATGAGCATAAGAAAGTGCATGTTGGTCAAGGTGGATTCTTGTACTTATTCTCCAAACTGCCACATCAAAACAAAAGAGGAAGGATCAAATGACACAGGTAAAGCAAAGTGTGGTGCTTATATACGTCCTCATAGTGCTTAACACATTCACGGGGCACTTTACAATTTAATTATGCAAGCTACACGTTGCACACACACACACACACACACACACACACCGTAGTGAGATGGGTTACCAGCTTCAGAAGGATGGAAGGCTGAGTGAATCTCAAAATGGCTACCTGAACCCATCAGGATTGAACTCAGGTTGTGAGCGGAGTCTTGACAGCAGTTCTGCAGTTTAAACACTGTACCACGAGGCTCCTGGTAGCTATGCACCTGCTCACATAGGTATGCTTGGGACTGCTTTTCCTGGGCAAAAGCAACTGCACCCAACACCACTCGTCATGGAGACCAGGACTGGGGCATAGGAGGCGGGGACCTTCTCTCCTTCCACTCTGCTCTTTGCTACTCCAGTGAAAAGACTACGGGTTTCCCCTCTTAAAGGAAGAAACAGAAAAACTGCATGACAATGATGGCTTCCAAACCAGACAGCAGAGTCTGGGGACTCCCCAGTTGCTTTCAGTGCAGCAGAAGAAAAGCCAGATGGAAAGAAGGCTTTAAAAGCACATGCTTGATATAAAACAGCATTTACCCAAGGAAAGGATATCATAAAACTAGGGGAAAGGAAAGGGTGGAAACCGCAACAGCAGCTGGTCCATTCCCAATACTTACCATCTCTAACAACAAACTCCCTGGGCCATCTAGTTCCATCCTCAGAGGAGCAGCAGAAAAACTGTTCAGTGCCAGCAGAGATTCACAGAGAAACTTGTACCTAGAGGACAAGTAGCTGGTGTGGATACTGCCATTTACTGTATATTCTTTGGGGCTATTGTTTGCTTTTCAAATTCCAACCACCTCTCAATCCTGTGGGGTGGGGGTCTTCTTTTTGGGAAGGCAGGACAGAAAATTCAACTATCAGATACATAAAGTGAGTTCCAAAGGAAATAGGGTGAAATGAAGGAGGCTGAAAACCCACCCCCCAAAGAGGACTTTAACTTTGGAATGACACGGGCCAGCGTTTCTCCCAGATAAAGCTACCAGCAAACGAAAAGGGCTTCCCCCTCTAAATAAATAAATAAATAAATAAATTCTCTTCCCCTCGCAATATGCCATAAAATTTCCTAAGTGACAGGTTCAGTAGCCCAAAGAGGATGGGGCCAGCAAGGTTATTAGGAAGTGGGGGTTCTCAAAAGGTATTTATGGCCCCAGCTTTCTCTCCTTAGTTCTGAGACCAGCCTGAGCTCCACTCCACAGTTCAATAAAAAAAGAAAAGTAAACTGCACGGTACTGAGAAGCGGCTTTACTGTCTCTTTGTTTTTGCTCAGGGAGCAGTTCATTTAAGATGTAATAAATTGAAGGGTTTTCTTCTTCTCCTTCTGTCCCTCCATAAATCTAGGGACAGTGCAAATGAGGTGTTCCTCATTAGGAACAAAAGAATGGGTGCTCTCCAGACTGCGCCCAACCCCACCAGCATTAAAGCACTCATTAAAAGGAGCTGTCCTTCGTTAAACAAAAGGTATAATTTAATAACATGGTACAAAGTGGGGCACCCGGGTGAGAAGGGCAAAGAAGGGGAGGGACTTGCAAAGTCCCAGAAATAATCCTTGGTGAGAGTGGGAGGCAGGGCAGAAGGGGCCGGGCTTTTGCCTGTAGAGAAGACATTGCACCCAGTTGCCCACTGATTCATGAATTAGCAGGATTTAGGAGACCCAGCGGGACTAGTTACATGCTGGACTGGACTTCCAAATAAACAAGGAAATCTATTGCAGGAATTCCTAGAGAGCTAGACATGTTTGCTGGCTGCTATCCCACGAGCACTAAAAACCGCTTCAAACTGCTTGAAGATGTGGTTAATAAAATTGTGTCCCCACAACCAGCGGACTTTAAAGGGGGAAAATGTGACCACGCCCACTTAAGTCCGACCCTGAGAGTTTTATAAGTACCTGGTCTCGATGTGGTACAAGGCTTGTCTCAGTGGGGACTCAGAAAATCCGCATCAAAACCTTTTTGTTCTGCTGTGCTGCGGTTCCCGCTCGTGGGGATGTAAAATATGTGGTTCTTTAAATTATACCCACGGGGACACAGGAACTGCCTTTTCAAGCATGTGGCCGTTCTGGGAGAAAATCCACATTTTACTTTGATCCATCCGGCCATGGGGTAGCAGCCATTTAAAAATTCTTGTGGTAGTTTAAAGACCAGCAGGTTTTATCTGAAATAACTTTCCAGAGGATCACACATGTTAATTGGTTCCAGTGAAGCCACCGGAGATCCCACTGGATCTTGACCCTTTTGCCCATCACCTCCCCTCATGAGGAGACAGTGTGTCACCAGAAAAGAGGACAAAGGGGGGGGCAGCCTAAGAAGGGGAGGGGGAGAAGTAAGAAGACGAGGGGAAGGCCCTTACAGATGACCTCCCATGGTCTCCTTTCAGTGCTCATTGCTTGCTAATGCCTGGAAATAAAAAAGAAAAGGCAAGGAATCCCGCCTGAGATCAAAACATAATAGACATGAAAGAGCAGACGAAAGCAGCCAACGAAAGTATGAAACTTTACAAAGAAGGCAGACTTTCAAGTTGGCGCACATTTAGCCTGTAAGGAAGTTATATGATGGCCCTCGAATATTTTGGAAGCCATAACATGGAAGACGGGTCATGATTGTTTCCTGATGGTGCCAAAGCAGAACACAAAAAAGAAAGCTTGCTGGGGCCACCTGCCTGGAAGAATCTTCCTCTGTCTTGCTGCCTGAGAATCAACAAAACCTGGGCCTCTCCCAGATCTTTGCTGGGGTGTGTGTGATCTATATATAACCAGGCATACTCCTTTCTCAAGCACAGCAGTGAGACAGCCAAGCCTGCATTTGGCTCCATTTCACCATATCCTCTAGCGATGGCTTCCACACTATGCATGTACTCCTGGGAGAGGCACTCTCTCACACCCTGCTTGCATGAAATGCAGGATGGCTAGATGCTAGTGCAACTGCAGAGATTTTACCAGTGCTTATTGGCCCATTTCTGTGTCATCTCCACTGGTGAAGATAGCTCTTGAACCCAACCACCCATGTCTTCTTTTGACTTTGTTTCATGTTGATCTTTTGTTCTTCTTTAGAATATGTTTGTTTCCCCTTTTTCTGGCACAGTGCATTTGCCTCTTTCCCTTAAAACAAAATGCAAACACACCAGTGGCCATAACACCCTCGCCGTCTACCGACAATTCATAAACATTGCTTCTAAACTGTTAAAAGATTTTCACAGGCTACATGTCCATCACACTGCAGAGCATGCATCTTGAAAAGGAATACGTGACTTGCCAGTGGCCGCCTGGACCACAATTCCCCAGGTCATAGGAAAGTGTGCAATCCTCTGCCTTTTTTGCTCTCTCAAAAATGATAGCATCTAACAGACCACAGACCACAGCTTGTCAACCCACCAAAAAAAAATCCAAAAAGTGGTGTCTAGATATTTTTCTCTCCAGGTGTGGTTCATTGCCTGTTCCTTCAGCTGCCAAAGGGCCCCATCACAGGACATTATTTGCATCATCTGCCTCCCAGCCCTTTCCCCACAACACACGAGCCCATCCTCCCCCTGTGCCCCCCTCTTCCCCTATACAGCAGCCTGCCTTTCTAGATTTTTGCACCCCAGAGCAAAAGAGAAAATTCTATAAAATGGAAACCTCGAGTTTATAGTCAATGTATTATGGATATGAGAAAGGCAGGATTAAACAATTATTGGCTTGAACTCACACAGTAAAATTGGTTTATGAGGTAAATTTTAACAAGAAACAAACAGTGTTGTTTATAGGCCACCGCAGGCTGTAAAGAAAGAGAGGCAGCTTTGTAAAAGGTGTTCTGCCTGCCTGTGGGGTTAAATCCCCTGGTGCTGGGTGCTGGCTCGCTGGGCAGGATCATTCCCGCCCCCCCATGTCCAGGGGACAAGAAGAAAGGTCTGGCCTGCATCTGGGCTCGTGGGCAGGCAGCGGGGGGGGGGGGGGAGGGTCAAAGACATTTTAGGGCTACGGCACCTGTCTTCTGTATTTCAGAAGAGGTCACCAGGTTACTTGGTGCAAGCAGGCAAAACCTAAAGAAACAAAGTGAAACAAAACAAGGGAACAACATGTGGCACCTTAAAAACTAGCTATTATATTTTAATGCGAGCTTTCGTGGACACGTCTGCTTTGTCAGCCATATGAAAAGAGAATGTCTCTGTTCTGTATGTCTACTCCTTGAACTCAACATGCAGCAAAGGCACAGCAAATTTTCGCTTGGATTCACCATCTGTCCAGCTCTTGCATTTGTAATGGGAATGCATTTTCGGGAGGCCTGATGTTTCGGCAATGCTGGGGTTTCTGTTCTGCCTCCCTCTCCCGTTCCTTCTTAGCTCCCTGGTAATGAGTGCCTTGCATGGAGGGCCACTTCTAGGGTGCTTTAAAAAAACCAAAATTACACTCATAACAGGGGAATGATTAAAGGGTAAATCACACTTCCTGGTGGCCTTCAAAAGCATGGTTCTTTAAAATGAAAAGAAGACTCGCGGCTGTCCATTACACCTTCCTCTTGTAAATGATGGGGGGGAGGGGGGTGTTAAGCAAGCAAATGCAGGAACTGCACAGGCCTCCAGTGGGTGGGGTATCCAATACACAGAGGAAGAGAGCACCACGTATGTAACCTTAAAAACCCTAAAATAAAATAGCAATTCATTTGCATGCAGTTTATGAATTCCCTAGGTGGAGTCACTTCTCCAACATGAACATACAGGAACTATACCTAGACTGAATTGGCAAGGGCCTCAGCTGTTCAAGCCCAGCTCTGGCATCTTCAGCTCTCTTGCTCTTTCCAATTCAAATTTCTTACTCACGGCCCTGCTCTTTCTTAGTCCCACCCTTTTAGGTTGAAGCGATCTTGCACAGGGAGTACATTATCAGTTATTTAAGAGAAGGACCATGCCTCTCACCTGAGGGGAGGGGAGACTGACCCTGGTTGCCTACTATGCCTGCCGCTGAGCCTGCGACTGCCTAGGTACTATGGATTGCAGTTGATGGGCAAACTCAAGGACTCTATTGACCACTTATTTCTCTTTCTATTGGACGAGGAAGGCTTGATCACCCATTAAAATGAAAGAAGATCCTCATGAAGGACTGTCCTTCCCAAAAGAGCCAATGTGTCCACCACCACCACCACCACCACCACCGCTGCTGCCTCTGCACAAGCAGAAACAAACAGCCATGGGCGTCGTATGGAGGCACTGAGCTGCTGGGAAGTTGATCAGCTGCAAGGGGGACACGGACAGGAACTCCGCGCTCAGCCACCCTGATGTTCTCCTTTGTTTAAGGAGAGAAGAGGAAGAAAAGAAGGAGAGTGGGGCGGGCGGGAGGGAAACCCCCTCCGCGCGTTTAGTACAAGTCATTTTGCATGCTGGGATAATGAAGTATAAAAATGCCTTCAAAGGGCCCATTTCCTACTTTTAACTCCCAACCAGCCGCGCTCTTTGTGAGGCCTCCTGGTACATGGCTTCCCCGGGCCCTCGCGCCAACAAAAGGCCCACGAATTCATTAAACTATTTAATTATGCCTTTTTTATTTTGCTCCATTAGCAAGCCGTGCCAGCACACAGTAAATAAAGCCGGGTACCATGGTCTTTCCCCCTGCAGACTCGCTGACTGTTTTCAGTCTTTATTCAGCTGACAATGCTCCTCTCAAGCCCTTTCTCTCTGTCCATCTCTCTCTCTCTCTCTCTCTCTCTCACACACACACACACACACACACACACACAAACAGGCCATCCTCGCCTACTTCCCTTGTGCAAGCCCTGCCAAAAGAAACGCCTGGATGCATCCTAAGATGAGCCGGCCACAGCCCTGGGTCCGCAGGGAAAGCGCAGGGAAAGCGTCGGTCCAGCGGACGGGAGCTCCATCCCGCTCTCAGCCAGGCAAAGAAAAGGTGCTAGCAGCTGCGGCGGCTGCTTCATCGTCTTCTTCTTCTTCTTCTTCTTCTTCTTCTTCTTCTTTTTATACTCTAGTAAATTTGCTTTTTACATCTATTTCTTTTCAGAAGGGCTTGTTATTGAGCTCACTGTCCACAAATTCCATTGATCTCAGGCTGTGACTCAATCCATATGCCCGTGCCTGACACCGGCACAGCAAGCGAGCAATACAAATCCTGTTCAGGCTACAAACTTATCGATTATATAGATTTACCCCAAAGTTGTGATAATGATATATCATTGTTAAATTTGGTAGAACAAACTGCTTTCCCAATCTGTCAATGCAAGCATGAAAACCAATTCACAGCCTTGTTTTCTAAGGCTCTCACCTTCAATGACAGACGAAAAAGGCAGCAGCGGCTGTGGCGGCAGCAGCAGCAGCAGCAGCAGCCGGTAGCCGGTGAATATCAGGCCACTGCCGGCACCACCGTGGTGATGGATGTTGCCTTCCCCGCTGCCCTTTTCTGACCTGCAGCTCGCTGGGGTGCCAGAATTCTACCCACTGCCTACAATTACCCGCTTTTATGGGCTTCAGCAGAATTCACTGATTAGCTATTTTTAACTGGCGGCATATATGAGCCATATAAATGGCTTCAAAAAGTGGTGTTTTGTTTTTGTTTTTGTTTTTTGTCTTTTGTTAAAAAGATAGATTTCTAACTTAGCCAGAATACATTATAAGATGACAAGATGATTATTGACTTTAACTCATCTGTTGCAGGGCAGGCAGGGGGCTGGTCCACCCACCTCCAGAAGGGGGAGACAAAATGCACCCGCTTTACCGGGGAAAACGGCACCACTTCCTCCTGCATTGCCAGCAAAGAAAAGAACTAGAAATGTATGGGGCATTTTATTGTTCCTGTCTACTACAGAAGCTGAGGTGGGGTGTGAGATTCCTTCAGAAACAGGAACAGAACCCCACTAGCAAAAAGTAGGATATCTGTAGATAGTTTCCCAGCTTCTGAATGATACAGTCTCTCTCTCTCTCTCTCTCTCTCTCTCTCTCTCTCTCTCTCTCTCCTTAGCTGCTCATCCTGAGATTCATAGAGCCATTGCAAAGATCTCTCTCTCTCTCTCTCTCAGCATTTCTAGGAATAAGAAATCTCTGAAAACACATGGAGAGAATGGGAGTGAGCAAAATCTCAGCAATGTAAGCAATACACAGTAGCAAATCCATGGGGCTAATGAAGCCTCAGGAAATGATCAGGCAAAGGTAAAGCTGGCTGTTACAGTGATAGTGGAGAGAAATGTTGAGGTAGGGAGTTTATAAGAAAGAAAGAAAGAAAGAAAGAAAGAAAGAAAGAAAGAAAGAAAGAAAGAAAGAAAGAAAGAAAGAAAGAAAGAAAGAAAGAAAGAAAGAAAGAAAGAAAGAAAGAAAGAAATCTATCAGACCATTTCTAGACTGCCTTTCAACTTTGAGGAATGCTTCCAGTCATGTTTGATAGCCGCAGCGGTCCCTCCCAAGCCAAGCTTGGTCAATGACATGACCCTGCTTTTTCCCATAACAGGGACCATCCTCTTGGCTGCAGTAGAGGGAGAAATTTCATTATAGGAATATAGCGAGTGGTCCAGTTGGATTTGGGATACACCAGTTTTAAGTGCACCATGTCTTTGGTCTCTCTCAGTCCTTGAGCCTGTCCTGTTTACAGTAACCTGTAAGGCACCATCAGTGCCATTTTGAGCCAGCCAGAGATGCAAAATTAAAGAGAAGCAACCTGAGCAAACAAGCAAAACCAAAACATCACAAATTCAGAGAAATAAGAGGTTTTTACTGACTGTTTCAAAAACCACTGGGAGTAAAACCAGAGAGCTAAGGGTTTTTAGGACAGGAGTTCCACATCTCAAGTGTTGCAGGACCCTGGCCCAGCTTGACTCAGAATGAGCTTGCCTAAAGCAAGCTAACTGGAGTCCAAGCTTGAACCGAGAGTCCTAGATGTGTCTGGTCCTTTTCCAGCCCAGACCCCCCCCCTTCTTCTTCCTTATTCAGACTCGATATCTCAAACCGTCATGCATTACACCAGCTGGCCTTACTGTGATGGCAATGGCAGGGAAACCCCAGTGAGGGGGTGCCATGGTGACTCGCGAGAGCCATGTCAAAACTAGGTGGGGACTGCCTGCCATTTCTGGAAGAGGCTCCGTGCCTCCCTGGTAATGGGCAAACTCTCCCTTTGGGGCCCCACTGGGAACAGTGTTGGTGCCATTTTGCAGCCAGCTGAAACACAGTCCTTTACCAAAGCTAAAAGACCTTTTATTCGGCGGGTTGTAGAATCCTACATTTACACTCTACAATTAATGTACATTGTTGGAATAGTTTTTTAGGTTGAAAATCTGCATAATTGTTTTATAATTTTTTTAAAGTGCTTTAAAACTGTTTGGTACCCCCAACCTGAGATCTTGAGATACAGGGTGAGCTGTAATTATTTTAAACAATTGGTCAATTCATCAGTCAGTCAATCAAAATAAATGTTAATTTGTTAAGGAGGTCCAAGTTATTGCTCCTAAAACATTAAGAGTGCCAATTTGCTTGCTAATTTATTAACTAATTAGGTAAACTGTTGAATTGATAAATACTGAAACACTGTTGTGAATTGTTATAAACCACCATTTATTTGCTATTTATCTATTTCAAATATTTTTGTCCCACCATTCTCCTAAAAAGAATGCAAAAGGCCTAGCTGATGTAATATGGAATAGAAGATTAGTGTTGTTTGATGATTCAATGCTAAATATATTGCCCACAATTTCAACAAATTCAGGTAATGAACCCATTTTTAATTATTTCCAAGCACGGATCTGAATGGAAGAGCTCACACACTGAGCTATGGCCCAGGGAATGCACTTAATCCTGCCATATCAGACTGTGTATTTGTAAGATTATTCATGTACAAATTTCTCTCCTTTAATATTCTTGTGCTCCTCTTGTCTTTGTCAAATTCAAAGTTGTTTGTAAACGACTCATCCTGGCGGAAATGATCTACCTTGTTTCTGTTTTTCAGCGGCGGCGGCGGCGTCCCTCTCCAAACAACGCCTGCTTGCCTTGAAAGTCGGGGAAGGTCAAAGCCTTTCCATTCAGCAAATAGAATTTTTACTTCTGCAGGAGGGGAGGGAGAGGCCTGTCCCTGCGTGGACAGAAATGCCATTCGTCAAAAACAATTAATCAGAGCACTCCAATTGTCCTCCGGAACCACCCGCCGTCCCCCTTCGCAGGGTGCCCCTTGGCAACTGTCCACAGCGGCCACCACCGATCTTTAGAGATGCCTCTCACAGAGGCCGTGCTGCAATTAGAGGCATGTTTCTGAGGGTGAGAAGAATATATATATATATATTCCTGGCCAGCCCCCCAAATAAAAACATGCCAAATAAAGGGCTACTGGTAATTGTCCCGGTCCAAAACACAGAGGCCCCTTCGCCCAGAAGGAGGACTTCCCTTGTCTCCTGCATTTGTTCATCTCCTCTGGGAGGGGCAATTTACAGAAAGCATTATCGATTTTTGCCATAATAGGTCCAGAGATGCGTGCACGCGTGCGCACACACAGACACACAGGCGCACACAAACACGGTCCCTGCTCTGTCGGCCCCCTCTCAGCATCTTAACTGTCAGCCTGGATTCTGAAGGCAAGCCATTATTTTCTCCCAGGCAAATCTATCACCCGAGTGGAGAAAGGGGCAGTGATGGGGAAAGAAATAAAAATTATGTTCACCTTGTCACGTGAAACAAAGGAATAGCCACACTGACGCACAGTCAGGATGTTGCAAGGGGGTGGGGGAGAGCTGTCATTTGAGGCATCTCAGAGAAAGAGAGAGAGAGAGAGAGAGAGAGAAACAGAGAGAGAGAGAGATGACACACACACACCCAGTGCCCTTGCTTGTTTCGTGTGAATGCACGTCAGGGTTTGTTTGTTTCCCCCTTTTCCTTTTAAGTCAGAGTTTCTTCTGGACTTTTCCTCAGTTCTTCAGGGCCCTGCTTCTCTCCTGTGTTTACTGGCAGTTATTTTGCTTCACAGCTCTGTGTAGAGGGGAGGGTCCGTGTAAAGCACAATTATTAACCATCTGCAGCGTGTTTTAAACCCCTTTCTGAATACAGACCACCCACCTTCTGTAAGAGATTTAAAAAGTGCCATGGCCATAGGAGCCCATTCAGAAGACTGGGGAGATCATGCTTCAAGGAGTTTGGTAAACAGCTCTATAAAAATATTTCTTGGAGAAAAATTAACATCCCCCCCCCCAAATAATTGACGGCATGCTGGTTTGGAATCCACAGCTGTGATGCTGCATCCCATCCTGGCTGTCATTTGTGGAACTCCCTTCTCCGAAGAATTCATGCCCCAAGGATCCCCTTGCTTTGGGAATGGTAAATTTAAATCCCAAAGAGAAACGGGCTTTAGTCCCTACCCCACCCGCCCCTGCCCAAATTATAAATTGCAGAATTGGCTGTGTTTCTGATGCCCCATTCTTCCATTCATTAAGCCCTGAAAAGTGATCACAGTTTCAGAGCTGGAAGAGACCTCATTTCAAAGGGAGGCCAAGGAAGCCACCCAATTAGCTGGCCCCTTTGCATAAAGACAGACCGACTGGGTGCCTCTGGGGACAGAGCAAGGGGTTCGAGGGCCGTCAAAGGGCCTCTCTCTCGGGCAAGAAAAAGCAGGCATAAGTTTGCCTTCCCCAAAAGAGGAAGAATCCATGAAGTTGCTTTACAGAATCCTCTTTCCTTTGTTCCTTCCTTCCCTCCCCCCTCCCCCCCCTCTCTCTCTCTCTCTTCTGGAAGGACAGTTGTCAAGAAAAGACAATTCGCATTCTATTTTAAGGAGGGAGGGAGGGGAAGAGAAGGATTCCTCCCTGCCCTCCATCACTTCCCCAGTAACCAGCATTTGCAAATGCCATTGCTTTGGGGGCCATCTACTCCATTCGCCAAAGGACATCAACCAGGTGGTAGAGGCAGGTATTACAGAAATGGGTTGTTTGTGCTCCAACACACACACACACACACACACACACACACACACACACACACACACACACACACACACACACACACACACACACACACACACACACACACCTAAGGGAAGATGGCAGATTGTACCATCTTTCTTTGAACTATAATTCCCAGAATTCTCAGCTTATGTCAAAAAATGGAGCACTCTGTGGAGTGCTTAAGAGGGGCAGCATTCTCTCATAATTCTGTCTCCATTGTACAACCCTCTGTATTAGTGGCCCAGGGTCCTTTCCTCTTTCATCAAGACAATGGGCTTGTATATATAGGTGTCCATGCATATTTAGAAACCAGTTCAAAAACAGGTATCAGAATCAACAGTTTCACCACATTTATGCTGCGAACACTTGGAAGAGAGACACAGAAGAACAGTAATTTAAAATTTAAAATCCGTTGCTCTATCTTTGAGTGGCAATTCTTCCTTAAATAAAGTGTGCTGCTTATATACCACTGGTTTACAATTTAATTGTGCAGGCTACACATGGTCCCCCACCCCACCCAGCAAGCTGGGTATTTAGTTTAGAGACTCCAGGAGGATAGAAGGCTGAGAGAACCTACAGCCAGCTGCCTGGGATTGAACCCAGGCCGTGAACAGAGTTTTGGCTGCAGTACTGCAGTTCAACCACTGTACCACGAGGCCCCTTGCGCTGAGGTCCCTGGAACCAGAATCTTAGATCTCCCCTTCCATCATGCCACAAGGCACTGCTCCTCCCAGCCAGCCAGCTGCAAGACATGCTGATGGAAGCCTTCTGGTGGAAGCCTTCTGCTAAAGCTTTGCTTGGTGCCATGTGGTAGCAGCCGACGCTGTGACGGAGCAGGTGGCTCCCTTATGTTCCTCAGGCTCGGCCAATATTCCCCTCCACTTAATTCATACATATGTTCAGACACATGCACACCCACCCACAAACAGATGTAAACACAAAACACAGTACCATGTGTTGCTGTGGTTCAGATATAATGAGGTTGTAGTGGTGTTGTTTTTAAAAGAGGAAGAAGAACCATCGCAGAGAGACAGCCAAGGCTGGCTTGCCCTGAACAGACTGCGGAAAAGATTGTCCTGCTTCCCTTTGTACTTGACAACATTTTATTTTCTGTTAACCTCCCAGGGATTTTTTTAAAATTAATTTCTCTGCCACCTTTCTCCAGGGGAGGGGACCCAGATGGCTCACAGATAATTCAAACAACGTGGACTCAAGACACAATAAATGTAAAAGTGTTTAAAAAGCAACAATTAAATATATCCTTGGCATTTAAAACGGCCCTCTAATATATTTGTAAGGTTTAAAACATACTTCCAAGGACTGGTGGTACAGCATCCAGATGAGACTCAGTCTTGTCCAGTTTAGTTATTAAGCTGCCCGGCCTTTCACTGTTGCTGGAGGAACAAAAAGCAGGAGGCCAGGTGTTCATCCATCCAATAATTGGACATTGTTCCTATATTGGATTGAGGAACCCTTTCATTCAAGTGCCTCTAGTGTTTTCCTTGTTCGACTTCCAATTTGGACATGAGGGAGGCAGAAGAGGATTGCGTGGGAAATTCAGAGCATCCTGGGTTCTCAGTCACAGACTCATTTCTGACCAAGAAGCTGGATAGTGGATGGACGAGGAGGAGGAGAACCCAAAGGAAATCAACACAGGTGAAAAGCAGAGTTTGGAAGCAATAACTAGTAGACAGAAGAAACACATTGCCTAGTTAATTTTATGGGCATTTGAGAGTTATTTTCTGGGTTTTATGCTATGCTTTTATGGGTTTCTTATAAGCACCCAATTGGCCATTTTTGCCAAGAAAATGTAGACTTGGGTCTGGCCCAGCATAGCATCTCTTCTGACATTCTCAAGCGTTGGGGTCTCTCCCTGGGCCTCATACCCAGGATCCCCCTCATCCCAAGCTGACTTGAACAAGCTTTCTCCATGATTCTTCCATCCCCCTCCTGTGTAGGGTGTGTCTCTGGAGCCCCGTTTGCACTGAGAACATGTCCTATACTCCAAAGAAAACAACGAGCCATATGACAGAAGATGCCACTTGGCTTCTCCCTAACTGGCCATAAGAGGATGATAAATATGGCCCTTTCTGAAGATTTAGGATCTAAAGTAATAGGCCCCTAAATGGATAGGCTGAGGAAGGCCCCAGTGGCACCCTGGTCAACCAAAGAGACATCCTGAAACCTCTCCTCAATGAACGAAATCCACATATCACAAATATCACGTTTTATACCAGGATGCATTGGGGAAATGACTAGAGATCATATTTCCTTCACAACTAAAATGATTCAATTCTTGGAATTCTTGTTTTTGGTATGGGGAAATAAAGCTTTAACCAGAGCCGAGGGAATCGTAGATGGATCTTCCAGGGAAAGGCAAGATCCCAAAGGAAAGAAAGGGTGAAACACAGACGTGTTTGCTGTTGGCCACAAATGGCTATCTAAAGAACTTAGATTCAGGCCTCAGTCCCTAACTTACTCATTGTCAGGGATCATCTACCGCTTCCTTAATGTCCATGCCATGAAATCAGAGTACTGCATTTCTTCACAAGCCATACCCTGTCCCACCTTCAGTCTGTCAAAACCTAGTGGAGAAAACACCAAGGCCCACAGTCTTGTACAATAGGAGCACAGCATCTGTAAAGGGTAAAAACCAGGAAAGAATGAGTATTCCCTCCCCCCTGCACTTTCTCACATTTTATGCTCACCGGGAATCAAGATGTTAGGAGGGGTGGGTGGGCGTGCATGCATGCATATGGGTGTTTGTGTGGAGGAGAAAAGTGCAGCTCCCTTCCCCCCACCCCCAAAACCACCCCTTTATTAAACCTAGAAACATCTGGGCAATCAAATACACAGCAATACAAAGAAAGCTATAAAAGTTTTATTTCTTCTTAAAGAATATTGGTTGAGATATGCATTTCGAAACGATGCATGGAGAATGAAAATAGGGTGTATGTGAAGTACTCAGCTGCTCAGCCTTCCTCCAATGGACACAGAGGTTTTAGGAAGCTGAATTCAAGTAGGGTTAAGTCATCAAATGCATTGCTGCGACCATCTCTCTCTCTCTCTCTCTCTCTCTCTCTCTCTCTCTCTCTCTCTCTCTCTCTCTCTCTCTCTCTCTCTCTCTCTCTCTCTCTCTGTGTGTGTGTGTGTGTGTGTGTGTGTGTGTGTGTGTGTGTGTGAGAGAGAGAGAGAGAGAGAGAGAGAGAGAGAGAGACCCAAGGTAGGCATTTCCATATGGAACACAGTCACAGACAAAGAGCCATCACAACTGTTCGAAAGGACCAAACTAATAGGTGTGAAAACGGTCCTCTGTAATTAAAATAGTGTAGTAGAAATGCAGTACGTTAAACTATCTCTGAAAAAAAATGGAACCTTAGAAAAACAAAGGGGAGTTGCATCACCAACCTATTTATTTTATTTTTTTAACAACTAGCTGTTTCATTTCTGAAGGTTCCAGCCAAAGGACCAACATGCCCCACAAAAGTATACCGCACAAAACAGAATGTGCCTGCCCGGTGAAAGCAGGGTGACCAGGTGACCCTAGGGCTGTCTGCACAAAGGGACAGCCTATCCAGGAGAACAAAGCCACATCTTCCTTGTCAGGGGTGCTTGTGTCAGTGTGTGTGTGTGTGTGTGTGAGAGAGAGAGAGAGAGAGAGAGAGAGAGAGAGAGAGAGAGATCTGAAAACAGGCATTTGGCCTGTTACCTCCTGCTGGAGGAGCAACAGATGAACTTCTAAGAGGTACAAGGAAAGAGGTTCACCACCAGACAGATGACGTGGCTGGCTGCTTATGCACCCATTCATTTCCAGCAACGATGCCTTGCCCTGCAGTCTTTGAACTCTGCCTCCTGCTAGATTTTACCCACGTGCCCAGAGTTTTCAAACTCTGCCAAATACCTGAGCCACAATAGAAGCATTTTCTCCCAGCTGCTCTAGAATGCTAAGCACCTGGCAACTAGTGTGAAACCAAACAGAGCTGTATCAACAAACAATTAAACAAGGCTTCTAGATTGATTTAGGTTTGAAACCCATGGAGACAATAGCTCTTCTAGCCAAATTCTAGGGCCAAGCGGCAGTATCTTGTAGAACATCCCAGACTGAGTTTACAGAGAGCTGAAGATTTCCTGATGTGTCGGGAACCTTCTCTATTCAGGAAAGTTGCGTTGAAGGAAGCTATTCCCTTGAATATTGATGTTTTGCAGATCTCTGGGAACTTCTGTAAGGGACATCGCGAAATCTTTGCAGTGCTAGTAGGCATCTGTCTTTGAAACACTAGGTAGTCAAGACTGCCACAGGGTCAGTTGACACCTTGTAGTTTTCCCTCAGAAGAATCCTCAAACCATGGGAAGGCAGGCTTACTGTACTGTCCTTTGATACCAGGAACACCAGTTTCTTCAAGGCATTGGAAAAGCCCCCCCCCAGAAGAGTGAAGGTCTTACCCCCACCCCCACCACACCTGTCCTCATTGTGGGTGAATGGCATTGGGGCAGAACTACCCAGAACATTATTTGGAGGTGGGGGTGAGGACACATGCCTGCCAAAGAAGAGAGAGAGAGAGAGAGAGAGAGAGAGAGAGAGAGAGAGAGAGAGAGAGAGAGAGAGAGAGAGAGAGAGAGAGAGAGAGAGAGAGAGAGAGAGGACAGGAAGAAAAGAAATTCGTTCTTGGAAATTAACAATGTCAACCTGTCTTCAGATATCAAGCTAATTTGAAAGGGCTTTAATTTTCATAAAGGATAAAAAAAGGTTTCTTTGCTAGATTAAACTTGCAATTGTCATTCATATATTGTTTATAAGGTACTCATCTTCTCACTCAGTATTTTTTTTTGTTTTTTGATTTTGTATACTAGTTAGCAGTGAAGACTTGTCTGCATGTATCAGAAGGAATAAAGAGCGAAATGTCCTTAACTGTCAGTTTTAATAAGAGGAGTCAACGTGCTTCCATTCAGGTTAAATATTGCCCTGTCACATTTCAATAGAGTCAACAGATTTTTTTAAAGAAAACTCAAAAGCACAGTGTGTGCAAAAAGGAAAACTATCTTCCTTGTCATTGAGTGTCAAAGCCCTGCTTTATTTGGGGGTGGGAGTGGGGAGCTAGGACAGGATTTTCTTTTGTAAAATGTGGAAAAATTACCACTCATAATTGGTGCTGACATGAAAAGGGGATCTTTTTTGTTAGAAAAACAAAGAAGATCTCTAATTTAATAATCACCTGCAAAGGGTTATTGTGATGGGAACAAAACACACACCATCAAAGTCAGCTCTTTT
Source organism: Phrynocephalus guinanensis (assembly GCA_037367245.1). Taxonomy (NCBI): domain Eukaryota; kingdom Metazoa; phylum Chordata; class Lepidosauria; order Squamata; family Agamidae; genus Phrynocephalus; species Phrynocephalus guinanensis. The sequence goes on along the minus strand of CM074746.1, from coordinate 1,929,042 downwards.
AACTAACTATATTATTCTTAAGCAATCAGTGCATTTACTGTGGCTCACACACATAAACCAAAGGTGCACCCCCCCTCCCAAAAAAAAAGCCTCAAACTCCTAGACTGAAGTTTCTGGAATGACATGTGTCAAGGAAGGAAGACAGGAAGGAAGGAAGGAGACACTATCAAAATATTAGCTATAGACGATATTCCTAAACCTGGTTGAGGGAATTTGTCACCTTTTGCATGACACTTGCTTTCCATTTATTGAATGGACTAGAGATGAAGCAGTAACAAAATTCTGGATCAGTTTAGAACTTTAGAACAAACCCCAAATTTAATGCCAATTTCACACTTCAGTTTTAAAGCAAGATTTTACATAAAACATTTTTAGGGCTAGCAATGCTCAAAATGTTGAGCTAGGAATATCATTACCATCTTCTCAGGTTCAAAAGTGTGGACACCTAAAAGGCCCCTTGGAAGAAAAACCCATCACTCACTGTGAGCGTTGCCCAATTAAAAAAGGGAGCCCATTAATACAAACCCCACATGCTAATTCCTGGTTCAGAGAAATAGATTACAATTTCCCCTCAGACTTCTCCCTCCTCTTGACAGCTCTTTTGACATATGTCCAAAAGTGTTCTCGTTCTTCTGGAGAATGAATCAGAGAGAGAGACACTGAACAAAGCCAGACCAAAAGAACTTCGCTGGTAACTTCACGAGCTCTGCTTTTTCCCTGCCATACCTAAGACATGTTCATTTTCCTTTCTGTGGCATTCCTTTAAAAACAGGCAGATTGTTCCCTAAGCGCCAGTGAAAATCTTTGTTGCAAAGTACCTCTGCAAACTCAAACTCACAAAGGTGGGGGGGAGCGAGAGTGAGAGAGCGAGAGAGAGAAGTGTTCAATCTTTACTAATCCAAACTTGAGCAAACTGAGCTAAAACAAAATGGGAATCAAAACATTATCACAGTTGTTGTATTGGAAAACTACTCCCTTCCACCCTTAACAAGTTGCTGCTGATGTCAGGATAGACCCTCCTTCAGAATCAATGTGAAGGTATATGTACGAAATGCCTTCTAGTTGGTCAAATCCTTGGGTCCGTCTATCCCAGTATGGTCAGCTGGAAATTCCCCCATGGATTTAGGCAAGATTTCTCCCCAGCTCTGCCTGGACAGCACAGGATCTGAACCGGATCTGAACCCAGAGTCTCTGCCATTGAGCTCTGGCACTTCCTGACCTGCAGGGAACAGCACTGGACACAAACTCAGAGGCACCTTCAGGCCCATAGAAAGAGGATCCTAACAAGACTGGGTTGCCTATGAAAGATTTAGAGCGGAATGCAGATGATTTAGTTGAACAACCCCTGAGGACAGCATGGTGGCCATAAACATGAGGAACATGGAGTCTGTAGCCAAAAGCCCATATATCTATAAACCCACCTTTTCTGGTTCCCCACAACAAGACCCTCATAACAGTGGAAAAACTCTGGGGGGAAATGCTTAGTTCAGGTAACTCATATCCCTAAAATCCAGGTGGCTGGCTGGATTGTGTTTTACAAGTCACCTGCAAGATGCCAGCACGGCGGGCTAGAAACAGGTCCGTTTTCAGGAAACCGCTCCAAGCTTCTTTAATCAGTGAAACTGAATCCTGCAGGGTGTGAAATGAAAAAAGGCTGAGAAGAAAAGCAGAGAAACGCCATGGCGCTGGTGCCCCCCTACCTGGGCATGTGCATTGGAGAAGCTTAGCAAAGGAGGGAGAGAGGGAGGCAGCATGGAAGTGTGTGTGTGTGTGGGGGGGGTCCTCTCCATCACCTTGGCAAGTGGCGTGGTCGCAATTGACACATGCAGCAGGCCACCCTCCGCTCCTCTTCTCTTCACCCACTCGGGCTGCCTGCCAAGGGGGATCAAGCTGCAAAAAGACAGATGCCCGTGGATGCCGGACAATAGATGGGAAACTCAAGCTGCTTGTCTTGCCTATTCAGAACTCTCTCTCCAGGCAAACCTTTCCAGGAAGTCTCACCACCACCGAGAGCCAAGTGATGCCCCCAGGCCCCCACACATCCCCTCCGTCGCTTGAACCCCTCCAAAATATTCTCATCACTGACCCAATAATAACAATATTTTTTCCTAGCATGCAGGATATTGATTGATTGATTGATTGACTTTATTTATATACTATCCCATTAGTACACACAGCACTATTCTCACCCTCCCCTGTTGTACATCTAGACATTTCACAACTGCAGAACAAGATGGATAAAACCATTCCCCCACCTTTTTTTCCTGGGGTCTTGCAATACAAGGCAGATGTGCTGCTTCAGAATATGGAGGTTCCACTTTGAGCTACCTTGGCTCACAGCCTCTGATGCACTTGATCATTGCTCCTTGGATGCATATGGTCCTTTTTCATACTTGTCTCTGCACATTTTGGCACAAGGAGTTCTACGTGTTAACTAAATGTGGTGTGAAGCAATGTATCGCCTTGATTGCAATGAAGCAATTACCAAGCAATTTGAGTGAATGACTCAGTTTCATTGGGTGGGTGGGGGTTGTACAGCTATTTCATCCCTTCTTTGCATTTTAGCATCAGTATTAACAGCACACTAACAAAAATCTTGTTGGCTTACTTCACCTCTGCTAAATATGTGACTGAAAATATTTATAGGAAGAGGAGGATTTCCTGCTGTGATGTTGTCCCTCCAGGCATGCAGTTCTTCCAAATCTCCATGCATGAGCAAACAGGCTTAAACATGAAGCCCTTGTTTGCTACCTGTAGACCAATCACAAAATAAAAGTCAGGGACTTTGCAACCCAGAGAAGGACATACGTTGGTGCTGGAATCAACAAACTCCTTTTTTACTTCTCAGGACAACTCTGCTTCAAATGACAGACTAATTGTATTGTTTAGTGTCAGCTGGAGCTGCATCTCTCCCCACTGAGAGATTTTGATTTTACAGGAGAGCCAAAATTTCTCCCCAGGACAGGGTTACAAGAAAAAGAATACACTCAACTAAATGTGTGTTTTTCTAAAGATATTCTTCACATAGGATGGGCAAATTATCAATTTCACCCAAATCCCTCTTCCAATTTGTCTTCCATTTTGGCGTCCATGGCCTGTCCAAGCATCTCCACCAGGTTACTGGTCTCCGACCCTAGCTGGAGGGGAGATTCACACCTTTCTCATCCTGAGCCCCGGCATCAGGGGGCTTGACTCCTTCCTGGTAATTCTCTCCAGCTGTTCCCCGTCCTGCCGACGACGTCACTTGCATAGATGACACGAGAGTGTGTCTCTGTCTAATCTGCCTAAGACACTCCACATTAATCTCTAAAAGGCTCCAGTCGCATCTGTTAACCCAAAGGGCATAGCATCAAGATGCTATGATCCTTTGTGACGTACAAAAGTAGTCGTTAATTTGCACTCATTAGCTAAAGTCATTTGTCAGTAGCCCTTAGATAAAGTGCCAAGTGCTCCTGTACCAGAGAAAATGCAAGGCATCACAGATGGCCTAGTGGCAGCTGAGGTGGCATCACTTCATGCCGCCCATTCATGCACAAACAGCATCTCCACAAGAACCAGGCTGGCAAGATCCCTTGACAAAAGGCAAGAAAAGGCCAGTCTAGCCCAGAGAGATGAAATGTTACACTTTTTTTTAACCACAAGTCCCAAATTATCCCAGTCCCAGTCACCATGCCCAAGGAATATTTACTTATTTGACTTTTATACTGCCCATTTGGCTGCCAAAGCCACTCGCAGCCTTGAATACAACTTTCCAATTTGGCCTGCACTGTCTTCCATGTTTATTATCCCACTGAGGCATGCATAGGATCGTCCTCATCCTCTCCATCTTAAAACTACAGAGGGACCCTATGAATCACCAAGTCCATTTTATTCAGTCCCAACATGGCCTGTGAGCTCTGTGCAGGTGCAGGAAGAGGGATGTGACACCCACATGGCCAGAGAACTTCTGGAGCAGAAGCCTCTTGGGACGTAAAGAATCCTCATTCTCTCTTTGTTCTTGTCTCTTCCCTTCTTTCTCATTTTCTCCCCCAAACGTTGATTTTTCACCCTGGCAGTCAGGTCCTTGTAACAGTGTGGAAAGCAAAAGTTTTTTTCCTGTTGTTTTTCTGGAGGACCTGAATCACACACTGATGGGTGTAAGTAAAGTGAGCAGGAAATCACCTTACTCGCATTCACCCACTCTATGACTTTGAATCCATTCAGGGTTTTAGTCCAAACTAAGCTGCCTAGGGTCAATATCATCCCAATGTGGACATGGGACTAAAAGGCAGAGCAGAACATAAGAATCAACAGCCCCCCGTCTGTCTGTCTGTCTTTCTGTCTGTCTGTCTGTCTGTCTGTCTGTCTGTCTGTCTCTCTCTCTCTCTCTCTCTCTCTCTCACACACACACACACACACACACACACACAGAGAGAGAGAGAGAGAGAGAGAGAGAGAGAGAGAGAGAGAGAGAGAGAGATAAGGGGGGAGGGAGGGAGGGAGAGATTTGCACATTTACAGCAACGTGGCTAGAGCAGTATGATTGAATCACGGTGCTTTCTGACTGGTTGAGTCCATTGGCGTCCTTTAAGCAATCTCATTATTCCAGTGGCACCCTTCCAAACCAACTTCACAACACATCATTAGTGTCCATGGCTGCTGTTGAATGAAACCGAAGGCCATGCTGAAAGTCACTCCAGAAATCAAGATGTTCTCTGGTTGTTGTTTTTTCAATCCTTGACCCTAAAAATCTTCAAGGCCAGCCCTGGGTGCAGTGGGGATACTTGGCTTAAAAACCCTCCCTTGTATTTCTTGGCATTGTTCCCTTACAAACGCCTTGTGACTGCCACCGTTTAAGAGGCTCAAGCATGTGGTCCACATCACAGCAAAAGCCACCAGGCTTCCTTCACTTGTTGGGCATTGCATCACCTCTCTTTGCGGAGTGACATTTTCTTTTATGTCACCAGCTTTGGTCGGGGAGAGCTGGAGATGCGACCAGAATGCTCTTTGCTCCTACCGTTCAGTCCAGGTAGATATTCCTTCACAGCCTCTCTAATTGGGTAATTTGATGTTGACTTCTGTCTGCCACTTGGCCTGCAGGTCACATGGACCCAGCCACCTGGCATTCAAATTGACGCCAGGCGCCCCTTCCAAAGTGCTGTGGCCTGCCAGATAAATCCTCAGGATGAGCCGCATCTGTTTCTGACATTTCTCAAACGGAAGCCAAGAGAAAGTGGCTTCTAAAACAGGTAATTAATTTTCGACAGTAAAACCAGGGTGCTTGGTTATCAAACTGTAAAATATAGCATGTTTGTTTTGAAGTGACGAGCTCTGCTTTGGACACAAACAAAGGGGAGATTCAGTGCTGAAAGCAAAATGCAATTTAAACAATACAGTAGAAGTATATATCGTGGAGAGCCACTGTGTGTTGGACAAACTGTGCACAAACCCAGGGAAGGAAAATGGACCTGCACCTCCAGTGGATTCTAGACACCTTCATGCTAGACTTGGGATCTCAACCTGTAATTTCATTCATTCATATGAAATGAACTGGGTCAGACCAGCAGCTTCTCCAGTCCACCATCCGTTTCCACATTGGGGGCTCCCATCAACAGAAAATGGGTTGGCTGTTGTGAGCTTTTTGTGCTGTTTGGCCTTGTTCCAGAACACAGCCAAATAGCCCAAAAAACTCACACCAGCCATCAGATCCCAACCGTGAAGGCCTTTGAGAATACATAGGATATGGATTCCTCATGCTTGTGTTCCACTGAAGTTGACTTGCACAAGGCATGCTGTCTTGGATGCTAGAAGAGGCACAGCCACTAGGAACCTTACCCTCCAGGAATATATCTCAACCCCTTTCAAAGTGATCCAAGCTGATGATCATCACTCTATCTTCTGGAAACAAAATCCTCAGTTGAATTCTGCATTGCCTGGAGCAGACATAAACCCATGTTATTGGTTGACTCCACTGAGTTTCTGCATTGTCTAAGAGGAAAAGGTCTATCGCTTTCCTCTGCAACATGCATCGCTTGATACATACTGATGATCCAACTCAATTCAAATGGTAAAGGCATTCGAAGAAGGGAATTGGATGCAACTGGAAGCTGCAGAGAAAGTGCTTCTGATAAGGTTTTTTGTTGAAGTTATCTAGGAGCTGTCCAAGGTCCTTAGCCCTATTTGTAGAAGACATTCTGCATCTTGAAGATTGTCTTAAAACCTTTGGATTAAAATCCAGGGTGAAGTTATTCACACATGTATGCACACTCTTACAACAAAGTCATCAGCTTCCACATAGAGAAGTTTGTAGATGAGCAGAAAGCTGAGATAGTAGATGATACTTCCGGTATCTGAGTTCAAAGACTGCCTTATTTGTCTACCTATTTCTGGTTTGTTACCTTTCATTTTCTGGCAGAAAGACCAAAGGAAACTGGAGAGATACTCGTGTCAGGCACCTTGCTTCTAGATCTGGGCACCTCCAACTATAAGCATGGCAGAGAACATTCTCCTACATCACATTTAGTGGGCAAGACAAGGAGAGGTGCCATAGCTTTGAGGCAGTGCTCAAGCTTTTTACACAGAAGGTTGCAGGCTGAAACCCTGATGTCTCCAGGTAAGGTGAGGGGAATATTTTGTCTGAAACTTTGAAGAACCATTGCTGCCAGACAAAGCTGGCGATGTTTGCTTCAAAAGCACAACAGCAGCTTTCTATGTCTGAACATTTTCAAAGCAGCAGCAAAGAGAATGGAGGGCAGACCCAGTAATCAGAAAAAGCTGAAAGTGCTGCTGAATTAGTCTTAGTTAACACCTTCAATTTAATTACCATTCTGAAGAGTAATGAACAAGTCAATAGATGTTGGGGGGGTGGAATCAAAAAGTGTTATAAATACCAAGAAGAAAAGAAATTATACAAAGTAACCCAGGGATGCTGGAAATATTGACAGGCAATAAAATGAGCTACAAGCTGGATAATGCGGGCTAATGTATCTGGGGGAAAGAGTCAAGCAGCTATTCAATGGGAAGGAATTATGTGGAAAGTAGGAGTGAGAAAGGAAACACGTGTGCAGCTCTGCCTTTCAGTGCAAGGAGGAACAAAGATTGTGTTCGGCGATCTGTGTTTTTTCCTTGATTCAACCTGCTGTCATACTCTGCCAAAGGGTAGGGCTGGACTTGAGCAGAAGCCTGTTCCTCTTTGAAGATCTCGAGTCTATGCACTGACATGCAAGGCATGGGCCGCCAACCCCAGCTCCCCCCCCCCCACTGGGACAGGAGCTGAGACAGCTCAGAAGAATCCCACTGGTGCCACTTGTAAGTTCTCATCTTCTCAGCTGCTGCTACCCATGGCTCCTCCCCAAAATTAATCACATTCCAAGATCTTAATGAAAATGTTAAATAATAAACTGGAGACCCCAGCACTGATCCCCCATGTGCTTTGCTTAATACTCTTCCTCACTCAGCAGCTTTACTAATCATAATTAAACTCTGCTTCCTGCCTTAGAGCACACCCGGGAAGAGATCAAGGTGGTGGAGAGGAAAGATACCAGGAATATCAAACCCAGACTATGAGAACTGACAGTGGGCATGCAGTCTGGGCATCCTTTGGGTGCAAAATATACACAGATAGGGGAATGCTTGCAAGTTTGAAGGTATAAAGGTGTCCACGAAAATCTAAGAATCAGAATGCCAGCAGTGGGCCTTGGTGGAGGCAGGGCCTTTCAAGTGGGAATGCCAAATTTTACATTTATGCCTTTTTAAAACAATGTGCATTCAAATCATCAACATGTTTTATTTCAGAGATTGTTTTAATAGTCAGATGTTGGGTGTTTTTGTTTTTGTTTGTTTGCTTGCTTGCTTCATTTGTTTTTAAAACAGTTTAAAGCCACCTTGGGTCCCTGCACTGAGGGAAAAGCATGGCATAAATAAATTTGATCAAAAAAATAAATAAAGAATTGTCTGCCCCAGTCTTTGAGACTGACTTTCCAACCTTCTCCCAGTTTGGCTCAAATATGGAATCACATCTTAGAGAAAAGGGATAGTTTTGTCAATAGGCTGCAGTGAATTTGCACTTTGGACCCAAATCCAATTATTTATTGCAAGTAGAGTGAACCCATTGACTCCTCAAGTGAAAGTGGCCTATTGCCCACAGAAGTTGGTGTCAAATAAAACTCTTTGAAATGCTAAAAGGATTCTTGCTGATTTTGCCACAGCTGAGTACCAGCTCACACCGCTGCTGGAACATCTGGGGTACAAGAAGATGCGTTCCTTCACAGGGCCTGTAGAAGCAGGGAGGAAGACGGGGGTGGGGGGGGAGAGGAAGAGAGGAAGAGCCTCCCTTACCCTCCACACGATGGAATGTTTTTCATAACAGGTCCATCAAAGAAGAACCATGAAGGACTAAATGAGCACTGTGGCTAGCAAGAGATGGAAAAGAGTCAAAAGCTGGTGAGAAAGTAAAAGAGGTGAAGCGCAGGACGGGCCTTGAGTGGTTTCCAACCCAGGCATAGCTCGTATTTCTGCCAGTAATAAATAACAACCATTTTTGCAATCCTGTTAAAACTATGGAAAAGGTAAAGAGTGCTTTCAGGGTCTTAACCAGATTTTAACTGGGGAATGCTGTTCATTTATGTTTTTGTCAGGGTGCTTTTAATTGATTTGCTTTTATGTTTTAATTACCGTTTAATGTTTTATCTTGCATGTTATTGTTCCCAGCTGCCTCGAACACTATTTGTAGCGGAAAGGTGGGCACTAAATAAATAAGCATCCAACTGTACACAAGAGTATTTGATTTTGCCCGAATATTTTGTCTCCTACAGTTTACAAGAGCTGACTTTCAGATGTAGCAACTGGCTTCTCAGCCGGGAGTGAAAAGAGGCAAATGTTTAAGAACAGAAATGCACTTGATAAAACAACTATTCAGGCCAAGAGCACCCTATTGTACTTTTCTCCATCCAATATATTGATACGATCAGCCATGAGGAGCTTTCTTCTCAGTCCACAGAAGGGTTTTTAAAAATCAACAGGTTGTGATTTGTTGACCTGGATTCCACAGTTTGGGCGGGCTGAGCCACCTGTCAGCAGCTTACCGTGGAAAAAATATGCTGTCCTATATTTCAAAGACCTGGAGCAAATGGCTGAATAAATGAAATTCTTGCTTTTGTGCCTGGCACTTAAATTCCTACAGACCTGACTTACCAGACAAGAGAGGGCCATAAAACAGGGCCCACAGAGCAGCAGCAGAGTGTCAGGCCGTTCCCGTGTGACCCCTGCAGGAACACCAGACTGGCTTTCACCTGGTCCTGTTTCAGATCCGCCCATGAACCTGTCAGCATCTGGAGTCTCTCCCCATCTCACATACAGTGGACTGTGCTAGAGACATATGGGCCCAGGTGGAAAGATGTGAGCGGTCAGTGCCTCAACAGCTCCATGCCCTGACTCTGCACAGCACCCTGGGTCCCAGCTAGGTCCAAAAGACCTCTAGACCTGGAACTTGCTGTCTTTCTTTCACAGGCCCCATTGCACAGGATCTTGGCTCCGGGTGATGCGGGCAGGATCATGCCAAATGCAGGACTTTGAAATAACACCAACACCACCACCCCTCTTAGGATGGCTGGTTGGGAGCGTTGATTTTGCTATTATTCATGACTTGTGTTTATTGTCCATCTTTCAGCTCATTGTAGCTAACATGGCTTTCTTTTCCCACCACTTTCTCATCACATCAATCCCATGAGGTAGGCTAGATGAGAGACTATCACAGACTCCTATATGTTTTCTGATGGAATGGTGGATTTGAACTCAGGTCTTCCTAGTTCAGGTCCGATACTCAATCACACAGGCTTTTGACATGGTGCTGCATTTTCATCCACCATCCTAGATTATTTAACATTCTGAAGTTCATGACCTTAATGGACCGATGCAGGTGCATGTGTGCATATTATTCCCTTTGCTCTAAAAGATGATAAGAAAATCCTGCTGCATTTAAGACCCTCTGTGTTCATTACACTGACTGCAACCCCAGAGAACTGCCCTGGAACCTCTTTTGCCACTGGAACAGAGGAAGGTGTACAGGTGAAATACCCCAGGATGCACTATTAAGCACAAGACCTCACTCCCCCCTGTTTATGCGTGCATCTTCTATCCCTCCAATCTTGCTCCTAAAAAAATTTCACTGACCCCTAAATTTTGTACCCCTATTCCTACACAACACTCCTCTCTCTCTGCTCCCTACCAGTTCGTGTGTTTACATGGTGCTAGGGGATTAAGTTCTTTAAAACCAAGGCTCTTGCTTCTTGTAATTGATTTCTGACACTTATGACATTTTCACAAGGTTCCTTCATCTTTGTTCTTATAAAAGTCCCTCTTCCTCAAAATTTCCTCATTCAGAAAAGGGAGGGGAGAAATAGGTTAGAGATAGCAGAAATGCCATGAGCTCCCTTTAGCCTCTGGTTCAACAGATCAGCCATAAATAATAATAAAGCAGAAGTTTAAAAAAATATGCAGCCATGTTAATTTTCAGGGATGCATCGGATGCACCTAAACGGGGGGGGGGGGGGGGATGAAATTAGAAGGGAACTCCTGATACCGCTGAAGTGCCAGCTCTCAGGGTAAGACCAGGGGGATTGGGATACGGCTAAAGTTAATTGCATTTCCAGATGACAGACCTCTCACCTCTGAACTGAATGGCTCTTTATAAAAGCTATCAGTAATAAACTGTAAATCTCAGCTATGATTGCAAATAAAGGTCATCCTTTTCCTGCTGCCGCTTCTTTCTTGGCCCTTATTATTCTCCTGTCTGAAGCCTCTTTCCCTCTTAAGGTGTGCCAGCTGTCCATAGAAGCAAACCTTCTTACTGCTTCAAGGCAGCAGGATCTGCACCCTACCTGACAAGGCTCTACTCATCAGAGACAGCCGGGGCCGTCAAAGGATTTCGTCTGCGGCCTTAAAGGAATGCTTTCCTCACACCCTCTGGTTCCTCCATCCCGCTCCAAAGTAGAGATATTCCTTGGGCCAAACTATGCATTATAGATGGCATGTCACCAAAAGGGGTGATTCCTTAACTCCAAAAAGCACTTGATTGTCACAGGGAGACATTTATTCACCTCCCATAGTTTGCAGTTATGTTACTATGTATAGGATGTTTTTGCGACTTATAAACGCAGACTCCAAAAATCACATCTTACAAACACTGTGATGCCAGTTGTTACAAGGGGGGGTTGCCTGTGATGTTGTTTCTCTTATTTATAGTACCAAGATCCCTAGGTCTATAATCAAGGGGAAGAAGTGACCGCAGCCACTGAAGGCAAATTAAATGCAAAGTATTCAGGCACAGCATTTGCAAGTGCTTCCAATGGCGGGGAGAGCCATCAGAGGGGCCCTTCCCTTTCCCCCTGCATCATACCTACAAGGGGGAATCTGGAATTGGGGCCACCACAGTTAGCTTTCTTTTGGAATTTTTTTAAAAACTGGGGCAGTCAGGCCCAACAAGCAAGTTGAAAACTCAATTCATGATTGAAACAAAACAAAACAAAACAAAAATGAGACTCGAAGTAACTGGCCAAGAGAAAATCTCTGCTTTTGCTTTTACTGGCACTTGATTTTTTAATAAATAAAACTTAAACAGCAGCTTTAAAAATCTCCCTATTTCTCTCTCTCTCTCTCTTTCTCTTATTCACTCAAATGGACATCAAAGCCCTAGGCCACATAACCACTGTGTATTTATTGTAAGATGCAGCTCAGAATAATGGCTCAAAACCTTAGAAGCACGGACGAAGATGAAAAAGAAGAAGCAAACAAGCCTTTGAGTCCTCCTAAATGATAAATTAAAAGCAGCACTTTGCTGTTCTGCCTCATTTATTACTGCTCAGCACTCGGGCAGCCATGGTGAAGTTTGTGTCAGCATTTCCACGATACACCCCTATGCTGAGGAGTTTATAATTCATCCGTAAAATGGCTAAAGGCTCAAACCTGCCCTGAATGGTTTCCAAATGTGTTGATAGATTTTAAGAAACAGCAATAAGAGGGACTGCCAGGTGTTTTGTTTTATTTTTAAACAGCAAGTGTTTTCATTCCTACATGGCCAGGCCATGTTCTTCACTCCATGCAGTCTAACTCTCTTTTCTTGCTTACTAATTTCTGTGAGTTCTTGGCCCATAAGAAGATCCCCATTGTCTAAATGTTCACCCAGCGTTACGTCCATCCAACTCTAATGAAGGTCATTCCCCAGTAAACATGCAAAGGATTAAGAAACCAAATAGACAAACAAGGAAGCAAACTGGCCAGCAAGAGTGATGTTCTCCTAGTTCCTGCAGCAAAACAGGATTTTTAAGGATTAAGTGGTATGTACACCTGCGGAGCAATGAGTCTCTAGCGTAAGCTGTGAAAACAGAATAATCACTCTGGAGGCCTCTCATACAACAGAAAGGAAATGTTCTGTTTGTTGTAACTACAGCGTTCATGTAGAGACGGTGCAGGAGGCTACTGGCATTTTGTAAACCTTTTTACAGACACCCCTTGAACTGGCTTCCATGTTCACACATTTGCTCCTGTCCAACTGACATGGATGAGTAAGAAGAAACCAGTAGGGAAAAAAAGGAAATTTAAAAGTAGACTTCTAAACATAGATCTAGGAAATGCAGGGGAGGAAAAACACACTTGGCCATCACCCCATCCTGGTTCAGGCCATTTGCTTCTGACACCCATTAATAACAAATGTAACCATTGGTATACTACGAGAGACATGTTCATGCATTTTATCAGCAAGAAAATATTGTTGTTTGAGGAGAAGATGGGAAGATTTCATATAATAGATGCTTTTTCAAGGAAGAATGATCCCTAGCTCCTCAGCAACTATTGGGTAACAACATGCAATTATTGTGGAGAGTGAGGGAGGGATGTCTGGAAAACCTTCTGAACCGAAAAGAAAACAGCAGCCAAATCTAAAAAAAGAGAGAGTTTTCTTAAACCTTAGGACATTTTTCCTCCTTTGGGGTTTTGTACAAATGCCCCCATTAACAGGCTCCAGATGTCCCAGGGCTGCTCTCTTAAGAACAAGCCAGCTGCTCTCTGCTTCCCTGGCATTCGTGAGGTGACGCTGTGCCCCAAAATGGCGGCCCAGCTCTAACCTGCTGAAAAATTAAGGCACACGCGGGTGCAAACATTTCACTAAGTAAAGTGCCGCTCTGGGATATGGGAATCTCTAGTGGCTAAATTCAGGGTGATTTCCTCTTCTGTGCAACCTCCAGTTCGCAGCTACTGAAGGTAATGAAATACAACACACAGTTTGCTTGTTGACCATAGAGACAGCAAAACCCCCCCCTCTGCAAAGGCAAAACAGATGTCACAACTTTTGGAGAGTTGGAGGCTGATGTGCAATACCCAGGCCAGCCTAGACATCACTATTCCCAGGGAATCCAATGCTAATGTGCCCCTTTTAACCAGGAGGGAAGGAAGGGCACTTACAGGCCATGGAGGGCCAAACCAGATCATATGGTCAGCATGTCATTACAAGCAACGTTCCCTTTGTGTGGGTGGGGAAGGAACCTGGTGATTTGTGCTAGCATCAGTTGATCTCTATCTACATTTTGCAGATGAGCTTTTGTTTCTGTGAGTGGCTGTTTGAAGGTAAGCACAGGCTTCATTTGCAAGTCTGGTTGCTCAGCTGTGAAGCTTTGAAGAAATTGCATGTCTAGAGGGAAAACACTGGACCAAAATGAAATATGTGTTCTTAATGTGTGTGTGTGTGTGTGTGTGTGTGTGTGTGTGTGTGTGTGTGTGTGTGTGTGTGTGTGTGTGTGTGTTACCTACAGAGAGCAAATGCCTCCTCACATCCCCTACGCTTTGTCTTCCAATAACTGTACCCAGTTCAGAATTTCTACTCAAAATGAGCTGTCCATTCCCCCCCTCCCCCTGCTCCTGTTAAATACATTTTGGGACTTTTCATCCATCCCTTAAACGAGGTTCTCTAGAACAGAGACCACCACCAATAAATAAACAAAAAGCAAAAGCTATTGTTTGAGATTGCCATACACCTATGTATTGTTCCTGAATTCCACAAGATAGAATCACACTTTCTCTGCTGCCCTCTCCAGCATCTCTTTCCCTGCAATCTGCCTCCTTGCCCAGCAGGTTCCCTGAGGTTCCTGCCCTGAGCCCTGAGATGGGGAACCTTATGGATCACAGAGTGCTGTCGGTGGTGATAAAGGAAGGATAAGCTCTTCAACTGCCAGTCTTCCTGCTACCCTTTCCCAGCCACCAGGGGCTCTGAGGAGTGTACCAGTGGGCTTGATTGCTTGCTTTGCTTTGTGATTATTGTTTGTTGGGAGGTAAGCACAGCCTTCATTTGCAACACTGATTGCTCAGATGTGAGGGTCAGCTGATGGCAAGTCGGATTTCAGCTCCTGACACCAGGCTACCTATAAAGTAGATGCTTGCCCTGAGAAAACACAAGAGGGATCGAGGTGCTGAAGCCCGTCCACCTGTTTGTTGGCCTGTTCTTCCACTCATTTTTTTAGGCGTAGGGACCAGAGTGCAGGAACTGCAACAATGGGCTCAATTTACAGAAAGCCAGATTTCAGGTGACTATCAGGAAAAACTTCATGTTAGAACAGTATGACAATGGGACTAATTACCTCAAGAGGTAGTGAGTGCTCCGACACTGGAGGCGTTTCAGGAAAATTTAGAAAACAGCGTGGCAAATTTCTTTTGATTGATAATTTTGCATGGCGTGGGGTGGGGCTGGGGAGGACTTAGTGGCCTGGTAGGCCCCTTCCAACTTCCCGGTTCCATCCTTTGATGGTTCTAAAAGGGAGAGGCAAATATCCATGCACCTGAAACAAGTTGTTTACTGCTGCTGCTCGGTTTTTCTCTTGTGACTAATCTTAACTAATATTTATCAAGCAGTTTGCCTCCTGCCTCCCCTGTCCCACCGCAGGCACCTCCACGAGCTCCCCATTAACACACACAGCATGGCTAAGCATTAGATCACAGAAGGACCTGTAATTATTGACTCTGTTTACAGAAACATGAAGGACACAGAGGACAGCGGTAGGAAACCAGCTTTATGAGCCAGGCTCAAAGACATCTCGAGGAAAAATCCTCCTCCTCCTTCACCTCCACCCAGGAGAAAGGAAGAGAGGCCTTCCAACAGCCGCCCAGGCACTGCTACAAATTTATATGGGTTTTGAAGGCAAGTCCACAGAAAGGCCCAGCACATGGGGGGGGGGTGGAGGGGATTCTCATCACCTTATTAAAAGAATGAAAAGCCCCCACATTGATTTTGTCCTTCATCACCAAACAAAAACAACCAACTAAAGGAATAGATGGCTCCAAGGATTACCACAGCAGTATAAATCAAAGGAAATGTGTTTATCTGGAGTGACTTTGTTTGCTGCCTCTGCTTGCTGTTTGTTGGCCCATGCCATTATTCTTTTAATTTATGGGTTATTTCCTCCTCCTCCTCCCTGCACACACACACACACACACACACACAAACACACCCCTTCTTTTCTCTTCTTCTTCTTGTCCACAACTTCTACTCACGCTAGTAAAAATCAACATAATGAAATGTCAAGGCCAGCTGGGGTTGCCCCTGAAGGGCAGCCATCCTCGCTGGCACGAAATGATCCTGGCCCAACTCTCACAGGCAGCTCTTGGGTGGGAGAAGGAGGAGAGGGGAGAGAGCCTCCCTGGTTCAAAACACAGTGAAGGTCAAGAGAGTAGCCACTGGGGTCAAGCAGCACGAGAAGAGAAGAGGCAGCGTCTCCTGACCAGGGAGGCATGAGTGAGAACCGGAAGGAAGAGCTAACTTCCGGAGGTTATTTCGGAGAGACTGAGACCAAAAGTGGTCAGCTAGACAGGCCCAAAATGGAGGATACTAGCTAGCCCTAACCTACATGAATCTGCCTGTCATAATGATGTGCTATCCCAACATGGCTACCCCTTTTCAAGGTTTTCTAGGTACAGAGTATTCTGGAATGCCTTGTCATTCCTTTATTCTGGGGATTCTCTAGGGCTCTGCGCCTTGCCCCAGGCGACACAGGCTGGCTCTTCTCCTCCAAGGTAAAATAAGGATTTGAGGCCCTGACCCCTGGCTCCATAGCCAGGTCTTCCAGCTTGCTTGACTCTCCAGCCAATCCTTAGAGATCCAAAAGTGGCTGTGTTTTTTATCAGCTGAGTAGAATTAGTGTCTTTCCCTGAGTGGTGAAGACAGGGATGGTCATACGCCTTTGTCATTCTGATATCATCTATTAAGTCAGTGCTTCGTAGCCTTCCTAGTTTGTCAGGAAAGAAAAAAAAGTTTTTGATCCAATTTCCACTTGTCTTTCCCTCTCCTGGATCATGTCCTTATTAGAAAGAACAGGGGCAGCACAAGAGATGGATAGAAACAGCCAGGGCTTGCCTACAGGACTGTGGAAGTAGATGATGACGACGGGTAGGACACAACTCAAGGCCTTTGAAGGTGGCCATGACAGCTGACAAAGGATGGGGTCTACAAAGCACATCTGAGCCACACTCTTGCTTACAAATTATGTAACTCACTCTCTCTCTCTCTCTCTCTCTCTCTCTCTCTCTCTCTGTGTGTGCGCGCGCGCGCGTGCGCGTGCATGCGCGCGTGTTCATGTGTGCACCTGTGTGCCATACAGCCAGTAATAGTTTCTGAAGCCACACACCCCACAGCTACAAGCATCCAAAGTGAGAACTAGAAATCTAGAGATACAATGATGCAAAAATCCATGCTGGGGTGGGGGAACATAAGACTGGAAGAGGTAACCAGCTCCTGACCTCAACTCTTCTGGGGCAGCAGCAGTGATGGGATGGAAGGACGGCACCTGTCTGGTTCTGTTTGGGATAGAGGAAAAGAAGTATACACCGAAAATGCCTGCAGTGACATTTCAGATGCATACTTTGATCCAATTATGCATTACTTTGTGCGAAGGAAAAATACAACAGCCACTGAATATTGTATACAATCGTAGCAAGCAAGGACCCAGAGGAAAAGAGCCTGGCTGGGTTCTCAGAGATTTGGCTGCACCCTAATAAATAATCATGTGTTGTTAAGACAGTTCTGAGTTATGGAGACCCATTTCTGGATTTTCTAAGTAGAGAGTACGTAGTCATGGTCTACCATACACTTTTTTCTCTGGGCATCCTGGGTCTGGGCAGCTTGCCCAAGGCCACATGGGATGGCTCTTCTCTTGAGACACACCATGGGAAACCTGGCTTCTAACCTCTGTTTTTGCAGCCAAATGCCAAACTCACAAAGCTATTTAAGCCACCTTCACAGGTCAGATTCCCGAGCTAGTTTACGAATATCTGTGGGTGAGCATTCTGTCTCTGTTCAAGAGCAGGGGGTTCGTGCATTCCTCTTTGCATTGGTCTCCATCTTCCAGACACAGCTTGGAACTGGAGAAAGGGAAGGGTGTTCTGATTTCCAGCCCAAGCATCGGAACCAAGGTTACTAGATCAAACAAGCCCAAGAAATTGCTTTATACTGAGACAGCCCCATTGACAAAGCAAGAAGAGAAGTGACAGATTTTAAAGCAGAGATTTCTCCAGAGACACTGGTGGGATTGAACTGGGAAGAATCTTGGCAGAAAAACAGGCACTCTGCTACTGAGCTCTGGGGCTTGGGCCTGTCACTGTGTTTTCCACCTCTGTCCCCTTCTTTATGATCAGCAAATAGATCTACAAATTTAAATTCCTCTGGTGGGGTTTCACACAGGCTTTCTCACTGCCGTGCAATTCAAATAGGTGTTAAAACGAGCAATGGGAAATGAACTGCACAAGGCAGGCGTAAAAGAGAAAGCAGCCCACATGTTGGGCACAGAAACCTCAACCCTAGTGCCCAGGTCCCTGGAAGGCTGAGTTCAACATCGAAAAGGAGCACCGAGAAGAAGCACCATTACTGCTACCTCATGAACCTGGTGTTCCCCCCCCACACACACACCATAACCCTTTCGGGTTCAAAACTGCCTTTTTTGAACATCATTCCACATGTCAGCTGGATACAATAGCCAGGAAATGCTGCCATTGGAAATTTAACTGGGGAACCATTTTGGGGGGTTGTCATTTCTTGCTCACCTCTCACTGGGGAGCATAAGAGTGGGGTAAACCTCTGGTCCCAAAGAGGAGATATCCTTGATATTTGTATTCCGCATTTATGGTCCTCTTGAGGTGGGGCCGATTCTGTTGGGCTGGTTCAATGAGGTGGGGGGGGTAGAGCCTAGGGAATAGAAAGCCTTGCCCCTGGCGCAGTGTGGTAGGTTGGGCCACAATGTAGAACCTTTTTAAAAAAACTACAATCCCTATTTTGAGCTGGGGGGGATTCTGGATTTCGCCATCCCCCAAAATTATACTTATTACACAATGGGTTAAAATAGATGGGTGCCTTTGTGATACCTGTTACTAAAAATAAAAAATAAAAAGGACTATATGAGCTTTAAAAGTACCATGGGATTGCAGTGAGGTGCTTAATCCTTATCCTACTAGCAATTTCTCCCATTAAAATTGCTCCTCTCCAGCAAAAAGGGCCAAACCCCATGAAGAGTGAAACCACAAATTATAGTTAGCCCATCACCTGGGAACGGAATTGTTCAAGTGCTGATTTTATGTGATTGCCGCAACAGATCTTTTTTCTCCTTCTCTCATCATTTGTGGATCCGCTTTCTTTCTTTTGTGATTGGACTGGAGGGCAAAAACATTTGCTTCATTCGGAAGTCTGATTTCTCAGCTGTAAAAAGCCTGCTTTGTTCACATCTCTTGAACAGTAATGAAATCTCAGCTCTAGTGAGGGATTATCTCAAAGTTCAAAGTTTAAAATGGACCTTTGTTCATCCATCTCATAGGACACGAAGGCATGCAACCCGGCTAGTGCTGTTTTCAGGTTTTCTGATTCAATTGAGCAACCTATTCATTAATTTAAAAAAATCACCATATTTTACTTCCACTTGCCAGTCAAAACCCTCTGGGCTCTCTCAGTCTGTCTGATTTTAACGATGCATAAATCAAAGGACAAATTAGGACACACTCATTCAAAAAGAAAATCGCCAGTGTAATTGCCAGTGGCTTTTAATTGCTTTAATCAATTGTAATAGCTTTCAAATTGTTTTAATTCGTTGCTTGTTTTCAATATGATAAGTTATTTAATTGTGTTTTAATATTGTAACTTCCTATGCTAAGAATGCTTTTGGAAAGAAATGTGCATGAAACAGAAATCACATCAGTGGTTTCTCTTCTTTGCAGGGGTGCCCATGAGTGGCTGGTTGTGCACTGATTGTGAAAAAGGTGAACAACCAATCATGGGGGGGGGGTGCACGCGCGCGCGCGCACACACACACACACACACACACACACACACACACACACACACACACACACACACACACACACACACACACACAAGCAAAGAGAAGAATGAGCAGTGTGATTACCTTTGTATAATAGGTTTCCACCCAGGATTTCACCCTAGATTTTTTAGTTATATCTGTTTTAATTCACACTGCAAGCCCTCCTAGGTTCAGCACATAAAATAAAGCTATGGCAAAATTAAAATTAAACAAGATACTTTATTCCACCCTATAGCTTGCAAATTCAGTTCCCTTCCTTCGTTTTGTGATTAATCCTTAGGAAACCTGGACATGGTTACACAACAGGAATGACTTTGAAATGCTTTCAGCATCTGAGCCATCTGCATTGTCAAGTGCCTCTTAAATATTTTCCTGTCACCTTTCAAGCAAAAGTTAAAAGAGCTTGTTCTTTTTCCTCATAGGTTTCAGTCACTTCTTTCCTGCCTCAATTTCCTCCACCATTATCTTACATTCACAACACACCCCTGCAAGGTAGCACAGAGAGAACAACTTGCATAGGGCTTAATCCTCCTCCTTCTCTTCCTTTTCTCTCACTTGCTTAAGCCTCCTAGCCAGCCACACGCGCACACACCCCAATGCCTTGTACTGTTGGCCCATTTTCTGTGACTAGTTCTAGCCAATGCGCTGAGCTGCTTGCCACCCCCACCCCCCAAACTCATTAGACACCTCTGGGCCAGCTGCTCACGAGCACCACCTTCCTCTGTGCAGGCCAGAGCCCCAAACACCCTTCCTGGAGAAGCCACGCACTCCCGAGAAGGAAAAATGCCCCGGGCCCTGGGGATTTACGATGGGATAATGCAGGGGGGGCACAGCCCCTATTTACGAGTTGATCATTTGTACAAAGCCTCCCTCCTTAAAGTAGCAAAGGTTACCTCTGGACCAGGAGTTGCACTTATGCCACTCAAACGGGGCCACAAAGCCAAGTGTATGAAAGTTAAAAGCATTAATAAAAGTGCGACTTATAAATTACTTCATCTTTGTCACCCTTTTTGAAATGGGGTGAAGGAGGCCAGAGTAAATTTATTTTTAAGTGCTTTTGGAAACCTTAAAGGGTCAAGCCTGAAATGCTGTACTCTATAAATCACTCTCGGTGTATCTGATAAATGCTGGTGAATCATATAACATTAGCCAATATGGATCTATTTATCATTTGCAATTGCTGATGGGCTGAGCAACCAGCCTCCCCCCCCCCAAGGGTTAACCAGGGAGAGCTTTTTTATGTAGGGTGGGGTGGGGGACAAAGTTGGGCTTCCCCCCTTTTTATGAAAAACGAGAAGGGCAGCTGTTGGTCTGCAAGCACCCACCCTTTGCAAGGGGATGCACTCCTAAGCCCGTAAGTCAGAGGCAGCCTCTTAATGGCACCCCCTTCTCTGTCTTTGTGACGCCGTAATGTCAGCTGCACCTATAAAACTCTCTCTCCTTCTCTCTCTCTCTCTCTCTCTCCCTCTCTCTGTGTGTGTGTGGCGGGTGGGGGTGGGGGGTGTACACATGTGTGTGCGTTAGTATACGTGAGAAAGACTGGATTTCGGTACAAGAGGCCAGGACTGCCGCATCTCTGATTTCTTTCCAGAAACAGGCAAAGACCTTTCTCTTCAGGCAAGCTTTTCCCTGAATGATGGTCTACCTATTATGTGTCTATCATATGAATCTATAGGATCACATAGACTTTGTGTTTATAACCACGTATAACCTTGTGTGATTGCATTGACACTATGTTTTCAATGTTAGTTTCCATCACTCATAATTTTACATGGAATTTTACTCTCCTTTTAACTGCCCACGTTCTCTTGCAGCTTTAATGTAATGTTGCCTTTTAATGCTGTAAGACGTTCCTCAATTCCCTGTTCTCAGTACATGAACATGTATTAATTGTAGTGAACTGTATATTATCCCTCATTACTGTAAGCCACCTTGGGTCCTTTTTCAAGGAAAAAGGTGGGGTAAAAATACTCTACAATAAAGCAAAATAAATAAATAAAATTGTTCCTATTTGTAGTGTTTCAAAAGCAATGGAGAATTCAGGAGCATCCAAGTTGACCAATAAACAAAGTACAGTACAGTAAAACAAATCAAATTTCTTTATTATGGTTCACAAGATCTCTGCTTCAGGCATGGTGGTTACCATAGGATGGAGGAGGAAGCACACAAGCAAAAATAGACCAAACGTTCAAGTCTTTTTGTCCCCGTGTTATTCACTGCTTTCCAAAAGAAAAAGAAAAAGAAAAGGGGGGGTTGAAAAAAAACTTTAGCTGTTGATTAAAAGTTTGACATCAAGCCTGGGAGGGGGAAAGGATTCCAAATGCCCAAACATGCTCTTTAAGCATAATTTCAAAAAGTAACTAGCAAAGGTTGCATCCATAAAGTAACTCGTTATGCTTGCTAGTATGTTGTGTCTGAAATGCAATTTTGTTATGCTCCCATCACTGAAAGATGGAGTCTGAATGTGTTGAGGGGCAGGTGTGACTCCGAGCCCCTCCATCATTTCTTTAGTCGCAGAGGTGTGGCTGTCTCCAGGATGGGAGGCCGATGTACCTGAGGAGCATCTCCAGCCACCCCCAAACTGCTGGTTCCTGACAGTAGCTTCCTTTATGACTGCTGTTTTGAGACAGTAGCTTGCTTTATGGCTGCTGTTTGTGACAGTAGCTAGCTTTACAGCTGCTGTTTGTGACAGTAGCTTGCTTTGTGGCTGCTGAATTATATCATATTTTTCCTTGGCCAACCATGGATAACTGAATCAGTGGATAATGAATCAATGGATACGGGGGTCCTACTGTACTGCTCTTTCATCTTGAATGAAAACACCGAAGTATTTAACGTGACCAAAAGTCTCCTTCCGTCCGTCTGTGACATATGGGTGAAAGATGTTACCTCATAGTATTTTTTGCTGACCATTTTGATGTTTTTCACAGCTGAAGCAAGAAGAGAATAACACACATTTAACACAGCAGACATGAGCACCCTTGTTTGGAATCAGTTTTTTTTAATAAGAATACACATTAGTGGCACTTAACACACATGAAAATATCACACAGACCCCCACTGGAACTCCAGGGTGGGCTCACTGTTTGGACCTGAGATACAGGTAGAGCCACTGGTGCCTTCTACCCTGCCAACGCCCAGCTGACTGCACTTTGCCTTCCAAATGCTTCTGTAAACACGAAGGAAAACAGAGCAGTTTGGAAACTGTGCCAGCCCCACCTGGGCATTAAGGTGCCAGTTTGGATAGAAAAGGACTGTGTTATTGCAAGAGAGTTCAATATCCTGTGTTCTCTTGTGGGAAAGCTGTATTTTAATGTAAAGCAATGCTGTTTTCTTTAAACCTTTCTTCCCAGTGGTTGGCAGATTCCCTAGGCATCTTTTGAAGGGTCCACACACCACATTAACAAGCTACAACTGGAATGAACATAACATAACAATGTTTCAGCTTTGGAGGGGAAAAATTAGGCTGGAGTGGACGAATGAATAGATTCATCCTATCCCTAGATCACAATTTTCCCTAAAGATTCAGCAGAGCTTTAAAACATCACTTTTTGGACTAGGATGTCAACAATCGCTGAAGTAGTCTTGCTAGAGTTGTCTTTAAAATCTTGGCAACCATCTCCACCATTTCCTGCTGGTACTGGACTCACAGACTCAGCACAAGGGCATTTGGTTTGTGTGTTATTCAGCCTTCACTCCCAAGTCCTGCCTACCTTGCTTCTGTGACATCACCAGAACCCATTGTATTATCTCACAAGGCCCTGCTCCCTGGTGTCAGGTTTTGGACCTGTTTCTCAGGGAGAAAGGTGCTGCTCATCTGGCATCACTGCAGCATCTGTGCATATTAAGAAAGTTGCTCTCATAACAAGAGCGCAGGGTAGATTGAGTGAGGCTAGGGACAAAGCTGGTAAAAATGTTAGTCATCACTGAATAATGAACACTGAATGCATAGTACTGGATAGTCAGAAACCAACAGGAACCCAAACCAAGAGATATTTTGGAGAGGCAAGAAGATGCAGGTGTATAATCTAGAGCAAATTTGGCTCCTGTGCTTGGGATATAAACCAAGCATGGCAACAGAAAGGATGATGGATGACCCAGAAACCTTTATGGGCACAATAATCTCTCATAGATCTGCAACAGAGGCGCTGGTCCTGCAGCATCGCTTTTTCTCCATGATTGCAAACAATGTCCCCAGATTTCAGCCTCTTGCCATGGACAGTTTTCTTCCTGTGAACAAAAGTGATTGTGTTTTTACTGTTACTACCAAGGCAAGCAAACAAACAAGAAGAGCCCAGTGCAATTTTTTTAAAAGCAAACCACAAGGCAGCCCAACAGAAGGGACACATTCTGGTCCACAGTAGGTTGGCCGCATTCAAGGGCAATTTAAAGTGCTTTTATTTAAGGAAATTTATCAGGAAACACACTATGACACAAGAAGAATATGTTTTATTACATTTTTCAGTTGATCCAGTTCTATTTTCCTCTTACGACGTTTTGTGTGGTCATTGTATTTTGGACATCTGAGCAAGAAAGACTTGATTCTGCACACATAGGTCACATACGGAACCTGCTGGAATTTTTACTGGAGTTAGACAATTCACCTCACTACAAGGCAAGTACGATTGGCATTTTTTCCTTCTCGGTTTAGTCCACTTGGCAAACCAAGAAAAGGTATGACAGGCAGCCGATCAGAAGTTGGCAAAGGTGTGGCTGATTTGACTTGACTCAAAACAACAACACAAAACAAAACCCAAGAGATACATCACACTGAGCAGAGAGATGAAATAATCAGAAACTAGGGTGGGATTAGGGTTCCCAAATGGGCTGTGAGATGTTTATATGTGAGCAATGTGCATATTGCTCACATTTGTTTACCAGGAACTACACAGAGCGTGTATCTCATTCTTCCATGTGCATGTGCAGGGACACCTGTTATTTTGTGATGGTTGCACAAGGGCCCTCCCTTGTAATATTGCAAGCCCTCGCCCTGTGGCACCCCATGGACGTTGGTTTTCTGCTTTGGGTCCTGAAATCTCAGAGGAGTCTGTTGACCCGGGAATGCTTAATGTGCTTCAAAAAGCCACCAGCCTGGACTAAGCATTTGGTTCCTGAAAGATGAGAGAATGGACATTAAAGGGGGCCTCCCATCCAAGTAGGGGTGTTTAGAACTTGTGCAGAAATAAGGACAGAAGCAGCAACAAACATCAGACATCTGAGAAGAGAACCATCCATGACCTTCAACTTTTGTGGGCACCTAGCAAGAGCTGGATGGGTCAGCTACCCCAGTGGGGGAATCCTTGCATTTTGTGCATGACTGCATGCAGCTCCCCCTCCCTCCTTTGACAGGAAAAGGTAAGCATTTGCTCTACTGGAGCTTCTGCTACCAATTAAAGGTCTTCAGTATTGACTATCTCAGGGATTTCCATGTTCAGGAAGCAAATTAGATACTCAATACCTGAAGTATTCCTAAGTGCAGTTATCAACTTTGGAGTTTCATCTTTTAAAACCAAGGCAGCTTAGGGTTTTAATTCTATTAAATTAGACTTTAGAAATAAGATTTGTAGGAAGAATGAAGGCCTCGTTCATTCTGAAGGGTGATAGAGGGCGTTTATACACGACCCCTAAGCTCTGCCGCAAATGGCTGCAAGGTCCGGACCTTAAAAATGTTTACCCACCAGCTCCGGACTTTGCAGACAATTAAGTGCGACCCCGCCCACCTAAGCGCGACCAAACAGCAGTTTTCTTGTACCTGGTCTTTGATGGTGACAAATATTTGATCCGGTGTAAGGATAGGATAGTGAGTGCGGGGCTCTCCTGGCTTCCGTTTGTTCTTTTTTTGCACCCCACCCCTTTAAGAGATCTGAATGCTGCCCGGAACAAAACGGAGGTAAGAAGGCATTATTTTCTTTCTTTTTTCTCCCTCCCTCAGGCAGCCAGCAACCAGGAAGTGTGGAGGGGGGTGGGGACAGAGGAAGAGCGAGGAACCCCTAAGATCTCTGGTCCGAATTTAAGTGGCCAGTGGATCTTAGGGGTCGTGTAAAAAGGCCCAGAGTGAAACCCCAAATACAGTGAAGGCTGGGAATGAGGCAGGATGGTCAGGTAGTACAGCCTCCCCCTCCTCCCCCAGCGCCATTTGCACACACACACACACACACACACACACACACACACACACACACACACACACACACACACACACACACACACACACACACACACACACACACACACCCTTGCAAATGCTAATCCTCTTGCATGGTTCCTTGGCACAACTTGGCCCTTTGTTCTTAAAACCGTCTTATTTCAGCAGCTGACAGAGAAGAAAGAGATGGCTTTTCTTTTCTTTGTATCAATGGCACAATGAAGTCCCATTGGGTTTGCGCCAGGCATGTCAAAAGACCAGAGACCTAATACAGAACACTTCCACAACTCGAGAACTCCCTGTTTTTGTGGAGGAGTTACAGCATGCAAGGGAAGCATTTTTCAAATCAGATGGGCTGGACATGAAAAGCCCCTTCCACGGGGCACAAGCCATCTCTGAATAGCACCTGTAGTGTCCGGTGGAACAATACTCTCACTTAGCTCTGATACAATAATGCAGAAATAAAATTTGCTCAGGAAAGGACTGCAGGCTGAGAACAATCGTCCCCCTTGAGTTATGTATTGGCAGAGTTGATTTCCACATGCTGCTGGGCAAAGGGATGCTGCAATTTCCAGAGATTTTGCCTCATGTACTATACTCTTCTAACGTTGCAGTTGGAAAGCCCACACCAACCAAGGAAGGCAACAGTGGTGACTCAAGAACCAAAGTAGGGGGTGTACAAAACTGTTTCCAGAACAATATGGGAATGTTTGAGAAAGGAGATTAATAAATAGAGCTATTATAACAAAATAGAATAAGGGTAGGCAGACTATAAAAAGCCAAAGGGCTTTATCAAAATGCCAAAAAAGTGAGACAAGGGTATTATCCTGTTTTGATTGTCTTTTTCAGTTTCCACACTCTGTACTATCCCTGGCCGCACATCTACCTCTCGATAGGAATCCTGGGATGGTCAGACTCCAAAACTACCTGCTGCTAAAGGCTTATAAAAACAACAACACCAAAGCGGTCCTCTTTAACAGTCTGAACAGCTGAAAAATTAGCAAGTTATTGCAAAGATTTATTACCTATTGAATTTGTTTATTGTATCTTGTAATGATGACCAATGTTCGGTCTGTTTGCTGGAAGCCGCCCAGAGTTCCGCCGGGAAGATGGGCGGGGTACAAATCTTACAATAAATAAATAAATAAATAAATAAATAAAGAGTTTATGATTTATATTAGCCGCTTTCCACCCACTGCCTATTGCACCCTGATTACAGCCGAAATAGCCAGGGAAGGCAAGAAAATGCTCCAGTAATTGGGTATTTTAGAAGGATTTAATGCTTCAAACTGTTGAATATTTCCTTTTTCCACATATCCTCCTTGTTGCTATTTTTAAGCAAGGATCAGAATGTTTGTTCGAGCTCATCTTGCGATTTCTTGCCTGTGAAGAAAATTACACTGTCCTTCCAACATATGTTTCTAATACTCAGTAGGCATCACATGGAGACCTGTTGTCTTTTCTAGCAATTCTCACAGTCCCATTATGGTCTTTATAGGGAGGTCTCACTGATACTTTAGCACCAAAATAGGAAGGGGAAAGTAGGGGGCAGGGGAGAAGGAAGAAACGCAGATCCCAGACAGAACTCCAGCCTGTTTTATATTTCTCTCCTCTCAGCAAAAGCCAGGAGCAAAAGGGGCCTTGCATTGCATCATTGCTAGCTTGGGACAGAAATGCCTTAACAGCAACCCTCCAGCCTTATCTTCTGTTATAATGCCCAGAGGGTCGAATTCTAATCCTGGCACCTGTTCTGTGACGAGGAGGAAAAAAGGCATTGACCTTGCACTCAGATTGTTTTTCTCTCACACCCTTCCCCCATCTCTCTCTCTCTCTCTCTCTCTCTCTCTCTCTCTCTCTCTCTCTCTCTCTCTCTCTCTCTCACACACACACACACACACACACACACACACACACACACACACACACACACACACACACACACACACACACACGAGACTGGGAACTGATGGGGTGGGTGATAGGCATGTACACATGACTGCTATACTACCCCAAACATAATAGCCAACTTGCTCAGGTTTGGAAGCTAAACAGGATTAGACGTAGTTAATCCTTAGATGGGAGACAACTAGGGAACTCTAGAGATTCCCCAGCTGAGCTAGGAAAGAATCCTTCCTAAAATATTGGGAGAGCCATGGATGCCCTTGGGAGGCAACCGTTGTGAGCTAGATGAACCAAGAATGCACTGAAGAAGGCAGCTTGTGTTTCTATGACAAAAATCTGAATTGGGTCCTTTGTCTCACACAGAAGCTCTTTCTTTGGAGGATGCTTATATCAAGTTTGAAATGGATGGTTGCCCCAAGAAAGAAGTATCATCCTATGGCCATAAAAATCCTGGAACAGCAGTTACCACCGAGCCAAAGCTTCTTAGAAGATATATTTCTGAGAAAATGTCCTAAGAGCCCCTCTTTTTCTTCTTCCTGGTGTCCACAGAAGCAGAATACTCCAGAAATAAATTTTCTCCAAATTTTCTCCACCTTTTGTGGGCAATGTCAATACCCCTGAAAGACTCATGGAAAGGTTTTGTGCCAAGTGTTGGCAGGGATGCCAGCACAATTGGTGTAGTTTGTCATTGTCATTATCACTGTCCATTTATTTGTATCCTGCTTCCTCACTAACAAGGCCCAAAGCAATTCGCAATGGATCAAATAACAAGCACAGTGGACCCTTGTATAACAAACAGTTGGTATAACATAAAATCTGTACAACATAAAAAATTTCGGAGATAGGGGAAATTTGCTTAACAGAATTGCCTATGGCAGTGATGGCAAACGTATGGCACGGGTGCCAAAGGTGGTACTCGGAGCCCTTTCTGTGGGCACTCGACACCGCCCCTTCACAGCCACCTGTATACAGATTAAATTACTGTATTGGCACTTTGCAAAAAAAAAAATAGTAGGTTTTGAATTGCAGTTTGGGCACTCGGTCTCTAAAAGGTTCGCCATCACTGGCCTATGGGGCCAATCTGTACAACATAAAAATGGTCACGATTAGGGAATACTCTGTTTTCAATGCATTCCTATGGAAAATTTGTATAAAGGAAAATTTGCTTAACAGAAACTAGCCTGCAAAAAATCCAAAAATAATTGGGAGTGGCTGTGGGTGTAAGAATAATGCTATGCT
The DNA here is from genome assembly GCA_037367245.1 of Phrynocephalus guinanensis. Lineage (NCBI taxonomy): Eukaryota > Metazoa > Chordata > Lepidosauria > Squamata > Agamidae > Phrynocephalus > Phrynocephalus guinanensis. The sequence goes on along the minus strand of CM074746.1, from coordinate 1,900,437 downwards.
GGAACCACTGTAGATGGTGGGTCTTACCATGTAGACCAAGTGTAGACACTACAGCGAGCTCCTTGTTGGGAGCAGCAAACTCTCAAGTATTAAAAGGCATCTGACTGTCACTGCATATGCTTTTCTCATCCCCAACCGTTTGTAAATCAGCTGGCTTTGTTATGTGTTTGGGCATTAGGTGGTAAGTGTGGGCTTTTAGTTTGCTTTCTGACTTCCCAAACACAATGCTGTGAGACAGTTCTGTATTCCTCTCCTTCTGAAGTGCTGACTGAGAAAGTTTCAACCCTGAGAAAATTCTGGAGAATTTTTCTTCCCCAAGAAATTCAGTGACATTAGTTAGCTCTGTTTCATCAAGTCATAACTGACTTCATAGTGTCCCTATCACAGCTTTCAAAGTAAGTGAAATATTAAAGGAGTGATTTTTCCAATTCCACTCCCCCAGTGAGTTTACATGGCAGAATCAGGGGATTGGAACCCTCGTCTTCAGAATCCTCACCTGTCACTCTATCCCTTACACGACATCAGGTGGCATATAATTCACTGAAATCTTGTCAGTGTTTCTTTTGCTTGCAAGGAGGGTGGAGCATTTCAAAGAGTGTGTTTGTGCAAAGCTGTAACAACAAGAAGAATAACAACAACCATGGGGGTGGGGATTCCCATCTGCTGGCCCTTAAGTCTCCTAAATAAAAGGTACAGATTTCAAAGCAACAGCTCTATCTCGTTCTAATTGTTTGCCTTTTGCTGCCATTTTGCATGTGGCCTCTCCAGGAAGCCATTTTTCCCTTCCTCTGCAGCATCAGAGGCTCCTCTTTCCTTTGGATTTTCGCTATCAAATCACAGCCTAGCTCTGAAAAAGAGAAATACGTGAAACCTTGCAGGGCAGAAATGAACAGCCTATTAAGATCTGAGAAGCTGTCACTGCCAACCTGTCCCCACCACCACCTTCGTCCCCACCCCACCGAAAAAGACTTGCATCAGCCACTGAGGCCATATTTTAAAGTGCCTGTCCACAAAAAGAAAAAAAAAGAAAGAAAGCTTTAATAATGCAGCCTGGCTCTAATGTCTTATGAGAGCAGAGGCAATTTTACTTCTTCTATTAAGCCAACGTGATTACAATGGCTTATTTCATGGAATATTAAGTTCAAATTCTGTTCCCTGGGAGGACAATAAAAAAGGAAGGGGGGGAGGGAAGCGTTCTCTGTGAGGTGCGAGTGCTGATGACATTGCCCGAAATAAGCACAAAACCCCCAAGGCCCCACCTTGCTGCCTTCACCAATGCCAGCCACCTTGGTTCGCTAATGGTTCCATAAAGCCCACGTAAAGCCAGGTGGAAAACGTAGCCACTTCTGAGACAGAAAATCTAACCTTTCCCTCCCATGAGCCAAGCCCCTGACTAACCCTTCCTTCTAGATTGGGGTGCTCCCTCCTCCGGCTCCTCTCCCTCGTCTCCCCTGCACCTCTAACATAAAAAAAGCACAACCCTCCAATTTAAGCAATGGGGAAGGAGGCTATGAAATTATTTTGGAAAGCTGCTTTTTTTGCCATCCGGCGGTCATAAACAACACATTTTGTGTGTGTGAAGACCACAGCTGGGATGCCTGCGCTCTGCAAATAGAACACTTAATAACTGCCTGGAAGCAAGAGAAAATTTCCTGCTGCCTCCATGATCTCAAAGGACCCAGACTTGGCTGCCCTCAACAAGAAGGCAGGGAGGGTGGGTGGAGGGTGAGGGTGGGCTCCCTTCCAACTGGTCTGGAGGTGTATTCCCCACCACCACCTCCACAGAAGGATACTGAAATTCAGCCAGCCTGCCCCCCCTTGTTTTGCACTGACCCACGGCCATACAGCCCACTTTTCTTGCTCTCTCTCTTCACCGCAGACTAAAGGAGACACGAGCAAAGCGTTGTGTCCAAGAAATCAACAGGAATAAAAGGCAGCATCATTTGCTCAGATTCAGGAAAGGCAACCCCCATTCCCTCTGGAAAAGAAAAATGCCAGAATGCTGTGTGCTGCCCAATGGTAGGTGACAAGATAACCCCGGCTGGAGAGACATCTAACACCAGAAACTGTTTTTCGAGCAAGCTTTTTCCATGTGTACAGAACACCACCAAACTACTACTTAGCCAGCTCCAGACCGCATCCCCTCTCACCACGTTGCTGGCACAAGTCTGGTGGCTACTGGGGCAACTCAGTTGCCTGCCTCTAGGAAGCTTCCCCCCCCATCCCCAAACTGACCACTGCATGCTCTGTAAAGCATGCGCATTGATGCGTTAGCAACATCTTCCCGCACACACACTACGATCCACCTTAGTAAACTGTGCTGCACATCCAGCAGGCTGTTGGGTTCCCATTTAAATAGCAAGCTCAAATCCACAATGTTCGTCCTACAACTGGGCTTTTGGCCATCCTCAAAAAAAGACACTTTTTTGAAATCTCACACAATAAAAAGGCATTCAGATCTAAACTTTGTTAGCCATCCTGTATTTTCCTCTCTTCCTTCTATATCTGCAAAAGCACTGGCAGTGGCTTTGTTTTCAAGAGCATCCCACCGCCACCACCCAAAAAGGAAACAAGAGAAAGAACATTCTATGCCACTAAAAAGGCTGCCATGAAAAGGGAATTCAAGAACATTCCTGCCAAAAAGGAGTGGAGGGAAAAGAAGCCAAGACAACATAAGAGAAATAACCGATGACAAGCCCTATTGAACTGCTGTTTTGGCTAAATAAATTTCAATTCCCTTTCCACAGGAGCACAATTAGAGTGTTGCAAAAATGGAGGAGGTAAGAGGGAAGGTCCAACATCAACAGAAATCCAGGAAGCAGTGACAGTGTAATGTAGAAATTGATAAAGGAAGAGAAAACAGGATCATATTTGCCCGTTCTTTCTCTATTTTTCCTTCCTTCCTTTCTTTTATTCAATCCATGTAACAAAAGCGATCTGATAAAGAACAGGGAGGCTAAGTGGTGAACAGCAAGAGTCTCCAATCACAAATCGAGGTATTCCTCCCCCACCCCCCACCCCCATCCCAGCCTGACCTTTCGATAAGAAGGGACAGCGAGCCAGTGTAGACTTGCACATGATCTGCCATGTGGTGTCTGGAGGGTTTTTATGACCCCATGATCGTGGGGCAACAAGAGAGCAAGCGAAAGCCAGAGAGGGGTTCAAAAGACTCTGGTCCTTGATGTGCTAGAATCACAGAGTGATGGATCAGAGGCATGTGTGTCTGTCGCAGCCACATGAAAAAAGGGTGACACACCCACAGAGCGAGCGAAACCTGCAAGCAAAGACATACGTGTGCTCAAGACAGTTTATATATTGCATTTAAGATGATGCTATGTTTGGGAAAGACTTCAAAGGTGAAGAAAAATGTACTGCAGTGTGAAATTAGCTAAAATTATGACTACTGGGGGGGAAAGGGGGGGACTCTATATGGACAAAATTTTGGTCTGCTGCAAGAATTCTTTGATGTCTGGATTCCAATTTAACCCCCAGCTGTGTTCTGAAAATCAAATGAACTGAGTATATCACACACCCCAAGTCAGCCTGTCAAGACGAAATGATGCCTTTAAAAATTGGGGGGGGGGGGGGGGGCCCCATTACTCTAGGATTTACAAAGGCCTTCCCTGACACGGCTTCCCTTTACCAGTCACATGCACAGCCTTATGGCCCTTGTTCATTAAATACACATGTACATTGAGGTCAATAAATATGTATCACCTGCTTTTCATTCCGCTGCCTATATTACATATTCATAACTTTGTCCTGGATACTATGTAAGATACAAATCGGGTGCACCACCACCACCACCACCACCACCACCACCATAAAAAGACCCACTTTAAAACAAAAGCAAGCAAACAAACTAAAAGCACAGGGATTATATAAAATTGCAAGGCGTCCCCAAACGATTCCCCCCCTTCTCTTTTCTGCAGCTGAAAAAGGCTGGGCCGCCGTCCATCTGGCTTATGGTTCATTGCAACTCCTAAGTAAAATAGGTAATGGATGAATGTCTGATACAAAGCAGACACATACATACAGGAATATTAACATGTTTACCATCAGTGCCTCTTCCTGCCTTCATGTCTAACATTACATTTTCTGTTGAGAACACCTCAGTCTTTGAAAGAGACATCTGAGAGGGATTTGCACTATACGCTCGCCGAACACCTCCTGTACCCCCACCCTGTCGGAAAATGGCTAGCACCTCTCTCTCTCTCCAGGGTATATACGCTTTGCATTGAAAAATAACTTTATCTTGGTATATGACTGCAATGTGAACTGCACCTCAGAATTTTTAAGGCTGTTATAAATGTTTAAACCATTAATAATAAATCTCAGTTGTTTAAAGAATATCTCCAAACATCATAAAATATTTAGGCCTAGAGCCCCCACCACCACCATAAAAAGGGTGAGATTTATAGCAAAATGTTTGAGGGATAATCAGCCATTTTTGGGCTAATATATTTTAATATTTATACACCTGACAGAAGCGGAATATAAATGACATGTCCCTGTTTCCCTAAGTGTGTCGAATTTTTACAATTAACCAAAGAAGCTATGGCTTAAGGGCACCGGGCCTCAAAACAACCTTGCTTGGCTTGCTGATGATGGTAAATCTTGCAGCCCAGAAGGATATTAAGGAATATTTCTGTTTGTGCTGGTGGTGGGGGGAGTTGGGGGGTGGGGCAGAAGCAGGGGTGAAAGAATAGCATGCCACACAATTGCTGCTTATTAAAAGATTCCAGGTCCCCCGCTCCATCAGGCAAACGTAGGGTTGATTTTAAAGCAAATGTACCAAAAGTGAAATAGGCAGTTGACAATCAATAATCACGCTCAATGTCATGGGAAATGCAAGGGACTGTGCAAGCATTATTGACATTCTTTCCAAAATGTTTATAATTTTAAGCAAACTGAGTAATTATTATGTTAAGGAATCTGGCTAATTCTTCATGCCTGTTTTCCAACAACAGGTATACAAATCAATGTACACATATGCAGACCAGATTGCAGTACATGTTAGACCTGATTTTATAGGTATAAAGTATTTTTCTGGGTATAAGACTATACTTTGTCTAAAATTACTAGACTAGAATTTGAGGGTCGACTTGTACATAGAAGTAAGCTGAGGTGAAAACTGTGCAGTTGTGAAACTGTAATTTTTGGTTGGAAAAGTGGGGGTCGTCTTATAGACAGAAAAAATACAGCATATCTCTATATATGACAGGGACCTGATCACAAAATATTTTATATATATTTGAAAAATGTCAATCTGTATTTGAAGTTTTATAATCTGTGTGTATATTATATATTTAGATAGCCAACTTTAAGCCTTTCTGCTTTAACTCTTGCTACTGGAGCACAAGAAGTCCATTTATATTATATGCTCAATGAAGGAATTATTTTGAACTCTCCCCCAACAAATGTTTATAATGTTCAAATTTTCTCTTTAGTATGGCTCTTCTATTTATTTTCCTGCATGCAGGTTTTTTTAATGGTGCAGGACAAAGAAGCGACATCTAGAATTTAAAGAAAAAACAGAGTGGGGTTTGGATTCTCACAAACCCAGGACTGTTGGAGGAGGAAAAAGGAGCAGCAGCAGCTTATCAAGTCAGGTTTGTGTTTCTGAAAGGAAACACAAATGAATTCCTGCTCCTCAGCCAGAATGTGGAGGAGACAGGGGGGGGGGGGGGACACGAAGGAGGCAGGAGACACATAAACAGAGAAGGACGGTGGTGATAAGACTGTGTTCAACCCAAGGACATTTTTTGGATCCACGGGTAGGATTGCAAGCACAAATAGGGAAAGGTACCTGACCAACATATGTATTATGTGTGCCCATACAGGGAACCTGACACATGGCCTTCATCTGCTTTGCATCAAATGGATCAGCGATGTGTATTTTGTAAAGAAGAAAACGGGGTTTTTAATTTTTAAATATCTGCGTAATATACAATAATAACAACCCTGGTTCTTGCTTTCTCTTTCTTTATATTTAAAAGAAAGGTTTTCGTACAGTGCTTTAAAAAGAACATATACTATATAATATGAAAATATTAGGTCATCCATCTTTCACATGTCCCTTTCCACAGGCACCTCCTCTGTGTTTTCTTTCAAAAGCATAAAAACACACTCCACTCACCCAAAAGAGAGATAATCAACAGAACCATTTGCCATCCGTAGCTGAAGCAAATTTGGATGGGTTGAAATAAGAGGCAGGGGGTGGTAATTGGTGGTAACTTTCTTTTCTAGTGACTTTTAGAAACCAACAAAAGCAAGGGTAGGCCTGCATGGTGAATGTAGCATGTGTTATCTTAAATTTATTTTTATTTTTTCAAAAAACTGATACCCACTTCTTCCTTAGTGTCAGAACAGGCATGTGAGGCGCATCAAGCAAAACAAGATGAAAACCAGGAGGTGTTGCTTGCTTGGGGGGGGGGGTAGAGAGGAAGAAGGGGGGAGGAATCCAAGCTTCTCGGGTTTCTTGAATCCCTCTGAATACATTTCACAATTCATCAGTTTTTGTCTTTCCTGCCACAAGTGAGGACAATCAGACCAGACACCCATTAGATTTTTCATGCAATTTTTTTTCTTGCTCATGACATGTTGGCAGGAAGGATGGCAATTCTGAAATCTTACCAAATGAGAAAAATGTCAGAAACTGTACTGACAGCTCGTGGTTACTATGGTGATGGGCGATATTGGGAAGGGGGGGTTAAAATAAGGCTGAGTTAATTCAAAAGGAATTGAGTTCAGTATTTTTAAGCCATTTTGATACGGGGAGAGTAGGGGTGGGTGGGAGGGAAGAGGGAAGAGGGGGGCAGAGGAGAGAGAGAGACAGAGGACTTAATCCCTATATGGGGCCGCTATCTGTTTCAGCTAAAAAGCCGGAGAAACCAATTTGTGCTGTCCTCAATTAAGAGCGGCTCAGTGTGTGTTGTAGAGCGGCTGGGAGGGGGAGGAAAGGGCAAGGAATATAGGGGGGAAAGAGAAAACCGAGCCAATGGGGAGAAAAGGCGCCCGGACGGCAAGGGGCCTCCAGCCCCAGCGGCCTCGAGAGAACAGGTGGAAGCAGCGCAGCCCGGGAGGGCCAAGGCTTCCACCTCGGGCATCTCTCTCTCTCTCTCTCTCTCTCTCTCTCTCTCTCTCTCTCTCTCTCTCTCTCTCTCTCTCTCTCTCTCTCTCTCTCTCTCCCTCCCTCCCCCCTTTGGCATCTGTTTCCTGCTCCATCCATCCGTGCCCGAAAAGGACCGAGTGCAGGATCATTCGTCGGCCGGCCGGGGTAGGTGGGTGGGTGGGCCAGGTGGAATCGGAAGGACCCCCGATTTCTGGGCGCGGGGTGGGGGAAGAGTGTCCAAGAAAGACCGAGGGGCGCCTGCCTTCCCGTCTTTGAGCACGGCGGAGTTTGTCTTTCCCGTTTGAGGGGCTTCTTTGGGGATCTGGGATCTTGTATGGACATCCCAGCTGTCCTCCGGACCAGCCCTCCCTCCTGCCCGCCGGCCCGCCTTCCTTCCTTCCTTCCTTCCTTCCTTCCTTCCTTCTCTCGAGCTTCCCGGCGGAGAGAAGCCCACAAGCGATACGTGCCCTCTGCCCACCGACGTCCTCCGCGGGTGTGCAAGGCGAGCCCCTTCGGGCCCGATTCCGGGGCAGGAGGCGAGCTTGGTCCGCCCAGATCCTGACACCTTTTCCCTCTTCCCACCCAATAGATCCCCCTTCGGGCCAAGCCCTCTCCCCCACCGCCTCCGGGAAGGGCGCCGGCTAAGGGAGGGAAAGGGAGGCCCGAGATTTCCAAAACGACCCCGAGGGTACGACGCGCTCGCCTCCATCTGGGACGTCAGACGTCTTCGCACTGATGATGATGATGGAGATAGGATGCTTAAAAGCACACTTTCCAGATGCCTGCTTAACCCCTTAAAATAAAACAAAGGCACAGTAATACCCACAACAACCACGATAACAAAAACTGGAACAATGACAATAACAATGATAATATCTGAAACACAATTGCAAAGCCACTGTGTGTGTGAGAGAGAGAGAGAGAGAGAGAAATTTTCAGTTCCAAGTAAAGGGGAGGAAGAAACACAGCTTCTGTCTGTCTGTCTGTCTGTCTGTCTGTCTGTCTGTCTGTCTGTCTGTCTGTCTGTCTGTCTATCGGACTAGTTATTTAATAAATAGCAACCATGGGGGCCAATTCCAAGACGCCTTTCCTTCCTCTCCCAGCCGGTTTGTTTACCAGCTGTTCTAGACGGAACGGGCGACAACGCCATCTACTGGGAAAGCCGCGCCAAAGCCTCTTCCAAATAGAAGCTCCTTGTTCCAAAACGGGTGGACAATTAACTGTCTGGAAATAAGCCCAGCTTTGCAATCTCCACCAGGAGAGAGAGAGAGAGAGAGAGAGAGAGAGAGAGAGAGAGAGAGAGAGAGATGCCCCAGGAACAGGTATCGGTTTCATTTGCAAAGTGCGGAGGTCCGTGCCTAGCATCACACAGGGTCCTCCTGCCTGATGCTGGGCTCCTGGGCATTCTCTTTCCTGCCCCTCCCCAGCACACCAGACAGCCCAAGGGTCCTACGGACAGCAGCATCTCTCCCTGTCTTCAGGGGTCAAGGAAGAAAAAGCTGGGCCATGGCCCAGTCCACACACACACACCTGTTTGGAGCACCTTCTGTGGCATCCCAGCATCTCCCTCCTCCTTCCTTAGGTGCAGCTGAGCCTACTGGCGTTTCTCGTGCTTCAGCAACAGACCACAACAAGGTGGCTGCTGTGCCTGACATTTGAGAAAGGAGCTGTAGAGCCCTGGCTTAAGTGTCAGATGCGTCCCATTTCCCCCTGCACACCCATTTGGGCACCTTCTTGACAGGAATGGGGTTCACTCATTATCAAGGTCTCTTCTAATCATTAGAAGTGGGATACTTCTAATCATGGCACCATGTGCACCTATTGTTCAAATTCCACTAGGCAGACTTGCTTGTTTGCTTGTTTTCTTTCAGCAGGCTGTCATAGCAGTGCGGCCTGAACCAGATTTTTTCCCCCAGCTAGTGATGTGGGTAACATAACAATGACATCACTCCTTCATGGGGGCCTGGGTGGTATCTTGGTGGTAGAAGGCAAATCCCTAATGTATTCACCTTCCCAAAATCATCTGTTTAATTAGTGGCCTTGCTGCCAGATGGGCAGTCTAGAAATCTAATAAATAAAATAAAATAAATATCACTTCTGCCCTATGTGCTTTCCAAGAAACTCAGTGCAGTTCAGACACTTGACTCCAAAACACATCTAGAAACATAAAATCCAACAAACAGAAACAAGGGCAAAAATAGACAAGGCACCAGGTTCACAAGTAGGAGGTGGTGAAACATTTTCCTGCTAAAGATGCAGCCCTGCAAAGCTGCACTGTATGAACAACCAGCTTGCAAATAAATCCTGTACTTCTCTCCTTATAAACAGCCAGGTGCATTTGGTGGGCAAATGAGAATGAGCCTTCTCTGTCCCTGCTCCCAAACACAGGAACTCCCTCCCACTGAAGACCAGACTGGCCTTGTCCTTGCTGCCCTTCCATAAGGAGATGAAGAACTTTCTCTTCAGACAGACTTTCCCATTGTGACTGGTTATCCAAGAGGATTTTTTAAAAGAAAACCAGAAGAGTTGTGTTGTTTTTGTTTTTAATATGGTCTTAGTCCTGTTTTTATCTACTAGCTTTAATATTCTATTTGTTTCACTCTTTTTAGTATTATACTAGCTTACGGTTTTTAGCTTTTTTTTAAAAAAACCTGTAACCTGCCTTAGGTTCTTTTTAGGAGAAATATTGGATACAACTATTTAAATAACTAAATAAATAAACAAAACTATACCCCCCCAAAGGCAAGGCAATCTGCAAATTGTAGAGCCGTGAAATTTTGAGGTAGGAAAAACAAAAATTCCTGAGTTCTTAAGGGAGTACCATCTCCAGTCGAAAAGCTAAAGTCTTGTCTGTTGCTGGCCTATGAAAACCACACAAGTGGCTAGCCAGCTAAAAGTTCAGAAAAGTGGACCTAAGCCAGAAAGAAACCATGCTGTGATCTCTCCCAGAAGGATCATCATTCAGTAGTGGTTCCAAGGCAAGGAATTCTACAGCAAAATATCTAGGCTTGGGTTCAAATGTATGCACTTGGAAGAAACTATGAATAGCTCTTCCTCTGTCTTTTATTTCTTTTTCTTTTTCTTTTTTAAAAGCACTTATTTTAGTTTTGAAGCATCTATCTTATGTGCCAACAGGCTTTCCATTTTAGGGTGTTTGAGGGAAAATTCTCTCCAAGGAATGACTATTTTTAATTCACCACCAAGACAGATCATAGGAAAGAAACAGCACAAATGATGTTCTCTTTCTTCATACTGCAGTTTTCAAAGCCAGCTCATATTTACAGATGGACAGAAGAATACAAGAATGCTGCTCACATTTTTGTTACTGTATCTGGAAAAGGATTTCTCACTTCTCTCTTCTGCTTTTGGAGAGAAAAAATATTTCTTAAAATCTTGTAAATTGACTGGAGCCCCAATTCTGTGGGGATGACAGGTTATAAATCAAATAAATAAATTAAATATAAATACAGTAGTTTGGTTCTGTTGAGTTTGGGGTACGGGAGGGAAGGAAGAAGGGTGGGACGTGATGCATATTAAAAGCACTGGAGTTCTCCAATTAAGCTGAATGATTTGGAACCAGTAAAAAGAAGCACATTTTCACATAGCACACTAATGAAGGATCAAATCTGCCATCTCAAACTGCAATAATGTCTGCTGCCCTGGGCCACTTTTAAAGAGGGCTAGACTAATCCACGGAGTTTAAGTCTTTCAGTGGCTACTCATGATGGTATCTGGTTAGCCAGCCCTGTGTAAAGAGAATATCAGATGATCCAGCTTCTTTAATGTTCTTAATGCAAGTTAAAAACCCTGGTTATTTAAAAGGGGGAAAAAGATTAAGGCCAAGAATTCTTCATTTTTGATGGTGAGGAGAGAAATATCTGGGGCGGGGTGGGGGGGGACAAATACTTATTGCTCTCTCTTCAGCTAATGTTACTGGTCACAATCCACCTAAGAACTCCTGAACATTTTCCATACGATTCAGGTGATCCAGACAAGACTAGACCAGCAATCAAATGCTCCTGTTTATTTTGCTGGATTTTGCAGGACATGATGGGTCGCATCCAAGATGTTATAGCATTCAATTATTATAGGGCACTGGGTTTATTTTAGCAGTCCACACACAATTTAAAGAGACATGTACCAGCCTGGAGACTTACATTGTAAGACTGGTGTAACGTGAGCAGGAAATATAAGTACGGTAGGGTATCGGGGAGTAGACACAAACGAAGATTAGAAGTATCCCCTATAAAGGACCTTTATAAATTATAGTAGCAATTTCCAAAAGGGTAGATGTGTTCATCTTCTCGTGGCAAAATTAGAGTCACATGGCATCTGAAGAACTGAGCTGTGTGTCCAGAATCATTCACACTATAATAATTTAATCTTGGCGGTGCTGCACAACTCTTATTTTATAACTGCAGTTGCAATATTTAGATGTTTGTCTTTTTTATTGTATATTGCACACCCCAACACAGTGACCTTTTTTGTTACTACAGCCATTATTTCCATTAGAATAAAATCTGTGGCCACAAAAACAACTGCTGTGTGGCACCTTCAAGAATGCAGCCCACTGCTTGAGACACAAGCAGAAGATGATGGCGATAAGGGAGATGATTTACTATTCCATAAATTGTAACTATATTTTCAGCTCTTGTCCCTGTTATGGTTTAACACATAGCACATTTGAGGAGGGAAAGGCCAGTGAAAAACAGAGGGGCAGCTACAGCAGACCACAGACCTCGTAGAGAGTCTGGGAAACAGAATTCCAAGTGGAGGAAAAATGGAAAGTGAGCTGGAGAATAATAATAAAACAAGGAGGTGACAAAGGAGCATCAGGAGAGGAAAACAAAAGAACAATGGGAAGTCAGCAAATGAGAATAATATCCGGGCTTCTGAGACATGCCCTTCTGTAAGATCTAGCAAGCAGAGGAACCGTGAGGGCAGGACATGACTCAAAAGCTGTACAGAAACAGTCTGAATTGGTATCGCGCAGATCCTGCTACGCACAGAAAATAACTCCTTCAGTCCAAATGGAAATGCTCACAGGAACACATTTTGGGGTGGGGTTAGGTGGGAGCCCAATGGCTCATTATTGCTCCAAGGAGGTCAGTTAAACAAGGCCTGTTGTGGTTGCCAGGGGTGTAACCACATCGTTTGTTGGGGGGGCGCTGCCTGGACACTTGAAAGACCAGCAGATTTCATCTGTCATAAGTTTTTGTGGACAGGGATAACGGGCTGGAAAAAAAATTCACACGCTTAGTTGTGTGAGGATCAGGCCACAAGATTCATTTTCAACCTGCAGCTTCATGGGCTGAAGTGTGGTCTGCAGAATCTCCTTCCAGAAAATGGTACTAATATGTGCAAGCTTTCACGACTATAATACTCGTCCCTTCAGCAGTGGTCGCTTTTAGCCTTTCAGGAGCCACAAGACTTTTTACTGAGATGTCAGCATTTGATGTCCAATTGAGTCAAAATCAGCCCATGAATCAACTACAAAATCTTTCTCCTAATCCCTGGCCACAACCCTTGCTCCGTCCACCTCATTCGGACCCCAACACGTTCACCTCCCCCCTCCCCCGCCTCTCTTGCTTTCCTCTACAGCACTACATGGGGTAAGGCATTCTGGCCCCTTCTGGCCTATTTCTTTCTAAAGATGCTGGACCACACATTTGTTTCCCCCCCCCCCCAAATTCAGGGTGTGTTTTGAAATGAAAAGGCTGCCGTGTTTTTAAATGCCACCACTTGGGCGGTCGGGGTGACACAGCAGAAGAAGGGGGAAAGGGAGCTGTTTTCTGTTCTTCATTCACAAAATGGATGAGCCGCACAAGGAAAAGGGCACTTGGGTCGTAGGAATATACATGAAGAGACAACTCGGCATGGTGCTTTCAAGAGCAAACCTGGCAGAAGCCTCTCTCCTTTTCTTCCGGCACTCTCTCATACATGGCAGGAGTGGGCGAGGTGGGAGTAAAGGAGGCAGCAAAACAGAGAGCAAAATAGGAGGAAGACAGACAGAACCAGCTCTTTTCTGCAGTTTTTCCCCGCATAACTTGCAAACAGGGTTTTAAGTCTTTCAAGTTTGTGGTCTGGTATTTTTATTTTTATATTTCCTCTATTTATTTATTGGTAATCGTTCTTTGCTCATGTAGCCATGGTTCCAGCTTCTGGGCTGAGCCTGCCATATCCTAAGCACTAGATTTATTTATTTATTTGTTTATTTATTTATTTATTTATTTATTTATTTATTTATTTATTTATATTTATTTATTTATTTATTTATTTATGGGCCACCTTTCTCTTGATAAGGAGACACAAGACAGCTCACAGTATTTAAAGGAATAGAATTAAAAACATAGTAAATTATACATTAAAATAATGAATATATAAAACTGATAAAAATACAATTGAATAATTAAAAACATGGAATATTTTAAAAGCTTAACTTAAAAATGGCATTTAGGGACTCCATCCTGGTTTTTAAAAGATGCCTGAAAAAGTGGGTCGGCGGAAGGATAAAAGGGAACAGCAGCCAACCTGGTTCCAACGACTGAGTTTAAATTATAAAATTCCAGTGATTGAGTTTAAATTATTTACACCTCTTGGCCGAGACCTGGGGGTGAGGCTGGAAGGGCGGAGAGAGGAATTGAGAAGAGAAAGGGGACTTCATTTACTCCTCTTATTTGCCATGCGTGTCAGTCAGTTGACTGACATGCTGTGTGTGATCCTGGGAGGCCATCCTTCCTAGCTCAGCCTTTTAGGGGAAGGAGAGCGTTATAGGCAGATTTCTGCTTGAGATGGACACTGCCTCCCCAGAGCAGGACATGTGGATTCTACTCAGAGAGGTCCCTTGAGGGTCCAAAAACAGCCTCCAGTGGGGTTTGGCCAAACCCGGGAAAACAGGCAGCCCGTATCCAACATCCACATGCATGGAATAAATTTGCTGCAGCTTCTCATAAAGCCTTTTAAAGAAGCCAGTGTTTATTTATATTCCTGTCTAATTTGCATGAAGGACAGCCAGAAAGTTTCCATCCACTCAGCTATAGGATTTTTTTTCTGGGAAGCTCTGATTATATATGTTGCTTACATTCTTTAGTATTGTATTTGTATCTTTCCAATTTTAGCATATGTGCTGCTAAAATTCATTGGTTCTTTATTAACTATTTTATTCTATTCTTATTATGCTAATAAAGGTATGATCAAAATGATATATAGTATTTTTGATACTTTATAGTATTGTTGTTGCTTTAAATACTGTTTGTTTATTTATTTATTATGTAGGCTGCTTCAGATGTGTTTTAAGAAGAAAGTTGGGACAAATAATAAATAAATAAATAAATAAATAAATAAATAAATAAATAAATAAATAAATAAATAAATAATGGGCACTTAAATGCTGCTGTGTTGCCTGCAAGGATGGAACACTCATCTGTTTGATTTTTTCCTCACAAATGGACCTTTCTATGCCAGTCTCTAGTATATGAGTACTTTTAGTGGGGAATCACAGAGAAACAGAGGGGTGAGAGGGAACAAAGCCATGGGACCTCCGTTTTCGAGAGATTGTTAAAATAAAGGAAGGAAAGAAGGAAGAAGACTGAGGAACCTTGCCAAGAGAGCAAGGCTGTCCTATAGATCATCTTATTTGTAGACTAAACAGTTTGCCTTAATTCAAAGGACTGATACATCCACAGGTTTTTTTTAAAAATATTACAAACACAGCAGACAGTAAATATTTAAGAACAGATCTAAGGATAATTTAAATGGCAAATAATCAGATACAAGCATGGCAGTCAACTTAAAAATTAGGAGGAGAATTAGAATTATCATTTGAATGGCATATTTACTATTTTAGCTCAGGGGCACATCTTTGTAAATTAAGTGTTAGCTGACCACAATATGATTGCTCTGAAAAAAAATCTCAGCAAGAACAGGGCCCAAATGGGGGTCATCCTGTCTTTTCGACTTTTTCTTTCTTTCTTTCTTTCTTTCTTTCTTTCTTTCTTTCTTTCTTTCTTTCTTTCTTTCTTTCTTTCTTTCTTTCTTTCTTTCTTTCTTTCTTTCTTTCTTTTCTTAACTGTGTCACAAAAACATAACTATTTCTAACAAAGAAAAAGAAAAGATGTTCATAAAGCATAACATGTTTCTGTGACGGTCCTTGCTAGGCCCGGAGCACTGTTTGCAAATAACAGTTACGGAAAAAGCCCTAGAAACCATATTTCAAGCCAAAATGGGGGGGGATTCAGGGGAGGAGGGAAAAATATCCCCCCAGGGGTAAGCAGAATATGTGGGGGGGCACACTCTATGAAAAGGGGAAGGGTTGTTTTTTGGAAAGGGGGGCAGTAGTTACATTATACATCTGAAAGATTATTACATCCCTCCTATAAATCAAGCTTTTGAATTTCCCCCTCCTTCTTGTAATTGAACAAGTGTTAAACGGTACCAGGCTGTCACAGCTGTTACAATACATGAACCACACTTCGGCTGAGCTTTCGTTCCACATTTTTGCGGAGCAGTTTCCATAGCGCTGTGATCAGCTCTGCATTCTTCGGTGCCATTTGCTTTCTCCCATTTTACTGGGGAGTGTTGGGGTTTTCAGAAACGTACATGGCAAGGCCAAGGAGGAGATACCGCAAGAGTGGCTGAGGAAGAGACCCTTGGAGTGTCACCCTTTCTTTTCTTTTCTTTTCTTTTCTTTTTCTTTTTTTGTCCCGTAGATACAGTTTCTTGAAGCTGGCGTTGCTCCAGCAGATGGCCAATAGACAATGTGCCTACTGGCAGCTAATTCCTCGGTTAAATAACAAACCCACTAGGCATCAGGAGAAAGCAAGCTGACCACAAAATTCAGAATGACATTGCTGTTACCCATGAGCACCTGTTGTTCAGCCCAAACCAGACAAACCCATTCCAGAAAACGATTTTCATAGCACAATCGTTTCCTACTATGATGTAGACTGGAGCATGCCTTCCCTGACATATGATGTGCCTTCTGGTTGACCTTGACCAAGTGGTATTTTTGTCCAAAGAAAGGGTATGTTTCAAAACACTGCCTCCCCCCTGCCCCTGCTGCCACCACCCTCACTGTTGTGAAGGCTGTAGCTAGCGAGTGCCCGTTCATGGGCAAAATGACTCTGCATGGATAAATCCAGTTTAACTGTTGCTCACTCTCCTCTGGAAAGAATTAAAAACCAGGTGCCCAAACAGACCACTGGGCAAATAATTTGAGTAGGCACGTTCACTCCCAAGAAAACCCCAGCTCTGGATCATGGAAGAGAAGAAGCCTGCTCAAGGGAACATGAGAAGGGGCAAGGCTTGGTTCCCATTTATCTCTCCTAGGAGAAAGCCTGCGGTACTTGCGAATTTGGTTCAAGGTTCAGGGCCCACCAAATTATTCCATTGAAAATTAGTAACTTCTATCAATGTATTTGACTTTGAGTCTTAATCAGAAACAGAACTGTCCTCCTCCTCCTCTTCTCCCTGTTCTCTCCCTCCCTCCATTCTGAGAAAAAAGGGCTGCTGGTAAAGCAAGAAAGGGGGTGAAAATCTGGAAAGAATTTTGGGTGGACTGGGCAGCCCCGCCTTTCATTTCCTTCAGATGTTGATAATCTAGCACCTTTCTGAAGACTCCCAAAAATGTTAGGAAGGAGCCTTTTCTCTCTCCCTCCTTTGACTGAAGGGTGACATGGGGGGTATTAAAGAACAATTGGCATAATTTTTCACTCTCCTCAGATCTATGTGCACATCTGTGAAGTAATGCAATTTAGGCGTGGGGAGCAATCTTTTTTATATGGCATTCATGATTCTAGCTCAACCTGGAAAATTATTCAAATCTCAAATTAAATGTTCAAGAGCCAGCTGTGTTTCTTACCAGCTGTGTCTCAAACTTCTCTAATTCTATTAATAAAAAGCTATCAGGGATCCTTTCCAGGTATGTCTTTTTTGAAAAGGAATGTTGCATTTCTAAGTAGCTTTATGATCAGCTGCATTTTGTTTTGTCTTGATTACCATCCCAGAAACTGGTATGTTTTATCTTACTGTAAAAGAGAGAGAGAGAAAGAGAGAGAGAGAGAGTCAAGAATGTGCACCCATGGAAAGCGCTCCATAAATTATATTGTATTTTATTATCTCAGGACTCTGAGGGGGGAAAATTGGCTCTTAAGGAAGGTTAGAAAACCTTTAAAGTGAATTCTCCCGTTTGGCTAAAATTACTTTTGATTTAATATGATCCATCTGTAATGAGTACCTGGCATGCATCCTTGCCTTCCCAGCTAAATGTACTAATCCCCCTCCCTCTCTCAGTTTGCCTTCCTGCCCCAAGAAAAAGGCAAAAAAAAATGTTGTTTTTTTAAAGGCTAGAAGAAGATGGCTAAGTGAAATTGCACAAGTAAGAAAAGAAATCCTGCCTTCAAAAAATAAGAAACCAACCCCGTGTTGTCTCTTTTGCTCAGTATTGGGGGTGGGGGACTGGACCATGTCTGGGAAACATAAATATTTTTGCATTGGATGGATGGAAAACCAATTCAACCTATTAGTGGGAGAGCTCATCAGTGATACATCTTTTCCTATCAGGGTGATGTTTTCTTTTCTACCTCACATCATGGCCTATCAAATTTAAGAGGAGGGTGGTGTCACCCTCCGTGCAGAGATAGTGCAAGATTTTTTGTTTTGTTTTATTTTTAATTTTACAATTAAAATCTCCTTTAGGCACTCTCTCCTTAAAAGTAGTACCCTACTAAGATTGCAATTTGAAATGCTAAGAAATTGAATATTCCTGGAATTACATTTAAGAATAAGTTTACAGTATTTTTTAAATAAAAGGAAGGAAAGAAAATGTACTTCTTAAAATGCATGTTGTGATAAAATATATATTTGGCAATGAATTTTATGACAGGGAGCCCCTGAAATTATGGAGTGGGTTTTTTAAAAACTTAAAATAAACGAGGTTGCTGAAATGAAAGGAAAGATATTGCTCCTGTACCTTCAGACAGACAGACTTTAATAACACATAACAGAATGATGCACATTAATGAACTCAAGAAAACAGTTCAAATGCCTCATCCATCATGCAGAGGAGAAAATGAACCCTTCAACATCATTAGGAATTATTCCAGATCTGGTCAGTAATCTGCACCTTCTCAGTGCCCTCCTAACACAAATTTATGTGTATGAGACACTGACTATTAATCTAAAGGCTTCCTTCCCCCTGCCCAAATTCTCGCCAGCATGCCGAGAACATATTAATTGTTTCATGGTGGAAAAAATTCACATATGAAAACCAACCTAAACTAAACCATACACGGGCAGAGATATAACCATAAAAAGAAGCATTTGTCATATTTCAGACAGTATCATTAAGGCACACACACGAAAAGAAAACAACACATTACATGGCCTTGTGATCTTTATATATATAAATATATAAATATATACTAATTCAGCAGCAATTAAATATATTTGATGTGCTCTTCTACTAGCAACCCAATTTATAAAGTTTTAAAGGAGAACAATCAATTAAATCTTGAGCTTTGCTGATTACATTTTGAGAATGTTCACTGAAGTAAATAAATGTTTTGCTTTACAGAAAATTCTCTGTGAATAAAAATACTGAAAACTGAATTGTGGAATCTCAAATTAGATACATCCTTAATATTTCTGTACGAACCATGGCAGTTTTCTTTAAAAACTGTATCTAACAACTTTCCAGCTGTCTTTTACCCAAATAACTCAAAGATCAAAGCTGCTTGGGTACATGTTAGGTGATGATAAATTAAACCAGCAAGTCTCAGGCACCAAAGAAATGTACAGTACATGGTTGCTAGAACCGACAACGGTTGGCCGAGAGAAACAAATGTCAGATGGAATGAATAGGGATGATCGTTCTTTGCTTGAAATGGGGAAAGTGAATGCAAAGCCACAGCAAATGGGTGCCATGCAAAATATGCCTTCTTTCTAAAACCCCACTCTTTTTCCAGATTTGGGATCCTGAGTGCAAGAGCGCAATGTTAGAATGCCTTGTATGCAGTGGGGAAAACTAATTTTCTTCACAGAACAAATGTGTGAATGCCTGCATAGGAAGAATATGCTCTCCATGTGTTCAAGAGGCCTGTCCTTCTGATGTAAAATATGTTGTGAGCAACTGGAAGAAATGCCTATTTAACATCGACCAGCCATTGACATGCTACCTCTTCTGAGCCCGAGACCTGGAAGAACCTGCTACAGCTCTTCTCAAACATTTTCAGATGGAAATCATGATGTCAGGAGAAGAGCTTGCCTACTTGGTAGACATTAAAGGGAGCTGCGAGGTAGGCCCATGCAAGGAGAGAAAGGGGGAGACTGGACTACCTTCCGGCAGTGATCAAGACCTAATCACCCCTTTCCTCTTCCTTCTCGCATAAATATGAATTTAAGCCCCCCTCTCTCTTCACATATAGAATTTTGCACAATACAAATAATCACAAAAGGAGGATGTTACGCAGGGAGAGCCTGGGCCTTGTTCCGAGCCATTAAAATCAGACAAACCACATAGACTCTCCTGAGATTACACCATAGCATGAGTAAATCCTAAACCTGGGCTTCTTCAACCAACCTCCTCATCCCAAATAATAGATTATTTGGAAAAATTACCCTCACCGCATTATTTCAGTAAAATATTCCAAAACAATGTGAAAATGTCCTTTAGAAATTTCCGTGGTTTCTAAAGAATTGGGGGTGGGGGTTGTTGACATGTCTATTTATTTTATTTTATTTTATTTTATTAAAGTATTTTATTAAAATGTTTTTACGCCACCTTTGTGGGCTGCAGGTGGCAAAAAGATCCAGGAACAATGTTTCTGTAATGCACTTCACTGGATATATATCTATTGTAATCAGACCTACAGCAGAATGGATTATTGTAACTGTTTCTCCTGCCTTCTCAGCACACTTGGGGGGTGGGGGGTGGAAACTCAGAAGGGATGGAACTGGGAGCAGAAATTCCCTTCAGGGCCCAAGGGGCAGCTGGCTTCAACAGACCATTCACACACACACACACGCATCCACACGGCGCATCCACACGGCCCAGGCGCCGTCCTCTCCAGCACCGAGATAAAGACCCAATCTGCTCATCAGACACCTCCAGGCTCCGCTGTCTAATAGGAACAAATTGGCCGTCCGAGTGCCCAAGCAAAGCGCTCCAGCCTCCTGAGCTGTAGATTGATACTGATGCCTAATGATTTCCTTGGGCCGATCAATAGCAACAACCTGGATCCCAGACTTTCTCTTTTGATAGGGCAGCATCAACGCCAGACCAGTGGAGGCAGGCCGAGGGCTGTGTGTACACACACCAGTTGCAAGAGACAGCCGGGCAAGTGTTTGCCTCCAGAGCCCGACAGCAGGGCAAGGGGCCGTCTGACCTTTGGCCTGGGCTTGTGAGGCAACCCTACTGACCCCACCATCCCACCCCAACCCTGCACAAAAAGCATAAAATCAGGAATCAACACTGTGCGGGACACAAAAAGACTGCGGGCATGGTCACAGGAAAGGAAAACATTGTGCTGTAGCATGTGAGAATGAGCATTTTATGGGGGAAGGGCTGGAATTCAAGTCAAGAGCAGCCAGAAAGGGCTGCAAAGCCATCCTTGAGTCTCCGGGGAATGTTTGGCCTGTTTCTTGAGCATTCCATCCCGTTTTCTCTCTTTCTCCCTGCTCTGTTTAGTCAACTGTTTTTTGGTTGTAGCCTGCACACTGTAATTAAAATTGTAAACCGCCCAGAGACTACTTTTAGTGGTATGGGGCGGTATATAAGCAGAACACTTTTTGGTTTTAATTTTTCCCGGAGCCAGCAGCGCACTGGGGACCTCCAGCTTTTTTTTTTTTAATGATTTTCTGACTCCTCCAACCGGGCAGGAGCCAATCTCCAACAAAAAGTGTGAAGAAAGGGGAACTGCTTCTGGGTTTTTCTCTGTGGTTTTAATAAATGAGCACGGGCTGGTCGGAGGGCGGGGGGAGGAGGGGAGAAGAGAGGGCGTTTTATTCTATACCTTGCATTGCACTGCAGGAGGGTCGCCAGGAAAAAAAATGGGGTGGAAATGTGCTCGGAAAATCTGAAGCCCAAGGAGCGTAAATGTTTGCTCCTTCGCTGCTGCTGCTGCTGCTTTATTTTCTCTGCTTTGCTCTTATTTCATTCTGCTTGGGAGAACAGCCGCCTGTCTGCGCAAACCTCCTTGCCTCGTCCGAGTTTCAAGGGCTTACAAATAAAAAACACCCCGGAGGCGCAGAAATCAAAAAGGGGGAAAGCAGCAACTGCAAAGACACAGAGAGACACACGATCCTTGGGCCAAAACCCGACCCGATTCCCGTTCGTTTGCACCGCGTCGTGTTCTACAAGATGAATGAAAGGGAACGGCGGCCAATAAAAAATAGCCATTTTAGGGTGGGGGGATCAGGAAAAAAATTTTTTTTAAGGAGAGGAGCTAAAACCTCCCTGCGCCCCTGGAATGAAAGAGGAAGGGCGATGCAGAAGGGCCTGGAAGGTTCTTCCTCGGAAATGATATTTCAGCTGTCATACACGCACACACGTGCCCTAATTCACGGCTTGGCCTTGTCAGGTCGAGTTGTGGGGTGGGGTGGGGGGAGGGAGTGGGGGCTGCTTCGGAGAGGGAGCGTCAACTGAACGGAGGTTGTTAATGAAGAAACTTCCTTTAAATGTTCGCCGCACTCATTAGCGACACCCGCAGCCCCCGAAGAGAAGTAGACGCAATTGGTCGCCAGCCTGCTTTTAAACGGGGCTCTGCAGGAAGGGGCTCTCTCCCCCCCCCGTCCCCTCTCTCCCTAACCCCCCCCCCACCACCACCACCCCGCTGCTGTTCGCAAGTTCAGTCATCCCCATCATTAATTTGTTGCATGCTTCTCCGGTCATCTGGCGCGGAGGCGCGCCTTCCTCTTCCCGCCCCTTCTCTTCCCCCCCCCGCACGTGTCATTTTAGCATGCAAATGAGCCAGGGCCGTCAATAAACAAACAAACAAACAAACAAACAAACAGAACCGCGGCCGCTTCGGTTCGGTTTAGGCAAGCGGGCGCGGCGGCGGCGGGGCAGCCGGGGCTGCGCCAAGGACAGGAGGCAGGGGAGGGGAGGGGAGGCCGGGGGAGGGGGAGGCAGGCAGGAGGGGCGGGCAGGGGGAGGCGGCAGACACGTGTCAGGCAGGCCGTCTATTTGCATATTCACAGCATCATCAGCGAGCCCGGCGGGCGGGCGGGCGGACGGAAGGCCGGGGCGGGCGGGCGAGCGAGCGAGCGAGCGGGCGCACAGGCAGGCAGGAGGCGCGGCTGCCTTACCTCCTGGCGGAGCGGCACCGGACCGGCCGTAGCTTCTTCTGCTCGTGGCACCGCCGCTCCCGTCGCTGTTGCCGCGGGTGGAGGCAGGGGCGGTGCGACTCTTAAGAAGAAGCACCCCCGTGGCCGATCCAGAAGAAAGGAGAGGCGAGCCGGTGCAGCAGGGGGGCTGACCGGCCGGGCTGGGGCTCTCTTCCTGCTGCTGCTGCTGGTGGTGGTGCTGGTGGTGGTGCTGCTGCTGCAGCTCCGTCAGGAAGAGACGGCGGGGTGGGGGCCACCCCTGGGGCCATGGCGAGGCAAGCAACAAACAAACAAGCCCACGCCAGAGACACCTCTCTCCATGCTCAGGCAGCCACCGCCCAGGATTCCTCCTCCTCCTCCTCCTCCTCCTCTTTCTCATTGCCAAGGCGAGGGCGGGCGGGGGGGGGGACTGCTGGGGAGCAGGAGGAGGCGGGGAGGGTCACGCCGCTCCAGGCTTTTGCAAAAGAGGAGGAGGAGAACCCAAAGCCAGGATCTCTCTTTCCACCCCCACCCCACCCGTGTCTGAACCCCGGAATGGAAAGTCGCTTATCCTAGAGGGGTAGGTTGGCTGGAGGGAAGGGAGGCTGCTGCTTCATGGGAGTCATCTCGGCCCATTTCCCTCTCCTCTCCCAAAGGCCACTGTCCTTCCACCGCTTCTTCCTCCGCCCGCCCTCCCTCCCCACCACCACCACCAGACACACACAAAGCACAAACATATAGTGGCAATGTATGCGCAGGAACGCGTCTCCAGGGGCCAAAGGAAAACCAGGGCAGCACTGGTGGGCGCCCGTTCGCCAGCAGGCCCCGCCTGGCTGCTCTCGTTGCAGTCGGGAGACCGAGGCCCCGAGGCCCGTGAAGGGAGGGCGGCTAGCGCGGCCTCGCCCCCTGCGGAGCCGAAGAGGCTGCTTGGATCGGCGAGCCGGGCTTTCTGGCGGTGGTGCAGCCTCTAGAGACGGGACGGGCGGCGAGTCTCCCGGGAGAAGCCCCTTGGCGGCTTCCAGGCGCCTCCTCGTGGGAAGAGGGCAGCTCTTTCCCTGTGTCTCCTTCTAATTCAGTTCCTGGAAGCCCTCCCCGCCTGCCCCCCCCCCGATTGTGCCGTGGGAGAACAGACGGATCCGGAGCGCACGCAGGCAGGTGGCAGAGAAGGCCGGCCCTAAGGGGGTCCAGAGGTCAAGGTGCCACAGGCTTGGCAAAGGCGAGACCATGGTCTCACCAAGGGAGCCAGGGACGTTCGCCCGCTGCGCTTCCTCCCGCGACGACCTGGGCTCGTCTGGCGGGAGGAAAAGGCAGCTTCTCCAGAGGCTCCGGCCACTGCCGCCGTGGACAGAAGGTCAAATCAGGTCAAGGACCACGAACCGCTCCTTAAAGCCCGCCGTAGGACGATGCCCGAGCCTTGGAGGCGCACCTTCTAGGGAGCCTTGTCTTCATTTCCTCCTAGAAAGGGAGACGTCTCTTGAGGTGCCCAGGCCCTCCACATCCCCTTGCTGGCCCTCTCCCATCCAAACCGCAAGGAAGAACCGAGGGGAACCAAGCCTGGGATAGCCAGGGGGAGACCTCATCCGCTCGCCCTCCTCCCCAATAGCCCTAGGCGGCCTTCTCCTGCCTCGGGCGGGGGGAGAGGGGGGCGAGTTAGCAACCCTCCATAAAGGGAACCAGGGGCAATGCACGTTTCCTCGGATATGGAGGGCGGGGGTGGGGGCAAACACTTGAGTTTCATCCTTTCCCCTTTCCAACCGAGGTTTGCGCGGAAGGCGCGGCGGAGAGTCGTGGCTGGCTCACAATGAGGGAGAAGGCCTTCTGGAATCAGGCGCCCCGGGACCTGAGCGGACTGATCATTCGAGCAAAGACCGTGTCCAACACGGGCACCCCCGCGTACGCGAGCGCCGGGGAAAGGGGGTTGCTCGTTTCTCCGCGATTTCTGCGGCCCGGCGAGCTGGGCTGAGAGGAGGGCGCGCGGGGGGAGCAGCGTAAATAGAAACAAGCTGCCCTGGAAGCACGAGAGAGAGAGAGAGAGAGAGAGAGAGAGAGAGCGATGAGAAGAGATGAGATGAGATGAGAGGGGCGCTCAAGACGCTGTCCGCCTGCCCCCGGGCTGCCTGCCCGCCTGGCTTCCTCCCCGCCCCAAAGCTCGCTTAGAAAGATGAGTGACCCCGCCGGGGAGGAGATGGAGCGACAGAGGTGACCCGATGCTAAGCTGCCACTCCGTCGGCGAACGCGCGGGCGGGGAGTATTAGGGGAGAGGGAGGACGAGAAAGAGGGCCCTCCTGGTCCCAACTCTCCCTCCCATCCCCCAGCCCTGCCCGGCTCGAAATTTACTGCCCCCCCCCGTTGCATTATTCAGGCGACGTCTCCCCCACTCGCGCACACACCCCATTGCCTTTCCTTCTCTGAACGCCGGATTTGTGCTCTAGCTGCAGCCTTTATTATTAAGACGCCACGCATTAAAGACGTGCTGGGTTAATGGGATGTTTACTCTCCCAGCTGTTTGCAGAGACGTATATATATTTTTTTAAAAAAACAACCTAGTTGAGAAAAAGATTTCTCTCTCCTGTTGCAATTGCAAAAGGAAAGAGAGGAAGGGTTTATTTCGGGAGGGATCCGGCAACGTCAAGATCTTTCAGAATCAGCCCTCAATGCAGCTCACATAGAAACACCCCACGACGGATGCAGCCAGTAGATCTGCTCTGGGAGAAGCGGGCCCTCCACTCTAAAAACCAGAGTTGCCAGAAAGGGCCAGTTCCCCCATGGCTTTTAGGGGGGTCACCTGTGTGGTCCACATGCAAAATCCAAACACAGAAGTGGGCAATGCCATATTTGTATGGGGAAATGGCCCGGCTTTGGAGTCCTGCTGGAATCTTCAACAAGCTGGGCCTTATAGAACTGAGGGAAGAGCTGTAAAGAAGTACAAAAGTTCCAGAAGCCTCAAGGACCCGCAGCTAAGCGGACTGTCCTGATGGAGGTGAAAGCTGCTACTATTAATTGCCTTCAAACAGATTCTTTAAGATTACACTGCTCTTCTCCAAACTTGAATTGCACCTCTCCGGTCACAAACCTCATTTAAAGATGAGACATAAACACCATGCAAAGATTTCAACAACTGAGAGGAATGGAACTAAAAAAAGGTCCACCATCCTTTGGTTTCAGTCCATGCTCAGAATACAGCTTAAAGACAGAAAAAGAACATTCCCAGCAGTGTTAAAATAAATAAATAAATAAAACAGTTGTCCAGACACATCAGGAGCAGTGAAGCTGGTGCCTCAACTGCTGCAATATTGAACTCTCTGTTAAGAAAAGTGGATGCTTTGTAAACACAGGGTCAAAGAAAATCCGAAAACTGTGTGCAGCCAATCCCTTTGCCAGGACCTTCTACAATTTCATGATAGTGTGGAATCATTTGATTACTAGGGACTTGAACGTTTTCTGCCTTGTTGCTGAAATACGTGCTGGGACCAACAAACTCATCTATGGGTTTGTTGGTCTCTTCTGGTCTTATAAATCATCTTAGCTTTCATTGTTTTCATAACTGGAAAGAAACCCCAAGAATTTCCAAAAGGGTAGCTTTTGTGGCTGTTGATTCCAGTTTCAAGGGCACTGGAGTATTTGCTCTAGGTTTTATTCTGCACTTAATAAAAAGTCATTCAAATTATTACACCTATTCTGGATTAAGCACCTTGGACAGCTCCTTTGACATGTCAAATAATGCCTGGACTGGATTCACAGCACCTCTGAAACAGGATCATCAGCCCTCAGTGCTAGTCTGTTGAAATTAAAGCAACCAGGGGTTTAAGTAGCACATTCAAAACTCAAAAGTTTTATTTGGCAGAAATCTTTGTGGGACGTAGCATATTTTTTGTTTGTTTTTGTTGTTGTGTGTTGTTTTGAGGCAAAACCCAATTGCTTTTAGAGATGAAAGAACTTTTTTTCCTTTCCAAATCCAATTATGATGCACACCAGGAAGTTTTCATAGAATCTGGAATGACAGAGAGAATCCCAATCCATCAGGTGGCCTTGCACTAAATTCTCCTTTTTTAAACAGCAGCTTCTGGGAAGGGTGGAGAGCAACAATCCGTCTCCCAGGCAAGACTGGTCAGGGAGTGGTCTCAGCAGGGAGGAAGCTGCCTGTCCTTCATCAAGGAGGAGAAGCCGCCCACTTTCCGGTCTGTGCCCTGCATGAACCAGAGTGAGTGTTTAATGTCCATTTACAAGCCCTGAAAAAATGTGTTTAAACAGGCACTCTTGAGACACAATTATGGTCATGCTAATGAGCTCTCCTTACCCTAATAAGGCACCATCACTTAGACATGAAAATAATGCTGCCGCTTCCAGCTGCACAAAGAACCACCCTGGACAACGAGGCTGCCCTCCTGTTCCATGTGGCTACTCATCTGTCAACCCATTAAAAAGCAGAGGACCTTCAACCTGGAGGGGCATGGGGAGGCATGGGGGGAGGCTAGGGACAAAGGACATGGAAATAACTGACATGGAACGGGCAATGAGATCATATTCCAAGGAAACAGCAGCTACTTCCTCCAGATAAAATTATTATTTTTGGAGTGATGAGCGGGTGATGCTTTTGGTGGGCTGAATTTGGCCCACAGCCTGCCAGTTGCTGATCTTTACCATAGGGGGTCATACTATAAGGCATGGGTACTCTCTCTCTCTCTCTCTCTCTCTCTCTCTCTCTCTCTCTCTCTCTCTCTCTCTGTGTGTGTGTGTGTGTGTGTGTGTGTGTGTGTGTGTGTGTGTGTGTGTGTGTGTGTGTGTGTGTGTGTGGTGTTTCCTCAATGTTCAGTTTTCCAGTGCTTTCCAGTGTACATTAGATGTGTTATCCACAATGCATAGAGGGTCTGCAAGGACCATTTAACTTCTTTCACAGCTTTGCGAGTGGCTAATTAGTTTGCCATTCAGTTTGGGGATGGCTCTTTGAGAGGAAGCCACATGATCCTTCGCAGAAAGAAGGTTGTTTTTTTTTTAAAAAATAGCTGCCGTTTTCATTGAGAGCAGGACATTAGTATTATTATTGCAGCCATCCATGATGCACATCATCTGTTTTCCAACTCCTCTGACCACAAACATTGTTTGCCACTGACGTGGGAGGATGCTTTGTGGCCCAGAATTTCACATAAGCCATGGCAGCTGATAGGCTGCAGAACTACATCTGCAATTTTAAGATGATGACAGCAACAATGACAGTAAAAACTTCGGCAGTAACTGGCCAACACTTGTTGAACTCTGAAGAGCAAAGAATCCACCCCCAATCTGAAAATCACATCCCACACTGATGTATAACATTTTTAAAGACTTATTTGATTAGAACAGAACACAGAGGGTATATGTTTAAAACCAACAGCCAATCCTATACAATAAAATGTTTGGCACCACATTCATGGCGGACTAAATAATAAAAAACCAGTCTCACATTGCTATCTGATCCCTCTGCAATTCCGCTTTCTTAAGCGTCTGAGATAATGCTTTGAAGTAGGGAACAGTGGGTTTCTTAAACATTTTCCACTACACATATGTTGGATTTCTGCCATCTGCAGGCTATTGTGGGTTGTTTTGGGGGAGTGGGGGGATGGACGGTTATGGGTTTCATTTAATTTTTTTCTGGGCTGGATCCTACATGTATGTCTTTGACCACAAAACAGCTGGGACAACAGCCAGGTAGAGCCGCAACTATAGGAGAACTCACAGACAAACAGGGCTGCTTGACATAATGTATCCGGAAGATGGGCGGGATACAAGTGTAATAAATAAAGAGAGAGAGAGAGAGAGAGAGAGAGAGAGATGGTAGGGGGGGAGTCAGATATGGTAGGGGAAAAAGTTATTTGAAGTTTCTGACAGAATAAATTACTGACTCTACCAGGAGAACCTTGGCATTCCCTGGTAAGTCCCTTCCAAAATGTTAAGCAGGCCAAATCCAGTTGTGCTTAAAAGTTGATGAGACTTGTGTGTGTTCAGTGAGGCACAGTGGTTCTCAGAAGAGAGAAGACCAAACTAGGCCATTGGATCAATTTGCCTAGTGGGTCCCAAATATGGGTGGTCCACGTTCTTGGGTTATATTTATTTTCTCATCTCTTTACAGAGTTCCCTGGTGGTCTCCTATCCAAGGATTAACCAGGCCTGAAACTGCTTGCCGTCTAATATGAGACTAGGGTGGGTGCCTTCAGGGTGCCAACAACAAGATCTCACTGGTTTTGAATGGTGTAGGAGTACGTTTGAGATTGCAAAGAAGTGGGCAGCATCAACCAGAATCCTCCCTTTCAGACCCCGAGTAACCCATAGATGATTCCAGGATGATGGGCACTCCTTGCCCAGAAAATATAAATGTGCCAAACTGATCTTTGGCAGGATCCAGTCCTGCCCCTTTTATATCTCAGGACAAACATGCTGTGCCGGCAAATCTAACTGAAAGGGGGGAATCAAGCCCATAACCCACACCTCCTCCATATAGCACCCTGTGTGTTTCAGAAATCTAGCATAAGCCGTCAGAGAAGGGACTTGCCAAACCTCCCTCCTTCCTCCCCTCCCTTCCCTCCATGGTTTGATTACTGGTACGTGCAACCCAACGTGTTGAACAAAAACCAAGATCTGACAGGTCACCTCTTCTATTAATGTAGAATAGTCCAAATTCATTTCTTTAGCCCAGAGAGTGGAAATTAGTGATGATCAAAAGGTAAGATTATTAAGCTGGGCTCCCCATGTCACACGCAAAACTCATTTCTGACTTGTTTCCACTCAGCTTTTGTTTTTTTTCCCCCTACTGTGGCTGCGAGGAGAAGGCGTCTTCCACACAGGCCTGTTGCTAGCAGTAATAATATATACCGTAGGTGTCTTCCCAGCATGGGGTAACAAGTTATGGGCTCAGCGGCTTTTATTCTACTATATTAGAGTTCATGGCGATTGTTGGTAAGCAGACCGCTGTTCCTCTTGGAACCAACTTTTTCATTTTTTTCATTTTATCCTTCTATTTCTCTCTCAGCTATGATTAGTTCCTATCAGTGTACAAGGGGAATGGCTAACTAAGCACAGGCTGGCAGGCTGGCAACAAAGATCCAGTACAAGAAGTAGCATATGAATTTAAATGCATCCTTTTCCAAAGTCCAGCAAATGCTAGCTGAGACAGTGCTTGCACTGCAGCTCTGAAATTCTAAAATGATGATGATGATGACTGGAGGTCCATCCTCTCGTTTCTCTTCATGACCTGCCACATAATATTTTGAATAAAGAAAGACAAAACCAAGGGCATACCATAGACCAGCTTTTGCAGAATTCTCCAAATTTATAGTAACCTTTCAACATCCCAATAAGATTGCTTGAATCTGCAGCCTTTTCATTCTCACAATTTAAGTGCCATTGCTTTAATTTCCTACTAGAAGAGAAATAGTATGCTCCCAGGGTCAAATGAATAGGGTTTCCCCACTGTTTTGTACCCCATGGCAAGCCCTGAATTTCATAGCCTTCTACTGCGGTCTAGTTGATTCTTTTATAGCTGGGACAGGGTCACTCTCCATATAGCCTCCACCTCACCCCACTGCAGTGACATCGCACCCAACAGGAATGTCACCTCACCAGAGACTGCGCAAGGCATTCCCACTGCATGGCCCCTGGCTCCCAAAACCTTTCCTGGATTCTTTTGGCTTTAGGCTTTGGGTACCTTTGTTGTCCTTTATCTAATATGTAAAGGGCAAGAAACACACAGATCCTCCTTCGCTGCGCCATTCTGCCGTTTGAGAAAGGATACCACCTGGATAATTTATCTTGAAATATCTCCTTTTAAGGGTGAGTGGCAAAAGAGAAAAAAAATAATTGAAGGGGGGGAGAGGGCTTTTAAAAACAGATTTTACTGTCCCGGGGAGAGATGACAGCAAGAATTTACAATTTTCTGCCATCCAGTTCTCCCAGCACCCCACTTCCTCCCTCTATTATATTGTGTTTGCGTCTTTCTCCTTCTCAATTTCTCTCTCTCTCTCCCCTCGTCTCTGCCTCTCCCCTCATCCATCCTCCATTTTCTGATAACGTCTCATCATGCTAGTTCATACCTAATATAAAATGGTGGTGGAAAACAGAAGTGGAAAGAAAGAAAGAAAGAAAGAAAGAAAGAAAGAAAGAAAGAAAGAAAGAAAGAAAGAAAGAAAGAAAGAAAGGCAAAGAAGCGGCAAGAGATATGGCATTATGACAGGAAGGACAGGCAAAAGGAAAAGACAGGGAGGGGCAGGGAGAATGTCAAAACCCAAGTCTAGCATTTGCCTATTTAAATCCAATCAGGCAGCCCTTGCTGGGTTGAGAAATAGATGGCCGGCATTATGAATTTCTGATCAGACAGCTGATAGGTTATGAGAAGGGACGTAATCCCATTGAGGGACCCCTTCTCCATCTGCAAGGGCAACCAATAAACAGCCCTTCTTAGCTAGCCCCCCCCCTGGCTTTGCCCTTTGTGCAATCCCCACCCACACGCGCACACATTTTAGTCCCAAGAAGTCCTTCGAAAAGAAAAAGAAAAAAGATGAAAAGATAAATACTTCCTAAACTAAAATATTTCCTGGGCCTCACTCTGTGCCAGTGCAGACCAGACATAATGTGCAGGACCCATTTTGTTCTTTTCAGATCCTCTCAGATTCCTTTCCTTCTCCTTTCTCTTTCTGGAACAAAAATTGATTTAAAAAGAAACAAAATAGAGTCTGTCCCTCCAGGACCAAAGAGAATCCAATCCTCTCTTCCTGGCCCCCACCCTCCACTACAAGCAGCATCCATAATATTTGCAGACTATAGAAACAACATCCCAATTATGCAGTATTTCTGTGGAGGCACACCTGTCTGTCATCAATTAGGTCTTTCAAATATTAATTAGAAGCCATCAATTATGAGACTTCTCAGGGCTACAAGTTTTCATGATCAACATCCATTGAAAACGTCCATTCAAAAATACCACCAGTCCTGCAATCTTCTTTCTAGAACACCTAACCACTTTTCCTCTTTCTCCACCCCCTTAAAGAAAAGAAAGAGTGGGAAGCAGCAACAGGGGTGTGATTTGGAATCAAAAATATTACCAATATGGTACCTGAAATAATACCTAATTTTAACTGATGAACGATACAAGGAGTCAAAGGGGAGTGTAACCTGGTTCCAGAATTATGGTAGAAAAGCAAAGGAAAAGACCAGCCTGGTGAAGCTTCAGTGAACAGTTAAAGGATGGGAAAGAAGTAGCTCGAGAATACTTAGGGTTTGCTTCCCAACAAGTATGTGATTTCAGCTCTGCAGGACATCTTTGAGTGGCCCCAATCTGCAGCTATAGCCCCTGGCCCAGCTGGTGACTTTCAGCATCACTGGAGCAACTCAGAAAGGCAGGCATTATTTATGGAAGCAAACACCCAAGTTTCCCTTTCATGTGTCTTCCCACTTTTGTTTTATTTTCAAACACACAAACAATACAATTCTGGCAAAGACCTTCCTCTTCAGACAAGCATTCCCTGAATGAGGGACTACCTTACGATGTGACTTTATAAGGATTGCCACCCATGATTGCATTGACTGATTTCATAAGAACACCCGTGTTTTCCATGTTACTTTCTACCCCTCATAGTGGATTTTCTTTTCTTTTTGTGTGCTCTTTATAGCTCTAATGTTACCTTGTAATGTTCTAAGATGCTTCTTCTTGACTTGAATATGTCTTAAATGTTCTGGAATGTATATTGTCCCTCGTTACTGTAAGTCACCTTGGGTCCTTTTCCAAGGAGAAAGGTGGGGTATAAATATTCAAATAAATACAATTTTTCCCTGTTTTAGCACTGTGACAGAACTACGTAATTTCCTGAATTTAATCATTTTGACCAGTCGTCTGGTGAAAGTAGATCATCTCTGCTCCCTTCTCATAAGGATAGTTATCTGTTGTTGCTGCTTCAGTTTTTGCTACTATTACTGTTTTGGGGAAATTAATGAAGCCTTATTTTACCAGCTTTTGACATGTCCTCCTGTATTACCCCACAACCAGAAAAAAACATTTTGGGGTCCACACACACCTTCTTTCTGGTTCTGGCAGTGTAATATTTCATTTTGATGAACTGACAATATTTTATTTCTACAATGCCAACTGCTTCCTGCCTTTGGGGGCGGAGGGGGCAGCAAATAACAAATAAAGGCCCAGAGCTTCTATTCAAAATAGTTTACATCAAAGATGCACAAAACTGTGTGTGTGTGTGTGTGTGTGTGTGTGTGTGTGTGTGTGTGTGTGTGTGTGTGTGTGTGTGTGTGTGTACATGGGGGTAGCTGTGGGTAATTGATCATTTAATTTTAAAGATGAAAGCTTCAGTGCAAGAGAAACATGTAGGCATGTTTTCTTGTGCCTCTCTGTGGAAATGCTGCCACCATACTGCTTGTGATGGAAACTGCACCATTTGTCCAGGGTCTGCTATAGAAGTCACAATACATAGGGTTGGCAAGACCCACCCACCGAACAGCATTGTGCAAACCCTGGATGACAAAATGAGGTGAAATACATGAAGCGGGTCACGAGAACTGAGAAAGCAGCTCTATTTAATTCCTGAGCCTGAGATGGGATTTTTCCCAGACTGCATGATTCTCACTGCAAACATGATTTCAGCTTGTTTAGGCTATAGAATTCCAGTGGTTCTATTCCAGAAAAGTAAAATTGACCATCTCTGATTTAGACCAGAAAGGCAGGTAGGAAATGATATGTGGTTTCTAGATGAATCACAAAGGATCTTTTACTGAAGACCCACATTGCAGAAATCAGCTGATCCTCTTCAAAAATACAAGTTGTCTAAATCGAGACGTGTGACTTTTTGTTTTATTCATTCTTATTTATTCCACTTTTAAAATTATTTAGTTACTGAGTTTTGTATTTTGACAAAGCAAGTTCTCACAAAAAATAAGGGTTGTCAACTAGCCTTCTGTTATCTTTCCAAATCCAGCATACAAACAAGATTTCCTTTCAAGAAAACCATGATCTGAATATAGAATGGGCAAATAGACCTGTGGCTAACGTATCGTATTCCATGTGTCTGAGAAAGTGGATTGTCACCCCTAAAAGTTCATGCAGTCCCAAGGGCCATGGCATAAGTCACAGAGCCAAACTGCCAATATATATTCATTTCAAATAATTTTACTCTGCCTTTCTCTTTAAAAAGACCCCATGATTTGACACTTGCACTCCTCCTCCCATAGCAGTCACGTGATTTGGTGCATAAGGAGGAAGACAAGCTGAAGTTCATTAACTAGCCACTGTTCACCACTGCCATGTACACCACTGCACTTACTTAATAGCCAATAAGACTCCAGTCTTTATGTTTTCCTTCCAGAGAGCAGACCTGCTACTTGCTCCCTTGGTTATTTTATTCCTTGGCCACTTTTGTGCAATTTTTCATTCATCTGGGGAGCTTTGCATTGGAAACACAAAGCTTTGCCTGACCAAGCTTCTGAACACGTGGCAAGTGTCGACATCCTTCCTTCTTCATCTGTCCTTTGTAAATAATGGATACTGTCTTTTGATATATGTTGTTTGGTGGGATGGGGTCTCAGGTGCCCCTTTTAATTTGAGTAGCTCAGTTTAGATCAACACATCTTGTTGCCATTTTCTATAGGGAACGACCTCCTTTCTTTCATGCTTCCCCTTTAAAGAGCCAATAAAATCAAGTGTCGCCGTACCCCAGGTTCTAGCATAAATAGGATCCTTGTACATACATACTGATGCTCATGTGGTGTTAGCACAAGATCTTTCCAGACAATTTATCGTGCTGAGTTTATTTTTATTATGTCTAAATGGGGAAGTGGTGAATTATGATCAATGGAACGTATTTTATTTCTGTCTAAAATTCACCACAGATGCCCAAAGTGCATTATTCCATCCAAGGGGTGCATGCTTGACTCAGTGCTCCCATTATGGACAACTCATTCACAAATCAAATTACTCCAAAACAGACAGCTCAAGTGCCTGTATTGTAATCAGGGCATTGTCACTCAGAAACTGACTCCTTTTCCAAACTACAAAGAGGCAGTGGAGAGAAATACATTCTGAGGATCTCACTCTTGCTTACCTTTGGTCTTAATCATGCTGATTAAGTTTAGTCTCCTACTTCCCAGTTTCTGAATGCAGAAATGCTGGTAACCGTGACATTAGCAGGTCAAAAATACACTGTCTTAGTACACACATGGTTGGTTGGATTTTAAGGAGTTAGTTAAGGTGTAAGCTGCCCTTGGAAAAGAGAACATAAAAAAATACTAAGGAGAAAGGGGGGGAACCCTCCTACTAAGTGCAAAAGATGGTGGTCCTGCAAAAATAGCATGTCCAATTGAGGACGTTCTCCAAAAAAGACTGACAAGAACCCTGCAAGCTGCTCATGGATGAGGGTGCTACTGGCAGCAAGAAGTGACCATTCCTGCAGCTACTTCCTGATCACCTTGACTAAGAAACTCTGAAATGTTGCAATATACGTGTGGTTTGTGTTTGAAGGTAAACACTCTGTGCACCAAATTATATCTAGTCACTGGAGCGAGTAATCTGGAAAGGCTTTTGAATGGAAGATAGTTAAAGTGTTCTGCCTATATACCGCCCCATACCACTCCAAGTAGTCTCTGGGCAGTTTACAGTTTTTAATTACAGTATGCAGGCTACACATTGCCCCCCACCCACCTCCCAGCAAGCTGGGTACTCATTTTACCGACTTCGCATTTAATCACTGTGCCACAGGGCTAAACCATACGTCACATGAGTTTTTATCTGGTAAGATTCACCACTCTTCTGGTTTATATTCCTCCTCTTCCTCTTCTGTCTGCTCTGCCGAACATAGTCAAGAATGCTCCAGATCTGCCTCCTTTATCGATGAAACACTTCCTACACTCTGACATAAAGCTTAATGAAGCTTGCGGCCCCTCCAGATGTCTTTCAATGAGATCCACTACCAGTTTCTCCCAGTTCAATATGCATGAAGAGAGAAGTCCATGCAAGTCCTCTTAAATCCAAGAGCCTGGGCCCTGCCTGCTTAATAAATCTCACCAGTCCCCCATTATTAGACAGGGGATTAAAACTAATCTATCAATCCCAAAACCAAGCGTAGAGTGGATTAAAATGCAAAACCGATGAGTGTATGAAGGTGCCTAGTGCTATATAACAAACATTTCAATCATAGGAATAATTTTTATCTTCTTGTTTATGCTAAATAGATACTATTAGGCTTAATGTCTGTATTAACACAAGAAGGGGAAGGAGGCATTGCATGAAGACCTAAATACTTGACTGTCTGGGAATCACTCTGCATCAGAAGCAGCAACAGCAGCAGCAGCTCCTGCTTGGGAAGGGAATGCTCTATGCGCTGTTTAGAATAATTGTTTACTCCTTAAGGTCACCTCAGTCGCGCTTGACCTTTCACCGTTGTTCTTTAGCTCAATTCTATGTGCCCCATAGAGCCTTAACAAAGAAAGACAGATTGCATTCAGAAGATTCCCATTTAGAATTCAGAGAACTATGATTTGGGATTACAATATTGCACTGGTAGCCATGTGACCTAGGAGGCATTCCTCCAGGGCTATTGTCAATAAAGCGGTTGCCCTTTTTTAAAGACGAGTGCCTTAATGTAAGTGACTGGCTTATAAATCAGAATGGACCAGGTCCCGGCTAGTTCCACATGTTTCTGAAATACTTCCGCATGGAGGTGGGGACTCTTGAAAGAGGCAGTATGACATTTGTGAACAGTTTCTCCTGTGGCTTTTTCCAACTGCATGCTAAATCTCCCCAGCCATCCTCAATTCTAACAAGGACCTGCCTGCTGCACTCAGGTTTTGGACCATGAAACCTCTGGGAACAGGCTGGTGCTGCCCTGGTAGACGATAGATGGTAGAATAAATACAGGTTCTCCAGATCTCTGATAAGGCTACAAATGGTGCTATGAGAAGGAATGCACATAGGCTAATGTCACTCATCCACTGGTACCCTGTTTCTCTTCTTTTGCTTTTCTTTTTCTCCATTCACCTCAGGCATCAGTCAGTGTGTGGTTAAGCCAGGACCCCGGGCTTTAGAGTGATGCTATCCTGGACCCTCAGGGTTGGTGGTACCCCTTGCTTTACTGGCACATGTCCATACACACACAAATATGCACATTGCCTAACTATTACATCGAGTAAGCAATTTCTTTTAAAAAAGCTGTTCTGCAAAACTATAGCTCTACTGCTACAGCTAAAAGGGCAACTATTTAAAATAGCATGTGTACAAAAAAACCTTTAAAAGTAACAGATTTATCCACAAAGGTTCACACCAAAATCAAATGACACCAGGTTTAGGCTTTATATCTTTTGTTCTTGTTAATTATTCACGCCAATATGCAATACTGGATATTTGGGTTCATTTTACAAGGTAAGCAGAAATAATTGTTAGTTAGTTAGTTAGTTAGTTAGTTAGTTAGTTAGTTAGTAAGTTAGTTAGTTAGTTAGTTAGTTAGTTAGTTAGTTAGTTAGTTAGTTAGTTAGGTAGGTAGGTAGGTAGGTGACATCAAGTCAGAACTAATGTACAGCATCCCTAATAGGGCTTTCAAGGTAAACAAGATAATTGCCAGTTCCCCACCTCAAGTGAATTTTCCTGGCTAAAGGAGGATTGAAATCCAGGCTTCATGACTCCTAGTCCCTCACTCTCACTAGGACACTACATTGGGTAAGGAGGTTTTATCTCAATGTAATTTATCCCTAACCCTAACCTGAATGCCACTTTCCCCAAACAGCATGTTTTATATATCACCATTATTCTCCCATCTCCAATGCCCCTATAAGCTTCACCCCCATCTCTCTCTATTTCTGTGTGGATTTCTCCCCCACCATCTTTCCTGTCTCCCCTGCCATCTTCCTACAGTGATACAATAAGAGCAGATAATTTTTCTGCACTGCCACAAACTATAGATATTTGAACAACCTGGTTTGAAAGCACAAACCAACAGTACTGTGTTGAGTGACAACAGAATTGGGTCCTTCCCCACCCCACACCCCACCCCAGATAAAAGCTTTTTGGCATTACCTCCAGGACAAGCCCAAATAGTGTTTTTGTGGAGGAGGGTTGTTGTTTTGTCTTTAGTTCCTCTGGTCTCTGTGTTTTCATGTAACTGCGGACAAAGAGAAGCTAATACAACCCTGCCATTTGTTCAGAGATCAGAAGGAGAGGAGAGAAGTGTGCAGAGGTTTATAAGATTAATTCTTATCTCTCTGGGCACTGGGTCAGAGCAAGGCAGAATTGTCACTCAACCCACCCTGTGGATAATCTGCCTTTATTACTTGCAATCAAACTAAGTGTCTGCGGTCCATACTATGAAGACTAACTTATGGGAGGAGGGATTGGGGTGGTGAGAGGAATGATGTGCAGGGCTTGATGGTAGAATAAAATATAAAATAGGCTAGAAGGGATGGTGTGAACATCCTTGAAATGTTTGCTTCACCCTTGCAGAAATCACTCTCTTCAGGTGGAAGCAGCAGCCGCTGAACAGCTGCTTTTAAATGAGATAAAAGTGTTGGTGCATTGCATTGTTACCTGTGTTATGCACAGAGTGAAATGCCTCTCCCCATCTTACAATTCTTGGCTTCTGAACAGATATATTCTCCATTTCAGATGCCAAACATTCATCCTGATATTCCTGACACAAAGAGAAACAACTTCCAAAGGTTCCTTTTGGGCTGCGTCTCTTGGCATATCGAATACAGAAGATCTCTATATTCTGTTCTCACCTCTGTTCTCCTTTCTCCAGTGGTAGATAATATGTCAGGAGACTTTGTTTGCTTTGATGGATTTCAGGTTGTTGCAGAGAAGCTGCATAATCCCTAAAAGAGTATGAAAATGGGGAGAAAGGGGGACCATGAAGCCCTCCATAGTGGAGACAAGTCCCCTCTGTCAGTTACAGGACACCCTCCTCCCAATAAAGAAAAAAAACAGGTCACAAAGAAGAACTTTTGTTTTGCCCTGGATGAACCTTATTTATCTGATGAGTTTGAGAAGCACGGAACGAAAG
The DNA here is from genome assembly GCA_037367245.1 of Phrynocephalus guinanensis. Lineage (NCBI taxonomy): Eukaryota > Metazoa > Chordata > Lepidosauria > Squamata > Agamidae > Phrynocephalus > Phrynocephalus guinanensis. The sequence goes on along the minus strand of CM074746.1, from coordinate 1,862,004 downwards.
CTTACAGATAAGTACAGGAAGAAGAAAGAACCTCTCCCTGCTTCTGACTTTTTATTTCTACAGATTGCAGAAGTATGGTAGATCCTGAAGTTATGAAGGTTCTTGGACAGAGGAGCAGGAAAAAGGATTCTCCCATTAATGCAAAGCCAAAGCATGCTGCTTATATACTGCCCTATAGTGCTTAAGGCACTCTCTGGGAAGCTGACAATTTAATTATACTGTTTCTTTTTGGTTTCTGCACCTCTCCTGCAATCCTGCGGTGCAGCTGCCCCATGTGACATTGGCATGTGTGAAATCCATTTTTTACAAACTTAGCCTAGAAACAGAACACCTGCTGTGTTGGCCAGAGTTATGACAAAAAGGACCAATGGTTCTTCACATTTTAGGTAGGAAAGCCCTGCTGCTGCTTCATAGAGAAACTCACCCCAGTCTCATTATTTTGGGGGTTGCTATTAATGACACCCACAGCCTTTTCATGTTAACTTTGCATGCTATGGGAACGGAGCTGCAGCACCCACTAGTGGATGACCCAGTATCACTGGATATGAACCCTCATGATGATGACCAATGAGGGCTTTTAAAGGAGGTGTCTCTTCCTAGTTTGCTACCCTGGTGTATTCACTGAGCTGTTGGGACCTGGCTGTTCCATGGCGCCCTGTCTTTCTAGGTACAGTGGTTCTGAATCTTTGGTTTTCCAGATGTTTTAGACTTCAACTCCCCAGATGTCTGGCCATCCAGTCTGGCACTTCTGGGAACTGAGATCCAAAGAGTTTGGCTACTTCTACATCAGTGAAAAAGGAGGACAGGCACTATGAAAGAAGTCAGGATACTTAATTGCATTAAATGGCATGTGCTTATTCACACACAAGGATACAGCATTTCAAGTGATCTTTACAAATTAAGCATAATTATAGTGCATCTCACTCAAGTGGGAAAGACTTCTAATGGAACAACTTATGCCTGCTGCTCAGTTTGCTGTTCAGGGGGATCCTAACTGTGGATGGGGAATGTTTAGGTCCCTAATCTCCCTTTCTGGAGTTCTTCCTCTTTAAATCAGACTTGAACCAATCCATCAAATAGAGGCCACAGCAAATAGCAGATTCCCTCTGTGAGCCCTTAAATGGACAATGGTCTAAAAGAGGATGCATGGCTACCCAGGTCCAACATCTGGACAACCAAAGGATGGCAATAACTGTCATATATATAAATGTAGCATATTTTTGGCATATTAGGAAGCAACACAGCAGAAGGTTTGAAGGTAGCATAAGTCTGGTAAAGAAGGCCCTACCAGCAGGACAACAGAGGGAATCAAAGGGAAGAACAAGTCACTGGAGAGATGAACCACCTTAATTAAAAAGCTAGGAGTTCCACTGGTATTGTACTTACCAAGATTTATTAAAAAGAACAGATCCTGCATTTCTGGAATGCAGCTTCCCACTGAGATGTTGATGACTGTAGAAAGAAAAACCTCTCTATTCCACTGCAATCTCTCCTGACTCAAAATCCAAGAAATTAAACATGTCCTTGTACCTAGCAAAATGTCCCATTAATGATAACATGAAGCTTAATAAGCACCACTCCAAAAATATCTCCTTCAGTATTTTGTTCTCCTGGGAGATCTATAACTTACCGTGGTCTCAAAAACAGACATAAATGTATTATTCAACTTGTTATCTGTGGCACTTGGCCTCATGATACTTGTCCAAGCATTTTATATGGTTCCATACACCCCCAGTCTGTCTGTAAAGATAAAGGACTGGTGATAAATATCCACAGGGCTAGCCGAATCAGTCTGCTGTTGCAAAAAGAACAGTTTCCTGTCTTAAAGGCTAGCAAGAGAAAAAACAGTGAACTGTGGGAGGATGCTACCTGGTGCGTTGCTGCTGAAAACAGATGATACGGTTAGCATGTTGTTAGAACCAGAGTTCCCTTCAGAGATAAAAGATGTCTGCTTATCCTATCTCAAGGATGCCTTACTCTCCATGTTAAAAATTCATTTGCTTATTATTTTGTAATTGGTCTACACAGGATGTAAACACAGACACAGAACTTTGAAGGAAACAAATATAACAGGAGACACAAAATGCAAATTTCTATAATATATTATCTGACACTAAAATAATTATTTTCTAGTCATACAGAGAAGGAAGAGAGCACTGACTGAAGTGAAGCATCATGGAAAAACAATAAGAGAAAATAACTAGATGAATGAATCTTGTGTAATGAAGTCTCCTTGTCTGGTTGGCTGAGGCATCAAGTTTATGAATGGTAAAGTTTATGATATGGTAATTTGTTTTTTAAAAGGTGTGACTTCTACTATTTATGATACATTAAGCAGCATCTGCTTTGGAAACTGTACTGAATCACCATACATAAGTAGAAAAAAGCACTTTTGTAGCCTACTACCCCTAGAATACCCAAATTCTCAGTCCACGGCTTCCTTTTATCCACCACAATGCACTGAAAACACAGCTTTGCTCAATATTGACTGAGCTGAAATTCCACAGAAGAGAATTCCCACACTCCTCCTCACCTCTCAGAATGGTAGGTTAATTCCATCTTGCTCCATGGGATAGTTAGCAGAATTTCTCCCTGGGCTGTCCACTAATGTTGTGGGAATTTAGGGAGAAAGTTTTGGCTCATGTGCACGCCCTCAAATCATTTTTATGGTGGCTTGTGTTTGACATATGTTGCATTCTAAGTTCACATTTTACAGCTTTATCTTGGGGCGTTTATACACGACCCCTAAACTCCGGGGCAAATGGCTCCCAGCTGCAGAGATTAAAAATGTTTACCCACCAGCTCCAGAGTTAACAGGAAATTAAGTGCGACCCCGCCCACTTTAGCGCGTCCAGCCTGCACACTGTAATTAAAATTGTAAACCACCCAGAGACTACTTGTAGTGGTATGGGGCGGTATATAAGCAGAACACTTTGCTTACCTGCTTTTTGGATGTGAAAAATATTTGATCCGGTGTAAGGATAGTGAGTGCGGGGCTCTCCGGGCTTCTGTTTGTTGTTTTTCTGCCCCCCGCCCCTTTAAGAGATCTGAATGCTGCCGGGAACAGAACGGAAGTAAGCCGGCATTCTTTTCTTTCTTTTTTCTCCCTCCCTCACGCAGCCAGCAACCAGGAAGTGCGGAGGGGGGTGGGGACAGAGGAAGAGCGACGAACCCCTAAGATCTCTGGTCCAAATTTAAGTGGCCAGCGGATCTTAGGGGTCGTGTAAAAAGGCCCTTGGTTAGAAACAGATCTGTGTCAGTTACTGTGTACGTGCATCCACTTGGTCACTTGAAGTTCTCAGCAACGGAGGGGAAACCATATGAAAATGCAGACTTCTTGTCATCACTTCAATCTGGCACCTGAAAAACCCCACCTTCTGGCAATGACTTGACTATACATTAGAAATCAATTTTGCTTTCCAGTTTGGTCGCCCTCAGTCTGCCTTTTATTGGCATTGACCATTTGGATAGACCACGTTGAAGGATATTGGGAGCTGGAAGATGTCCAGATGAGGGCCACCAGGAACACAAAAGGGCCTAAAAACCAAACTCTGAGAGAACCAGTTACAGGAGCTGGCTTTCTTTAGCCCATCTTTGCTGCTTAGTGAAAAGAAGTCTATCTGCTGTGAACGAAGGACAGTCAAAATACAATTCTGTGGGAGATGGTGTGAGTTGGTAAACATTTAGAATTCCTACCTATGTGCACTGACTCTTAATAAGCTGCATTTTAAATAGCAGGAGTGGGGAAATCTCAGATAGGGAAAAGAGGACAATAGGAACCTGCCTTATATGGAGCCAGGCTACTGATCTGTCACACCCAATGTTGTTGTTTCTGAGTGGCAGCTTTAAATCTGCAGGGTTTTAGGTAACATCCCTTCCTAGCCCTATCTGAAGTTCCCTAATATCCCTGATGGTTTTCTAACCCAGGTTTTAGCCCAGGCTAAATCTCTGAGGCCTGATGAGAAATGTTGTGATGTGGTGACTGAACAAAGTCCCTGCTACAAAATTTGTGTATTTAACAAGCAAGTCATTCTGATGCTATAAAGGGAGATGGCAAAAGAGGCCATCAGGTGGAGCTGCTTATAGGGAGAAGGGGAAAACAGTTTGAGCCATTCGAACAGAAAACTGGCGCTGAAGCTGTACATTGTGTGTGATGTTTCTTCCTGTAGGCTAGAAGCAGATGATTCAAGACTTTTATGTGAAGGTAGTAGGTCTATTAAGGGTGGGGGGGAGATGAGTAAAGAGGCACATTTCCCACTCTCCTTCTCAGGGCACTGAATCCATGCCCTGGCTCTTGAAGCAGCCTCGCAGTGCTGGATGCGAGCTACTCATCTTAATGCCACCCATTGGAAAAGCAGAGAAATTGTTCTCCCCGACTATTACCACTTCTCTGAAGAGGCATAAACTACACAAAAGGCTCCCTAAGTGTAGGAAAACATGTATATAATTACATAATTATGCAGATACGCTGCTATTTTTCTTTTATGTTAGCCTTTATATTTTTAAAAAGCAACAGGACAGAGCTGTGCTAGAAAGCAATAAAGCATGGGTAATTTAATACCAAACTACACCCATATTGAAAAGTTTACATGAAGTTGAGAGCAGACAGAGGTCAGGTTTTCAACAGGACTGTCTTTAATTGTGGCCATCAGTTTTAGCAATCCAGATCTTGGGATCAAAGGCAGATGAAATGTGTTTCCTCAACACTGAATAGTGAAAACAGCAGCATGGCTGGCACCATCTCACACCACAAAGTCATAAACTGGATCCCTTGAAAGGAATGGAGTTTTGCAACACAAGGCTAACTTAGTGCCTTTTAATTGCATCCAACAGAGAGGCATTTAAGAAAGTTGCTGCCCCTCCTTATTGGATGCAGGGTGTGCCCTTCCTTGGTGACTGGATCCATGGGCCATTTGGACTAAGAAGGAAGCCATGGGTTATAAAAGGGACATCCCGAATATTGGTGGTCCATGATAAGGAATCAGTGATCATCAAGGTCAGAGCTGTGTTTCAAATCATCACCCCCCAACCCCTTGTGGGAAAGCCCTGGTCAGGTTCCTTTCTAATTTGCTCTGCCTAGAGCTGCGGAGATGAAAGCAGAGGAGAGAACACCACAAAAACCATTGCGTTAAGCATATGTTTACGAAGTTGAGAGACAGGCACAGAGAAACGTCAAGAGGATAGCAGTTCTGGCTGGGTGATTATGGAATGTGGAGTCCCCAGAAGTGACTTTTCCATACTTTGTGCAGGTCCAACCCAAGCAAGTTTTGCTAGCTCTTCTGATTGATTCTGCAAATGCAGCCATTTCATCTTGGCCTCAGGGGGGGGGAGATAATTTATGCGCCCAAGAGAGCCAACGGACAAAGGGGTTCCATCGCAGCCCTTAAATGCCCAGATGACTTTGCCTTTCTCAGGAGACGGCAAACAAGAATTCATCTTTTTCACGCAACCAAATCCTAAATAAAAAACACATTTCGCCTCTTATTAAACCACTCCTGTAAGTGGTTCCAGGTTCACCCTCTTAAAAGAGGGGAGCCCGCAAATGCCGTTGGGAATTTCTCAAGAGTGACTGGAGATGAGGCACAGGCTGGGAGCCTGTGTTCCTTTAATTTTGCTCCTAAAGCACAGAAGGAATAACATTTTAAGTCATTAGCATTTATTTTAAATGGCCCTTTCTTCAGCAAGGCCTCCCCCCCCACGCACACCAGAGTTCACAAACACATGTGCACGTACACACCTTTGACTGGTACCATTCTCTTACCAAAAATATATTGCCTTATGAAATTTCATTTCATTGCTTCAGTCCAAAAGTGGGTTTGGTTAAAAAAAAGGAGTCTAACCTCTAGATTAAGATGGCTGACTAAATGTATGCACTTAAAGGAAAGATTGCTAAAAATCAACAAAACTTTTTAGTCAACCCTGATATATATCCCATTGATTTCAATGGAACTATGGTACTTGGGACTAAATCAGGATGTAACCTAAAGGCCCACTAATAAAAAATGAACCTGTGTCTACATGCAGAAGACCAGTCACAAAACAAAACAATTTATTGCCAAGCTCCCTGATTTGCAAAATGCGAGAGAATGTTAATCCACTACTGTGACAACCAGATACTTTCAGTACTAAAGAAAAATCCTGCCTCTAATGGTGTGCTTTCTGTAATAAATAATTGTGTAATATATACATGACTCACAAATTTAGTTTAAAAATTTGGGGTCAAATGAATGTACAGTACTGCCCATCTATATACATGCTGTAACATGGGTATTATGTTTAAAATTCCTTAGTTTGTATCAAGATCAATTTATTGCCTTTTTGCCTTTTGGGAGTTTCACCCAAATTTCTGCTTCTGTGCCATTGCCATGCCCATCATTAGTTACAAATCCCTGTACAATCTGGAAAGATTATTGCTGTGTGTCTGTAGCGATTCTGCCCACAAGATAACTGGCTAGAACCACTCAAAAAAGTTGTTGGTTCATCAGCCATCAATTACAAGAACATGTAACTGCAAATGTGGAAATGTCCAAGGGCGTTTATACACGACCCCTAAGCTCCGCCGCAAATGGCTGCAAGGTCCGGACCTTAAAAATGTTTACCCACCAGCTCCGGACTTTGCAGACAATTAAGTGTGACCCCGCCCACTTTAGCAAGACCAAACAGCAGTTTTATTGTACCTGCTTTTTGGAGGTGACAAATATTTGATCCGGTGTAAGGATAGTGAGTGCGGGGCTCTCCTGGCTTCCGTTTGTTCTTTTTTTGCGCCCCACCCCTTTAAGAGATCTGAATGCTGCCCGGAACAAAACGGAGGTAAGAAGGCATTCTTTTCTTTCTTTTTTCTCCGTCCCTCAGGCAGCCAGCAACCAGGAAGTGCGGAGGGGGGTGGGGACAGAGGAAGAGCGAGGAACCCCTAAGATCTCTGGTCCGAATTTAAGTGGCCAGCGGATCTTAGGGGTCGTGTAAAAAGGCCCCAAGACAACCTTCTACCCTATACTGCTGATGGCTGATAATGCTCAGCAGGCTGATGTGGCAAAAAGTGGTGGGTATTTTTGGTAAAAGGATTTTATATTTGCTATTTGGTTATTCCCTTCTGTTAGCAGACCACAAGGCGGGGGGGGGGCACAGAAAAAGGTTAAGAGACTTTCCCAAGCCCACCAGCCAACCCACAAATCTAGTCCATTCTGTAGTTGTTTTTAAAAAAATCAACTTCTACACATCTTGAAGTAGAAAAAGTAAGTTTAATCACAGTGTCTTCGATAGTTACAATGAGAAGGGGAAAGGAAGTGGGTGACGGTAAAATGGAATCTCTAGCAAAAACCCTTATGTGGCTGGTTATCTAATGGAAGTCAAGGACGAAGACAACACCAAAGGAGCGAAAGGAAGTCTAGGTAAACAAGAAGAAGGGCTGGCCCCAGTGTCAGAGGTGAGAAAAACTTTACCAATCAAATTATTGGCCAAGAACAACCACTTTAGGCTGCAAGCCCTCTCCTGCTGAAGCCAGCATTAGTGCATTCAGGATAGCTATTTTTCCAAACGAAAGGTGGGTTCACCAGAGCTGCTGACATCTACATCTTGTTTGCCATTCTACCTCCTCCCTGGTACTCCTTTGAATTCCTTTGTGAGTTGACAAGGATATGGGAGTTGCAGTGGGCAACACCCAATTTGTCTAGGCAAGAGAACCAGCCCTTCAGGGAGCCAACACATCTGAAAGGGAAGTCCTTGGCACCACCAGCTATATTTTTTACTCTGGAGGACCACGACTGTGGCACCCACTTGTCCTCTTGGTGCTACATCTGCTGAATGTCCCTTTTGTTCTACTCCTGGGAGTCTGGACTAGATCTGACCCAACAGGAAAAGAACCCTTATCAAGCCAGAGAGCTTCAGATGACTTTCACTTAACCCCCCCCCCAAAAAAAAGAAGGAAGATGGGGAGGGGGGGAGAGAACCCTCCCAAATTATTTTTTTCAGCAATATTCATTACCCCTTTTGAAAAATGCTAAGCTGCATCATTGTATCCACCATTATTTATTACCTGACTAGTGGTTTGAACAAATATGATTTTGTTATTCTGCACTGTCAAAGTGGCTGTGGGGGGGGAGCACATCTGGTTCTGGTTGACCAAATTATGACAAAATTCACTGTATCCTAAAAAGCTGATTGAAAAGTTAGCAGACGAAGCCTGGTCCTGTGTGGAGATGTGGAGATTGAATTTCAACAAAAGATGTGCCAAATATTTCTCTCTCCTCCATGCTGCCACTGACACCCCCCCCCTTTTCCCACAAGCCCTTATTACTGCATACTGGGCTTTCATGTCCCACCTTCCTTCTGATTAGATGCTACAGCAGCTGAGCAGGTATATGTTTCAGAAGGCATCTGTTTCTCTTTAGCCGTTGGATTTCCACTCCATTGTGTGATGCTGCAGTACTGTGCTAGGACAGTATTTCCTTTGCAAGTGAACATGAGGATGCATCGCAAGCATGAAGAGTGTCAGGGCTAGGCCAGGAGTGGCAAAATGTAATAGGGAAGACCCCAAAACCAGAATGATGGGGCAGAGTCTCTGAGACAAGGGCAACTGTAGCATGCAGGACACCTCAGGAGCAAGGCAGGAGCTTATTGGAACATGCAGTTGCCTTTGGAAGCAAGGCAGGAACTTGGCTTTCAGGAACAGAAGAGTGTAAGGGCAGAGCTTAAGAATCACCAAAACACTTGTGTTGCTGAGGCAGAGAGCAGCAGCACAGCAAGCCTGTATATGCAGCTCTTCCGGGGCCTCCAGCTGCTCTTCACCTGTTCCCTGCAAACCTTGGCATGAGGCATCCTTGCTTCTGCCAATACAGTATTTACAGGGTCCCTGCGCACCTGACTCAGATGAAGAGGACAAAGTTAAAACTGCCCCTAAAGGAGAATACTTCCTACATGTTATTTCCCCAAAAGTGTGGTGGTGTCTTTGACACAAGGAAAGAAAGAAAAGGGAGATATTGTACGTTCTTCACCTTTCTAGGTAAATGTTGATTGCTGATGTCACTTCCCCTTCTCCAAGGAAACAGTTAGGTAGTTGTTCATTCTCTGGGGTGGGTGGGTGGCTCTGTGCCCATGATGGTCACCAGCAAACATCATGGAAATCAACTCCAAGGGCTTTTTTTACTCAAATCATGGGGTGGATTTTTCAGAGCAACATGTGTCCTTTTTTTCTTTTCTATTTTCTTGTCTATCTTTTACTTGCCATGAACATCCTAAGTGGCTACTCCTAATTCATAGATACAAATTGATCAAGAAGGCCTGGTTCTGTGATTACTAAAAATTCCAGCACTGATGACCAATCACAAAACAAATCAAGCTAGTCTGCCAACTAGGGAAGGCATGAAGCACTTGTGCTGTGACCATCAGGTGTGATATTTCAGCATTGAAGGAATTATTTCCATGCGGAGAGAACTCCTTTAATGGTGAAATATGTGTTCTTTGTAATGTGTAATAGCACATACAGAGTTTCCCTGAACCTTTCCTATTTGCTTCCCACATCTCTGATTCCAGCTGACGAGAACAGAAGTGTCTCCTGTAGGCACTCCATAACACTTGATATATAGGCAAGACAGAAAAGGAGAGATACGGAGGTATAAGCTTTGCTTGGAGAGTACATCTGGAAGGGGTCGTCTGATCGCCCTGGTAGCTCTCTCCTTGTCTTTGACCAAGCATGTTGATAGGTTTCCCAATATGGAATCAATTCTTTTATAACAGGAAGCACATGGAAGTTATGTTTCAGACATGGTCAGAAATGGTTCCTTTTTATCTGTGGGAAGATTTGTGACCTGTAGCCTGGGCTACTGTAACATGATTTATTTGTGCCTGCTGTGGCAAGTGCTTGTAGCCCTCCACCATTCCAGACTGCAGTATTATCCTTTTCCACCTGTGTGCTAATGAGAGCCAGGCTTTGTGCCCCCGACAGTGGCCAAATGCTGACCACTGCCTCCTCAATATGACCAAAGGTGGCCTTACTGCCATCTTGCTTCATCTCAAGCCACTTTGGGTCCTTTCAAGCAGAAAGGTGGGACAGAAGTACTGTATTTTAAAAGTTTCAGAGAGGATAGCTGTGTTAGTTTTTTCAAGAAATTTTTAATGTAACAAAACAATACATTAAAATATGAAAGTTAGTCTTTAATGTGCCACATGTTTTTGTCTTTTTTGTTTTGTTTTGTTTTTCTATTTTTGCCTGAAATATTTATAATAAAATAAAATAAATCAAGTGTGCTGGATCTCAGAGGAACCTTTTGTCTGGTGTGAGAATAAGGACCTCTCTTGCTGAAAATTATCCTCTTTGCCCCATGAGCCACCTTGGGTCCTTTTCTAAGGAGAAAGGTGGGGTTAAAATATTCATAATAAATAAATAATAATAAATAAATGAGGGCACAAGGTGTTTTAGTAGTGTACCCAATAAGAGAGTGAGAGTGAAAATTTGTGTAAATTAAGTAAAATTGTGCAACTAATGTTTTCATGCTGATAACGTATATTGCATGAAACTAGAATGGCAGCTGCTTTGATGTACTAGATTTTCAAGGGTTAGAAGCCTTGGATGGATTGCTCACATTTTTCTTGTCAGTCCTTCTGAGTCTGCTGTGTGTGCATGTATAGCTGTGTAAATGCACTCTTTGCTTCTCAAAGGGAAAGTCCAGATCACACCTTTGACAGATTTCGTATTTCTTCCTGTTGCATCATTTTTCTCTCAAGACAAATTCAGTTTTCAAAGCTAGTACCTCCAAAATCAGACTAGCAAGCGAAACCACTCCTATCTGTTGATGACCAATCAATAATAGTCATCATCACTATATGCCGTCCAGCCAATTATGATTTATGGTGGCTCTTTTCAGGATCTCCCAGGTAGAGAATACTCAAGAGTGGCTTATCATCCCCTTCTTCTGGGAGTGCCTTGGAAGTATGCTGCTTGCCCAAGGCCACACCGCCCAGCAATTCTCTCTGAAGGCACTGTGGGAAAGCAAATTCTCAACCCTAGCTCTGTAGCCAGATGCCTACACCACTGAGCTATTCAGCCATCCCCACAACCAATTACAAAACAATAATGAGCTGATCTGCAGATTCAGGCCAACCTGTATTAGATTGAATAGACAGTATATTAAACCTCACTCAGTGGCAGAAGAGAGGCTATTGCAAGGTCCTCACAAATCCAGAACTGACAGGAGGCCATGCTGGTGGTAGGTACCCATGGAGTTCTTACCTAGTTCTGACACCATGAAAGAAAATTCCTTATGTCTTATGTGATTATTGCTGTGGAACATTTAGCCCAGACACTGGTGTGCTGAGTCACTGTTGCAGGCAAAGCTAGTGATCCCTGAGAGAAGCAGCTCCAGCAGGTTCTGGAGGGTCTCATCCTGGCATCCCTCAGACTTTACTCTGCAAGAGCCGGCAAATCTCAAAAGCCTCCTGCAAAGTTCTTAGCTCTCTGAATGAAAGGAGCTCCTGTAAGTAGTAAAGTGGTTAACGATAAAAAGAATTGATTTCCTGCCTGTGGTGAGCTCCCTTGGCTCGAAGGGCTGAATGAAACCAACGGCGGACCCCAGAAACACGGCAGAGTGACGACGCTGAGAGGATACGAACAAAGTCTGCAGTGTTTTGACTATGCCGCTGTGCAGAGCCATACCTGCTGCTTGTGTGCGCCCACATCCACACACCCCATGAGGTAGGGTGGCCACGACACACGTCAAAAAAGAGGACACACATTCACCACATTCCAGATGCTAACTTACCTTTTCAAATGAAAACTTAGGAAGGAAGGCAGCTGCTTGCTCTGCAGCAACCAAACAAACCGCAGGACATTTAACGCCACGACATCCGTGCACTCCATGTGATCTTGGCCAACCCACTGAGTCACACCACTCTCCCTGGTTGGTTTGTTTTTTCCACTTGCTTATTTCTGTTTCCCCAAGAAGGCTTTCTCGAGGCTTCTTCCTCCTTTCTTTCCTTTCAAGTCAGCCGGCTGGCCAGTTGTATGTGACCCTCACTCCTTTTCTCGCACTTCTGCCAGCTCCAGACAGGGAAGCTTCAATGGCAAGGCCAAGACCAAGGCCAGGAAGGTCACACAATATTTTCCAGGTTCGTGGTGCTACTTTATTTCCAGTTGTACTTTTGGTCTCAGTGGGCGAGAGGTTAGGGATGAAAAGGAGGAGAGGAGGGGGGTGGTAATTTTTGGTTTTGTGTTTCCTGTTGCCCGCTTCCTTTTTGTTTGTTTGTTTCTCCAAACGAATAAAACCATAGGTCTGCCATTAGTTTGTAATTACTTTCAGATGAAAGCCCTGAAAAGTCTTGGCTGATCTGTTTATCAAGAACTCTTACAATAGTACGGAGAGTGTCTCCAGGAATTTTTCCAGGATGGGGCAGTTATGGTGGCAAAGCTACCTGGCAGTAAGTGGCCCCAATCTCTGTCCATAATGCATGCTACCATAATAACATTGGGTCCTTCTGTGTACATTGAGATAACAGAAATATTTAGGATTCAGGGAAAGGCAAGCAGCCTCCATACATCCCAGAAATAGCATCCAAAGGCCCCATACACTTGAATGTCCCTGTGTTTGCTTGCTCAATTTTTCAGGGGATGGAGATGGTCCTGGGGCCCCAGCTGTGTGATTATGGGAATAAGAGTGTGAATACACAGGGAAAAGTCAACCACATGTATAAGATCCATGGGTCCCTTGCTATAGTCGATATCACATTTCCCATTTGTTTGTTTATTAAATGATACCATGTTTGTGTATTACAGCACTAAATTTGACAAACATACTTAAAAAAACAGAAAGATTGTTCAAAGGAGGGCAGAAAGAGGTGCTTGGGTGAGATGAATTTTCTGACTACAATACTGCACCCTATTAAAGATGTGGCTATCAGTGTAGGCAATGCCCATGACTGCCCTTTGGGCTGAGATAGAAAATGTCACACACCAGAAAACTACACATTTCTAAAGTTATTACTCCTTTTTAATAGAACTTTACCCTAGCCCACAAAATTCTGCTGATATAAATTGCAAACACTTTTACAGTGAAGCCTTACAGTAAAAATGGGGAGATCTTTGAGTTCTCCTCCCTAGGCCCCATTGAAGAAATATACCATGAAGTATTATCTGACCCAAGGTGGTTGCCACCATGCCATTCTGCACACCAGTTGGCACTTGCCCTGTGTAAGGTCAGATGCTTTGCTTGTGATTAAGAAAGTATCCTGCTCTTTTGCCATGAGCAGAGAGAGGCAAGACCTGCATCATCTACCATCAGAACACATATTAAGCAGCTCAGAGGCCCCAGAAAGGAAAAGAGAGGTCAACTCTCGGGGCGTCTGTCACTATTTTTTAGGGATCTTTCCTTATGTTTGCTATTCATAAATGTAAAAGAATGTCTGGTGAGGAAGATGGCAGAACGGTGGTGTCAAACAGTGGGGGTAGGGTGAATCAAGTTTATTACAATGAAACATCTGGAATGCTTATGTATATGCCCACTGATCTCTCTCTCTCTCTCTCTCTCTCTCTCTCTCTCTCTCTCTCTCTCTCTCTCTCTCTCTCTCTCTCCAACCACCCACACATACATGCACACAAACACCCTCTTACTCTCTTTCCTTATTAATGGCAAACTGTGCCTTTTCTTTTGCTGTCAAGTGTTGTTGCTTGTTGGTAATGGCCTTAATATCTCTATCATTTAATTTATTTTATTAATCCCTTTCAAGATTACCACTACCAGCCTTGCACAGTAAATAGCAATCATAATGCCATCAAGGTTAATATCAGTGCTGCTGGTAGGTACTGTATTATGTAAAGCCCAGCCAATGACAGGCTGGGTGTCATTCCTCCTCTCCCCCCCCCAACACTATCTCCCCGCCCCCCACAACTCACCCATCCACCCTGGCCACACTGTAGGGGGAGTTTAAACAAAGGTCTTGTGCTGATTTGCAAAGCTATGTTATCTCAGAGAAGAGGTGAAGATTTAATATCCAAAGCCTCCCTCTAAATTCCCTCTAATGCTCTTATTCTACATGCTTTGGCTGTAAAAGCACAATTGAAGAAAAAAGACCAATATTTTTATCCTAATGACTTTGGAGCACAACTTTGATTGCAAAGAGACAGGCGAGGCTAACAAAGGTATTCGGAGCCAGCTGTATTTCATACACTCGAAACAAAAACTCGGATGTCTGAATCCCTAAAGCTCAGCCGAGAATTCAGAGCCCCAGCTTCTCAGAGAAACTGCATCCATCCACAGGAGTGATCCTGCAGGAAGGTCCAGCTGGAAGAAAGGTACTGGTGGTGGACTAGATGGGATAAACCTCTTCCAGGTCCCAAAATACTGATGCAGTGGTGGCCAAACTTCAGCCCTCCAGATGTTTTGGGCCACAGCTCTCAGAATTCCAAGCCTGTACTGCCAATGACAAAGGACTGTGGGAGTTGTACTAATGGACCTTTTGTGGGAACTGATGAGTGGGATTCATGAACACTGCCCAGGCTAGTAGTGGAATAAGATGAGCCAGAGTAATGACTCCTGTCCTACGGTTTACCATCATGCTACCAAAGAATCCAAGACATAAACATGACAGATGGAAAAGGCATACTTTTTCTGAGAAGGGCATTCAAATATAAGGACTTCCTGTTCTTATATTGCTCATTGTAAGGATGGGGGAATTAGAAGAAAACGTGTGTCCAGAGTTACTATAACTGCATAGAAAAGCTACAGAGAGAAAATGCGTGGCTGGTGGGACACATTGCATCATTGCATGGGTACCTGCAGACTATAGGAGAGTGAATTAACAGACATTGTTATGGAAACACCTAAGTCCTGCCTAGACAATGTCTGCTTCCCCTCAGTGATGCATCTAATGCTGGCTGACACCCACTGACCTGGAGAAGGGAGTGGGTCTGTCTGAGTGTGTTTCAAGTGGCCCTCCTCAATTGAAGACCTGGATTCCAATTCAAAATTCCTTTTAGGTCAAACCAAGAAGGCCTGATCCAGAGGTCACGGAGGATGGGAAGCCAGAGGGTTCTGACATGAAGGGGCAGAGTCTAGTTACATATTTGGCTGTGCTGCTGAAACAGGCTGGTTTCTTCTCATCCAGCATTTTCTCAGCCATGGGTTTTGTGATTCAAGAAGCTATGAAAATGATGAAGGCAAGAAACAGCCTTTCTGCACTGCTGCACTGGAAGCTGAAGCCCGAGCCTGCAAGGTTATGGAGAAATCGCCACACTGGGTCTTCCACGAGGGTCCTGCAACTGTCAAGCGCGCTGGTTGACAGAACTTCTCTCCACCCCACCCCCACCCCACTTCCTTTGTTATATCTCCCCTCGCCTTCATCTAAGAAGTGAATTACATATATAAAAGGGGGGAGAGAGAAAAGGGGGAGAATCTTGGGAAGGAATATATTTCCTGTGCCTGGATCAGGGAAAGCACTGGAGGTAATTGCTTGCTTCCCCCATTGTTCTCAGCTGCCATCCTGAGATTCATAGAGCCATTGGAAAGATCGCTCTCTCTTTCTCTCGCTTGCTCACTCTCGTCCCCCTCCCTTCTCCTCACTCCCCCTTCGGAATCATCAAGCAGACACCCGCACTCTCCATCTCTCCTCATCTTCCTGCTTATTCCACCCTAGGAAAAAAAAGTAATTTGTTTTATTTATGATGCAATGAAGGTATGTTGAAGACACTGGGGACGGCTTGGTACTGGTCAGCCTCTCTGTCAGGAAGAAGAAGAAGAAGAAGAGGAAGAGGAAGGGTAGATCTTAACCCTTTCCTGTGGGCAACACAAAGCCAATCATCTCCAGGGAGGGTGGCTGGTGGTGTTTTCTTTCACCATAACAATAGCAAATAAATGAGTAAGTTTTAAAACCCCTCTTTTCTAAATCCTCCTGTAAGGCTAGGTTCAGTCGCCAGTCCTATCAGAAGGAAAAGTTGCCAGGTCATAAAGCAGGACCCATGAATCAGCTCTCCTCCTCTTCCAGAAACCAATCTTCTCCCCTTCCAATTCGTTGGAGATGGATTGAGGGCCCCATCATACCTGCCAAATTGGCTTCTGCTGACAATGGTACCATGCAGCATAATTGTTTCAGGTACCACAGACTCCTCCTCTACTCTCAAGAAACTACATTTTATTGCCAGTCCTCTAGATGGGAACAAGCGGAGGGAGAATATAAATCTGCAAACACCAGGTGGACAGCCCAGGAGAATTAAAAGAAAAGGAGAGGATTTTGAATCAAGCCAAAGCAGGCAGAGGCATCTTCACAAGCACTAATTCAGAATCCCAGTCATGAATTGTTACGAGGCCTACCAGGAAGTAAGGCAGGTCTTCCCTCCTGCAAATTAGAGGCAGTGCAGACCAAGGGGTGACTCATTATGTACATGCATAGGGGCCTTTTAAAACTGCAGGGATGTGGTTCCAGTTGGGCTATGTTTTGGTAGGAGGTCCACTTTCAGCCCTGCCATGCACAAGGAGCTCAGGAATGAGTGGGAGGCGGTGGGAACCCTGTGCCTCCAAGTTTAGCCATTGCTTTCTTTGGCCCCACTCCAACGCTCTCTCTATACTGTCATTTTTTTGCTTTTATTCCTGGTTCTTTTTACTGGTTGCAGGCATAAAGGACCATTTGGGACACTAGCAAGTGCATCTTTTGAGTTAGGGGAGAAACTCATGTTCATTTTTCGATCCAGAGAAATCTTCACATTCCCTAGAACTCCTGGTCGAGCACCAAGTTCAGAAAGGTGGTTTTGAACCCTTCGAAAATATTCAAAATCAGATTTCAACCAAACTGCAGAATTTATTTTATTTCATTTCATTTTTAAATAGTATGAGCAAGGGAAAAACAGCTCGTGGAATGTAATGTGAAGCACACAGCATGAAACAGAAACAAAGAGCCAGCATAGGAGGGATGGTGATGAATGAGCTTGGCAGCGCCTCTTTTTTTTCTTTTTCTTTTTCTATACATTTCAGCATTTGCCTTTAATCTCCAAATGAAAGAAAAGGGGCAAAAGAAGGTTAAAAAATTGCTCTCCAGGTATACCTGCCTCGAATGCCAAATTAAAGGGGGAAAGCAAGCAAGAAAGGATCAAGATGGGGTATTTGGAATTTAACCATTCCAGGTCCTGGGGGGGGGGGGAGGCTCAAAATGAAAATCAGAAGCTACTAGACCATTTGCGAGCCTGGACTTTAAGCCACAGGCCAAGAAGAATCTGCCCTTAGAATATATTTTTTGTTAACTGGGCCTCATTCCTTTTAAAACTATTTTATTTCGAGTCAAAGTATCCAAAATGGAAAGAGAATACTATTCTCATGACAGAATAACATGTTAAACTACATTCTCTGTACCTTGTGGTTTATCACAAATAATACTGGAATTAAAAACTGTAGCATACACACAGATGTACTTAAAAATGAATTGGTCTTACCTTCATAGAGAAAACATGTCTGTAAATTTAGCTGAGATGGCAGACTGTTAAAATCGAATTAAATACATTTTCTGATTTGTTCTATGTATTTTTGAGGTGCTACAATCATAATAACACTGAGTCCAGCTTTACTACATTGTCTTCTGTTCTGTTGCATCTGAAGTAAAACCATCTAATATTCACAGTTTAATCACCCTATGAGCTAAAAGGATATATACATGGAAATGCTGACTTTCAAGAAAAATGGGAAAATGGGATTACAGCAATTCAGGAGCTAACCCAAAATTTAAATCATAACAAGCTGCCTGCTTGGTTTTCACCTGAGTGATGACTTAGGAGTTGTCTTTCTAACTTGCCAATAAACCATCAATAATGGAAACAGATTAATTTCATTTTAATGGTCCCGTGGATGTCATTTCAAGTAAGAATAAGATACCAAATCTCTCTATGCTCAAAGCTCAAAGACTACATAAAATCATTGCCACTTTCCCCCTCAGAATAGATTTGCTTTATTATTATTATTATTATTATTATTATTATTATTATTATTATTATTGAAACTGTGGAGTCTTGATGATCAAATCTGAAAAACAGAACATACTTCCCAGAGTATCCTCTTAGTCAGAAGAGACTGAAGTAAACCCCATTCTGAAAACTGACAAGGATCCAACAGGACCAGTAGTTCAAGCTACATTACTGTTCTGTCCCACTGCGGATGTTAATCATTTTGGAAATCTGGAAGCTTTTTCTGGCAATGCACCATTACAGTAGAGAGACTGAGCAAGACCGAGAATTGCAATGCATTGCTGAAGTTCTATTGTAAAATTCCAAAACAAGGCATGAAATTCAACACTGCAAAGGTGCAAAGAAAATGCCCTTAAATAATTAAAGGTATGCAAGTAAAAGTTTACTATTAACAATGTGATATAATGAATTTTAAAAGGTGGAAATGTTTTTCAATAAAAAGGAGCAAAACATGAAATATATTGCATGAGCATCTTAAAATATCTTGGATCCTGCCCTCTCCAACATGCATATTGGTGGCAGACTAATGGGTGGGATGAGGGTTCTCTAGTCTTATTTTATGGGTGTAAAATGTTGAAGGCAGTGATGTTTGTTGTTTTAAAATGATGTTCTTCAGAATCTACAAGGGAAGGTATTTGCTGTGCATATTTTCTGCCTGTCTGCATGGTAGAAGAACTGGTACAATCCCAGATTGTACTTTGCAGCCAAAGAAAAACAAAAGCTCAGCTGGCTGCCAGTTATGGCAACTCCGATTCCTGGAGAATCCAGCTTCTAAAGAGGCTGCTGTTCATTTCACTATATTTCAATCACAAAAGGAACAGGTCTCTGAGGAAAAGCCATGGGTTGTTTTCATTTAATACCACACTCTTGTCTGAGGATCCCCACATACCATCACCTGGTCTGTTAACATGTTTGGGGCTTAGGCTAAGCTAGAAAAACCTAGCTTTGCTTTCCATCGTTTTCAAACCAAGTTATGGACCTAGCTGTTTTTTTATGTTGTTTTAAATCTATCTTTAAACCTGGGTTTGTTTTTATTCCCATGTTATGTCAGAAATTGTCTTGGAACATTGTTAACAATTTTAGATCATTCTGCTTGTTCACAGATATGCTTAATTTATGATCATGTCAAATAATGATATGAGGAAGAGAGAAAACCTTCTTTCTTCATTTTTTGTCTCATGCACACAGACAGACACATTCCTCTTTTTTAATCACCTGTTCCATCAAATAACCTTATATGCTATGGGGGTTTATATTCTTTTATATTCTTTAGGAATGCATTTTTTTAAAAAAAAATTTACACATGCATATACATGTTCTAAGCTGCCTACATGCCCTAAGCACATCCGATCTCGCCCAATTTTGGAAGCTAAGCAGGGTCAGCCCTGGTTAGTACATGGATGAGAGACCACCAGGGAATACCAGGTGCTGTAGGCGCCTGGAGTAGGAACTGGCAAACCACTCCAGTATTCCTGCCAAGAAAACTCCATGGTCATGGGTCACGAAGAGTCGGTCACGACTGTAACGACACAATACAGACACACATACATGTTCTATTCATACAGATGGGGTTTTTAGCTTCACAAGGGCTTGACAATGTTTATTTTGTGGAGAAAGGCTGCCCTCTTCAGGTCAAATTGTGCCTCAAATAGCTCCTAGTACTACCTTAAACACAAACAAAAGAAACAGAAAAAGCTAAACAGAAG
This sequence comes from Phrynocephalus guinanensis, assembly GCA_037367245.1. Taxonomy (NCBI): domain Eukaryota; kingdom Metazoa; phylum Chordata; class Lepidosauria; order Squamata; family Agamidae; genus Phrynocephalus; species Phrynocephalus guinanensis. Next base: position 1,842,369 of record CM074746.1, on the reverse strand, counting down.
GACTCTTGCACTTGTACATGAGCTCAAAGGAAAAGGGATTCTCAGCAGCAGATGTGGCAGGGAAAAACAGGGGACAGCAAAACCTCTGTCTACCTTGCATCCTGAGCAGGCTAGACACCTGCCTTGTAGGGACACTGTAAGAGTAACATAGGAAAATAAGGTCAGGGTTTAAAAACCATACTTTTTTGGACTATGCAACTACTTCTGTGAGCAACTTCCCTAGTTTTGGACATGCACCAGGCCATGAGAAAAGTACCTTGAAGAGAAGGTACTACATAAGCATAACAAAATACATTAGAAACACAAGCTACTGGCAAGCTGTTTTGGCTATTTTATTGCTGGTAAAAGGTAAAGGTAAAGGTTCCCCCCGCACATGCGTGCTAGTCGTGTCTGACTCTAGGGGTGGTGCTCATCTCCATATCCAAGCCAAAGAGGCAGTGTTGTGCAAGTCCACGGCCACATGGCCAGCATGGCTGCAAGGAAACACTGTAAACTTTTTACGGCTGTACCTATTTATCTACTTGCATTTACCATTTACATGCTTTTGAACTGCTAGGTTGGCAGGAGCTGGGGTTATCAGCGGGAGCCCGCTCTGCTGCGTGGCATCTGGAATTCAGACCGCCGAGCTGCTGACTTTGCAGCCGACAGTTTTTGGAAGCCTTAGTTCACTGAGCCACCACACCCTTTATTTATTGCTAATTTATTGCTGGAGAGAGTGGTAAAAAATAATCAAAGTGCTCATTGATGATAAATCAGCCCTAGCTTTCCCTATATTTGTAACTGAAAATGGCAAATTGGTCAGAATATTTTAATAGCCATCCTCCTTATTGCCTGAATCAAATTCTCAAGTGGATTTGTCTTATATTTTCCATGTCTGTTCAAACAGGATATTGTGCATATTTGAGGAAGGAGAAAGAATCTCTTCCTGTTCCCCATGACTTCTGAACAACTCTTTAAGAACCACCTGTAAGTTTTCTCTCTCTCTCTCTCTCTCTCTCTCACACACACACACACACAAGGCTACCGTCCATGAAGCCCACTGCTCAATAAAAAAATATTCATCTTGAAGGTGGTTGTGTTGTTGCTCTCAAGCTAACTCTACATCCTACAAAAGCAGTGGTCACACGTGCATCATGACTGATTCTCAACCCACCAGAGAACGGATGTCACAGAAAGGAGAATAATTTTCACGTGGGTTTTCCACCCTAGCAAAAGCTTTGGAGCATCATGATACACCACAAGAACGCCCCTCCTGACCTCCTTGGTCTACTCTTTTGTTCACTTGAAGAACACACTATTCACTTCCTTCACAAGGGATCCCCCCTCCTTCTTTCTTGTAACAGTATCAAAGCAGCAGGGGTTCTGATGAAGTGTTCTTTCTTTTTACATTGGTCTTATAAATTGCTTTCCCTCTGTTAATTGCTTCCATGGAAACAAGGGGCTTGGCTTCTGTGCAGCTCCCGCAGTATATATTTATTTATCTTCTTCAAGGGACTCTTCAAATGTAGGGGAAGAATGGAGATGCCCTCATTTGGCCTCTTCAGCAAGCAAGTTGTAACTAACAGCACAACTAGGGGTTTGTTTCTCAAACATTGCTGGACTTAAATAAATGAAGTGAATAATGCCATTCCTTTGCTTTGGGGTGGAGTGAGGAGGTAGTGCATTTCATAGCAGCATAGTAAAGAATTTCCCAATATCTCCCATCAAAACACTATCAAGAATCCATGACAAAACTACATTTAAAGCAAAGTCTTAACTAATAACTGGAGCATGAGCAGGTTCTTAATAAGCCATCAGATCTTCCAGAAAATGCCTCGTGATTTCTCCAAATCCCCATGTGTGTTTCTCAAGCACAGGCAAAATGTACTCTCTCTCTCTCTCTCTCTCTCTCTCTCTCTCTCTCTCTCACACACACACACACACACACACACACACACACACACACACACACACACACACACACACACACACATTTTTCCAGCGCAGATGGGAGAATATGTACATGGCAAAGTCATAGCAGATGATTTGATAGTGTCAATAAGGACTACTTTTAAGCAAGACTTGTGGTTTCTTTTTTTTAAAACTGCTAAAAGCCAGTGCTAGAGCTCAAAGAGTCCCTCCTCCACGTGTGAGCGCTGGCCTACAAGAACATCATCCTCAAGTCACAATGCTTTGGACCTGGTGCATTATCCTGGGTTATCCGGAAGGGTTTTTCCCCCCCACACTTCAAAGCTACCTGCCTTATCCAGTCTTCACCTGAGGACAATAGCAGCTGACATGACTCAAATTTTGGGGTGGAGCTATGAATCCACTCTGCATTTGGGTCTGTCATCTGTGGGTGCTATCCATGGTGCTAAAGCCTATCCCCAAAATAGGTTGGTGCCTTGGGTTACTGTTTTAAAGTGCCAGTTAAGAACCTGAGTGGATCAACAGCCCTCCTTTTAAAATCATGCATTATACTCATTATGTTTATTTGGGTGACTAAATAATGTAGATCCTACATATATTAGGATTATTTTCAAGCACTCTGTTGGAAATTAGCAGCCTGATTAAAACAGTGTTTTAATATTGCAAATCACCCTCCAATAACACTGCAGTACTAAATTAGGACCCCAAATAAGAAGCTCCCTCATACAGATTCTGACCCTTGGCTTACCTAGGCCAGTACTGTCAACTCTACTTGGTGGAGGTTCAGTAGGATTCTCTCTCACCCCAACTGGGTCTGGCAGGTTTTGAAGCTACCATCTTCTACCATTCCGCCACAGTCCTCCTGAGCTCTCAAGCCTTCTCTACTGGCACCCATAAAATGCATCTCTTAGTGATGAGGGGGGAAAGGAGGCAGGTAGAAAAGCTATGACTCAAGCATCTAGCAAGCAGCACCTTTGAAAGATTTCCTGAGCTCACAAGCAGAGATATAGAGAATGAAATTAGCAGCAGATGTATTAAAATATTGATAGCAACTGCTCCCTACCCAGGCTCTGCCTATCAATAATTCATTTGTACCGTGAAAGATGGAGCAAGATTTTGGACTTTGCTATATCATCTTTTTCAGTCTGACAAGATAGCTTGGCTGGATTCCTTCTAAGCAGGAGGTCCTTGGCAAATAACGCTGATTCTCCTGTGGTGAGTAGCTGGAATTTATGTTAGGTGGCTTCATGAAGAGATAAGAAAAACATGGGAGAGAAGATGGAGTTTCTCCAGGGGCGTGAAGTTGGTCGAGGCCTTTGCTTCATCCTCAGCTAAGTGAGAGGGACAAGAGTTTTGGAAGGCCTCAGGAATGTTCAGGAAAGATACATAGACTTGTATGACTCAATGCTCACAACCTCACTGCAAACAGCCAGGGACAGTTATGAATGTCTGATTTGTTTACCCATTTGCTACAGCTCTCCATTCTTTAAGGTCTCAGGCTAGTGCACATGTCTCACTGCCTCCTCATTTAGCCCTCACAAACATTCAGTAAGGTAGATCAGACTGAAAGAAGGTGATAACCATCCAGTCAGTTTCATGGCCAAAACAGGAAGACAAAAGAGGATAGTAACCAGCATAAAATCAGATACACGTGTTTATGCAAACATGCAGTTGGCTTTACTGTACATAATTTTAAATAAAAATATACCATTAACCATATTTGAGTGGAAATACTGCAATTGGGTTAGTCATATGCCTACTGTTAATATTACAGTCCTGGTGCTGCTCACAGTTGATGATGGACAATTTCAAGGTCCTTGATCTGCCTTCATCCTGACCTTTAATTCAGTCGTGGAGTAGAGATGGCCCTTCCAAGACAAGACGGTTTCAAAAGGAACATTGCCCTCTGGCCAAAGGAGGACTGTCTGTCATACAGGAGGACATGCAGTTATGGTACCCCACAGCAGCAGATTCACCAAGCAAGATGAGAGGAACACTTGCGCCTTAAGAAATAAGACTTTAACCCGGCCCCTACAAATCACAAAAGGGGATGGAGGAACACTATTGAGTAATGCTGCATAAAAATGAAAAACATATGATTGATGTCACAGGGAATGTGAGGGTCTTCAGCCCTTTGAAACTTTATCTCTTCATCATTTTGCCATTTACAGCTTACTAATGAAATTAGATACAGTGCAGAGTTTGCTTTGGGTTTTTTTTCCTTAATGTCTACTGAACATTTTTCTAGAGTTAAATCAACATTTTTTCCATTCTTCATTAGCCAGGCTTGGAAAATACTCTTCTGCGTTTGATGCAACTCAGAAATATTTCCATAGTGTTTCCCCTAATGGGAATCATCATTTGACACGCTGGAGGCTCAACCCATGGAAGCAGACCCAGGCAAAAAAAAAAAAAGAGCCAAGCTGACCCTGCATTCACAGGCTTTTGCGCAACTGCTGTCTGAGACACAATCGAAATGTGTGCTCAAACTGGACAAATGACAGAGAAACCACATTGTCTGGCTACTTCCTTGGACCAGAAACAAAGTTACAAACATTGAAGGGTTACAAAAGGATGATAATATCTGGATTATCCCATAAAACGCTGCATTTGAGAAAAGGTGATTAATTCTAAGAATTAATTCTCATTGGGAAGCCCCCCCCCCACACACACATACATACATTATTGGGGTGGAAGTTATTATGAGGCCTTGGCTTGCATTCTAGCTGAGGCTGATCCCAACGGGCAAGTTACTTTACAGACTGTGGGCAGCTGTTCCTGCTGGCATCACAACCCTCCATGCAGACAGCTGTAGGTGTCTATAAGCAGGATTTGTGCAGAAGGCGTCACCAACCAATCAGTGGGATCAAACTGCAGAAGTGGGCAATGCCTCAAAGCACTGAAGGCGGCATGCTTCCCACAGCACACATTTTTATGCTTCTCTTGGCTGCAAATTACTTGTTTTACTGTGTGGATAATCACTGGGAAGTAAACGCTTGCAAGAAGGATTGCTCAGCCACAAAGCTGATCTTGATTGTGCCTTTGCATCACTGATGTGTTTTGAGTTTGGGGGCTGCTATTTGTAATGTACAGATTAATTTTCAGTGTGACCCTCAGCTGTAGTCAGTTAGTGCCTGCAAAAGGGTGGGGGCTTGGAATAGCAGACTTATCTCAGGCTGCCTCCAGTCTCTGGGGCTATCCAAGTAGCTAAGTTCTTTGTTGCCTGACCAGGAGAACCCAGGTTCTAATCCTGAAGAGATTGCCAGAATTTGCAAGCAACTAATGCTCCTAATGGATATGTATTATAAACCAACTCTGAAATTAAGATCGGAGGATAGCATCAAAAATAGTCTTGCTGACTTCCAGTAGCAACTGCTGGCTCTGCTCTCAGTGGGGCAGTAAACGTGCTCCCAGTTTTCACTCAGATGCTCCAGCTGTAAACTAGTTTCAGAACTAAGGATGGCACCCTCGGAGTGAAACCTGGTCCATATTTACTGCCCCACGGACCGCTCAGAACCCCTAAGCTCAACTGCTGCCTCCTGTGGAACCATGACAACCATACATTCACTGTGAGGGAGCTGCAGAATGATGGGAACTGTGGTGGAGCAGAATCCTGTACTGAGGAGCCCTAGTGTGCTTCCTTGAAAGAAAGCAGAGTGCAAATCCCCAAAATCTGTGAAACAGAACCATGGAAGTTAAAATGGCATCCAAGAGCTGGGTGAGATATGGCCTTAAAGAGCAGCCATTTGTACTAATTTTAACCATACAGTCTCCCCAGGATTATGTGCTTCATTTCAAAAAACCTCCTGAAATTTATTTATTTATTCATTAATTTATTGGATTTTTATACCGCCCATCTGACAGCGAGGCTGATAGAAGACTTCTCCCTTACCAAACGTTATGTGCTAAAAAAAAACACCTTGTCATTTGCAAATGTCTTATACACACTCAGCCAAAACTTGCTGTAGAAGTTGTACACCAGTGGGTTGTAATCCTGTCTAGAACAAGAGATTCATACATTGAGTGAAGGCACAGTGATTCAATATCTTTAATGCAGTATAAGGCTAATTAATAGCAGGGAATTGGGGTAAAAGTCACCGTTTAATAGGTTTCTACTTAGCATCCTGTGTATGTAACACAGACATATTTTATAGGGCTCTCACCTCAATCAATAGGAACTGTAGAGTGTATTTTCCAATAAATATTGAAAAGAAAAGAAATCATTTAACACACCTACATTTGATTTGTTTTCTAAATAACTCTGTCACCACAAATAATCTGCAGAATTGTTCATTCCTGGCTTTCCACTTGATCTTTGGTAGTTTCATTCAGGGAGGGGTTGTATGTAGATAATGGGCAGGTCTTCCAAAACCCAACTTTATTTTGGGTGGGTGGAATCAGAGCAACGGAGGGGGGGCAACCTAACTTTGGGAAACTTCCTGTGAAAACAGCAAGGGATAAACCAAGGTTGCCTTCTTTGCTCCTAAGAAAACCCCTTTGCTTTACCTCCACGCAAAATACACTGCATGGGGGGGGGGGGCAGAGAGGTGAGTCCCTGGAGAGAAGAGGTTCAAAGCAGGAAAATGCAGGAGTGAAAGATGTGCCCTGGGATAAAATCAGATGAAACAAAGTGATTTTTTTTAAAAAAAGATCTCTCCATGTAGGTAGAATTCTGTGAAGGTAGGGAGACCCGCCTGTTGTTATTTCTTTTCCTTGTTTTTCTCATTTTGCCTGCAGGCATTTCTAAGCCTGTATAATAGCGGAGCTGGGAATAACAGGTGTTTATTGATTTCTTTGCCGAGAGAATTCCCCCTCCCTCAAAAAAATTATCATGGCATTGAAACTAAAAGACATATATAATTGAGCCTTGGCAAAGTTGATTCAATGGAGAAGGGCTTAAAATCCAAGGCAACATCCCAGACTCCGCCTTGTGTCAAAATATCTCCAGATATGGCCACAGAGAGTAATTTTTCAAGATTCTTTCTACAAACAGCTTGATAAGCTTACTCCTTATACCAGTAAAGTGACTTTTTTTTTGTTCTGGCCCATATGGAAATTGAGCCTGTGACCTTGACATTACTGTTTTTTAATCCAAATGGCAACTTACATTTGTGTTAAGTAAAATTGAATGCATTGTGCTTGCAATTATTGGTAATTAACGACTTGCAAATAACTGATAAGCAGTAGGATGTCCCAGTTCTTCAAAGTGGAATGTGACTGCCAACCATTGATAGAGCTTTGAGAAGTTACTTTATGGACAACAACTCAGAGCTACCTTCTCCCAAAAAGGCAGCAAGCAATGGTCACGGAGAGGCTTATTTTCCCCAAGTCCACCTAAGACTCCTTTAAATCCACCTACAAGAAAATAAGACTACCATATGTTCCTGAACATAGTGATGTACTGTAGTTTGTTTTTGGAAGCTACGCAGAGTCAGGGCTGAGGAAAACGTGGATGGGAGACCACCAAGGAAGCCCAAGAATTTCCAGATAGAGTTTGGAAAGGATCCTGCTTACAACTCTGGGAGAAATGCATCAGTGGTCTGGTTCCATGTAAGATCGGTCGCTGTATTGCTAAGATGTTTCAGGAAGTGAAGAGATGTTACAGTGCTGTGTGCATCTGAATATTCATTCATGGGTTTATCTTGTCTCAAAAGGTGTCCATATTATCTAATGCATACTCAGCATGAGCATTGTAAAATGCATTACCCATTATTGAATTAGGACTTCCAGCAGCCGCTAATAAGCAAATTCAGAAGGCTGCAAGGGCAGAAGAGGGTTTTAAGAATGCTAGAAAGTCACAGGGTTTTTACAAGAAATGAGAAGAGCCACCCAGTGAGATGGGGGGGGGTTGGGGTTGGGAGTAATAATTGGGAATCTCTTGGTAAATCTACTTCAAAATAGCTAATTAGATTTGTGCTAAAATATATATGTCATTTAAGATCCAAAAGTCTTGGAATGCTCCACAATAGATGGTTCCTGATTTACCATCAATAGGGCTTATTCTAAATTTTTAAAAGGACACAGTCAAAACAATGCAATTACCACATCACAAAAAAGGGGGAAAGGCAGAAAGTAAAAAAAATGTGTGTGAGGATAAGATTATTATGGTATGGCTGATTTTTGCCTGGAGCTTGTCTTGAGGCTTCTTAAAAGAAAGACCCCTGGTTTCTCTTAGCAGCTCCCACATGGAGGAGAACTATGAACCAACTCAGCATGTCCCAGTCAAGGGGCCTGCCTGGCAGTTGCTGTTTTGCATTTGGTCCTTTGCCAGCTGATGAGGAAAGAAAGACCCAGATAATCCCACTGTTCTTTGCTTGCTCCACAGGCTGTTTAATCTAATAAAGCTGTTACAGTGGAGTGGATTAAAGCGACATGAAGCATTAGTAATTTCAGGAGCAGTTAACGAAGGTTAACACCAGCCACTGGGCCTCCTCCCCTAAGCAGATTGCAGCAGATACTTGAAAGGGAACCTGCTCATCCTCTTCCTCCTCAACAGAGCCTGCCCAAGTTTCCAAGAAGAACCTTCATGGGTTTTCATCCAACAGCTGAAGCCCAACTTCATTGGCCCTCAGAGAACTCTGCATTTGGACCTCCAAAAAGGAGGAGCCCTTCGTAAAATAAGAGGATTGTTCCTTAAACAGCTGGCCTTCCACGATCTAGTCACAGAATCAAAATCCTCCATCAGCCTTTGTTGCGAGACGAAGAGTTCCATCCACATGGTGATATGGAGGCCCCAAATTAGGACTGCCAGAGTTCCACCTATGCTTCCCTCTTCTGCGTCTTTTGGACACGGAGATAAATACCAGGAGGAGGAGAATGTTTGGGTTTAATGCAGTAACTGGGCAGTCATTAGGCCCTATTGAAGCTTCCGGAGCAAGGAAGGGAATGAGCTGACCCAGAAGCAGTTCCCACACCCTCCTAACCCTTGCCTGCCCCACCTCTGACATCACAAAGGACCTTCAAAAGGAAAACAAGTGGCCTACTCTGAAATCTCAAGGAATGGACTTCTGCAAATTCAATGACACAATCAAAACCCAGACAACTGAATATTAAGTTATTCCTTTGTTACTTTATATATCAGTGCTTCCTGCAGTCAATTCAGGATGGTGTATGTACAGCTTTTCTCTTCCATTTTTTTTTCTTTATGAAAGCAATCGTGTGAAGGAGATCCGGCTGCAACAGCAACTAGCATGAAGTCTTCCATTGAGTTTCACTGTTCAGTGTGGATTAAAGCCCAAATTCCCCATGGCCCAATTCCAATATCATAGTGCACTACTCAGGGGCAAACAGAATATGCATTCCAAGAACACTCTTCAGCTATTTTCCACAGGTCATGTCATTGTTCCATGCATTTTTGTTTGTTTGTCCCAGGCTTGATCATCTCATATTCCCCCAAATATGGCTGATACACAACTGGATTAAAGCATTACTACAGCAGATTTTTCTACAGTACCTTCAAGGACCACTCCATCCTTTCCTCTTCACTCTCTTCCCAAAATAAGGAAGGAAAAGGAGTTTATGCAAGTCCTTAAGAACCTGTCCTAAGGCCGCTATGTCAGTTCCGACTTGATGGCACATAACAAATGAAACGAAATGGAAAAGAGGCATTTTAAGAAAAAGGAAAACTTAGATTTTATTGTATTTTGAAATTTCCCCTTTCTCTGAGTACTAATCAGTAGTTGCAATTAAGAACACCTTCTTTTGCTGTTTTTGCTTCAAGATATAGTTCTGGCATTTTCAAAATGTCAGCACATTAAACCCCCCCCCAAAAAAAGTCGTGTCTTTTCTACTTGGAGAGAGTAGCCCAGTTGTGCTATTTACATTTCAAATGTTCCTCAGATGTGAGTCACAGCAAATCCCTGGAGGTAAATGATATGTGGATCCAGGAAATGAGTTTCTTCATTCAAAATAGATACCATCTTCTTTTCTCTCTCCCCCCCCATCTCAAAGCTCACTTCCATTTCTGGAACAACAACAGTCTTTCTGATGATCCAGCAAACATCGCCCTCCAGATGGGAACATTAAGGAGCCAGATCAATAGCGCAACAAATGGAGAAAAGTCAGGAAAGAGGATATTGTGGCTCATTTTTCAAAGGTGAGGGGTGGGTGGGGGTCCTTGGAGCTTCAGGACCTCTGGCCAGATGCTAGTCAGGGCAGAGAAGGCACTTTGATGAGCTTCCACTTGGAACTGAGTTGTCTTAAATATGGGGGAGGGGTGAGAAAGCTCAACATGAAAACAACCATCCTCTCCAGTCTCAGATGTCCCAACCAACTAGTTGCAGGTCTACCCTCTTATAAGGAATTTCCAGAGAAACTGCTGTTAATCCATAGTCTGCTAAGAGACTTGTCGTCAAGGTCATTTTGATTGGAATATAGCCACCTGAGAAAGTGACCAGTGGAGGAAAATAATCAGGTAAATGAATAAAGACTGAGAAATCATAAAATGCAAAAGGCTCAAGTTCTTTCATAATGTAATGCAAAATTTAAAAAATTCATTAACAATACTTTGAAAGGTTTTTCCCCAAAGCATCTTTCAAAACATTGCTGATGCATTATCGCAGCAACAATTAAAAAGAAATGAAAAACTTCCTTTCCCTTCCCCTCCAACTTATCAAAAGGAAACTTTCAATTTCTCAATATTGTTAAATGGCTTAGATAAAGGATGAAATAAGTGTGAGGAGAGTGTTGTTTTCCTTTTCCCTCTAATGGGGAAGAGAACTGTGCTAAATGGGGTCACTTGAGGTGAAGTGTGGTCAGTCCCTCCATGCAGATGCAAGAATCCCCCCAAATGATGTGTCACATCTCAAAGCGACCCTCTTTAGCACAAGCTATACCAGTCCAGACTGGAATAATAATTAAGCAGTCTAGTCCCACCGTGTGTGTCCAAAGCTACAAGGTAGTACGTCAAACGTTTGAAGACAGATAATCCTTGGAAGGTAGTGTGTGCAGAAGATGGCATGGCCCACTTGCAGAAAGACATGGAATTGCAAGAGAGGGAATCCTTAGTCATTTTTATCATTTTTAAATTTATTTAAAGCTTATATACCACGCCGTCTTCCCAAAAGAACTCCGGGCGGTTCACATCAATGCAAACAAACAGCAAACAATTAACTACAGCAACTAAGCAGATAATAAAACAGTTCAAGGACATAATAATTTTTTAAAAATCATGTTTTCATTTCACATATTCCGATTCTTTCTCCAATAAGTGGGAACTCACAATCATTTGTTTGTTCTAAGGGGAACAGGGGAAAACAAACACCCATGAGAGAGGAGGAACTGAGTATGTGGCATGACAACCTTGTGCATAACTTTGCATGCAAAACTAAAGAAATATAAAACTGCTGACAATTTCATTGTGAATCCAGTTCTAAATGCACACTGTACACATTAAAACAATACACATATGGGGGGAGGTTACCAAGCATGTAAAAACTCTTTCACCATCATAAATAAATACTGAGGTTACAACCTAGGAAGACGTATATATCCAAATACATTGTTAGGCACAAAATTATTTCTGGCCCTTCTGTGCCCCAACATCATGTCCATCTTACGATCCAAATTCTGGATTCAGAGAATTACAGAAAACCACAGAAAATAATCACAACCATCTAGAAATAACCTGGAGTGGCCAAGTCAACAGCTCTTCATTCCAGCCTTTCTCCAGCCCCCATTCATATTATATAGAAACTGTGCCCAAATCATTGGTGGCTGGTAGTGCATACAGATGTCTGTCCTCTTTTTTGCCATAATAATTCTCCTAAGTATCTGACCTCTCTCTCTCTCTCTCTCTCTCTCTCTCTCTCTCTCTCTCTCTCTCTCTCTCTCTCTCTCTCTCTCTCTCTCTCTCTCTCTCTCTCGGCTTGTGCATTGACTGATAAATTTTTAAAGCTAATGTTAAAACAAACACAAACAATGATACCCATGATTTATTGCACATTCTGGGATGAATAAATTATGAGAATGACAATAACGAGTAAGCAAAGCGCTTGCCTGGGCATTTCAGGGAAAACTAGCACCTTCTCTCCATAAGTCTTCTGCACGGGCCAGGCTTCATCAGCTTCTAGCAGAAAGTAAAATGACCCTGGTCTTGGGAAACATGTGGATGTGTGACCACCAGATCAGACAAAGCCCTGAAAGCATCTCACTTCCCTGAAATGGGTGGAGACAATCCTAATAACTTGATATGTTGGAGGTCTCTATGCAGAATACAGCACAACCATCACAAACAGATGATAGTACCCTCAGTGGTCAAGGTGTAAGGCAGGCATGTCCAAACTTTGGCCCTCCTGATGTTTTGGACCACAACTCCCAAAACTCCAAGCCTGTATCTCCAATGACAAAGGACTGTGGGAGTTTTGGTCCAAAACATCTGGATGGCCAAAGTTTGGACATGCCTGGTGTAAGGCCTTCCAACTCAGTTTCAAGTTGGGGCATCCCCTCTGAAATGTAAAAGTTACAATCCAGGTGGCACAGTCCTCAAATGATCAACCAGAACTTTATTTTTTTAAAAAATATATAGCACTAATGAGGGACAGCAGTATCTGTGGAAGCACGGTTCCAAGCCCCTCTCCCACCAGAAGCCGAAAAATGCAGAAGTACCGGTATCTAACATGATCTCCAGTGGCCAATTTTGGTAAATACACACTGGACATACATAAACAGTACTATACTGTACTGTACATACATATTTCTGGGATTTTTAATTTAGGATTTTCAGGCAGTGGATAAATGAATCAGTGGATACCAATTCCTCAGATAGGGAGATCCTACGGTATCCCGCCCCAGCCAAACCAGCCATTAGCACCCCAGCTCAGGAGTCTGAGAGTTGTGTTTTACAAAGTAACCTTCACACATAGATAATTTGTTCCAACCCCTTGTTTATCTCGCTTTCGCAGCACCTTTTCCAGCTCTGCAAACATCCTTCTTCAGGTGGTGTGAGTGTAGGCAGTAGGAAATACAGTTGCCTCATTGGCTTGTATAAATGCATTACAAGGCTGCCAGTTTTATTTTCAAGTCCTAATAATCATTTAATGATAATTCCGGTGGAAGAAAGTAATGATCACTAATTATAGAATGCTCCAGACTGGGGACATTGCCATTAAAATGGTAAATGTGGTTTAATATGAGAAAGTGTAAAGTGATGCACATTAGGGTATTTACTGATGAGATCTGAGCTTGCAGTTAATGGCTGTGATATCTGTCTTTAAGGCTGTGGTGGAGACCTGAAGCAAACTTCTACTGAGTCAAGCTTGTGTTGATTCAAAGACATTTTATTCTTATTAATATGTTTATCTTTAGTAATGTTTATCTATAATTTAGCTAGATTATACATTAAGAAGGTTAAATTAATTGTCTTGTAATTTTGCAGATTCCCTTCCCCATCCATTTTCAAAAATGTGTTAAGTTGATTGCTTATTTTTAAAGGAGAATAGATTAAATGCACCATTGAGCTCTTTGAGAATTTTAGGTACTTATCCTCTGGATCTAGTGCCTTGCTGGTTTCCAATTTGTCAGACAAGTCCAGAATTTTGGCTCTCACGATCATTGCTTGCCTCTATGGCCACTTCACTTCATTTTGTTAACTTGTTGCCTAACATATACTTTCTTGGGAGTAAGTCGCATTGAATACCCTCCCTTATAAGAGCATAGAAGTTCACGCTGCATGGTATGTATTTTCAAAATGCAAAATGATTTTAGATGAAAGAAGAAAATAAGACATGAACTCTTTGATCATGGTGGAGGTGGGCTCGGGTGGTGGTGATCTTTTCATTTCATTCCCAGGTTAAGAGGTCATTAACCAGCATCTTGAGGCAAAAAACGAGAAGAGTTGCATCAATCAAGGAGACAAATCAAAGCCAAATTAAATATTGAATACACACGACAGAGTTTGAGAAATGAAAAGCAGGACGGGTTCCTCCATTTTAACAGTGATTTATTTGGCAGGTGAAAATGAATTAGAAATACATAAAGTCACAACAAAAGAGGGAAAACCCTGTAAAAGATACTAGGACAGTCCTCTTCCTCACCCTTTATTTTGGGAAAGAATCCATGACCCTTGACTGGGCTGGTCAACTTCTGGATTGCTTAGGAGTTTTTAAGCAGGTCAAACATTTTTCTAATTAAATAAGCACTTGACTCTTCTGCTTATTTGTATTGATCAACTCTCTCTCTGTGTGTGTGTGTGTTGCTGCTTATGGGTTTCATTTCCAAAACAGAGTCTCTCTTTTTAGGCTGTTTGTAGGAACAATAGCAGCAACCGTCTGCTATTAACCATAAAGGACGTGGGTTTCTGGTGTCTTAAAAACCTTCTCTCTGATCCTGCCCAGAACTTAGGATCCTTGAGAGAGAGGCTACTGTGTGTTCCACTACCACCTAGAGAATAGGTTGGTTTGTATACAAGACTGGGATTCTTGGTTCTTTCTGCACCTCCCTCCCAAAAGATATCAGGCTAGCTCCTTCCCTGTTGACCTTCTGCATAGTCTCTCTAACCATTTAAAATGGCTTTAAAATTGGCCTTTGAGGCCATTCTTAATCCGTTTGTAAAGAATATTGGCTTTTTTTATTGTTTTCATGAATAGTCTTTAAATCTCCTCTATTGTAAATCAGTTTTAGTAGCCAGGAGTTCCAAAAACAGAAGGAGAAGAAAGGAGGTAGGACCATTACCACCCTACATGCTGCAGTGGGGAACCACAAGATGTAGGCTACTCCTTTCACCCAGTGCTCAAGGACAAGGCGTATTTGTGAAAACTAACTTATCTGCCACTCTCTAAATATTCAAGTGTTTATTTTATTTTATTTCATTTTGCTTTTTTAAGGTGGGGGGACAAGCCACAGCAGCAACTGAGAAATCCAAAGCCCCTTTTTCTTCTGCCTCATCACCTCCTCCCCCAACTTCAACACTTCATCATTTCCTGGCAGAAGTGAAGACAATTATTCAGAATCAAATAGGAAGCTCAGGCACCTCGACAACAGAGCTGTGCGGTTTAATGCTATTTCTGTCTATATAAAGCCTTTGGTAATTTGTTTACGACTACCAGATCCAGCCATAGATTTAACAAATGCAACCCCATTTATGTTAATGCCCTCTCCATCGCTGCCACCATCACCACCCCCATCATGTTCTGAATAAAAATTAGGGAAACATTCTGTTTTGAAAATATACAGAAGATGAGAACTTGCAGTGAAAAATCCCAGCAAATGTGCTATCCGATCAACGACATTATTATATTTTTGTACTTAATAACTTAAGTATACTGTTAGTGAAATTACAACCTGCTTGTGACACAATAAATTTACAACAAAATTCATTCCATAAATTATTCAATTCACTGACTGCACCCAAGGAGAGAAATATCACCATGAGATGGTGATTAGCATGTGAAAGGGAACCCATCTCAAAACTGTCACCTCCATTTGAAGCTGCCTGGTGAAGTTTTGTAAAATTACCATTAAGAATACACATTTTAAGGCTTTGTAGCCTCCATAAAAAGCTCTAACTATTTGATTTACATTGAATTCATTTGTTCTTTCTTCAACTGTCTCCTGTGAACCCATAAACCACTCCAATAAATGCTCCCTCAATCAAGCGCGCATTAAAACAAAAGGATTTAAGTTCCATAAAAGTGATGAATCAGAATCCAGAAGTTAACTTTTCCTCTTTACCTTTCTCACCCCTCTTCCTGTAATGCTCTCATTGTATAAACTGAAACAGGCCAGCTGGAAAAAGATTTTGCCCCTCTGTTTTGTTACCAAGATTCAACACAATTAGCCCAGCAAAGCCATAAACCAGCAACACTAACAGGAGATCAGCTTGCTTATATTGCTACAGAGTTTAGGTCTAGCTATCTAGGTATCTGTTTGTTTGGTTGTTTGGTTTTTTGCTATATTGGTTCACTGCCCAATAAGAGTACTCCTTGGGCCGTTTGCATCAATAAAACATTGAAAAAGAACAACAAGCAAGCAAATCTAACCTCTGTAGCCCAACATCTTGCCAAGGATAGCTTTAACCTACTCATTCTTCATGTAGTCCGTTCCAATGTGCAAATGGTTTTATGCAACATTCATAAGATGCAGTTTGCCACTAATTTTTCAAATGGAGAGGCAAAGCTGAGCTGAGTGACAACTCCATGTCCAATTCATCATTTAAAACTTTGCTAAAGCAACAAAGCGGGTGGTGGCCTAAGGCTTTTGCACAGTACTGTATTTTGCCCTACAGAACTCAGCCTGCATTTCTGTTCTATTGTGGAGACATTCTTAGCTTCCTTGGGATCATTTCTGAGTTCTCCCTTTCCTCCTCAAATTGCTATAATAGCATTTCCTTTCTTTGCCACAATTTTCTCTCCTCTGTGAAAATTTATACTCATTCAAACTTTGGCAAAGTAGCTTCTTTTATCCACCATCAGGATGTTTCTTTTATTTCCATGACCCTTTCTGCCACCAGAGGAATTCTTCCATAGTACCTTAACCTTTCAACCATTAGGAATATTGCATACAGAGGTAGCAAGTCTTTGTCTACTTGTCCAAGGTGCTCCACAGGTTTGCATCCAAAAGGGCCATCACCCAGCCTAAAGAACAAATGTAAGGCCCTTGAAGATCCTAGTAACACTCAGGGTCAAAGTACATGAGGCAGCTGGCTCCTCATTAGAAGCAAAACCCTAATTAGGTTCCTTTTGTTTTATGATTGGTCATTGGGAGATAAACACACAGGCTTCATTTGAAAGACTGATGGGTGGGACACAAACTCTGAGAAATCCTGATGTCACTTGCCTAACCTCTAATCCAGTGGTGGCCAACCCTCAGTACTCCCAGAATGCCAAGCCTGTATTGCCAATGACGAAATGCAAGCTGCCCATCTCCTGTAGTCTGACCTTGACCTGGCTTTACTTATGTCTGGTCAGTACATCTATAGATTGATTTGTTGATTGATTCTAGACAATTTCTATACTGCTCTTCATTATTTAAAAAAAACCCTCAAGAGAGGTTTGCACCACAAACTAAAACAACAACAGCAAATACATAATGATATTATAAGAGCTGCGAATGAATTCTGTCTGCCCTACAAAGCTGCACCTGTCAATAAGAGTTGTCAATACTGGACATGATAGACCAAAAGTCCAACTCATTAGAAGGTGGTGTTGCTCTGTTTGGCATTTGTAATGGTCACCACCATACAATTCAACCACGAAATGACAGGTCAGTATTTGTGTAGGGAAAGAGGAAACTCACCCGGCTTTTCTCACCACTGTCTACTACTTGACAGTTCATAGAAGACAGTTTTGGTACAAGGCATTTTGCTTCCAGTTTCATTGCCATATATGTAGAGAGAGAGTTGGGGGGGCATGTTTTCAAATTTCCAACTTTCATTCTAGAACAATCTAAACAATGGTCCCAGCCCTTGTTTCTGAGTCCTCCTTTAGCAGCAGTCCCAAAGGAGGGAGGCTGGTAGGATTTCATTGCATGATGATGGCAGCTGATTCCAGTTGATGGACAAAATCTTTCACCTCCTTGGCACTGGAGTTTCTTGTCAACATTCTGCCCCCAAATTCCATCTCAGGATCTGTTTTCATTTTAACGCAGTAGCAGCTTACATAATTCATAAGGATAATCAGAACTATGCAGCGTAGTGAGGGAGGGTGAGGTAACTGAGAGGCAGCATTGTGTCCCAGCCAAATAGCTGAGACTTCAAGGAGCTCTGGATTTTCCCACGTATCAGGTTGCCTGGATGGACCCAGAGCACCTCAAACTACCCAAACCAAGAGGCGGCACGATGGGAAAGAGAAGCAGCTGGGAGGCCAGTGGCATGGTTTGGTCAGCCTCTTTGGCTTGGAAGACTTTGGGTATCCCTGTACTGTTTCCTTGTACGGGTGTGTGTGTGTGTGTGTGTGTGTGTGTGTGTGTGTGTGTGTGTGTGTGTGTGTGTGTGTGTGTGTGTGTGTGTGTGTGTTGGGAGCAGGGATACTGGTCCAGGACAATGTAAAGCCAGCAGTTGGCAAGATCAGACTGAGTATGAATAGTAAGTCCACAGTTCCTCCCTTTGACATTCTTGTTATGAAGGCCAAATCCTACAGTAAATTAAGTACACGACAATGATGGTAAACCCTCAGGGATCATGGTTCATAAGGATTGTGTCAGGCCTGACCAAAGACAGCCAGACATCCCAAAATGGGACCCGTAGGGGAAATCATACAAATGTTTCCCCTTATTCTCCATTAGTACAGAGACAGCAAGGTAGCCAAGTCTCTAGCCACTGGGAAAAACTGGTTTTAAAGCCCGTGCATCCATGCATTCACTGTAAAGCTAATTATCTCTCAGCAAAAGTGCAAAGAGTGCATTCACTTGGATCTCTCGCGTAGGTTTGCAGCAACATGGGAAGTACAGTGCCAGTGCTGTGACTTCTGAGCCTTCTTGTTTCTGAAACACTGGAAGCAGGTGAAGAGGCCTGATTGGAAGTGAATCTTTCACAACCTCCAACATACTGGAAGGATCTGGAAAAACTCCTCAGAGATCATGTGTGCTATAGATAACACAACATAAGAGGTGACCTTGCTGGAAATGGTTACAAGACAACCATTACAACTGCATCAAATTGACTATAAACAATCTGAACTGGACATCTGGGGCCAGAATCCAATTCTGTTTTCCTATGCAGAGAAGAGAAATCAGTTTTTTTATTTGCCAATACACTGATTACTGGTTGGTTGCATACCCAGTAGCACAGCTAGCCTGGTGCCTGCCACCTCCTCGCCAATTACCTACCATTTAGCAGAGTGCCTTCCATTATCTTGCTTTCACTTTCACTGGTGGTGAAAAGAAACAGGAACCTGGCCATGGAAATTTAACATGAAAGACACACCATGCCATAAAAAACCTGCAGAAACTCTGATTCTGGATTTCAAGACATATCTCACATACACACACATGCATACATATAGCCTTAGCGATTGTTTCAATGCAAGACGAGGAAAGTAAAACCTCTCTCTTTCAACACCCTGAGCAGAACCTGCCTTACAATAAGCTGAAAGCCTAGCATGTCTTCTTCAGGAGCATCACACATCACATCAATTTCCATATGTGAACATGGCTTCACTTGAATGGAGGGGAAGGTTGAGAAGTTACCTTTATTCTGCCCAAATTAATAAAAGAAGAGCTTGCCTTGGTTTTATCCTGCTCCTGCCTCTGATCATTTATCATGCAAATGAAAAGCTGTAATGGAAAATGTAAAGAAAACAAATTTTGCAATATATTGAAACCTCTATCCGGCAAGAGATAAGATTGAATATTGGAGGGAAGGGTGCAGAAAATTAGCTGTCTGTACAATAACTGGGAGGGGAAGCTGTTTTATTTAGCCTGGAGGGATTTTGGTTGCAAACCAAGTAAATTAAAATCCAGTCTATTAAATCCAGGATCATGCTAGAAAATGCCTTCCCCTTGCACTTTTAGATAAATTTCCATTGATCTCATTTTACGCATGATTACATTTTTAATGAGTTGTGCAATATTTCCAAGCTAATTTTAAATCCCCTCTCTCTGTCTTACACCTCCCTCCTCATGCCATACTTACTGCCCACTGGATTAACATTTCTGATAAATTGTTGGACCAGAAAGAAGGCGTATTACCAAGAGGAAATAAATGACCTCCAGGTTTGTGGCTCCAGAATGATACAGTAATGTGAGAATACAAATGTCCAGTGTCTAATTATGCCATCTTACAATTCATTTTACAATAGTGCACATTCACTATTAAAAATAACTCTGAAAAATATACATGATAATAGGGGGTGGGCTTTTTCTAAATGCTGGCAATGCAAAGCCATTTTCCCTTTCTTAAAAACTGGAATATTTATGTCTTTAAAAATAACAAAAAAGGGAAAAGGGTACAGGGAACACAAGCTGTATAACATCTGATAACAAAACAATAAGGAGAACAGGCTTTCAGTAATTAAAAAAATGAATTCATAATGCTCATTACCACACATCCCAAGAGATTCATTACATATTGAAACCTGGAAAACCAGGGCAGAAAATATTTATACAATGCCCTTCAAATGGAGTGTGTGTTCATTACATCACTTTATGTGTTTATACACTGGCTCTCCAGCATTTGCTTCCCTAGCCAGTTCAGGCAACTCTGTCAGACAATCCACACATCCACCTGAAGTGTTTGTTGGGAAGCAGAGGTTTGGACTAACATCTTTGCATGCACCCTTCCTGCTGCAAACAACTGAATCTAGACTTGGCTCAGGGAGCCCATATTTCTGGGTCTAGAAGGCTGCTTTCCTCTCAGCGCATGTGGCAGCCAAGCAACAGAGCTCTTTTGTCAGCTTCATTATAAAAGAATTACACCAATGCCCCCTCAAAGTAAATTTCGGTGGCAATGCCCTCATTCCAGAGGAATGTTTGCAATCTTCGGGCAAAGCCATCTGTGTCATCAGTGGCTCAGAGCCTCCGGGGTCTGCTCAGTTGTGTTAGTTTAATCAATCCTTTGCACGCTTTAACCTCCATGTGGCTCGTAAGACAAGCAGAGTTCAAAGGGAAACAAAAGAAAAAGAACAACTTTGCTTTAACTCCTGTTTCTCCAGATGCTACAGCAATATTATCTTTTCACATGCCAAGAACTGCTCTGTACATATTCACAGATCCTGCTGGAAAATGACCCTGCTGGACACAAGATGCAATGGCTCATAGAGAGATTTTTAGCAAAGCCTGATCAGATCAGCCAAAAGTGGTTTGTTTTGTTTTTAATAAAAGCTGCAACTCTTTCTAAAGTGTTAAGAGAAAGATTGCTATTATAGGGCCACTGAAAAGTTCACAAAGGGAGGCAAAACCTTTCAGATTATCTCTTTCTCCAGACTACCCTAACAGGAATTTTCCTCAGTTCTACAAATCAGGAATTTACAGTACAAGGTCCAAAAAAGGCAGTAACCAGACTTCTAGTTACTGGGAGATGAAGCAAAACCATTGATTGTGCACCCCAACAGCCAACGCAGTTATAAAATGTCATATTAGTGCTTCTTCTTTCCACTGAGCCTGCACAGAACAACTTGCAGCTAAAGAGAAATGCATAAAGGCCGACCCACCAAGCCAGATTTTCAAAAGTGTGCTGTTTTCCCCCTTCCCTCGATTTTGTGCCATAATATTCTGGAGAACACTAAGATTTTAGTGGACCCAACAGATAGTTGGCTAGCTAGGTTAGTAAGTTAGGCAACTGGCCCTCCGATTCTGATGAAACAACATCAACATGGGGACCAGTGAGACCTTTTCTCCCACCCTCTGCTAAAGAGCAGCTTTGTTTTGTTCAGTTCACTGGGTGCCAAAGGTCTATGCATGCAGACCTGAGGAACTGAGATTTACCTGCAATACCTTCTCTATTGCTTTGGTTTTACACAGAATGCTCTTGGGTTCTGCTCTGCACCCAGCAGAACCATAATCTGTCTTTTTTTTACCCCACAATCACATAACTATCAATTTATTTCGCTGACAGCAAAGGCAAAGCTTCTTTCTTTCTTTCTTTCTTTCTTTCTTTCTTTCTTTCTTTCTTTCTTTCTTTCTTTCTTTCTTTCTTTCTTTCTTTCTTTCTTTCTTTCTTTCTTTCTTTGCCCTCTTTTTACTCCATTGCTATTTTATGTGGTACACATTTTCTCCTGTTGCATTCAAACTAATTAAACACCTAATGATAATAAAATGTAAGATCTTAAGCCAAGAAAGCCTGCATATCCATATGGTTTTCATATATTTTGGAGAACCATTGTAAAAACAAAGAGCGGTTGCACACAGCATGGGGTTCGATTGGCAGCTGTGGCCTGCCTGCTAGGCTCCTGTTTGCAAAAACGGGTGGATGGGCAGGCTGCCAAAATACCTTTAGTTTACCCGCTTCCTAAGGGGGCAAAATCCACATGGTGTAACATATGGTCATCCAGGTGTTTGAGGGAAGCATGAAGTACTTAAGTATTCCAGACACTATACGGAGAGGGGTTGTGCTGGTTTTGCTGGTTTTGTTGCCACTCAGACCCAGTGGCATGGTGAACAAGGGCTTTCAGGATTGAAACTCCAGGACTTTCTAAGTAGAAGCTGTTAACTTACGACATATCAACCACCTCCCTCAGGCTTCTCAGTTTCCTCTAAATCTTCACATAACCTGGGAGAGAAATTGATTGGCAAGCTATCCCTGCTGTGATGCAAAGTAGTGAATACTGTAATGATTTGGTCTGTTAACTTTACAAAAGACCAGCTCCGCAATTGTTAATATGCACTCGTCCTCATATTTGGACTCTATAGAGTAATTAGCGAATCCTCTGTTTGGTCCATGGGGTGGAACATTCCCATCATGCTTCCAAGGCAGGATGCTTGAGAGCACGCCTTCCAGCTGATTTTGCAACCTGAATCTGGATTCATCCCATATAAGCAACTTGTTAGGGACATCTGTCATTAATTTAGGGGACAATTTCTTCTGCAGTATCCCTAAAAGAATGATGCATGACCTGAGGAACTGAGATTTACCTACGAACGCTACAATTTGTGTACTTGTTTAGTGTTTCAATAAAGGTTTCACCTAAACAAAGTCAGTGGTCCAGCAAAAGGCTTTCAGCTTCATAGAGCTTGGAGAAATCACTTGGACGGGTTTGAATCAAGCCTTTTGGTGAGCCCTTCCTTAAAAGGGAAGCTCCAGAAAAGACCAAACTCATTTATTTATCATTAGTAGGAGATTTCTCAGCTGCGGAAGCTGAAAATTAACTTGCTTCAGTTTGGCCATTGTTCACTGGGAGACTGGCATCACACCCTCCATTTTCAAGTTCAAGCCCTCATCTTTGGAAGACAGCATTGGAGCATCTTCTAACTGCAAATCCAGGATGTCAGCTAGTTTTACACAGAGAAAGCATGTCACCTTCCTGATCCTGAGCAGTGCAGAGAGCAGTGGCCTAGCCCATCCAATGCCAAGATGAATAAGGGAGCGGCCTTATTCTGCTTCTTGGAGACTCCTTGCTTTGACTTGAGTCCAGCTACCAAGGCCTTGAAGCTGTGGAAGCAAGAAAAAGCTGCTTATGACCTTCCCAGAGGCACATGGTCTTGTCTGGTCTCTGGCACAACCCACAGTAGCAACCTTCACATAGCTGCTACTGCTTTATTAAAATGCAAAACGCAGCCAAAAACAGACACACTAATAAATTCTAAATGCAGAAATGATTCCCCCTGAAAAAAAATTCCCTGAACACTAATAATCGTAGCTCTCTTACGTGTACTTGACTCTAGTTAACCTTTTTTTTCTGGTGCTTTTTCGCATCTCCAAGTCAGGTACTAATACGGAACTAATGTGGGGTTTATGTTCCCTGCAGGAATAGCAGAAAGAGCACATTATCCCTGGATCTTACAAGCACCCGCCAGAAAACGGCAGGAATTGAGATCAAAGTAGCAGCACTGGAGCACAGGAAAAGAATGTAATAATGACTGCGGAATGAAGTGCACGCATGCGTGCGTTTTTACACGAGGCTTTCTTTATAGAATATTAATCCTGAACAATGTTGCTGGAAAGCCAGCAGGAAGGAGAAACCAGACCTCCTCCATGTTTGATCATTTCAGACGATGTTCAGAAGGCTAAGCCCTCTTTCAAGACTGTCAGCAGGGAGAAACTCCATCAAGCCAATGAAACATGACAGACAGTGCCATTTGGTATCCAAAAAGGAAAGCTGTCTGGTATTAGGACACTGGTTGAAGCCTCAGGAAACAGAAGTCTTCCACTGGCTTCCTGGGCACACAGAGGAATCTCGGGACAGGTTGCCTTGTAGAAGGAGAAAGAATGACTAGCCAGAATGGCAACCATGGCTGCAGCAGCTGCTGGGCATATGATGCCATCTGCCTGGCTGCCAAAAACTTTGCCGTTGTTTCTTGTTGGCATATTACATGACTAGCCAGGCTTTACTCAGATTTTAAGTCCATTGATCCAGTTCCCATGGTGCCTGTTTCCATATCCAGTTGGCCCAGTAACTGTTCTCACCTGCATCTCAACTCATGCCTGCCCTACCACTGTGATGTCACAGTGATTCAAATCTCAAGTTTTTGCCCTAAAATCTGAAGAAATTGGATGCTGTTGACTTGGTAACCCTATGTAAGAAGACCAAGGTGGTTCTGATTCATACCATGACTGATATACTGGATCCGTGCCCCTCCTCTCTCATTCAGATGGGTAAGGAAGGAGCAGCCAGATGCCTCAAAGAGACAAGGGTAAAACCACTCATAAAGAAACCCTCCCTAGACCTGTAAATTTCTAATAACTTTGGGACAGTGGCCCATTTCCCCATCCTTGCCTTGATTCTTGAGTGAGGGGCTGCTGATCAGTGCTATGCAATCTTGAAGAAAACTGGTTTCCTGTGACCTATTTCAGTTAGTGTTCAAGCCTGGTTTGCTCCTAGCAACTATCATAGCTGGCCTAGGCCCAAGACTCTTATTAATCATAGAGTCATAGAACAATGGGGTTTGAAGGGGCTCACAAGGTCATGAAGTCCAACCCCATGCTCGAGGCAAAAGTCCAAATCAAAGCAGACCTGGCAGATGGTTGCCCAAGAAACACCTCCAGCCCATGCTCACCACCTCCTGAGATCATTGGCTCCATTGTCATACTGCTGTAACAGATGAAGTTTCTTCCTGATATTAACCTTATATCAGTCTTCCTATAGCTTGAGCCCATTATTACATGTACAGCAATCTGGAGTCATCAAGAATAGATCCTGCAGCTCCTATGTATGATAGTCCTTCACGTGTTTGAAAAGTGCTACCATATCTCCCCTCAGTCTTCTTTTTTCAAGGCTAAACATGCCCAGTTCTTTCAGTCTTTCTTCCTAGGGCTTGATTTCCAGTCCCCTGATCATCTTGGTTGTTCTCTTCTGAACCTGCTCCAGTTTGTTGGAATCCTTCTTGAAGTGTTCTGTCCAGACTGAAGGGGGGGGAGAGAGAGACTCTGATTCTTCAGGGCTGCCCTTGACATTTCAGCAGTTCACAGTCACTGAACTTGTCTTGCCACAGGACTCGCTTTCCTTTTATCATTCCACCCAGATAAAAAGTTCTGGCATTTCTGTCTCCAAGAAGTGCTTCCGTGAAAACAAACAAAACCTTCTCTCTCACCTCTCTGTCCAACAATCTCTATCCCTAAGACAAAGAGTTCCCCCCCCTTCCTGGACAGAGAGAATGCTACAGCATCCTGATGCTACTGCTGTTGTATCCCATCTGCATGATTTCATCCCCTGCAGAGGTGCAGTGGAACAAAGAATTCATTGGAAACCAGTAGAAAGAAAAACTGGAAAACTACAGCGTACTTGGATAAATGGAGCCTAAAACCAGAAAAGGTGGACAAAGCTGCATTTGTGCACATGTGTATATAGCAAAAGGTACTGAAATGGGAGCGGGGGAGGGGGAAGCTAAATAAGCAAGTGGGTGGAATGGAAGATCCAGAAACCACAGGAAGAAAAACTACAGGTTTTCAACTAGAGACTACTCAGCATTCAGGTTATAGGTTAAAAGATAGAAGGATTTTACCAAACCTGTCCTTCTTTTTCCCATTTTAGTTCATTTAAGTCATGATCCCTCTTTAATGTCATTCAAACCCGAGCACGTGGAGACCAAACTACACATTGCAGATAGTTGCTCATTAGAACCCAAGACTTGTTAGTGTTCCAGACGTTGTGATTCTGGCAGCCCTTCATGACTGAGCAACCAGACTGGCACACAAAGTATCTCCCAATGACCAAGTACAAAACAAAGCCATCTGAACTGTAAGCAATGGAAAGTGTGGAAAACTTCCTGCTGTGACAAGCAGAATGTTCTCAGCACTTAAGAAAATCTGTCTCCTCATGAAGGACTGCCTCAAGGCTGGACCCCGAGGCAAGGGAAATTCTCCACCATAGGAATCTCCTTGATTGCTGAGTGGAGATTTGAACCTCACAAATCTACTTCAATCTTAATCCAAATGTACACCAGTTCTGGATATCAGAGAAAGAAGTTGTGAGGTAATCTTGCATCTGCTCAGATAATTTGCATCTCTTTGTGACTGTGTAGGTTTGCTTCATTCAAACACACCCCCACACTCCGCAGACTCCTTTGCAGTTTTCACCTCCTGGGCTTTAATTGTTCAGTAGAGAGGAGATGGTTTTAAATATTTGGTATTTCACATTCCCCCCTCTACCATTTGGCAGGACACTCTGTCTGGAATAGCAGAGTTAACAACTTCCTCTTCTGTGAGGATAGAGGATCTGAACCTTGCCTCTATTCCACCCTCCCCCAGCAGCAACACCAGAGGGATGTTGGGGGGGGGGGGAATCTCAAGCACAGATGCTGTACAGTTTCCTCACCCATGTGATCAATGTGGTCAAGCTATTCGCAAAAAAAGTGTCTGCCGGAGCAAACAAGCTGGACAGCTGGAAAATCAGAGGTTGCCTATGAGGAACTTTCTGTTTGACTTGATCTGTCATAAACAATGAGGATGCAAAAGTAAATCTCTACATCTGGCCACCCCAATCCAGGATCTGGAGCAAGACGTCTGGCATGCACAAAGCCAGGCCTTCTTGAGCCCTCCTCATTGCCCTGGTGGTACTCAGATATTAAAGCCTGGCCCCCATTTGATAGTTTTGGGCCTTGGCTAGGCTGTGTTCTGTACAGCTATTTGCAACTTCCAAGGAAATGACTCCCATGCACCTGGTCCACCAGGCTGAAAGACTGACACATATGCAGCACCGTGACAGTGTGGCAGTCCATGAAGACTCCAGGGTTTCCCAAAGCATGTGCAGCCTATTAAATGTGTTGCTTTAAGATATTGTATAATAAACAGAGATGTTCAGTAGCAGCAGTAGTAGTAATAGCAGCAGCAGCAGCAGCAGCCACCAGCAGCCACCAACATAATTGGAGCAAGGGACCCATGATAGTGTGAGCATGCTTGTAAATGCTTCTGGAGCACATGATCTGTGTCAGTCTTCCATGTTTATATGATTCTTTGCTTGCATGCCTGTCTGCCTACCCACATAGAGTGGCACTGTGGTAAATTTGTAAGTGAAAGTAAAGTGGTCATCATGACCATTCTCATTGCTGCCACCCACTCCCATAAGAAAAATCCAAAAAATTAGTCAGTTGGAGCCATTCCAAAAAACAAACACCGGTGTTTTGTTAAGCTAATAGCTCTTAATTACTCATCCAAAACCAAACAACCCTCAAATACTTTTCGTAACACAGGGGGTAGCTTGGACAATACACTGTTTCTGGGAAAATCCATTTCTCATCCAACTATTGTAAGAATTGCAGCTCAGTTTAGAGGAAACCAGGAAATCTGAGAAGGAGATGATGGCAAATGATATCATAGTTCCAGCTGCTTGGAGATTCCTGACCCTTTGACCAGCAGGCCTTGTGCAGGATCAACAGCAGCAGGAGACTCTTCTTTCACCTTCAGCCCCTCAGTGAACCATCTCAGGTCTTTTGCCAGAGTGCATAAGACCATCACCTGAATGTCCTCATCCTATTCATCTCTCTCTTTCAAGAGACCTGAATGTGTTTTTCCAAAGCCAGAATCCAAAGACCTTCCAGTTGAGCTAACATGTTTAAAAATTGGCAGACCTATTATATGCCCTGCCTTCTCTTTCTCCAAATAAACCAACTGTTCTTCTAACAAATGCAATGCTTGGATTCATGTCTTTCTTCATTCAACTTTCAAATGTTTCATTTCACAACCAGGTGCTTGACCAAATGTTTTTATTATAAGAACAATGGTGATAGTACAACTTATGCATGACTGTTAACTAAATGGCAGTCTTTAAAAGGCAGTGGAATTGTTGCTTCTACTAGAACTAAAGAAAAACTCGTCTACAGACCCCTTTAAAAATTGATTTTTTTATATTTCTGTCTCATCTCACTTTGTTGTATAAAGTTCAGGACATGATACAGTTTTATCCATGTGACAAAACCCTGTGAGAAAGATCAGGACCGTACTCCGAAGGGCTCCCTTTTTACATGCTAATGTCCAGGATCCTGCATACTGGCTGGATAGCATAGTAAATTAGGTATCTGACTGTGGAGCCAGAGGTTGGGAGTTCAATTTCTTTATTGTGCATCCCAGGAAAACATCCAGCCTGTGTGGCCTTGAGCAAGCTGCTCAGTGCCAGGGCACCCCCAGAAAAAGAGAAAGGTAAACCACTTTCAAGTACTCACTAAGTCAGAAAACCCTGGAAAGGCTCCTCGCAAGCCAAAACAGTCATGATGCGACACAACTAACCAACTTTTAGGATCACAGACAGTTATGGTAGCTTGGAATTCTGGAAGCTGGTATAAACAACAACAAAAATCACACACACACACACACACACACACACACACACACACACACACACACACACTTTGCAGATCCTAGGTCAGAATGAGAGTGTGTGACTGGAGGAAAGCCACCGGTAAGGTTCACAAGTGGAATCAAGTTCTGCCCAGCCCACGTTTCATTCAATATCCACCACTAGGTCTCAGCTACATAATTTCACTACACATCCTTCATTCCATTTTTGGAAATGGAAAACTAAATCCAGGTTTCCAACCAGCTTCACAGATCTTTTAAGAAAAGCAGGAACTGATTTATGAGTTTGCATTAAATAAAATATTTGAAGTTCTGGCACCAACCCAGATGAAATTTACCAACCCTGCCTTTGAAACACTAACTTAATTTGGAATTCAAACTCAACATGCAAATGGAAGGTGCAAATATCTAAGTGGAGAGAAGAATTAAGAAAGCTGGATCAAACCTGATAATGAGAAAGGAGGAAATAATTGCTAGCAGTTGGAGGACAACATGTGCAGGCTGTACATAAAGATCAAGAATTACACTATGGTCTTTCAGAGCCCAAAAGGATAACAGTGGGCCAAAATCAAGAAGCGTAAGAGAAAACTAGGGAAGATTTCAGTCTACCAGAAGAAGAAAGAAAGAAGAAAAGGTAAAACATACAAGGAACATAGCAGAGGATTATGAAACTAAGAA
This sequence comes from Phrynocephalus guinanensis, assembly GCA_037367245.1. NCBI lineage: Eukaryota > Metazoa > Chordata > Lepidosauria > Squamata > Agamidae > Phrynocephalus > Phrynocephalus guinanensis. The sequence goes on along the minus strand of CM074746.1, from coordinate 1,813,466 downwards.
CATTGATGAGGGAAGGACCAGACCTTGACTCTCCTTTTAATATGAACTTTGCTTATTAACAGACATTCTCTTGCAGATGCTAGAAGGTACATTTCTCCATGCTGGCCTGCTTCAGAACTGCTGGGCAGGTATCTGGTAACCTCATTTTAGGAATACAGATAAACTTCTCCATGCCAAGTTGTACATTCTAGGAGCTATGCCCAAAATAAGGGAGTCAGTGACGCCTCAGGTGACTCTTTTGCCTGATCTGCTAGGACAGCTCCTCTGTCTTTGGGAACAAATATATAGTCTGGGGCAGGCCAATGTGCCCCCAACTTTTCTTCCTTTCCCAAGAGCCCACGAGGATGGGAGCAGACCTGGGAACCTCCATGAGCTGCTGTAATGAAACAGCAAACTAGCCCTAGATCCCACCTTCTCTGTTTCTTAATCGAAGCCTTTCCCAAGATGGAACTAATTATCAGCATCTGCTATTCCATACTTATATTTCCTCTCTCGCAGCCCATTCTTCAAAAACTCGGTAGCTTCCTCCCTTTACATTTGTAAATGCTGTTGACTATGGATAAAATCCATGTTTACTTTGTATTCAGGGCCTGTTTTAATCGCCAACAGATGTTCTGCTCCCCTCTGCTTTGCTTGGCACTCAACCTCAGAGGGAAAGCAAAGAAAAATCTTTATTTTAAATTTAAATTGTAGATTGTTGCAGACTAAATAAAATGCCAAATTGTTATTAGAAACAACACAGCCCCTGCAATAACTGGAGCTGACATTTGCTTTTTATACAATTATAATTTTGTTTTCTGGCATTGTTTAATGCAAGATGGTTTCCACATTGGGGACCCGAACCACCACCCCCACTTCCCTTCTCCAAGATGATTTGCAATGAGGCCACAGACATTTGAAATTTATTTTTATTTAATACTTTCCTAGGAGTTTATGAAATACTGGGATTATTATACTCCATACAGTAGATAGGTTTTTGAATGCATACCATCCCCCTGGATTCATATTTCAATACACATTATCCTCTTGAACCCATTTGTAAATGCCCCTTAGTCCAGCAGACCACTCCATAAATATGCAACGTCTCCATGGACTGCTTTAGCTGTACAGCCCCTTTTTATCTCTGGTTTCTCTCATATTTATGGTCACCTTTGATGTCCAATACGCACACCCTTTTTCTCTGGCTTTGATTTATCCACTGCTAGTGTCCACTGTAGATTTTGCCTGTGCAAAGGCAGAGAATATTTGTGCAAAGCCTGGAAAGGTTCAGATTTTTGGACTCCAAGTCCCAGAATCCCCAGATAAGCAGATAGGGAACTTTGGTAAGCTCCATGTCAGTCTCCTGAATCCTTACCTGCTTCTCAGACTGCTAAAAAACTTGAACTTCTCCAAAAGGCATTTGGATAACTGAGACATGGACTTCCTGTGTTCCATTTGCTACTGTTACTTGTGAGAGCTACCCTTGGCCATTTCCAGCGGGGAGGGATGACAGTTTTGTTTTTAATTATCAGTGCCTTGGCGCACGTGAGGTTTCCTGAAAAGACAACCACAGTTGTGCCCCTTCTGTTTGAGGGGTTTAGTTAATTTTTTTAAAAAAAGCAGAAGCCCTGAGAAGAACTAACTCCTATCTAAAAGTTTAAAAGGTGGTGGGGGTTGGAATCAAGAAGAATAATAAAATTTAAACTGTTATGAAAAGAATCAGAATTACACTTTGCATCACAGATGACTACTGGTCTGAATTAACAACTCATTAAGTCAAAAAGAAATCCAAAAGGAAAACCACATTGATTGCCATAAATAATTTCCAGCCTGTGGATAAATCTAAAAAGATGTCAACAGGCTGGGTTCTTGCTATGCACCAAACAAGCAGGTGTATCTTGCCCTCCTGACCTATGACATCAGCCCCATAATAAAAACCTCTCTATTTACAGATTGTGCCATTTGGTCTCGGTCGATGGCATAATACTTGCTTTATAAAATACAGAAACATTTATAACAAATGCCTTGTTAAACCCAAGGAGGAATGGAGTCTTGCATTGCAAAGCATTCCCTCCAGAGAACTTGTAAATCATCAGAAAGTTTAACATGTCCTGGGACAGGTTTGAAAATCTGTTTGTGGTTTCAACTTCATTTTTGAGCATTCTATCTGGTCAAGCCGCAAATAGCAAAAGGACCCCCTTGACGCTGCAAAGCTAAACGTTTGTTTAAATGTTGCTAGTGGGGTGTATTTTCATCCCAGGCAAATCTGCTCTCCAAAAATCAATTAACATGCTAGTTTTTTTAAAAAAATTGCTTTCTTTTTGTTGTTTATCCTGAAGCCTTTAAAGAGCAGGGAAACAACCTGCTTGTGACTCCTGCTCTAGACAATAATCCCTTCCAAGGCCTTAGGTTGCCTTTTTACCACAAAAAGCATCACAAATGCTTTTCCCTCGTTCTCTTCTTTTTCAGCACTCTGGAATTTTTCAATATCATCAAGAATTCCAATGGCTCCTGCCTGGGGAGAAACAGATTGAGCAACTTAGCTCCCAATTGTAAACATTTGGCCTGGACTATCTCCCTGCCAGTCCAGAGTAAGACAGGAAGCAGCCAAGACCCTGTGGCTAACAAGAGATTGGAAGTGACAGACAAACGACAAGTAACATATAGATACCTGCAATTAGTTACTTTTGTTGCAGGGATTGTATTAATTCAGTTACATTTTTAAAATAGTGTAATGAACAGTATCAAAATGTATCCATTGGCATACAAAGTAATATTTTTCTAATAACTCTCCAAATCTATACTGCATTTAAATAGCATTCAAAATGCCTCTAACTCTAAAATGCATTTTAGGGGTCTTTTAACCGCATATGTTCAAGGTTTATTCCTTGCTCTTCTCAATCCATTAAAAAAATAGAAAGAAGCAAGCAGCTCATGTAATGCATGTGCTTTACATGTGCTTTTCAACGACATGCATGTACTTTTTGACAAATTGACAACTTACAACAGAATGTTACTTTTCAAACCCTGTGATGAATAATGGCTATCAGTTGCTTTAAAAATGCATTGAGTGCACTGCCACAACCGCTGGATAGGAGTGCCTGGTTCTCTTAGAGATGGCATTTTCTACCACAGTTCATAGGGTGCGACCAGGCAACAGGAAAGGCATACATCTGATTGCTCCAGAAAGGGTCACTTTGAAGGGAGCCACCTCAGTGAAAGAGGTCAGGCCAGAGCACAATTCTCCGCATGTCTTATGATTTCCAAAACAAAAATCAAAGTGTGCTACTTATAAACCACCCCATAACATTTAAAGCACTTGCTGGGCATTTTACAAATAATTATGTGGCTACACATTGCCCCTGCCCCCTGGCAGCAAGCTGAACAGTCATTTTACCAACCTTGGAAGGATGGAAGGCTGAGTGGAATTTGACTGGCTACCTGGAATTGAACCCCAGGTTGTGAGCACAATTACAGCTATAATACAGCGGTTTAACCACTGCATCATGAGGATCATCAGGAAATGGTTGGCACCAGACTGTTCCATATACATTCCAAATAACAATCTATCTCCCCATGGATCACGCCCATAGTTTAACTGCAGATTCCTTGACTTGAACATCTAGCCAATGTTCCATGATAAACCAGAATAGGGTTTTCAAATTTCTTGCACTACAGATCGCACATTTTTCTATTCTGGGGGTGCTGTCTGACTGACATGTATCTAAAGATGGCTCACGTAGGAGAAAAGGCCTTAAAATGAACACTTTGTGGATTAGCTAAGCCTGGCTGTCTAGCTTCCCATTTGAAAAGAATGTTCTGAGCTGGCACTGGGCAAGAACAAATCAAAATCAAACTACTTTTAAAAGTTAACAACAAATAACTACTCTGTTTCCAAAGCCCCTGTCCTATCACAAAAGAAACATGCTGTCCAGTTCATGCACTGGTATTATTTTTTCATTTCCTTTTCTTTTTTTAATTGCATTTTTTGTACATTGACTACTTCAACATTTATCCCTCCTAATGAGCACAGAACATTTAATAAAAGAGAGGGAACTTTTGAGGCTTCATGGTTGTCTAGAGGTTTATGTCACTTCCAAGAAACTTATTACAAACCCTCTATTAATGCAGTGTAATTTGGAGTGGGGGTGGGAAGGGAGAGGGTTAGAAGCATTTGTTTTTTATTTTAAAAATAGGTGGTTTTGAAATTCTGGCCTGTCAACATCACTTAAAACATCCCTGCTCTGTGCCTCTGTGTAATAAATTAAATCAGTGTCTTAATTGTGCCCAGGCTTTGTGGTTCCGGGCAGCACAATAAGATCTTCTGTGAATGCACATCGCTAAAAGTCCTATGGAGTGATTAATTACTAGTCTGGAAGATATAAATATGCTTTCCAGTGAGGACACTATAGCCTGCTGGAAGCTTTGCCCTCTTCTGTCCCTCCTGGGCTCCTTTACTTAGCAGACACGCTTTTAATTCAAACAAGATTCTTGCTTCCCTGGGTCTCTTCTAACAGCACAATTGGCTTTGTTTCTGGTCATAGAGTTCACCTCTCCAATGCCTCCCACAATATCACCTTTCACTCACTCACTCTCTCGCTCACAGTGCCTCTCTGTAACACAAATACAGTACATGCAAACTGTGCATGCACCAAGCGGGTGCCGGACAGTGGATTATAAAGTCGCTGCATTGAAGCTGCATAGATAGCTCAGAGTTTTAAGTGTCTGACTACAGAGCCAGAGGCTGGAAGTTCAATTCCCCACTGTGTCTCCTTGATATGGGCTGCACTCAATAATCCCAACTCAGCAGTTCTAAGGGCCTTTTTACACGACCCCTAAGATCCGCTGGCCACTTAAATTCGGACCAGAGATCTTAGGGGTTCGTCGCTCTTCCTCTGTCTTCCTCTGTCCCCACCCCCCTCCGCACTTCCTGGTTGCTGGCTGCCTGAGGGAGGGAGAAAAAAGAAAGAAAAGAATGCCGGTTTACCTCCGTTTTGTTCCCGGCAGCATTCAGATCTCTTAAAGGGGCGGGGCGCAAAAAAAGAACAAACAGAAGCCAGGAGAGCCCCGCACTCACTATCCTTACACTGGATCAAATATTTGTCACCATCAAAGACCAGGTACAAGAAAACTGCTGTTTGGTCGCGCTAAAGTGGGCGGGGTCGCACTTAATTGTCTGCAAAGTCCGGAGCTGGTGGGTAAACATTTTTAAGGTCCGGAGCTTGCAGCCATTTGCGGCGGAGCTTAGGGGTCGTGTATAAACGCCCTAAGATTATTATTCCCCATTGTCTCTGATAAGGCTCAGAAAGCATTCTCTCTGAAACCCTGAAGAGCCATGGCTGGAAGTCACAGTACTAGACTAGATAGACCCCAAGATAGATCCCAGAGGCAAATGTTACACCAAGAAGTGAGTTTGACAGAAGGAAATGGGTATCCTTTCCAAATCTATAATTATAGGGCTGATACCACTAACAGAGTCAGATTTAGAATCCCACAGCAAAGTCTGCTCTCACCTTTGTGGTCCTTCACTGGACATTTCCTTAATTAGGCCCTGCAATAAACTTCTTGAAATGAAGATATTTTTTTTCTTGAAAAGAAGAAAATTGATCTTTGGTGAAATAACTGGGCCTACTGTTCTGTGTTCTGTTTACATTTTATTTTTCTAAGGTGGAGGGGTCCTGTTGTTCTGAGAGGCAGTCACTTCTTATTCCCTCTCCCTCTACTCCACCCCTTTGGGGTGACCCTATAGAAAAGGCACCCCGCTGTTGCACAGATGAAAGATCAAGTTTCTTTTAAACTTCACAGAAAGCTGCTCATAACCTCTCTGGTTTAAAGGATCATGGCAAAAGCAATATATAATAACACATGATGAAACACAGATTGCAAATGTATGCAAACAAAATATACATGCTCTATTTATTTATTATTAAAGCACGTGAGTCAGAGAGATTGGAAGACACACAGGATAATTGAGGATAATCATCCATTTGTCCTGCATGTGGACAATTTGTCATTTAGATCAGAGTTGAGGAAAGTTATTTTTGAGGACTTCAACTCCCAATGCAGGTTGCAGCCTTCTTACAGCTGCGGTGTTCAAAACTAACTTTTCCAATCATTGGTTAAGATATGCCCACTATTTCTATCCCCCAAGAGGCTGGTTCAAAACAAGTTTTATTGAACACAAATCTTGATAGTTCACAATCCACTTCGTTTGAGAATTCAGAAGAAGCGTACTATGATCAAGAAAAGCTTGTGTCAAGCAAAACTTGTTAGTCTGATAGAATCCTTTTCATTAAAATATTTTATTGCTATTTTATATTTATAATCTGTTTACTTAAAATATAAGTATGAAGAAACCCACCAAATGGTTCAGCACAACCAAGCCCACTTCTGTAAATTTACAAGTTGACGTGACTCCCCCATCCGTTACCATTTTTTTAAAGGAGGTAGAATCGTTATTAATATAAATGGAGATGTGTAAAGAAAGACCAATGGCAATCCTGTTCCTGATGCCATGTGAGCAAAACGACTTAGTGCTGGGAAGCTGGGAAGTTGGGTGTGTTTCCACTCATTCAAACAAAGCTAAGCATGTTGACAAGGGAAGGGAGGGCTTGTTTGTTTGTTTGTTGTCTATTTGTTTTTACTACACCTCCCAAAATATCAAGATATGGGAGTTACTGTTTGGAAAAAGTAATATTTCTGAGATTGGAGAGTGAATAAGAAGTGACTGCAAGAGATGGCCTTTGTATAGCGACATTCACTTGGAGAGGGTTACAAAAGGAAACGTTTAAGTCTATGAACAGGTGGCCACTTTATCATTTTTTATATTTATTTATTTATTTATTTTTACATTTGTGGGGAAGTTAAAGTGGTAAGTGAGGACTAAGCATCAAAAATGCATAAGATCTGAGTGAAAAACAAAGGATATTGTACCATTTTTACAGTTCTTTTCCATAACACCAGGGCCATCAGCAGCTGCAATTATGAGCAAAACAATCGGGATTTGCCATAAATCTTCCCTAAAGCTGCAAATTGTTCTGGTGCTTACAAGGCAGGATTATGAATGGCTTGTTTGTTTCTGGGCTGAGGCACCTTGAGAGCAAAAATGGTGGGTGGCCCAAAAGGTTTGAATGCTGGAACAGCAAACACAGACTTTCTGCCCAGAGAGGTGTATTAGTTCCCATCAGTTACAGGGCCGTGAGATTGGCATTTTTGGGTGACGTGACATTCTTTCTCTGAGTGCTTCCTTCTTGTTCTCACATCCCTTTGTCATGCCTATCACCAGCTCTATGCAAGGAGATTAGGTCTAAAGCAGTGGATAGTTCCATATAAACATCATTTTTGCAACACATTTTGGGAGGGGCACTCCCGTGGTTCGACCCCAGTTCATCAGAGCATAACGAATGACATCCACTAGAGAGACACAGCTTGTCACAGAGCAATGAAGCAATCATTTGCTTCTGTGCATACTTTTTAATCTCGTGCTGCATGGGGTAGGGAGGAGAGAAAGGCAGGAAGCACCATCAGGCTTAAACAAAAATCAAGTCTTTCTAATGCATTGTGTTTTATGCTTTTAACGGCCCTAAATTACTCCACAACTTCTGAAATGTTAAATGTACTTTTTCAAAGGTTTCCCAGCTGAAATTCCCATTTTCTGATTCCTTGGAAAAAAAATATGTAGGTAGCTTAAACCAGAAGCGACTTGCAGTTTTTGGATAAAAGCAACACCGCACCCTGAAAAATAAATATAAATACTTCTAGGAGGCTAACAGTGTTTAGTCTGTTGCAGAAAAAAACCCACAAAGAGTTCTGTTGCACTGGAAAGACTAACATGTTTTATTTAACGTTAGCTTTCCTGGCCTACAACCCACATCATCAGATGCACATGAAACATACTGCAGTGTACAAAACACCATTAGTCTTCATTTTGCCTAAAAACTCTTTTGTTGCAAGGAATATATGCCTGTAATAACACTTCAAAGGCTAAAACCCACCAGTTGCTGGAGCGTAGCAACAGTACAAAACCATTTCAATGGCTGAGGTTTTGTTCCCACTGTTGTCATACCCACATTGCGTGGTTCTGTCTGAGAGTGGCCACCATTCAGCCACAGTTTTTCTGTGGGAACAGCTTGATGCAGATCAAACACCAAGAGATGGTCTTTACCAGATGTGCCCCTTCAATAACATGAAATGCTGGAATGGGCGGGTTGCTTTTTGGTTTTGGATTTAGGTTTCAATATTGCAAGAAAACACAAAATAGCTATTGTGACCTTTTGGGGCTGTTTGGCCGTGTTCTGGAAGTTTTTCTTCCTGATGTTTCACCAGACTCTGTGGCCAGCATCTTCAGAGGGCAAGGAGCTCAGGAAACCAGGAGTTCTCTGTGTGCTCCTAGTTCCCTGAGCTCCTTGCCCTCTGAAGATGCCGGCAAGAGAAACTGGCAAAACATCAAGAAGAAAAACTTCCAGAACACAGTCAAACAGCCCAAAAAACTCACAACAGCTATCAGATCCCAGCCGTGGAATGCCTTCAAGAATACATTAAAACACAAAATGTTTATCTTATCCTGATTACAGAAAAATATTACAGTCTTTTCTACCACAACCTCTACATTTCCCATTTGCAGGCATGTCCAAAATGTGTTCTCAAGCCCTTTGGAAAATTAAGCATTAAGAATTGCTTTTTCTTATTCCATAACCTTCTTAATTCGTGTCCTGCTAACTCTGCCAATTCCTGCAAAATACACCAATGAAGACATATAATCAAATAAACCGGGGTCTACTCTTATGTCAAGAGATGAATTAGCCAATCCTTAACTGTCTGAGCTGATAAAATTAAGAGACTGAAAGTTAAGGGTTGGAGCATGCTCCTTCTCTCTCTCTCTCTCTCTCTCTCTCTCTCTCTCTCTCCCTTCCTCCCTCCCACCATTGCCGCCATCTGGGCTAGGCAATTCTGATCTTAAGTCCTAGAAAGAAAAATGAATCCAGGATTCCATAATGTAATTTTACAGTCATTACTGCATTTTATTGATCTGTCAGTTTAAAGTGCCACAGTATCGTTTCACCACTGTGTTGCATTAAACATATTTTTTTCTAAATCCCCACTTTAAATAAAAATTCCATTTTGTGACTCAGGTATACAAAAGTGCAAAGCTTCAGGCCTTTAGATGTGTCCAGCAAAATAAATCAAAAGTCATAAGGAAAACATATCAAAAAAAAGAAAAAAGAAAAAAAAGTGAGCCGTAAACAGAATGGTCCAAAGGAAGAACTTATTTCCCCTCCAAATGCAATGAATTATGTTTGATTCATCTTTCCTTATACATCTGTTGCTTTCTTACATCTGCTATACTCATTTAAGATTTTTTTAAAAAAAGATTTTCATTCATAAACTGTCTTATGTCACTCTCAAAGGGACACACAGCATAATAAAACAGGTAGATGACCATTCCACATAAGTACTACAACTGAATTATTTTAATGCTCAGCTGAATCTGAGAAGATATGAAAATGACATGTACAACACCTTTAAGAGATGTGCCTGGGAATTAAAACTTATTGTCTTACCAACTACAAAGGACAAAAAGGGCTCAGCAAAACCTTTGGAATCCGGAGTCATTACAATTGCTCAGCTCCCCTGCCTGTCAATGTATGATGAAAATTTGAAATGAAAACTTTTACAAAAATCTCACAGTAGTCCCACTGCAATGTCTAAGCCACATTTACAGGTGGTATCTGACTTTAGCAAACTTTCTGCCTAACAAAGAGTTCTGTGTAACAGGGAAATTGGCATCAATGGAAAAAGACGTAATTTAATATATCCCATTACCAAGTTCACACATGAGTATATTTCATGCTCATCTAGCTGCAAGTGAAGCTGCAGGTCTTAAGACAGGAATTTGCGGGACAGCACCCAAAAAGGGGGTGCTGTTTCAAACAAAGTTTGGTGCACCTGGAGACTTGATGATCCAATTTGTGGGACAGGGTTGCCAGGTCTCAGGGCACTGGTCAAAGTATCTGCAAACTGCTATGGTTCTCTTGGTCTCCAAGCAAGGAGACAAACCTTCATGTTGGAAGAAGTGAGAGCCTGATTTGATCATGCAAGATGGCTTTAAACTTCTCCCCGCTGCCCAAACAGCACCAGGGTTCACTGGCTAGGTCCAAAAGTTTAGATGTGTGTTGGGCTCATTTTGCTAGTCTCTATGTTGAACACAATAGAAAATGGGGCAGAAAATCCATGCTGTCTTTCACAGACACACACACATCCAGTTTTGCAATTGTTACACAAAGGGATACCTGGCAAAATCACAAAACATCCCTGGGGCTTCAGCGAAGTCTGGACCTTTAGGGCTTCACAAGGTCACAGGTTTTGGCACAGAAAATCTCAGAGAATGAGCAGCTACTGGCTGTACACTCCAATTTCTTTAAAAGTGCAGAAGTGCTTGAGGGGTCACATCAAAGACTGACAAACAGCACTGTCCTTTGGAACCATGAAGTATAGAGCAACACAAACTTGTGTGCTTTTTAACCTATCCCATTATATGTTTCAGGGGAAGTGCCAGGAATTTCACAAGAAATGATCTAATTTAGCTACCGTAAAATCATTTCCCCCCTCTACTGTGATTATTTCTCTCCAGCAGTTCAGCTTGAAAAAACCAAAGTTTATAACTTCTAATTTGCAAGGCCTTTTTAGAATCCCACTCTAACCCTGAACAACCTATGAAAGGCTGTTATTTCACGTACCTCTTGCCGCTCTTCACGGCTCCGCTGCGGCTCCGTTCGACGGAACGGAGCCTCACGTACCTGCGGGGTGGGTTCGGGGTCGCTCCGACCACGCCCCCTAAACTGTGCAGCAAGCGGGGTGAGAGATTCCCTTCCTCAACCTCTGGAATCTTCTCAATCCGCTGTTGGATCCGCATTGACGGTACGTGAGTTTACGGTGGATTCGGATCCTGATACATCTCATGCCTCTTTTGAGCTCCTTTTTCTTTTTTTCCGCTAGAAACGTCGATTAATCGATTTTTTGATTCGCCTAAGAGTAATCATCTACTGCTCTCTCTCTCTCTCTCTCTCTCTCTCTCTCTCTCTCTCTCTCTCTCTCTCTCTCTGTGTGTGTGTGTGTGTGTGTGTGTGTGTGTGTGTTTGTATTTATGTGTGTGTTTCCTTGTAGAATTGCAAGGAAATTTTTAAAACAACTTCCAGAATCAACAGCCACCATAGCCAGGGCCGGCGCGTCCATTGAGGCGAACTAGGCAGTTGCCTAGGGCGCCAAAATGGAGAGGGGGCGCTGGCCACCACCGTCCGTCCCCCCGCCGCACGTCCACCGCCCCCCGCGCCCACCTCCGCCCACCACCCGTGCCGATCGCCGCCCACCACCCGTGCCCGTCACCGTCCCCCGTCACCGCTGCCCCCCTGCTGCCCCCCGCTGCCACCGCTGCCCGCCCACCACCCCATCAATGCCTGCCCTCCGCCGCCTGCCCACCACCCGCCACCCCGCCTCCTCCTGCCCGCCCGCCCCGCCGCCCCCGCCGCCCGCCCAGCCTCCCCCCCGCCCCTCGCCTAGGGAGCAAAAAACCCTAGTGCCGGCCCTGACCATAGCCACTGGCTGGAGTTGCTCTCCCAACCAAGAAAGCTTCCTCTATGGGGGAAGCATTCAAGAGAAAATTGGTCAACTTTCTGTCAGACCTACTTTGATCTGGATTCCTGCCTTGAGCAGGTGTTGGACTTCATAGGCCCCTTTCAATTCAATGATTCTATGATTCTATGATTCTGTGACTCTACATATCCCACCCCACCCATACACACCCCTGTTGAAACATCTGCAAAGGAAGAAGCCTCACAGTCTGTCAGGCCTTGTGTTTTCACCTAACTCATTTCACAGAAGCTGCTTTGGAGCAAATAATATTTCATTTTAACAATGAATAATCAAGAGAAATCCTCTGTGATAACATGCTAATAAGCCTTGTGCATTCATTTGAGACCAAACAGTGAAGCAATAAAGCAAGATGAAACAGTGGCCCAGCGGGACGGACCCTCTTGGCAGGGAAGCAGCAGTTTCCCCTGCTGAGCTTGACACAGGATTTGTGCCTGTGAATTAACACTTGTTCTTATTTGTTTTCTCACTTTTTAATACAGCAGCCAGCTGTGCCCTGGCTTAATCTTGAATGAATGATAATAAGTGTTTCCTCTAAAAGGAAAGCTCACTTGTCCTTTCATGAAGTGTAGCAATAGCATGGCTGGATCTGGCCCTCCCATGGGATGGCCTTTCCTGTGTGGAATAGTACCCATTTTCCAAGCTTGGGGCCATTTAAAAAGATTTTCTTTCCAGGACTGGAAAAGAATCTTAGATAACTGAGACCTTTGAAAGAACCGCTGGTACTGACTGTTCTGGGCTGAGTGGTCCAATGGTTTGATTCTTCACAAGGAACAATGCATAGCACCTAGCTTATTTAGAAAGTGCTCAAAAGAGCCATCCTCTACAAAATACGGACAATATTTATTTAAAATATTATTACCCCACCTTTCTCCTTAACAGGACCCAAGGTGGCTTATATCATTTTAAAAAGACAATGTTAAAGCAGGCTGAAGAGAGCTTTTATGGTTTGCCACTCCTTGCAGAGAGAGAAAAACAAAGGCCAAACTATTTTCTAGGTACATGGAGAAGTGGTCAAGTAGGAAGTAACCTGAAGACAGTCATCTAATGGTGTTCCAAGAGGGATGCCCCATTCTATCTGGCTCCTTTTCTTTCCTTCTGCTGTTCTTGCACCCACCTACTGGTGGTGGCTTCATGTTGCTGTACTTATTCTCACAGCTTCCCCGTGAGTTCCTTGCTGGAAAAGCTGCCCAAAACAAGTTATTACCCAATCCTGAAAGTCCCTACAGGAAGTAATTTTGTATTACAGGGCACTTCAACCAATAGAAATGAGTCACAAACATACAAGATGTCAAAGGGTTGACAGTGAGGGGCTCAATCCCTCTCCTCGAAGGGGTACCTTTTATTCCTTTAGTGTATCTTCTATAAAGTATTGGAAGTTGATAATGTCAAGCCACACACACCAGACCTCATGGCCCTATGGGCCAGTTGTGAGAGATGTTGGTGCACATTATTGAGAGCTCTGGGGGGAGGGTTTCATATTACTTCCAGTCTCTCAGAACTGTCCAGAAAATCTAACTTTTCCAATCTCTATTATTGAGGTTGTAAAGCATTCAATTCAACATTGCTGTTTCCCTGCACCATAGATCATAACTTCTTCTACTTCTGGGGATTAAATCCAGTTTTGACATCAACAACAGCAAACTCAGAGAAATCAGTTAGACCTATATTAGTGTTGACTTAGAGGTTCCATTCATTTCAGTGGGTCTACTCAGCCTATGTCTACAGTTGGCTTTAACTCACCCTGATCTGTTTAGAACAAACAAAACTGTTTGCCAGCCTTGAGAAAATAATAATACAGTAATAGTAAATGCTTTGAGTATGTGCCGTTCTGCATGTAAAACTCACTTCAAATGCAGCACCATCACGACTAAAGTAGTAGAAGGGAGTTAGCTCCTACTGCTGTGATACTGACAAGAATGCATACTTGGGAATAAGTATGATGCTGTTGTTGAAAAACGAGCATAAATTGTCAAACTGAAAAGAATATTAACATCTGCAGCCACATACACCTGCCCAACTAGGTATGCTGTGATTATAAAATGTTTTTAAAAATTGGAATAAAGGAAGGAGGGAAGCTAGAATGACCAAAATCAGGCCCAATGCTTTTCCCACCCAGGTAAGGACAATGGGCCCAATTGCACCTTAACCCAAAGGGCTGCCACGGAAGCCCAATCCCTGAGGTTTCAGGACACAACTTGGGACCAGGAGTGCAGGGCTTTTGAACATCATGGAAACAGATCCTTGTTATGTCACAAGACGCATACTCTCATGTAAAAACTAACCAAAAAAACCTAGCATGTGTACTTGGGTTTGTGCAGGAAGACCAATGCAGACATATATATAACACTGACACTTCTCTGACACTGGTTCCACTGAGATTTTTCTTCCAGCCCTGATACCAGTGAAAGTCAGGGTGTCCTTAAGACATCATCCCGAAATCTATCTATCCTACCTGCTATTCTCTGGTGGCCATTTGGAAGAAAATGAGGCTACAGAATGCTCAAATGAGTTTGGACAGGAGGTAATTTGGTTTTAAAGACTGCAGTGAGTAAGTTTGTGTGAAACATTTGAACACTTCAATGTGCTATTTATTATATTATTATTACTGCTTTGCTACTTCTATTATGTCAAATTGGGGGAGGGGGGATGAAGACTAGAAAAAAATAACATATTTGTATACTATTTTTTTCCATTTGTATTACTGGAAGCACACAACACGGAACAACTATTTAAACACCCAAAAGAGTAGAGTCTTGTGACATCTTTTAAATTATGACCACGAGCCTTTACAGGCCAAAATTCACACCATCAGAAGCATCCACTGTTTCTAAACACCACCACATATGACTAACCATGTCCTTCAAGGTTTACAGGAGATGTGGGGGAAAGACATGGAAACTAGCTTCTTTGATTGCAGACATTTAAGTAATCTGAAGACATTTACAGGAAAGAATCCCTATAAGTAAGCCATCCTGCCAAACCACAGTGATACACATTAGGACATTATCTGAGAGGAAGTGCTGGGAAGTCTTGTGTAAAAATTTAACTGGGAAGCACACATCCCCCTCTTGTGCAAATGCTGCCTGATAATTCTCCATTTCTGCAAGCAGGTAAATTGCACTCAAAGTAGGCCTAAACAAAAAGATTGGCTCTGTGAGTAAGCTCCAGTAAATGTGAGGAAAAGCCACAGAACTGGGCGTTGTTCAAGCATATTTAAATTACTCAAGTGAGTAATGCAACTGCTCCCTATTCAGTGCTGAATAACCTAACTTCTAAAGCAGGTCATTTAGACATCAGACACACTGAACTGCCTCCTACTAGCAGTGTGCAATACATACTATATTACTGTAACATTGTGGGCATTATATCTTGCTTAACAAGAAAATTTAATTATCCATCTAATTTGATAATTTCACAATGACCCGATGTTAGTTATGCTGCACTAAAATCACTTAATTTGCCTTTGTCTGAGCATAAAACATTTCATAAGCCTCATTCAAAAAATAAACATTATTCCAAAGTCATAAGTTGGAGCGTGTTGATGTATTCACCAAGAAATTATTAGCCTCTGCAAGAGTTCCTGCTGCTGCCAAGAATTTGCAGACGGGGTCTTATCAAAGTGCCTGTAATTTGTGCGAAGGTATATCGATGCAGAGCTATTCTAGTTTCCATTTGTCAAACAAAACACATGTGGCCAGGCTAGAAGAACTAGCTGATTGATCCAAAAAAGTTAGAAGTAACTCATTCATGGTACCTTTCTGTAAAAGTCCATGCAATGTGGCTATCTAATATAGATAGATAGATAGATAGATAGATAGATAGATAGATAGATAGATAGATAGATAGATAGATAGACAGACAGATAGATAGATAGATAGATAGATAGATAGATAGATAGATAGATAGATAGATAGATAGATAGATAGATAGATAGATAGATAGATAGATAGATAGATTTCAAATATCAGAATTTTCATTGAGAAGTAAATATTTTCTCTCAGGCAGGAGAAAAAATGCAGTTTCTCATTCTTGCTCAAGAGAACAGGACAAGTGAAGACTGATGTTTCTAGGATAGTTTCATGAAAACTTAGTCCAAGTATGCAGCTAAATCTTTAGAAAATGAATTTAAAATAACATAATTTACAGATAACCTCTCCAGGCCTTGCTACCTGTCACAAATTTGCAATAATAAGCCGCATTTTATTTAAGTCCCCAACTCACAGTAGTGCTTTAGCATATAAAAATTAACTCTGCAGGCTATAATCAGTTCGTCTTAATAAACCAATTTATCAGGACAAATCTGATGAAATCATACTACCCCCTTGTGGTGTTACCTTCATACCCCAGTAGGACATTTCCAAATATTATATTTTTAACATCTTCTTCCACCATGCTCAGTGGATAACTAATTAACCTTTTCTAAATTCCAATAAGAGCAAGGGGAAATTAAAATGACAATCACTAGAGTCTGCAAATGGATGAGGAGGATGACATTTCCCTGAAAACGGATAAAGTAATCTACAGGAGAAACCATATGCATTTATACCTCAACATAACATATATGTATATACTCACATACACATCTATAAGCAAAAAAAGTCAGTAAAGGTCGCCTTTCTCTATACCATGTTGCATTCTGGAACACAAGCAAACAAGCACACAGTGGATGAAACCAAGGGAAGAGACTTCATCCGGGCCATTCTGTTGATTGATTTGGGTTTTTCCTTCTCTCCTGCCGTGCTTTCTGTGCGCTTTAGACCCACCATTCAAATCTGTACTGTGAACTCAACACCCATAATTTAAGAGCCTATTTTAATCCCAAGAAAAAAGACTCAATGTGGGCAAGATTAAAATATTATCTGGGGTGGAGTAGGGCAAAGAGACTGTAGGATTCACCTGCCAGAAGAGGAATGAAAGCAACTTTATTAATTTATTTGTCACACTACATTCATCTCTGACTTTTCTGATAATTCCAGGGTTATATCCATGAATCTCCTCCTCTCCTCACTTTTCCACCCTCATGGCAACCCTTTGAGGTGGGGAAGTCTCAGAGAGACTGTACATGGCTTTATAGCCAAGCCAGAATTTGAACCTTGATCTACCATGTTCTAGACCAAAACTCTGACCACCATACCACACTGACTCTTGACATCAATGGCCGCTTGCTTTCACCTTTTAAACAAGTTTTTAAAAACTCCATCGGGACTGTGAAGCAGCAACAATAATTGTTACTCTCACAATTGCACAAATGGATAATAATCCGTGCAGGATATGATGTGTTCACACTTATAGTTTATGGGTGAAATTTCCACAAAAGCATATTTCTATTTCTTTTTTCTCAGCAAGCTTTACTTATGCCTGCAAAGAACATTCAAGAAGACAATATGTTAGAGAATCACTGTAGAGAAAACTTCTCATCTTGTAAAAAACACACACACATTTACAGCTCAGTCTGACTATATAATAAATGAGCCCTCCCAGCCCAGGAAGTGCATAACTATTTCCATCACTATTCTCCTCTTTTCATTTCAAGCTGCTAGTCACAATTTTCATCATCTTTACTCTTCTCTTCTTAAAATCCTCTTTTCAACTGTCTGTAAGCAAAAGAGCACTGTTGTCAACAGCAACATATACAATAAATAATCAGAAAGGCTTCTTTGCTGTGATTTTCAACAGTGGTTAGCAAAAGCAGTCTTAGTGTTTTTTTGTTCTATTAATAATTCCTTCTTGTAAAATAAAGCAAGGTAAAATCGTCTTAACATCTGCTTTTTCCATTCTTGTTTGGAGTTTTGCTAGCTACCTCTGTATTTTCTCATACATGACTAATAGGAAAGATACAAGACTAATAGGAAACATAACTGCAACTTCACTTATGGTTGGTTTTGTTTAACAGATGGTCTTTAAACGATCCAACATAAAAGCACACATTTTTATAAAAACTGACCCCCAAACTGCTTTGTAAAGTGAAGGATTTTTTAAACAATATATATATCTTTAGAAACTTTAAAGAAGTTACAGTATAAAAGAGACCCTGGGGTATAGAGCACATTTATAATTTCCAACTTAAAATATCGGAGACAAAAGATTTAACAATACGATAAGTATCAGAAATAACACACAATTCCCAGTGCAGCTATAGAGAAAGAGTCCAGAGCTTCCTGGCCAAAATCTTTCCTACTCAGAATTTAAGTACTTCCATAAAATTACACAAATGGGTCTGAAAAACCGCTTTGCCGTGGTGAGAAACTCATGATAAATCAGCCAAGGACTATGTTCTTTCTGTGTTGGTTCGACCGATCAGAGGATGTTGTCTAGGCTGTTATAATAGACACCTATTTCTGGAAGAGCCACCTCCATGGTCACATTGGGGCCCTTTAAGCTGACGTTGGGGAGAGGATCGAATCTGAACCTCCAAGGAAACCTCGGAGTCATTTGCAGCATATTTCAACATAACAAGGCAAATTTTCAGGCTTAGGATGCCCAGTGGTTCACAAACAGGTTGGAAATGTTATGTTTTGGGACTACACCTTCCAGACTCTCCAGCCAGCACTGTGTATAAGAATTATAGCCTGAAAATGCAAAGTTCCAAAGCACCGGATATAGTTTGCTCATCCTCTGGCTTCTTGCTGTAGCACTTTTAAAAGGTGTTAGCCATATTCATCTGTTCGAGCATAACAACAAAGGCCCAAATCCGACTGCTAGTTTCATACGCACAGAACTGCTGAATCAACTGATGAATGGTTTGACACCTTTGCAATGTCCACTGACTCAATGGTTCTACTGTGGTTCGGATTACTAAATAGATTCAGGCCACAAGGTCTATAGCAGTTCTAACATTTACATAGTTATTTTTATCACGACCCTCTATGTTCAAATATTACATTCTATGCATATGAGTAAGCAATGTGTAGCCTGCATAATTAAAAAAAATAATTTAAGCACTCTAGAGCAGTATATAAGAGCCACACAATTCGCTTTTTTACTTTAAATAGGTTGTGTGTTCATGAAAACTCAACCTAAAATAAACAATTTAGGATAGAAACCTGCTGAATGGTAGCAAAGCAGAGTCTGCTAAATGGAGGCCGTGGGCTGTCTTTCCTTGATGCGAGAATACAGCAGAACAGGGATTTTTTTTTTTTTTGGTCTTACTATTTGAGGTGCCACTGGCATTGATTGCACCAGGTTCTGGCTAGTGGATCTTAAGATTACAGCAAAACTGAAGAAGATCTTGCAAGCTTGAAATTTGTCTTTTCTTGCTGTGAAAAAAGTTATACTGACTTCAGCAGAAGAACTAGAGCTGGTTATTTATCCATTCTTTGCAAAGGATAACTTATTGCATTTCATCAGCTCTCTCAAGAGGTATGCAACGAGCTCAGTAATGATGTATGGTGTGTCCACATGCTGGAGCTTTGTTTAGGGTTAAACAAGATAACCCTTTCAAAACTAAAAGGATGCTTTTATCTGTATTGAAAGCCGGTGGTGCCCAACAGGTAAGATGTTTTCCCACTCAGGTATCTCCCCCCCCCATTTTAGTGGAACAATCCTAAAAAGGACCATTTGGGAAACATGGGGATTGGGCAGGTTTGCAAGCCATTAGAAGTAAAAAATGAAAGTGCGAACCATTCTGTTCTGGAGAACCACCACCACCACCACCACCCCACTTGCTGATTGTTGTAATACAAACCTCCATCTATATTTAGCTTCAGGAATAAACTGTAATGGATTTCCAAATGAGAGAACAGGTTGTCATGCAGTCCAGACAGAAAATCTACTAGCTTTTTAAAGTGATCAAATGAAGAAAGAAAAGCCACAGTCTAATTTGTGCCATGCTGATTAACTTGAGCCAATCTGTTTATCACATAATATCTATAATCTGTTTGCCTTGGTTTTAAACTTTCCTTCTTTTTGAAAAATAAGGAAGTGCAGTATTGCCTATTTCAAAAATGTTCTTTAACGGAGAACATTAATTGAAGAACACACTTGTGGAAAAAGACAAGACAATGAAATGATATTAAAATGTTTCTTCCACCTCAAAAGCTACCTGAAACTTAATTTTTACTTCAAACAAAACACACAATATTTTAATTACATGTTTTGTTTCCCAATTAGGTTGAACCTCAGTTAGTTTAGATATGGCCCAGGTACATTCATTAGAGATCAAATATCATTATTAGGATGCACCTAAAGCACAATTGTGCCATTTATTTGTTGTTGGTGGTGGAAATTTATATTCTCCTGTCCTGTCGTCCCCCCCCCCCCCCAGCCTGTCTTCAATGGAAAACAGAAACCAAAGTTATTATTGTCTATTGAAGAGAGTGTTTCAAAATGTAGAACAAAAGAGTTTCTCCTCCCCCAACATCCGCATCACAAATCAGAAGAATGTTTCTTTGGTATAAACATGAGGATTTTATATTCTCTTAAATCAGAATTATCTGCGTTTTCTTAGGAAGGAAGGATACGATGCTTTTCTCTATCCAATTTCAGAAGTGTCATGCAAATAAAATAAAAATTAAGCACAGAGGAATAAATAATGCTGGCAACTAATAGAAAGTGGGAAGTACATTTGTATCACTCAGAGAATCTGTGGCTTCAGATGCACCATCAGCACCAATGCCTGAGCAATCCATCATCGTCGGGAGATGGAGAGCTGCAGGAGCTGAGCCCAGCTACAAGCCAGAAAGACCAACACACACATTTTAAGAAGGTTATAGAACAAAAGAACTCATTTTATCACTTGGCTTTACCGCTTGAGAAAATGGCTCCTGGTGCACTGAACTGCATGATAAATGTGCCCCCTCCAGATCTTTATTGCCCTTGTAAATCACAGGATTGACAGCAGTTAATAAGAAAGCTTTTGAGTAGTTTTGAAGTTTTGCTTGGTACATATAAAGCCTTATATTAAAGAATTTGCTAGTCCTCAAGGTGTGGAAAAATTACTGCAAGTAAAGCCTATTTTTAAAAGCCTTTTTTTCTTTTTTAGACTTCCTATTTTTCAGTTTGCTTCTCCCCCCCACCCCCCAAGGTTATGTGTCATGGTAAAGAAAGCATCCCTTTTAATTTGGCTTTCACACAAGGATAACATGCCCCTCGTCACTGGCATCAGATGCTTTTTTCCCATGTGTAGCGGCTAGGAAGAGAAGGGACAGAAAACCATCCAAAGAAGTAGTTTTTTGTACTGTTGTAATTATTAGGCAACAATAATTGTATCTTTTATAAGCAAAGGGAAGAGACAGCTGTTCTTCTGTAAAAATTTATTTATTTATTTATTTATTTATTTATTTATTTATTTATTTATTTATTAGATTTATACCCCGCCCATCTTCCCGTAGGAAGTGAGAATTCCAGCAATTCACAGACACAAGAAAGAATATCTGCAAACTACAGGGTCATCTCCTCAAGGGGAGAACAAAACTACTCATTCGTTGAAACCCAACATCACAAAGCAAGGTAGCTGCTAAAACAGGCCAATCCATACTCTGAATTTATATCGCACACTTATAAGGAATATACTGTATTTTGCCCTGGCCCAGTGCTTGTAAAGAAGTGGGTTCTTTTAGGCAGGTTTACTGTGCAAGATCCAGAACCCTACTGAGCAAGCTCAATCCATCCTGTCTGGGGGCACAGATCCCTTAGTCTGTAGGGTTACTTAATACAGCCACGACCCTTTTCTAGACTTTAAAAATAGTCGTTTTTAGTATGAACATGCTCATGGACAACAAAGAACGGTGCGTAGCTAGTAATACATATGGGGAGATCAAGCACCACACTGTAAAGATCAGATTAGAGATAGGTGCCTCGTGCTTCATATAAAGCTCAAAACACTCATCTCTAGATCAGATCAGGATGCGCTTTTGAGGGAGTATGGGAAGCTGCAAACTCAGGTACCTGCAGGATCTGTGGTGAGGGTCACACTGAAATGTGCAGGGACCAGCGTAGGCACACTGTATAGCTAGCTCACCAAAAAGTGGCCAGCAAAAACAACCTGTGCGTGTGGGAGGCACGTGGCTCTCTGGATCTCCTTTTCCCAATAAAGTCACTTGGATCAACTGAAATTTCTCACATACATAATTTTTCAATCTGCATTTGCTTGAGACTGTATCTTCTGTAGTGCATTTCTTGGATGGATGTAAATATATCTCCCTTTATGGAGTCCCCTTACCTATAGAGCAGCCCAGTCCCAAATAGGAATTCCACTTAAACAATAACATTGAGCAGCAGAGGAGAAGGAAGCCTGTTCAAGACTGAGGACTTAACTATGCAAAATTGGAGGGAGGTTGTATGCCGAGCAGTCCTTACAGTCCTCTTCTCCCACTGAAGAAACCCTGACAATTCTCACATTGATGTATTGATGTTTGCTGCTCTATAGTACAAACATGTGAGATGTCAATTTAATCATCTCATTAGTGGGCTCTTATTGAGCTTCAAAGCTCACTTAAATACTTTAGCAATTCTTTGATTAATCAGCATATACAGAGTGTATTTGTGCTCTCTCTTTAACAAGTAGTTGCCCCCGTGCCACAGTTAATCTGTTTGTGTTCATGTTAAAGATGCTCACATCGGAATTCCTCAGAGAACAAGCCATTTCCATCTGTGTCAGTGCAACAGTAGAATGCAGCATAATAGAAATATCACTAACCCCTGAAACTTCCCACATATTAAACTAAATGATGATTTGAACGAAACAGAGTGGGTTCTTAAAATAGTCCTTTTCCCATTGCTTGATCATCTTCAGTTAGCTTTCAGTGGACTGATAAGCCTCCCCATGCTTTTTTAACTAAGGCTGTCCACTGCTAACTAATTTTGCTCAAATTAACATTATTACTCTTTAACAAACCAGTGTGTAATTATCCAGGTAATACAAACATCCTAGCTGTAACTACACAGGTGAAAGCTGAGAGTACCTAAAGGAGTTCATAGCACTTCCTGTATAAATTATACATTTGTCACTGATTTTGAAAAAGATAAGCTAACTTCAAAAAATGATCTTTCATAACTTAAGCATAGATGGCCTCTGATGGAAGGCAGCATTGATTTTTCTGATTTAGAATCTAGTTTCAAATCTGCAATTAATGAATTAATTGATTAACGGGCTGATTAGTTTGATGAATGTTTCCAGCCATATTTCCTGCCAAAAACACTGACGTAAGAGTGAAAATGAGAAGCAGGGTGTGATTGTCACATACATAAAGTCTGGATGGCAAAGGTCAAAGCAGCTTACTGGTAACGCTGTTCCGCTGTTCCGAATGTACATCTTTCCTGTCCCTTGGTTATTGCCTGACATGATTTAACAACTGTAATTCCTTAGTTAACGATGTCAAAGGTTTTTTAGGAAATTGACTGTATTTCACCAGTGATATATTTCTTCTTGATTACTGAGTGGTTAAAAAGATTTTAAACCAAGACAGCAAAATAAAGCAGTAATAAAATCAATAGAAGGTGCTTTAAACATCCCTTCTATTAGGTAATGGCATTTAAAATATCCATAGCTTGTAATGGCACTTAGGATATGCCCAAAAATCAATGAGCTAAATTACTTATTGAACTAGTTAATTTGAACATTGTGTTTTATATGTATATTGATAAAACAAGTGTCCAAAGATGGTGCTATCACGGTCTAATGTATGGTCAAATGTCTCCCCCTGCTGCAAAGAAGCTTAAATTCCACCCAGACATAGAATAAAATCAAATAATAGAAACGGATATGATGTAACTTGTTTAAATGCCACAAGAGGGCCCTGGCTCTTTTTGAAGTCCAGTTAATAACTCAGCATTCTCCTTCAACAAATGGGTTTAGGAAGCAGTTCTTCTAAGACAACCTAGGCTGGCAAAACGGTATTAGCAGTGCTAATCTATTTATGTATTAAAACACTTGATCTCACCCACAATAAGGAAATGTAACTTTTTTGCATTTCATTTCCTAGGACAAACCAGCCAAAAACTAAAATTAAAAACAAAAAAGGCTAAATGAACTTATTTCATCAAGTGGGAGTGAAAGCTTTACAGACATGTTGGACTTCATCAGAAAAAAAAGATTCTTGAAGGTTTGCAGATTTAAAAAGAAAAAGAAAAGAAAACAGAAATTAACTGCTTTGGGAATTCTCTCCAACATCTATCTCTTTGATATTATTTGAGTGCGGACCCTAGAGTGATAACCTTGGGTCCCACCAATTTAAAAAGTTTTCTCCTCTTCTTATGAGGAATAATCTCCAACCTGAAACCCAAAACACAAAAGGTCAACTCCTTCCCTCAGAGACTGAAATCGATCCAACCGAGACCTCATAATGCAATATGCTACTACAAGGGCTTGTGGTAGAAACACCAGTACTATATTAGCCAGGGGGCTTTTTGCACAGAAGACAAATCCCTGTGGAAATCTGCAAGGTGGCATCCCAGAGACTTTTGTTTTTCCCAAATATCACATTTTATAAACCATTTTAGAAAGTAGCATCCAAAGTCTCAAGTACATGAATTTCCGCAAGCACTTACCTTGCCTTCTCTTCCTTTGGCATTTATTGACAGAAGCAAGTAACAGCACCTGAAGAGCAAGAAGTAAATCATTCAGGGGGAGTAAATCATTCCTTTCCAAGGAGAAAGGAGAGGTAAAATACTCTAAAATAAAACAAATAAACTTTCAGAGACCAATAGGAACTTTTTTCCTGGCATCAGAAGGATTAGTATGGAGAGATGCAAGATTGGAGTGTAGCTACTATGCGTTACACTAGCATGGTACAGTTCAGGTGTCATGGTTCCTCCATCCTAAAAATTGTGTCCTTTTCCCATGGACCTTTGAATGCCCCATGCTAGTTCAAAACAGGGTGTTAGTGCTCTCTTCCCCAAAATACAACTCCCAGGATTACATAGGAAAGAGCTGTGATAATTAACATGCCACCAAACTGCTGCAACACTGGTAGTGCAGATGCATTCCTTGGGTAGTACCAGGGTTGAAAAGCAGACAGAGTTTTGGTTTTGAAGCTGTTTGCTGAGGTTTTACTCACTGATGTTTTTATTTCCTGTTAAAAATATGTTTTGGCTAATAAGGATTTTTAATTTTTTAATTTTATCTTACATTTGAAGTTGCCTGCTGCTGAGAAGCCATCTCTGTTGGAGAGGTGGGATACTAAAAAATATATGACATCTAGCAAAATACAGTTGCTTGGTACAAGAAGCCATGGCAGGGGACAGAAGGAAAGAGAAAACTATTTGCACATATGTATATGTACAAGATATAGTCAGTCCTTGAAGAATACTTCCCAGAAATTAGAATTGCCTGCTGAGAACGGATAGCTTATATCTTTGTTTTATTTCTTTTCATCTGCTTCACCGGTTACAAAGGTTTCGTACTGCCTGCTTGCAACTCAGGGAGGAACAAAGAAGCATCTAATAATCAGAAGCTACAATGGACATTCATTTTTATCCCATGAATGGGGATGATTTTGTACAATTTGTTCTCAGCAGCCTGCCAAAGGGTTCTAGCAACATCTGTCCTTCTTTTATCCGCATCTGATGCCAAATACTTACCGTCTTGCTTCCTTTAAAAAAAAAAACAAAAGCGTAGACTTATTACATGCCTGTCATTTCAGCACCACGGCAGTAAACTCTGCACACAGAGCCATTCACACATTAGGAAAGCAAAGGGGGTGCCTGCCAACCTCCACCTGCAACTTCTTGTCAGAACCCCACCACTCACTTGGAGTCTCTTGCTCCTCCTATTCACATCCTGTGATCTGTGTTGGCTGCCTGCGAGTCTCCAGGTGCAATTTCCGAGCGCTGTTTTTGACCTGCAGTTATCTAAATAGCCTTGGATCTCCCTCCAGCCTCTGGAGGCTGCTTCGCTTTCCATGCCACAGTGCTGCAGCTGAACTTCAGAAGAGGCACCCGGAGGTCTCTCTCGTTATCAAAGAGAAGGCGATGGGAGCAGAGTGTTTTCTGGAGAGACTGTTGCTTCCTTCATTGTTAGATGTAGGCTGGATGGTGGACTTTTTGAATGTTTTTTTTTGGGGGGGGGGGCAGGATGGACTTTCACCCCAGAGTCTTCAGGAAGGATGACTCAGAAAGGCTAATCTTTTTTGTGAGACACCATTGAAAACTTTGTGAAGCTACAATGCAGGGATGGCAGCCAAGAGATCCCTAAATCATTTCTGGTCTCCACTGAACAAAAGTCATTTATCTGGGTACCATCTATTGAGGAAGCTGTCCTTGTCTATCAAGATCACACACTGCATTAAAAAGATGAATATTTCACATCCTCAAGCCAGAAAACAAGAGGCTGCTTCTTACAAAAGCACAGGGTCACAGAGATAATTCGACACCACCTTCCTTCCTCAGAGGTATCATAAGCCTGAAGAAATCCCAAAATCAAAAGAAAAATAAATTAGAGCCAGACTGTTGAGAGGATTTGGGCTTAGACTTGAAAAATCTAGTTTCAGATTAGGTGTCTTCTAAGAGAGTCTTTGGCCATTTGCTTTTTCAATCTAGGCACTGAATTTGTGAAACAAGAATGGCTGCATCTGGTCTAAAGCACCAGTGTAAGCAATGAAACAGTTGCCCAAAAACATTGCAACTAATTAATACACAGAGAAGTCCAATAGAAACATTGTCATTGACATGTAACAGGCAGAGAGCTTGCAACAGTTTCCTTTCTGTGCTCTTGAGCTATTTGCTACTTGGGCATAAACATTTGGTGTTTATTTGGTAAACATTTGGAGACCAATGACACAGTAGTAACTTTTTAACTCCTGAACTGGAGCGAGTATTCCAACAGAGAATTGAGCAAGGGGGGGAAATGGCAGTTTTTAAATAGTTTTGGGGAATTCCTTCAGGGATAACACAGGCAATCCACCACAGCAGCCACTTTCCTTATAAGTGTGGTTCTGCTTTCAACCATTTTGAGAGAGACCCCCTTGCCACCAAATGCCTCTAACAAAGGACAAGAACCGGCTTGGGAGGAGGAGGAGGAGGAAGGAAGGGAGCCTGAAAGCATCAATGCACACCACAGTCTTCCTTACTTCTGAAAGACAAGGAGTGGAAGATGCTGCATCCCTCTGGATTTTTCTATTCCCACCCCAAACCTTCCTGCAGCCTGAGGCAAATAAAGTTCAGCATATAAACTGCACTCGTGGTCTATATCTCTAACAGCGGATGTGAGAAAAGCTGGGCGTGTTTCCAAAACGGGGAATTTTAACACTGCTCACTTTTTAGAGCCGTATTTGATACTGTTCTGAGCTGTCTTGCATCGACGTCATTTATATACAAATGAATAAAAACTTCTACAAGAGTAGAATCTGGTGTCTCTTTTCCTTTTTTCTCTTTTTTCTATGACTTTCCTTCTCATTTCCCCCCTTTTTTGTTTTTTTCTTTCCTTTTTCTTTCTTTCTTTTTCTTTTTGGACAGGGCTTTTCCTTCCCCCCCTCCCCAGCTCCCCTCACAGCCTTATTTCGCCTCAGCATCTCAAAATGGCGCCCTTCGTTTTTCCCTCCTAAATATGGCGGGCGGGTGCCATCATAGAAGTCGTCGCCTCGGCCGCGGAGTCCTCAATGCGGTCCTTCCCAAGATGGCGCCGGCCGAGCGCCCACCTGTACAGCGAGAGTGGGAGGGGAGCAGGAGCCAATAGCGCTTGGCCGGCAAGGAGGGGGGGTGCCCTTCCCAAGATGGCGCGGGAGGACGCCCCTCCCCTTTCCGCGCCCGGGAGCCGCAGTGCATGCCGGGAGCGGAGCCGGCCGAGCCGCCGGACCGGGAGCGCAGCGGAGCGGAGGTTGCCGACCGTGTCGCCGTCATGCCTGAGCTGGCCGTGGAGCGGGTGGTGGTTCACCCGCTGGTGCTGCTCAGCGTCGTCGACCACTTCAACCGGTGAGAGAGGCGGAGGGGCAGATGCTGACTCACAGCACCCGCCCCCTCCCTCCCTCCCTCTGGGGTCGCCCTGGATTGCGGGGTGGGGTGCTATGCTGGTGGAGGCGCTCTGTGCATGCCCAGAGGCACCGCCCTCCCAAGGGAATCGGCGCCAGGGAAAAGAGAAGGGCGGGAGATGGAGGCTGCGGCCTGGCCCGGAGGAGGAGGAGGAGGAGGGAGGGAAGCTGAGTCACCCGCCGGCCATGGCGGAGGGAAGGATGACAGTGCATCGGAAAGGGGACCGGCCAGACCCCCGCTGGGGCACCAGGACCCCCGGTGCACATCCCTTCCTTATTCTTGGACCTGGTTAAAGGTGCCTTTTCACTCCCAGACCTTCCCTCCCACAATCGCTCTTCCTGAGTGGCCCTCCTGGGTTACAGTGCAAAAAAGTTTTTTTCCTCCTCAAATTTGGTTTTTTTAAAATTATTATTATTGCTCCTGTTTTGAAGTGCAATAAAGGGTTGCCTTGGGGATGGGGTGTCCTTTGCCTGCCACCTTAGTTGCAAAGCCTAGGATGCTTCAATAACCCTTAAATAGAAATAAACTGTGAAAGGTTTCCTGCAGCATCTTCAGGATACACTGTTGGGGTGAGGGCAAGCCCACTTCATACATCCCAAAAGATCCCAAGCAGCAAAGCGCAAAAGACAAAAGCCTGGGGTGCCTTTAAATCTATTATATTTTAATATATGCTGTTGTGGATAAGCACGTTGTTGGAAACTTTGTAGGTTTGTTCCCCATCATTATTGTGGGTATGATCCGGGGAGTCTAATGACAAGGGCTGCACCCCTGTGCAAAACAAAATTGTTTAGTCTTAAGGGTGCCACCAAACTCTTATGTTTTTCTTTTCCAAAATACATTTTTATTGGGGACTTTTTCGATTGGGTGTTTTATGTTGTAAACCACCCAGAGTTCCTGTAGGAAAATCAGGCGGTTAATAAGTATAAGTATAAATAAATAAAAATATTTATCCTGTGGATAAAGAAGCCTTACGCTCCTCCACCACCACCACCCCAAACTGTACCAATATCAGGCCTGTAGCTTTGTGACACCACACCTGTTTTACCTGCAGGGAGGCCTTTGGGCATTTCGCATTAAAACAGGGCTTCAGGTAGCAATATAAGCAATAGGAAAGACACCTTCTTTGCTTAGATTTGGGGAGCGCTGCTGCTGCCAGGGAGAGGGTCCTGCAGGGATTTTAGACTATAGCTCCCATCTGCCACCACACAGAAGGACCCACGAGAATGGGTTTAGACTCGGATTGTAGTTGAAAACATCTGGGGGAATAGTTTCCAGCTCCTCAGAGAGGTAAACAAGTGCTCTAACTTAGTTCTGTGGTTCCTGAGCACATATGTCGCCTCCTTCATTAATACCTAAAAGCCCTCCCAGAATTTAGCCTTCTTAACCCTCTTCCTGAAGGCTTGCCTTTCAGGGTGTTATGCTGACCCAGCTGGGTTCCTATATGATCAGTTTTGTTCCCCTTACTGACGCTGACTTTTCCTCTCTCTCTCTCTTTTTTCATCTTGTCCCAATTTAGAATAGGAAAGGTTGGTAACCAGAAGCGAGTAGTGGGAGTTCTTTTGGGTTCGTGGCAGAAGAAGATCTTGGATGTCTCCAACAGCTTTGCAGGTGAAGCAGGGCTTTGAAATAAATATCTTATCTCCTCATTGGTAGCAATGTTGCTTGTAGAATGGAGCTCTTTGCCGAGTCACCCATCTGGCTTTGTAAGAGCAGTCTTGGGTTTCAGGAATCATTAAAATGACGACAGCATTGAAAAGCTACAAAAATAAGTGCAGATATTTTTAAAAGAATCAAACAAGTATTGAAAATATATGAGGCTGTGATCTCTCTCCTAGGCACTCCCAGATTTTTTTGGTTCTGAGAATCTGAATTTATGGGATGTATCAGATCCTGGAATAATTTTTGTAACAGGAAGGTTCTGGTGCTTAGTGGCAGATCACATGCTTGGCTTGCAAGAACCACCCTGGGCTTCTCCGCTTTAAAGAATCATGTGATAAACATATCTGCCTGAGATCCTTGAATCCCACAACATGGCAGAAAAGACACCGTTTGAAGGGCTGGAGGGACTGGTAGCCTCTCTCATCATAAGAAGCTTCCTTTACAATCAGAGTGTCTTCCTAATGTTGAGAATTCAGGAAGCTGAGACTTCTAGGTGATTTGCCACCTGGGCGTGTCTTCCTTAGAGTCTTCTTTCTTTGTAATCTGGACCCTCATGCTGTAAAATAACAATATTTTTGTTCCCAGTCCCATTTGATGAAGATGATAAAGATGACTCTGTCTGGTTTTTGGATCACGACTATCTGGAGAACATGTATGGAATGTTTAAAAAAAGTCAACGGTAAGTGGTTCTAAGCCGTTACTAAATCAAACCATAGAGTCTGCAATGGATTTACTTTATTTCACCTTGAGTTAGGTACAATCGTAGAATAGGGCCCCTGATCCACTTAACAAATGAGTCTGCCAAATGCCTACAACGAGGCATTATTTAAAATATATATATATATCAGCATCATCTGATACTGGGCTCAGCTGGGGCCCAATGTTGAGACAGCCAAGCCAGGTATTTAAGCAAATTTGTGCTTTTCTGGCTGCTACTGAGCTTCTGAAAATATATGCAAGATGCAATTTGTGAAGTGCAGGAGGTGTTCTTGGATTTGGACTTCTTCTGGCCACTGCATGCGCTTCTTATGTCACCTTCCTCTCCCTTGCCTTTTCCCCTAGCCAGGGAAAG
Source organism: Phrynocephalus guinanensis (assembly GCA_037367245.1). Lineage (NCBI taxonomy): Eukaryota > Metazoa > Chordata > Lepidosauria > Squamata > Agamidae > Phrynocephalus > Phrynocephalus guinanensis. The sequence goes on along the minus strand of CM074746.1, from coordinate 1,783,204 downwards.
AATCGTGGGATGGTATCACACCGGGCCTAAGCTGCACAAGAACGACATTGCCATCAATGAGCTCATGAAGAGATACTGTTCAAACTCGGTAAGAGAGACGCTTCTGCAAATCTTGTTGAGTTAACAAGCATGCTTGGGAAGTAACAGGAGAGTCCACTGACCAAAGGCAGGCTATAGGTTTCTTGCTTCTTGAAGGGTTTGAGAGTGTGTTTGTTTTTACTCCCAGGGAGAGTTCCCCCAACTCCTTTGGTAACTGAGCTATTTCTGAATAGGTATTGGTGATCATTGATGTGAAACCGAAGGACCTGGGGCTCCCCACCGAAGCTTATATTTCCGTGGAAGAAGTTCATGATGTAAGTATTTTGCAGTGCCCTGCAAATAACTTTCCCTCCCTTTCCTGTTGCTGCATCAGCTTCCCACAAGGAAGCTCTGCTTAGAGCTTCTTTGCTTGCCGTTTTAAAACATCATTAATTGATTGCCTTTTTTAAAAAAAGAAAATGAATTATGTTCCTTTTTTGGTCATATGCCTTCTTGCATACCGGTCAGTTGCGTCCCTGGTCTTGTTACACAACTTTTGATTTGTAGCTCTGGAGCAAGCACTGTTTCTTAGGGTTTGAAACGAGCCCGCTGCCTTCCCACACCGGCTTCCTACCCAGGAGGAGAGGGTTGGTGCCCCTTCTGCTGTTGTTGTAAGCCACCTTGGGTCCCCTCGGGGAGAACGGCTGCATAAAAATAAAGTTTAGTAGTATTATTAATGCCTGTTCCCGGGCTGTAACTCGTTATCCCTTTTCTCTTGTGCTCCAAAGGATGGGACACCCACTTCCAAAACATTTGAACATGTGACCAGTGAAATTGGCGCGGAGGAAGCAGAAGAAGAAGTTGGGGGTGGAGCATCTGCTACGGTAAAGAACATTTTTGGTTCCCGGCAGGTGCTTTGCATTGTCAGTTCTGGAAACAACACAAGAGAGCCAGGCAGCTGATGGTCCTCTTCTTCTGGACAAGAGAAGTGTATAGAAAAGGCCCCATGACCAACGTACCCTCTAATTTTCATCTCTGCTGTGGGGGGGGGTCTGTTCCATGTACACATGTACCTAAAAAGGGGGGTGGAGAGACCTTACACGGAGGGGGGCAGAGATGTGCGGTAGAGGGAACCCCTCCCATTACTCCGGCAATGCCAACCCTGACCCCTACAGGGGAGGCGTCAGGGTCAAAGCCTGGGTCCCATTTCTTTCAGTCCGGGTGGAACTTCTTCATCCAAGCTTTGTTCTTCCAGTTGGTGGCCCTCTCGTGTCTTGGGGTGCCACGGTCCTCCCTAAAAGGAAAGGCAGTACTTTTCCTGGTAATACCAAGGACCTCTGTGTGGCTCAGTTCCTCCAGGAGATGCAGCCAACCAGAAATGTTGAACCTTGACTTCACGAGTCTGGCAAAGAACCTTGACTTCACGAGTCTGGCAAAGCCCTGTTAACTCGGTGTCCAGTTTTTGGTGGCCCCTCTCCCCCTCCCCACCCCCTGCCTTCTGGTTCTCTGACTCTTCCTTTCTCGGCTGTTGCAGCGATATTAAGGACACCACGGTGGGCACCCTCTCCCAGCGCATCACAAACCAAGTCCATGGCTTGAAGGGACTCAACTCCAAGCTTCTGGATATCAGGAGCTACCTGGAGAGAGTGGCCGTGGGGAAGCTCCCCATCAACCACCAGATCATCTACCAGCTCCAGGATGTTTTCAACCTGCTTCCGGACGTCAACTTGCAGGAGTTCATCAAGGCTTTCTATCTGAAGACCAACGACCAGATGGTGGTGGTCTACCTGGCCTCGCTCATCCGCTCGGTGGTGGCCCTCCATAATCTCATCAACAACAAGATCGCCAACAGGGATGCGGAGAAGAAAGAGGGGCAGGAGAAGGAGGAGAGCAAGAAGGAAAGGAAAGACGAGAAGGACAAGGAGAAAGAGAAAGGCGATGCCAAGAAAGAAGAGAAGAAGAACAAGAAGTAGAAGAGGCTTTTAGCATTTGTAAATTAAAATCTCGTAAAACCAACTCAGGCGCCATGGCCAACCGTTCTTTCTTCTTGGTAGCCGGGGAGATCCCTGGAGCTGGAACAGTGTCTCTGTGCAAGTGGGTGACGCAGGTGCCTTGAGTACGTGCAAAGACCAGAGTCACGCCACTTATAGCGTGCAGAAGGAGGTGCTCTCGAGAACGATCGGCATATTTGTGAGCGAGCGGCTGACAAGTTGGGATGTGCAAAAGGCCTTTCTAGCCAAGCACAAAGATTCCCGGCTGTTAATTACTTAAAACTTTTGAAAACCTTGCCCTCCCCACCTGTCCGACATCTAGCCACCATCCATCCCATCCGACTGAGCCAGATGGCGGCCTCTCTTTTTGCTTACGTGCCTGTTTTGGGGGTGCCGTTACTGCTCAAGGTCCCCACACAGGCAGAGTACAGGGCAGTTCCTCTCTCAGGCATGTGTTGATGGGTAGAAAGATAGGAAAGCCGCCGATAGGAAACCTTGAGCTGATACCTTACTGACCCTCCATCGCTAGGTGGCAGCAGTATGTTGGATGCCTTATAGATAGAAGTTCCGTGCCTTCCTTTTAGTAGAAAATGCAGAAGCTACCAATCTGTACAAGAATGGTAATAAAAGCAGGACCAGCCTTAACACCCATCAAATTAGAAAAGTAGGGAAATGGCAGAAAAACAACGGAAAGTGAAAAGGGGCACCTAATCTGCAGAAGGGAATTCGTTTCAGTCCCGCACTAATACAGAGAAGGCCTGCTCTGTAGAGGTCCTTAACCCTTGGATGATGGAACCCTCTCAGGTTATTTTGGTGGGTTCTGTTTTAGCTTGAGACATCTGTGAGACGGCTTCTGTGTGGGATCCACGGTGCAGTGAGTTTTAAAGCTGGACACTGCTGCCTTCAATATAAGCCAGAAACCCAACATGTTTCCAGTCTAGTTCATCCACTCAGTGTTTCCTTCCAGGGCAGGCCCAGGTAAGACTCATTGCAGTAGCCCAGGCATGATGTGACTGATCCGCGCCCCACTGTAGCCACATGCCCCTTTTTTTTCCCCAAGTGGAGGGGAAATTGACAAATCCGCCAAACCAATCAAATGGGCATCTGGCCCCAGCCATTGGGACCCTCCCAGCCTAGGACCTTGTTCTACCCAACAGTTCATGACCCTGTCTAGATTTAGTATGCCTTCTGCCTACTGGGGTCAGCCGTGTCGCTAGGATAATGTATCCGCCAGCCCCTTCAAACTGTTAGCAATCTCAGTCCATCGCTCTAGGGCACTGATGGCAAACCTTTTAGAGACTTGAGTGCCCAAACTGCCATTCAAAACCCACTTATTCTTCGCAAACTGCCAATACAGCAATTTAACCTGACTCCAGGTGGTTGTGAAGGGATGATGTGGGGTGCCCACAGAAAGGGCTCTGCGTGCCACCTTTGGCACCCGTGCCATAGGTTCACCAACACTGCTCTAGGGCATAACCGGAACCTTCCTCTAAGAGGGAATAGAGAAATCAAGCAGGCTCATGTGAGAAGCTGCTCCGTGACTTTCTCCATACGTTTTTATGGGGTTGCATAACAATGCGAGGGACCCTACAAATAATGTTTTGTACACTGCCCCACTATCGCTTTCTGGCATGTAGCATGATGCTGTCAGCGCCACTAAATCCATCCCATAGGATGCCATGGTTGAGATGTTCTGAAGTCCTCGAGAGGCCCAGGGGTGGGGGGTGGGGGGGTTACAGGAAAGGCAGTATCTTGTGCACATCTCTCTCCCCATTTAAAAAATGTCCAGGAGGATGACCAAAGCGGTCTTAGTTCTGAAAACCAGCCAAGTCTGTTTGAAATAGATCTCAGTAATTGAGTTCATCTGGGAACTGCTCAAGCCCGGCCATGCTTGACTGCTCCAGACTGAGAAGGCACTCGCAGATGCTGTGGTTCCAGACCAGCATTTCTGGCAATGGGGCTCTCGGGGGGGGGGGGGCACCTTCAAGGCAATCGTGCCATTATTAAAAGGACAACAGCGCTCAGGCAAGGCGTTGACTTTGTTTTGCAGCAGCATTTTTTTAAAAAAAAGCTGCATGAAAAGCTCATGCGATGGATCGATCATAACCTCCTGCAACTGGGAGCTGTAAGAGCATCTTCACCAGGGCTGGCCCAAGCTCCACAGCACCTGTCATTTCCCACCGTGGCTGGCCCAGAGGGTGACCTACAAGCCGCTTGTGATGGCAAGAGCCCACCCTTGTGCTTCAGTAGTGGAAGAGCAAAGACCAGGGCTGCTATTGGTCTAGGAAGTCCCACGGAACTGACAGGGGCCAGTAGCTACCCATAAAGCAAAGAGTTCTGCTTATATACCACTTCAAGCAATCTCTGGGTGGTTTACAGTTTTAGTTACAGTACGCAGGCTACACATTGCACCCCCAGCAAGCTAGGTACTCATTTTACCGACCTCGGAAGGATGGAAGGCTGAGTGAACCTTGAGCCTGCTACCAGGGATTGAACCCCAGGTCGTGAGCACAGTGTTACCTGCAGAACAGGCATTTAACCACTGCACCATGGGTCTAGTGGTGGTAAGCAGGCTGTCAAGTTAAAACTCACCTAAGCCCTTGGGTCCAAGGTGGTGCTGTCCCTACACCTTGTGGCAGAAGTGTTGGGGGAATTAATCACGCATTATGAAGAAGTGCTTCCTTATAGATTACGTATTAATGTGTAGCCTGCATAAGGTAATTAAACTGTAAACTGCCCAGAGACTACTTGAAGTGGTGCGGGGTGGTATATAAGCAGAACACTTTGCTTTTGCTTTGTTTTTTGGATGAGGCTTGGAGAGAGGTTTTCCTCTATGCCTCTTGAAGAGCTTTGGGTGTTACTTTGACTGGGTATGTTTTTGGCACACACACCCCTTTTCCTCCTTGCACCCCCTTCTGTGCCTGGCCTCCCCCAGCCTCTGCTGTAGAAAGACACGGACAGGCCTGGGTTCGAACCTTGGAGGTAATGCACTGTCGCTCATCAAGGCAAATCACAACTCTTAAGGGCCCTCTCCAAGCACAAGCGGGCGACCGCCTCGGAGCTTGGGGCCGGCAATCAGCCTTTCCACCAGCCCCAGTACTAGGAAGATCCATGCTTGTGGGTTGTTGTGTTTTTGTTTGTTTCCGTCAAGATATTTAGCAGGGTGATTTTGGGCAGGCCGGCCGATAAGGCGAGATCTGCCCAAGGTTGCGGTGGGAGAAAAAGCAGTGGGTGGGAGAGGCCAAGATGGGGGGCTGTGTTAGAAAGGGGCCAACGCTGCCCCTACAACCGCTTGGAGAGGGACCAAGCTGCCTCTGGAGCAGGCTGGGAGCAGGCTTGTATTGCGGGCAGAGGAAGGGCCAGCACAAAGAGCAGCAAAACATGTTTAGCTTGGCCACGAACCCCTGGCTGGCGTGGAGTGCTCCGTTTCGGGGAAGAAGGATCGCCCTGTTCTCCAGGGAAGCAAACCTTCCCATGTGTACTTGTTTCTTGGGGGGTGGGAGAGGGGGAAAACACACACGCACACACACGCGCGCACACATATATACTGGCTTGAGAATTCAGGAGGCCAAGCCTTAGTGCCCTTGTTTGGCCTGCGAAAAAATCTCTTCCCACCCTCCGAATGGGAGGTGTGCCTGTTCCTGGCAATTCCCCCGGGGCTTTGCTCACCACGCTCTGCCATCGGTCCTCTCCACTCCACCTTGGGGGTGCGGGGGGGGAGAGGGAGCAAGCAGCTAAAGCCAGAAAGCCTGACAGGGGGAGAGCAGAGTGTGGAAGAAGTACGATCGTGGGCGAAGGGGGGGGGGAGAGGGCAGTACCTATTTTAGAACCCCTAGGCAATTGGGCTGCCCAAAATGGCTGTCTCTCTTGGGCTAGACCCTTAGAAAAAGGAAGGAAGGAAGGAAGGTAGGTAATGATAAATGGAAGGAAGGAAGGAAGAAAATGATAAATGGAAGGAAGGAAGGAAGGAAGGTAATGATGAAGGAAGGAAGGAAGGAAGGTAATGATAAATGGAAGGAAGGAAGGAAGGAAGGAAGGAAGGAAGGAAGGAAGGAAGGAAGGTAATGATAAATGGAAGGAAGGAAGGAAGGAAGGAAGGAAGGAAGGAAGGTAATGATAAATGGAAAGAAGGAAAGGAAGGAAGGAAGGAAGGAAGGAGCCTTCAGTGGAGCTTCCATTGCCCAAGGGCCCAGCTCCGACCACCGGCATCCTCACAAAGGACCACAGAAGAACTCTGGTCCTGGGGGTGGGAAGTGTCACCAGCGAGAAACCGAGCCAGGTGGGCATGGAAATCAGCCTATCCCCACCCCCAGGTGGGCCAGAGAGCGTTCCGAACACAGCTATGCCGTCTAAGAACCCATCTCCTCCGAAAGATACCCTTTCACAACACAAGGGAAGAGAAAAGGGGGTTAGGTCCCCACGGGCTTTGCGACTGAACTCAGGGTCCTCTCAGCTTCTCTGGGGACTCCTTTGGGCTCCACTCAATGCTTCCAGAGGCCCTTGAGCTGCTGCTGGGCGTGGAAAGACAGGCCTCCTCTTAATGGGAGGGTCTGTTCTCCATCATCCCCAAGTGCAGGATAAGCAGCAAGGGGCTCAAGTTACAGGAAGCCAGATTTCAGCTGGGTATCAGGAAAAAAACGTCCTGTGGTGAGGCATTCAAGAGAAATTCGGACAACCACCTGGCAGGTATCCCTTGATTCTACGCATGTCTGGAGCACAACACTCAGGAGCCAGAGACTTGCGAACGTCCCTCTCGGCTCCCGAAGCACAGAGGGAGAGGTGACGCCCACAAAGAGCGGCGGGTTTGTTTTTATTTTATTGCACAAGAGGTTGGCATCACTGAGGCAGGATTGGTGCAGTACAAAACTATCCAGCTTCCCCATCAAAAGCTATCCCAATTCTTTGTTATCCATGGACACTTATATACAGATTTATATATCTATTTATATTTATATTTATGTACAGACACAAACACACAATACATGCATGCTCTACGGAGGCCGTAGCCGTCACCTGCCAAGCCTGCGCGACCACCTCCAGCACCTGCCTTGGGCTGAGCTACCACACAGAGGCCAGGCGTCCAACAATCGTGGGAGTCAAACACATTCAACACACAGATCAAGAGGGCAACCTTCTCTCTCTCTCTCTCTGTTCCCCATCCATCTCCCTCTTCTTCCTGTCCTCCATGGCTGTGCTTGGTAGATCTGTGGAATTTTCAAAGCAGGTCCTGTCCACAAATCCAAGCTTCTATCAGGACGCTGGCATTTCCTGAGAAGAAATCTCCCCCTGGCCCATGGGGGGGGGGAGGCTTCTCTTTCTAAGGACCTGGTGCCTGGAACAGCTTTGTGTTTCTTCTGTTTCCCCCCCTTGTTTTGTTTTCAAGAAGGGGGCAGCGTGGGGGGATGCTTTGCTGGTTTTCACACACACACACACACACACACACACACACACACACACACACACACACACACACACACACACACACACACACACACACACACACACACACACACACACACACACACACACACACACACAGAGCCACAAGACAGTAGGGCTAGCCGGAAGCATCTTCTAAGGAGTTCTCGGAAACTGTCCCAAATCTCACCTTACACCTGGTGAGTTTTGGAAGGAGGGGATGGATTGTGGCTCCAATTCTCCCCAGTGGGCTCCAAACACAAGGGAGGCTGGGTAAAACCTGCGGCCTTCCTGGCACGTGGACAGATGAAGCAGGAAAAGGCCTTGTGGGGTAGGAAAGGGGGTGGGGTGGCCTTCGGAAAGGCAGAAGGAATCCTGCCCTGGGTTCAGAGCCCCCTCTGGCAAGGCCTGGCCTCCTCGGAGTGCCCTGGTCCCTGCCAGCTTTCTCCTATGGGAGCAAAAATACATCAGGGGACCAGGGGGAGGGGGGTGGGGGAGGGTCTCAAACGTGCACATTTTTCAGTGCTTAAGTGCTTTGCAGTTCCAGAAAGGTTGCCCTGATGGGAAAGGCTGCAACCAGAAGCCAAGATGAGCCCAAGGGGTGGCCGGAGGTGAGCTGTCGAGTTCAGAACCTCACCTTGAGCAAATTCCTAAAAAGAAACTCCTCCACCCCCAACTACCAAGGGGGGGGGGGGATGGATGGATGGTGGTGGTGGTGGTTCTGTTCTGTTTCCCGCCATCATCCTCCCCAGAGCTGGCGGCCCAACGGCCCAAGTGCCGGTCATTCCTGCCCGAAGCCCTCAGTCTCCTCGATGGCATAGAGAAGTTTCTCCTTCAGCTGCTCAAAGCTCTTGTAAGGAGGCAGATCCAGGCGGTTGAAGCTACGGAGGAGGCAACCGAATCAGCCCACGCAGCTGGCCAAAGGAGGGAGGGAGGGAGGGAGCCCCCTCGCCCTCACCCCCCCTCCCTCCATTCCAGGGCAGGGCAGGCTCAGGCCCAGAGAATCGGCCGGCTGGACTCACCAGGTGTGGCTGCGGGGCAACCAGGTCTCCTTGCCCACTTTATCGATGCAAAATTTCTGTGGCCCGTTGCTACCTGCCGGAAGAGAATGGGGCATCCTGGACTTTTAGCCCAGGCGGGATGCAAGAAACGCAGAACCCTGTGCTTCAAGCACAGAAGCCCAAGAGGAAAATGCAGGTGCCCCCAATCTGTGGCACCCAAAAGGCCGGGAGAGCAAAAGGATGGGTTTGCACGTACTCTGCAGGCCGGCCGGCCCTCAGGGACAAATCGGCCCACAGTCACCCGTCAAAGCCAGGTTCTCCCGCACCTCGGCAGCTCCTCCACCCCACCTCCTTCCAAACCCTTCCAGAGTCCGCCTAGGAAAGAGTTACCTATCAGCTCCGCAAAGCCTCCCACTGGCAGGCGGCAGGTCCCCGTGACAAACTGCAGGAGCCGGATCCTCTTCTCATTGTCCATTTCCTTGATCACCTGCAACCCACACGGTTGGGAGAGGTCAGGAGAAGCCTCCCCTGCCCGCCAAACGAACACCCAGCTCTCAGCTCTTTGGTGGTGGTGGTGTGGGGGGGGGAGGGGGGGGAGCAGGGTGCTGCCCTCCAGGGCTCTGGCAGGAGGACGAGAGCAGCCCGTTGAACCTCTGAACTATTAACTGACTCCCTAAGCTCAGGCGTGGGACCCCAGTCATTGGGAGGGAAGGCAAATGCTCTCTGCATATGCTCAGAAGCTCTCTCTCTGCCACTGCTCTGCCACATTCAAGAGCCAGGCCGAGCTTTTCACCCACTTTTGAAGCAAGCCAGCCAAGTGTCGTTCCCCCGAAAGTCTACACCGCACAAATTCCATCCCTCCACAGAGGGTGCTCCTAAACTAGCCCTTGTCCAGCCCCGAAACCTCCCCCACCCACCACCCCCACCACCTCCGCCCAGACCTTGAGCCAGGCCAGGCTGCCTTGGCGGTTGACCTTTCTCCGGCTCACCTGCCAGAACCACTGGATCTGCTTGCTGTTTTTGGTGTAGTGCCGGTAAATGGTGTTCTTTTGCCAGTCGTTCACGTCAATCTCCTGCATGCCACACAGCATCAACTGAGGGGGCAAAAGATGGGGGGGGGGGCAGGAGTCAATGCCTGAATCGCCTGGAAGGGCGGGGGGAGTCAGAGTAGAGGGCAGCCCAGCAGAGGACGAACGGCCCCTTTGCCTAGGAGGGGCTGTGCAGCCTTCTCCCAGCCATCTGCGGCTTCTCAATTCATAAACAACACACAATCAGGCCCATAAATGCCCCCCCTCACACACGCACACAGTCGCACACCCCAACAGGCTGGGTAGGCATCACTCAACGAGAGGAGGAGAAGGAGCCAGGCACCCAAGGTCAAAGAGCCTACTTTGAAATAAATTATGGGCAATCCTTTTAGGTCCCTTTTTAGAATCAGAGCTCCCATGTTTACAATATGGCTGATGCACAATAAAAATGGAGTCCTCCGATTTTGCAGGGAACAAGGCACGGCCCGAGGAAGCCTGAGGAGGGAACCAGCTCAGTGGCCCAACAATATGAATGCGTAGCCAGGACTTTGCATTGGCCAATGGCTCTAGCACAGCCACAGCCTGCCCCTGACGGGCAGGTGACGCCACACTCCTTGGCGCCCCCGGCTCACCTCCAGCTCCTTCTCGTCAAAGTATCGCAGCCACTCCAGCGGCGCCACCTCGTTGAAGCCATCCAGGAAGGCTTTGGTCTGCTCCTCCACCCCTCGCGTGAACCGCCAGTCTGTCAGGAGCCTGGAAGGAGAGAACGGGCAGTGTGACTTGTGTGTGTGTGTGTGTGTGTGTGTGTGTGTGTGTGTGTGTGTGTGTGTGTGTGTGTGTGTGTGTGTGTGTGTGTGTGTGTCACGGCCAGCCCCTGACCAGGCCGTCCCTTGGGCTGTGGCCAGGAATCCTTAAAGATGTTTTTGGAAGGCCCTGCAAGGGGGAGGCCACCCAAATCTCTGCTTTGCAGGTATTAATCGCAAACGGGGCTCGTTCCCCTCCATCCCTGCTCATGGAACCTCAGGACCACCCCGTCTCCTTGAGCGACTCGGTTCCCATTTTACAGCAAGGAAGCTGGTCTCCAAAAAGCCGGCTTATTCCAATGGAGCTGAGAAAGCCAGTCCAAAAGGCCTACCAGGTTAGGACTCTCTTGCTGACCGAAGAAGACAGCTTCCTTTCCCAAATATTACCACCCCCCCAACACACACACACACGCAAGCCCCCTTTTTGGAGAGCCGCCTCCTTCCGCTGGGTCTTGCGCCCCCAGGTTCGTCCTGTTCACCCAGTGAGCGACGGAGGACGCAAGTCCGGATGGAAGGCCAGCCCTCCGCTCACTGAACCAGGCTGCCACTTCAGCCCCCGGAAAAGGCAGGCGGCCCTCTGATCAAGCTCAGCAAAGAGTGAGAACAAAGCCTCTCCGCTTCACTTGTCCAGAAAGGCCGTGTCCTGAGAGGACGTGCCACCTCCACCTCCACCCCGCCCTCCCTTTCCCCAGGACCGCACACACGCACATGATGTATTCGTCCTTGTTCTCCTCTGTGACCCGGATGCTCTCCCCGCCTTCCTTCAGCTCATGGGTGGTCACCTTCCCCAATATCTCCAGGTCTTGGATGAAGTAGAGCTCCAAGCCACACTCCTCCAGGCTGTTCTCTCTGCGGAAGAGCCAGGGGAGAGTCAAGGGAAGGGGTGGAGGGGGGTGGGGGCAAAAGGCAACAGGAACGGGAAGGAAGGAAGGAAAAGGAGGCTTGGGCTGACTTGGTACCCCTTCTGCCCCATCGCGCCCTGGGACCCATTTGACGGCCCCTCCATCTGTCATATCACAGAGGGGACTGGTTTGTTCCCCATGGCTTCAGAGACTAGGACGCGGGGCAATGGTTTCAAACGACAGGAAAAGAGATTCCAGTTGAACATTAGGAAGAACTTCATGCCGGTTAGAGCTGTCCGGCAGTGAAATATGCTTCCATCAGTGAAGGTGGTGGATTCTGCTTCTTTGGAGGTTTTTAAGCAGAGGCTAGATGGCCATCTGTTGGGGGTACTTTGGGGGGGTGTTCCTGCATGGCATGGGGTTGGACTTAGAGGGCCCTTGAGGTCTCTTCCAACTCTAGATTCTATATTTAAACATTTGAAAGGATGTCATGTTGAGGAGGGAACAGGTTTGTTCTGTGGCTTTAGAGACTAGGACGCGGGGCAATGGTTTCAAACTACAGGAAAAGAGATTCCGTTTGAACATGAGGAAGAACTTTCTGACGGTCAGAGCTGTTCAGCAATGAAATAATATGCTTACACAAAGGAGGGTGTTGGGGTCTCCTTCTTGGGAGGTTTTCAAGCAGAGGCTGGGTGGCCATCTGTTGGGAGTTCTGTGATGGGGGTTCCTGCAGGGCAGGGGGTTGGACTGGACGGCCCTTGAGGTCTCCTCCAACTCTAGGATTCTATGATTCTCACATGAGAAGAAGCTGGCGCATCTGGATGGTCTTTCAGTCCCTCTGTAACCCAAACGGCACCCGTCCTGGGCCCGGAGGGTCTGAGGCACGAGCAACACAGGGACGGATTGCAACAGCCGAACCACAAGGCATAGAATCACGGAGCGGGAAAGGGCCTCCTCTAAGGCCGCCGAGTCTCAACCCCTGCTCGAGGCAGGAATCCAAAATCATAGCAGATCAAGGAGGTGGCAAACCCACGGTACTGTCACACACAACACAGTCGGTGGGTTCCAAAGTCCTAAAGGTTCCTTAGGGATAGAGATGGAACATTTCTGGAAATGTTGAAGCCACAGGGAAGAAAACGTTGGCAAAAAAAATGTAGGAAAAATTGGGGGGGGGGTTCTGTCCCCCCAAAAAAGTTTCCACCTGCATCCCACTACCACAAAACAAAATTGACTTTTTTAAATTCAGGAGAGTAGCTGCAGCAGGCCTGCCCTTGCCTCCCACGGGTGGTCCGCAACAAGGCCCTTGAAAAGCACGGTCCTCCAGGTCCGTGGGAAGCTCTGGCCCCACCAGTTTGGGGGAAGGGCCTAAAAGGGGCGAGTGGGAGGAGAGGGTGAGCACGAGAACGGGGTGTGGGGGGGGGCAGCAAGAGGAGACTGACTTGATCCAGACGATGGAGTTGTAGAACTCGGGGTCGATAGATTCCAGGTCCTTGAGGGTCGGCCGTTTGTTCAGCATGCGCTTGTAGAAGGGCAGAGTGAAGCCGGTGTCGATGAACTTTCCGTGGTATAAGGCCTGGTGGGAGGGAGAAGAGAGGCACCCCCCACCCACCCCCAAGAAATCCCATCAGACTCACGTGAGCAGAAGCAAGGTCCAGAGGGAGGACTCAGGAAGCCATGGGCGGAAGACCCTTTTGGGGGGTCAGGCACAGACCACATCCACCTTGCCTGTCCCCCCTCCACACACACACATACACAAAACAGGGGCAGTTTAATTCTTATGTCAGGTATTTCGACACCACCCTTCTTGCCCATCCAGCCCCGGTCCTGCAGAAGTCACCACGCACAGCAGTGAGAGAAGCCCAACAGGGAAGATAGATATCGCTAAGACGATACATGCAAGCCGTCAGACGAAAGAGCAGAAGGATGAAAAACTCCATCCCCTGTGTTTGTCATGCAATTAAAAAAAAACACCTAAGGAAATAAAATGGTCGTGATTTTTGAAACGGGCGCCAAGCAAGTAATTCTGGGATAGGAATGGATTCCAACCAATGGCTGTATTTTGCTCCTGTTGTTTGCTTAGAAATCTTGCAAGCTGCGTCCAGTTGCACTGGACCTCTGGCCCACCTAAAAGACCCTAGGATTCGAACTCAAGGCGGTCAGTTCTGCCTGACTGCTATAGTCTTCCACCGAGGCAGGTCTGTTTCGTAGCCTGGCCTGGTATTTCCTAATGTCCTTCCACCCTGTCGCTTCCAAAACCAGGCCAAGAAGACAGAGTGCCTTCAAGGTTGCCGGGCCCTTAGGCAGCTTCCAAAGTTCAAGGTCTTGGGTGGGGGGATGGGGGGTGGGGGGCATGAGCTCCAGGAGCCCCAGAAAGCAACCCACCAGCTGCTCTCCAAACAGCTCCATGGTGAGCTTTGTTGAACGAGCGCTGCGAGGCCACAGGGCCGCCCGTCCAGAGCCAAGAATAACGCAGACGCTGCTGCTGCTGCCTGTCTGGAGGAAGCCGGCTCGGTGGTGAGTCATAGGCAAAGGAAGGAGGAGAGGGGGAGAGGAAGAGAGGGGAGAGAGATGCTCTCTCTCTGCCCTCCAACCCCCCACCCCACCCCACCCCCCACTGCCCTAGAAGGCCAAAGCAGGACAACACCTAGGTCTGTTGAACATCCACATTTTTTTGGTCCTGCCATCACACCAGTTACTTTTCTTGTAGTTTTATTATCATGTTTTATTTAGCTTATTATTATTGTTTGCTTTATTGTTTTCACTGTTTTACTGTATGCATTTTTGTTGTAAACCGCCTGGAGTTCCTACGGAAGACGGGTGGTATATAAGTATTGAAATAAATAAATAAATAAATAAATAAATAAATAAATAAATAAATAAAGAGCAGAGGGGGCAGATTTAGGGTTGAGGGAGCCTAGGGGAGGGAGCCTTGATGTGTGCCTGGAGCCTGGTCTGGGGTGGGGGGTGGGGGATGGGGGGGCACAGTTTAAGAAAATGAATACTGCTTTAATCTCCGACCCACCAAGCACCCTTGTCTCTCCTAAGGCTTCAGTTCAAGCTCTCACATATTTTCCAGAGCAGAAGCAGAAGATGAAGGCACAGGGTTTTTATATGCAGGGCAGAAAGGGGAGGGACAGTTCCCCAAATCCAAAAGTCAGCAGTGCAGGGAAGTTAACAAAAGTTTCAGTTCCCCCCCCCCGCCCCCCCCCGCCCAAAAAAAGGACCATAACACTAAACTGATGGACTCAGAACCAGGACACAGGAGACCACCCGAGATGGATAAATATTCACAAGGAATTACTAGCGGGAAAGAACGGAACCGAGGGACCAAAATGGACCACGGAAATCCATCAGCGCAGACGGTGGTATTTCTCTGCAAAACACAACCACCACCCCACTGGCCACACCCCCCACACACACCCCAGGAGGAAAGCAGAGCTTCCAAGAGACAAAAAGGAGGGACCCATTAAAAGTCACCTTACACCCCCCCCCAAATACGCCCCCACCCCACCCCCAAATCTCACCATGGCAATGAACCTGCCAATGAAGCGGAAGTAAGTCAGGTGGTCGGGGTTGATGGAGGAGGCCGGGTTGATCTGGAGGCAGTAGTTGTTCTTGCCGGCGTATTCGAAGAGGCAGTACATGGGGTTGAGGACCTCGTGGGACAGAAGGAAGAACCATTCCCTGCAAAGAGAAAAAAGAGAGAGAGGGGGAAAGAGAAAGGGAGGAGAGAGAAAGAGAGAACCAGTGAGACCTCCCTGGGATGAAAAGAAAACCAGCAGCGACTTTGACAACCACACGCACAGGTACAGTGTGTGTATGTGTTATAGGGGAGGAGGGGGGTGTCCTTGCGTGTACAGCGCTGCCCTCCCTCCCTCCCTCCCTCCTTCCCTTCCTCTCTTGCAGATGCATCCCTTCCTCGACGCAGAGAGCCCCCGCATCCCGTCCGTGGTTCTACCCTGTGGTAGAACAGCATGACGTAACCTACCATAGGGTAAAACCACTGGCGGGACACAGAGAGACGCACCCGGTAGCTCCAGCAACACCAGGAAGGAAGGAGACGCCATCCGGAGCAGAAAAAGCAGCAGCCAGGGGCTGGCCCAGCCGAAACATGTTGGGCGCAGAGCACCTCCGCGGAGTCCCTCTGCCCCTAACCCCCCACCCCCCCCACCCCCCAACCACACACAGGTCCACACCTCTGAAGCTGATGCACCCTTTCACCCTCTTTGACATGGCGGCCCCTGCATTCATCTCCCCATAGCAGGCTCCGATGGGTACACTAGTCTCCCCACCCCCCACTGCCCGTGATGCTCAGCCGGCTAACTCACCGGGCGATGCCCCCGTAATCCAGGCCCTCCTCCCCGCGCATGATGATGTAGAGACGCCGCCGGAGGTCGTAGGGTTTCATGTTCATGATCTGGGCAGAAGAGGGGGGCCATGGGAGAAATTTGCATTCTGGGGAGGGGGTGTCTCAGTTACCCGGCCCTCTTTCCTTCCCTCTCCCCCTCCCCCCCCCCACCACCAAAGGAACCCCCCAAAACTCACCTGCTGGAAGGAATCTTCAAAAAGCGTTTGTCGCGAGACGCTGATCTTGACATGGCTGGGGAGGGCGTTGGACTGCGGAAAAGGGGAGGGGGGGTCACAGTGAGAGGCCCAAATGGAGCACTCTCAAGCCATCGGCAGTCTTCTCCCCCCCTCCCCCATGCACGTGCATCCTGTTTTGGCCCTTTTCTCTGCCTCCTCCTCCTCCTCCACCACCACCACCATCACCTGGCCCCAATGAGGGTGCCTCTCTCCCGTTTTGGCCGTCGGCACTCACGTGGCAGAGGAAACGGAACTGGTGGAACTTCCAGCGAAAGCTTCGGTCGTAGGCTCCCGGCGAGCCCCCTGGCCTGTTCCTGCAAAAGCCCAAGTCTCCCGTCAACCCGGCGCCAAGGACAGGCGAGCCAATCGGAGCGCTTGGGTGACATCTCCCATGCTGCCTGGGGAATTCTGGGCGCTGGGAGTCTCAAAACGCCCTCAGATCCAGACTGAACTGGGGCCGAGGAACCCTTTGCAAGGAGGTGGCATGCTAGGGGTGGACGCGGCAAGCACCGGTGGGCTAGCCCCCTACCCCTGCACATGGGCCACGCAGGTTCGGAGAAACCCAGTAGGGTGGGCTCCAGGCTGCCTTTGTTCTCAAAAGGCCCCTCTTAGCTCTTCAGAAACCCTGTGTGGAACCCTTTTCCAAACTACAGAACCCATCATCCCTGTCCAGCAAGGCCAAGTGCTGGGGGTGATGGGTGGGGCGCTGCCATTCCATCACCTTAGAGCAGTGGTGGCAAACCTTCGGCACTCCCGATGCATCGGACCACAGTGCCAAGAATTCCAAGCCGGTATTGCCAATGACAAAGGACTGTGGGAGTTGTAGTCCAAAACATGTGGAATGCCAAAGGTTCGCCACCCCTGCCCTAGAGGAGACCAGACGTGGCACGAGCCTCCTTTCAGATTCGCATCAGCTCAGAGGAGGTGGAGGTGACACGCCATAGGCCTCGCCAGGTGGGGGGGCTGTATAAACTTCCCCACCCGTCCAGCCCAACACCAGGGGAAGCCGGCAGCTGTTGTTCCCCATCTCTGGAGGCCCGTCGGGGAATCCTCAGGGGAGTTACTCCCTCAGGACGCCCCCCCCAAAAAAACCATACAAAAACCTGGCAGATGCCCCTAGAAATGCAGTCCTGGGGCACTGGGGAGTTTATTTGTTTGTTATTGATTTGACTTTTCTATTGCCCCCCCGAGCCAAGAGCTTACACTTACCCTGACTCAAAGCCGGGGCGGGGGTCCTTGAAAGTGGTGGTGCGGGTGTTGTGGTCCACAAAGTAGCGCACCCGTTCATTGGTGTATTTCATCTCCCAGCCGGGGGGCAGGGCCGGCTCCTGGATCATCCTGGCGGGAGAGAAAGAAAGAGCAAGGTGTCGGCCGGCACATCGTCCCAGGCTCAGCTCCCGCCACCCTCCAGCCTCACTGCAGGGAGAGCCAGGGGCCGCATCCAGGCCGGCAGAGGCTTCTTCCCGCTTGCTCCTCTTCCGGAGAGGAATCCAAGGCAGGAGCGAACCTTTGGCCACCCCCAAGGTCCCCATCTCCTCCCAGGGCCCGCTGGCAGAAAGCCACTAAAGCAAAAGCAAAGCAAAGTGTTCTGCTTATATACCGCCCCATACCACATCAAGTAGTCTCTGGGCGGTTTTCAGTTTTAATTAGAGTATGCAGGCTACACCTTGCCCCTGTAGCAAGCTGGGTACTCAATTTACCGACCTTGGAAGGAGGGAAGGCTGAGTGAACCCCTTGAGCCTGCTACCTGGGATTGAACCCCAGGTGGTGAGCACAATTTTACCTGCAGGACAGGCCTTTAACCACATGCGTGCATGGCCACTGCCCGGACAACGGTCGTTTCCCTCTCGCGAGCCAAGGCCGTGAGACTCCTGGACCCGTTCCAGCAGGCTGCCCACGGCTACTGAAGCAGACTCAGCAGCCGCTAAAGGCTACTAGCCCCAGGCGCCCCCCAAGGACAGGCTACCTACCCCTGCGTGCGGGGGTCCTCCCATTGTGTGGTCCGGGTGTTGTGGTTCACGTAGTAGACCCGCCCGTTGTCTTGTCTCTTTTCTGGAGAAGGAGACGCTGGGTCAGTCTTGCGCCATCTGGGCAGAGACCCTGGCAACAGGGCTCGGCACCGCCACACCAAGGCGGGCGACAAGGTGGGTTGCCGGCCGGGCAAAGGAGGGTCTCCCTTCACACCCCAGGCTGCCGCAACACACCCCAAGGGGCAGGGCATCGGAGCCTCGGGGTGGGGGGGGGTGGGGGGAGGGCATGCCAGGCACAAGCAGAGGCCCAAAGGAAGACGGGTCTCTTCCTCGCCTAATTCCCGATGCCGAAAGTTCTTCAGAGCTTCCCACCCCACAGAGAGCAGGGGACCCTCCCTCTGGGTTGGGACAGGGAAGTCCTCTCCTGCCCTGGCCCCGGTCCCCCAGGTCTGCCTTTGGGCATCCCTTGCGTTAAGAGAGGGACGTTGGCTTATGGGAAGAACGAGGCAATTCCACCCTCCCCGCGTGCAACCCCCTAAGCAGGACTCCCCTATGGGGAGCAGCCCCAAGCTTGCTCCCTCTCAAGCTCCCCTCCCCAAAAAAAGGAACCCCAAACCCAGAACAGAAGGGAGATTCTTCCCTCTCCGGATGTCAGGACCAGCTCTGTAGAGCCACTGTCAATTCCCACATGGCAAACAACTAACTCCAGGGCTGTTGTGAGTGTCCTCCGTGTGTGTGTGTGTGTGTGTGTGTGTGTGTGTGTGTGATTGAGAGAGAGAGAGAGAGAGAAAGAGAGAGAATGCCTTGCTCTCCCACCTACCTCCAAAGGTCTCCTTTAAAAGCTCTTTGGAGGGCCACCTGATTGGGGTTGGGCACCCTTAAGTGCTTGGGACTACAAACCCCAGAATCCCTGGCAAGCACAGCCACCGACAGGGACGGCTCCCTGCCACAAAACCAATCTTTCAGCATCAGCCAGGTTTGGCGTTTCCCCACTTCTGACAGTTGGCCGCCAGGACCTTCAAGAGGCAAGGCGGTACGCTGAGCTCAACCCAAGGCCCTGAAGGATGGCCGAGGGTCCGCTCGCCCTGCATGGCTGGGAACGGAAATGTCCCAGGGCTGGCGACGGCCGTGTCTTTGCCAGGCGGAAGGTCTGGCCCTTGGCAATGACAAAGGCCGTACCTGGCACACATATCACACACTCTCCCCCCATCCACCCACCCGGCCACCTTCCACACTTGGGTCTCCTGATTTGCAAGAGGCCTAATCCTGGAACTACAACACTCCTCCTGCCTTTTGCTGCTCACACCCTCCCAGGAAACACAGGGCTGAAGCCTCCCCAATCCTGCCCTGTGTTCTGGAGCCGAGGGTCCCTGTTTCAGCACAGCCTCTCCAAACAGCAGCCGAGCTGGGATGGCGGCTTCTCCTCCACCCAACGGCTGGGCAACCTCAAAAGCTACCTGGACCACCACCGCCCCCTTTTGCTCAGGGAAAGATCCTGGCAGCTCCGGAGGGCAAAAGGGCCAGCCCCAGCCCCCTTTCAACAGCTCCCGAGCTGCACTGCCCACCTCCCGATAATCCTGCCACCATCTCCCTTCTTGTTCCTCTCATCCAGTTTGTTGGGGTCCTTCACACATCAAGCTCACTCCTCCTCAGGGCATGCCCCCCCCCTCTCCAAGATCCTGAGCCTTGGGCTAGCCCCACAATACAGAAAGAGGACCAACAAAGAGTCTGGTGACACCCCGAAGCCTGGCAAGCTTTTCCTGGATGGACTGGAAGCTAGGACAGGCCTTGGAAGAACCTGTCTGAGAACCCTATGACTCAGAAAACTTGCAAGCCCACAGGGTGCCACAGACCCCCCACACACACACACACCAGTCCCCACTGCATGGAAAGTTCATCCGAGAAGCACCCTCAGTCCCCTCCCTCCAACCACTCTCTCTCTCTCTCTCTTTCTCTCTTTCATCCTCCCAAGTCTGTTATCCAGGTTCGCCACCGGGATTTGCAGCTGGCCCCTGTAACACCTCTGAGCTCCTTCTGTTTTCCCTCACAAGATGACCATGCTGGGGGCAGGAGAGGAGACATAACAACGGCTGTCCGCAAACCCTGGGTTTCGGATTCCCAGCTAGAATCTGACAAGAGGCAGCACCCCATGTTATGGCCTAACCCCCTGGACCCCTCTCCCCAGGTTCTGCCGCGGCCCCTGTTGCACCCAGGATGCGCCTGTCTCACTCTCCCTGGTGATGTGTCCCCTCTCCTGTTCCGGCTCGTGACCCCCAAACCCATTCCCCGACCTGCTTCCCTCCTCTCCTTCTCCTCCCCCTCCCCCTGCCACACAGCACCGTGGGGCGGGGGGGGGGGTTCCCAGAAGCCCGGCAGAGGCTGGACAGCAGCTAGAGAAAGAAGAGAGGGAGTGAAGAGCTTCCTGACTGCACCAGGAGCTTCTTCCCTCCGGTCTCCAAGCCATGAGGAACAGTCAAACAAGCAGTTGACAGAAGCCCCCCACCCCCCACCCCCCACCCAATCCCACCCCAAACAGAGATGCAGGGACACAGGAAGCTTCTTCCAGCTCAAGAGGACAAGAGAGCGAGAAGTTAAATGGAATAAAAACCACAGTTTGAATTTGGGGAGTGGGGGACCAGTCTGGAGGGCTCTTGGACTCCCAGGGACTGCCTCCTTCCAGGACAGGAGAAGCCCAGAGGGGCAAATCCGGGGCACAGAGAGCTGTCCTTGAGCACACGAGACAAGGACGTCAATCGACGGGTACTTACCCCAGCCGGGAGGAAGGGGGCCGAGGGGGTCATTCTCAGGAGGGGCACCCGAGGACTAGAGCGGAGGGGGAGCAAAAGAAAGACCACGCTGGTTAGGAAGGAGCGTGCCGCCCTGCTGAAGGAAAGACAGCTGTCCTCTCTGCCCCTGCCTGCCACCTGGCCCAGACCGGCGTTAAAAAAAGGCATCCCACCTAAGGTCAGGGGATGAACACCCCAGATGTGGGACGTGGGAAGAGGAAAGGGGCGGCTGAAGCACAACCGGTCACGGAGGGGCAGGCAGGCAGGCAGGCAGACCGGCTGTACAGCAGCTCCAGCTGCTGCTGCTGCTGCTGCTGCTGCTTTCTCCCATGCTAGCTGCAGCAACTGAGCGCCCCACCACTGTCCCACCTCCAGCCTCCTCCAAGAACCACACACAACAGGGGGAAAAATATCGCAGGCCTTTCCAATGAAATCATTCCCACAAGCCTCGTCCACGCCCAGAGCTTCCTGGCTGGGCCGGCAGGCTGATGGCGGCCTCCTCCTTCTCCCCCCCCTCCACTCCCTCCCCATCACCACCACCACCTCCTCCTCCTCCTCCTCTTCTTCACAGTGGGCTCTGAAACCCAACGGCCGGGTGCGAGATCCTCCCCGGCAGACTGAAGGAACATTCATGCCACACAGACGGGCGTTTTCCCCCACCCCACCTAAAACTCCCCAGAATGGGCTCCCTGCCCCCACCCCTCCCCACCCCTCCACCTCCTTCCTGCAGCGCCACAGGTCCGAACTTGGTACAAAAGCACCTTTATCCCAGCCCAAGCCAGGAGATGGGCTCGCAGGGAAGTGGGGGGGGGGGGAGTCACAGCACCTCAGCAGCAGCACTGTTTAAACTAGCCCCCCCCTTTCCTCCCTCCCTCCTTCCCTGGCCATCCTGGTGAGGTCCCTGGGGAGGAGGGAGAGGGAGAAGGAACATCCAGATGGGACGAAAGGGGTGGCAAAGAGAGTCCAAAAACCATGCCTCCCCCCCGTTGTCCCGAAAGATGGCATTCTGGTAAATGGCACCCCCCACACCCTGAAAGAAGCAGAGGTCAGCCTTGCCAGGAACGGACTGCTCTGCCCTCAAGCAAGGACGGATCCTGCGGCAAACAAATTCAAAAGGATCTCCATAGGCTTGAGCACCGGGCAGAGAACAACAGAATGAAATTCAAGAGGGATAAATGCAAAGTACTTCGTAGGATCTTGGAATTGCCATAGATCACAAGCTGAATATGAGCCAAGAGGGTGATGTCGCTACAAAACAGGCCAATGCTATTTTAGGCGGCACGGATGGAATACAGGCTCCAAGTCATGTGAGGGTCCAGTTCTCCTCTCTATAGGGCCACTGGTCCGGCCTCCTCTTGAGTCCTGTGTGTCCCCGTTCTGGACACCCCACTTCAAGACGGTTTCTGACAAACGGGAGCAAGTTCAGAGGAGGGGCACGAGGAAGAGGAAGGAGGGACTGGAGACCAAAGCCGTAGGAGGAAAAGACCGAAACAACCGGGCCTCTTCAGCCTTGAGAAGAGGAGACTATCCTCTATCCTTTAGAGTAGTGGTTCTCCACCTGTGGGTCCCCCCAGATGTTCCTGGACTGCACTCCCAGAAATCCTGGCCACCTCAGCTAGTAATGAAGACTTCTGGGAGTTGCAGTCCAGGAACATCTTCTGGGGACCCCACAGGTTGAGAACCACTGCTTTAGAGGGCAGAGCTTTTCAAAGACTTGAAAGGCTGTCCTGCAGGGGAGGGGCAGAATCAATTCTTGATCATAAGAACATAAGAACAAAAGTTAACAGCCTTGCTGGAACCGGCCACAGCCCATCCAGTCCAGCATTCTGTCTCACCCAGCGGTGGCTCCCCATTTGCTTCTGGGTATTTCCAAGCAGATGTCTTCACCTGCTTACGATTCCCCGCAAACGGCACGGAGAGAGATCCTGCCCAGAGGATGTCCTTAAGCATCCATCATGATAGCCATGGATACCCTTGTTCTCCATCTTGCGTTCAGTTCAGCGTGCAGGACACAAAACATCCTACTCAAGTCAGCAGAACATCAGGGGAAAACTTTCTAACTGTTAACAGAAGCATGGCAATGGAACCATTTGTCTCAAGAGACAGTGAGGGTTCCAGGGCTGGAGGCATTCGGGAGAAATTTAGAGAACCATCGGTCTGATCTGCTTGAATTCGTAGCCCTGCCTTGAGCAGAGGGTTGGGCTTGATGGCCTTATGGGACCCTTCCAATTTCAAGTTTCTAGGATCCCTACAATTCTGAAGCAAGGGCATTTGGGGCACCCTTGTTTCATAAAGCGAAACTACCCGACAACGAAGGCATCTTTTTTAAGCAAGGCTGCTCTCCCGGCTGGAGATTCGTAGCCGTTCTCCACATATGAGTGTGCGGCCAGTATTATGGGGTGGAGGCAGGGCCAGAGGGGAGAAGCAACCAAGCCCCCATGCCACAGAGGCACGACCGCAGCTACTGCACTGGTCACCAACCTGGCCACAGGGGAGGGCTTATGCTGGATCCGAAGACAGGGGCCTTTAACTCCAAAGCTGCTGCCCAGACAGGAACTGTTTTGGTTAGCAAGCATCAAAGAACTTTTACATTCCCTGATGCAGTATATTGTTTCTCCCTTTTAAGGCAAAGTACAGTACTGAGGTTTGGAGCAACTCAGAGCCATTCACTCTGCAAATGGCCTGCCTGGTGCCTCAAGGCACGCCAGCCATTTGCCGATTCCTTCTGACCGAGGTGCCTCCTATGGAGCCAACGCTGGCTACGGGCACTCTCACAACGGCCACCCACGCATCAAGGTTTTCCCCTGCTCGGGTGCTCTGCCCAGCCGGTGTCTCACGTGGTCATGGGCAGCCGTGATGGAGAGGGAGAGAGCCCCGCCTCACCTGATAGAGGAAACGCTGGCTGAACTGCTGCATGGCCCCCTGGAGCTGGTTGCGCTGGCTCTGCCACTGCTCGTAGTTGCGCACGTACTCGGCGGTGGGGCGCTGCCACGTGGTGGTGCGCGTGTTGTGGTCCACGTAGTAGCACCTGCCACGGGGGTCCACCCGCTTCTCCCAGCTGCACAGAGAAGCAAAAACCTCGTGAAACAGGCCACCAGTCCTCTCCCTTCCCAGGCGCCTCTGGCCGCAGCGTCTCCTCTTTGGAAAGACTTAACAATCTCCCACCGGGTGGGAAGCCCAGCTTAAGGGGGGGCGGTCCTCTTAGGCTCAGCTTTTGCCTTTAGAACCTCATGACTCAAAAGCGCTCTGTACTGGGTGTGGATCAAGCCCCAGGACACGAGAGAGACCAACCACGGCTATCTGGACCTCGCCGGCATGCCAAGATCAGGGCCGTGTGCTCTACCTGGGGCTGCCCTTGGAGACAACTCAGAGATGACCATCAGCTCAAGTCAAGGCTGTTGGGTGAGACCACGGAGACCACCGGCTCTATAGGACACATCTTGACAGTCTTATACATGGGCCGAGGGCCCCGTTTCTGCACAGAATCCAAGGTGTCAGCTCTCCCTTTCAAAACCCCACCGGAACATGACCGCGGCCCACATCTAGATATCCCGGTCCTGTTTGGGGTGTGATCGCCAGGAAAGGGCTTCTTCTCAGCTTCATCCCCTTTCACGGGGGAGCTTGTGGGTGGTGGTGGTGGTGGGGGCTGGGGGCTGGGGAGAGGCTTTGGGTGTCTCAGTGCCACCTACCCTGGCGGAAGAGGCCGCTCCCAGGTGGTGGTCTTGGTGTTGTGGTCCACGTAGTACACCCTCCCGTTTGGCAGCTCCCGCTGTTCCCACCTTTGGGAAAGAGAAAAAGGCAGGCAGGGGGGGCAGTTCAGGCCACGGCAGGAGGGAGTGGCCTGCCCCATTCCACGCTCGGCTCACTGACTGCAGTGGCCCCTTCCACTATTTTTCAGCCCACAAGGAGCTGACGATCTGTTCTTCCAACAGGCAAGAGTTAGAAAAGCCGCTGCCTTAGACACACACACACATCCCATGCAGAGTCCCACCTCCTCTGTTCGGGCAGCTGCCTTCTGGGAGCTGTCGTCCAAAACGAGGACCTCGCCGGTGGGCAGAAACACCATGAACTCAAACTGGGCCGGGCACTTCCTGGACGAAAGCGGGTCCAAGCTTTGCCTGCTCTAAACCCCAAGGACTCCATCCTCCTGCACCTCGGTAGCCCAACCGTGCCAGGTGGCTGGGTGCTTAGGGAGACTCTGGGGACCAAGTGACCCCAGAGGTGTATGGGGGGAGGCATTGGTGCCTCTTTGTTCATTTTGTGTCCAGGGATCCTCAACAGTTAAGCGTGGAAGCTCCAAGGTGGGCCTGGACCCCCGTTTCTCCAAGAACCGTCCACATGTTTAAAAGCTTGTAAGCGTGACTCTTAAAATAAACGAATTTAGGGTGGAATCCAACAGCTAGTCCCATTTGGAACTACTTATAGGAACAGGAAGCCACTTGCCGATAATCAAGTTACTGGTCCACCTCACCAGTTGGGTCAACTCTGATGGGAGGGAAGACCTCCTCCTGAGACAGAGGGTGGGTTAACCTAACTAGCAGCAATGGGTCTCAATGGTTACAAGGAAAGATTCTGCCCTCTTCCTGCCTGGACTGAAGCTGGAGACTCTCTGCAAACAAAGCAGGGGGATCCACTGCTCAACCACAAGACCCCTGCTCATGGGATAACCTTTGAACTACAGAGCAGGAAGGGACCCTCTGGATCATTGTTTTTTACCCAGCGGGTTGTTAGTCTGTGGAACTCCCTGCCACAGGATGTGATGATGGCATCCCCTGGCCTGGATGCCTTCAAAAAGGGGATTGGACAGATTCGTGGAGGAAAAGTCCCTCCCAGGTGACAAACCATGATGGAGATGTGTGTCATCTCCAGGCTTAAAACCGGGGTACTTCAAGGACCAGATGCAGGGGAGTGGTATCAGGAGACAGAGATCTAGTCTCATGCGCTCCCAAATGCATCTGGTGGGGCCACTTTGAGATACAGGAAGCCGGGCTCAATGGGCCCTTCTTGGCTTGACCCAGCGTGATGGCTCTTCTTATGTTCTTATCATCCAGTCCAGTCCCTGGAGACTGAAAACTCCCAACTGCTGTTTCTGAGTTCTCCAAGGCCAGAGAGCTCAGCCTGTGCCTCTTTCTGCTCTCCGTCCATCGACCAATCGCCTCTACTTCGAAATTCTGTAACAATTTTTAGGC
This sequence comes from Phrynocephalus guinanensis, assembly GCA_037367245.1. NCBI lineage: Eukaryota > Metazoa > Chordata > Lepidosauria > Squamata > Agamidae > Phrynocephalus > Phrynocephalus guinanensis. Next base: position 1,757,574 of record CM074746.1, on the reverse strand, counting down.
CCTCGATTCTCGGGACACACAAGCCCAAGTTACAACAGCCGGACAGCGGAGAACCACGGAAAAGCTGCCTCCAACACGCCGTGAGGCCAGTGACTTGATCTGCCTCGGCCCCATAGCACCACAGGCCAGATTTGGGTCAGGAAAGAAGCCAGCCGGCCATGGGAGCTGCTCAGCTCACTCGCTGGCCCACCTGCCTGCTTGCCGGCCGCTCGCTCGGCTACCTTGGCCCCAGTTGCGGCAGCAGCCCCTGGTCTCGACGGTGAGGCTGAGGTAATCCTCTCCTCCAAGCAAGACGCCCGGCCTTATGTAAGGAACCACAACCTGCCCTTGGCCGCCAGGCAGCATAATGTGCCTCTTTGTGTCCGCGAGACCAGGCGCGAACGGCTGTAGGCACCCGTGTTAATGAGGACGGCTGTCCCTCTTCCAGGAGCCAGCCTGATAGGAACCAGATGCGCGCAGGGGGTGGGGGGTGGGGGCAGAGGCGGGAAGGAGAGCCCGCCGTGCCATCCACCCAAAGAGAAGGCAGGAGGGCCGGCCAGGGCAGAACACTCCCCACCCCACCCCACCCCACCCCCCAACAAGGGTGCCAGCTCTGCACCCCTTTCTTGGTCTGGCTCCCAGGAGCAGAGCTCCCATCTGGAACGGTTTACCCCTCCTGGTGGAGCCCGGGGGCCTCCTGCTCCCACCCCACCCCACCCCGTCCCGCCCGCCTCCCAGCTGCCTCTGAAAGGTCTTTGTGCTCGCCACGTGGAGTGCAGATGTGGACGGAGCGTGGTGCGCGAAGGAGGAAGGGCCGTCAGCCCCACAGCAACCCTGCCTCTCCCGCTGCCGTGGGGCTTACCTCGGCAGAATCCTTCTGGGGGGTGGGGGCTGGAAGCATGCGCTGGGCCCTGCCAAGGAAAGCACTTAGGGGTGCCCAGAGCAAAGAAAGAGCTGAGCCCGGCCACGGATGTGCCCATGCCCTTCGGGGGGAGGGGGGGGGCAAGACGCCTCCCCAGCCACAGAAGGAGCCCACGGGGGGAGAGACAAGGGCAAATGTGGTTCGGAGGCTCCTGGCACATGGGAATCCACCACCGCTGCTGCCCTAGAGGGCTGGACCATCCACCCTGAGGGTCTCGCGGGAAGAAGGGTGCTGAGCTTGGGAGCAGGAACCGGGCTGGGCTGCCTCCGGGGGGGGAAGCAACACGCAAAGGAAGGCCCCTTCCCCCCCCAACACCCCCCCCCCAGACCGCAGGACGCGAGCGGAAAAACGGGCCCACCCGGCAGGGAGGGAGTGAGCCTCAGAAGGAAGAAAAGGCTTTTTGAGAGGCCTGCCGTTGCCCAGCTGTCTGCAAACAGGAAGCGGCTGAGGCCGAAACACAGTAGCACTCTCACCCCGTGCATAAAGGAGCACTGAGCTACCGGCTGCCAATTACCTGCAGACACACACACACACAGGCAGGCAGGCAGGCAGGCACACAAACACACACACGTGTGTGTGTGTGTGTGTGTGTGTGTGTGTGTGTGTGTGTGTGTGTGTGTGTGTGTGTGTGTGTGTGTGTGTGTGTGTGTGTGTGTGTGTGTGTGTGTGTGTGTGTGTGTGTGTGTGCATGAGCCCATGAATGAGAGACAGACTCCGAAGCAAAAAGCCAGGAGGGAAACAATCCGCTCCCTTCATGACACACGCAGGAGGCGGCTGGAGCAGCGGCTGGCATGGAAGAGAGAGCCTGGCGTTACAACAACCAGGGAAGCCGAAGCAGAACGAGCCAAGCCATGGGGCCGGGATGAAGGGCCCATTGCCCAGAAGAGAGGGAGAGAGGCCACGGGGCCCACCCTTCTCCCAACCTCAAAGCAGAGGAAGGCAAAGGACGGGGATCGAAACTGTGAAGCATCCTGGAGGCAGCTCCCCCTTCAAGGCAGGGCCTCCTCTTTCTCCACCGACCCCTGCTCCCTTTCTCCGTAAAATCTCAGGAACCCCCAAAAATGGCCCCCGGTTCTACCAATCCCATTAGGTCTCTTCCTCTCCGACACCCACATAACTATTCTGGGATGTTGTCTCGGGAAAAACATCAGGCCGGCCTTGCAAGGTAGCCCACCCTCCCTGCCACAGCCGCAGGCGGAGATGGACGGCACAGTGCTGGAACGGAGCAGAGGAAGCCAGCAAGTCAACATTCCTTGGCCCACAAGGCAAGAGTTCGCTGTCTCAAGGGCTGCCCTTCCAGGCGATCGATGGGCCCTCTGGACTCCGAAGCCATCAAGCAGCCCCCGCCCCCGCCTCCCTGGTCCTGCCAGGTGGGAGTCAGGTTCCTGGGCCAGTCAGGCAAGGGACGGTGCACTCACCCTGGGGGTAGCGCATCCAGGGCTTGCACCGTGGCCTGAGATGGCTGGGTCCTTGACGCCGGATTCGACTCCTCTCCACCCGCTGCATCAGAAGCTGTGCCGGCGTCAGGGGCCGCGCCGGAGGCCGCCACGGGGCCAACTGCTGTTTCTTCCTCCGTCTCGGGAGCAGAGCCGGAGGCCTCGCCATTCACTGGAAGGACAAAGCAGGGCAATCAGGACAGGCCAGTGGCGGCCCTCTACCAATCCCCCTCCCCCGATGAACACAACGTTCCTGCAAGGAAGTCCCCAACCTCTTCCCGTTCTTCCTAGCTTGAGCTGAGCAGACATCCATGCTACTTCCTGCATTCCTTTGGAAAAGGAACTCTTGTTACTCTGGAAAGTAACTAGTTAGAGCAGGCATGCCCAAATTTCAGCTCTCCAGATGTTTTGGACCACAGCTCCCACAGTCCTTTGTCATTGGCAATACAGTCTTGGAATTCTGGGAGTTGTGGTCCAAAACATCTGGAGAGCTGAAGTTTGGACATGTCTGAGTTAGAGCTAACTGAGCTACCTGTTCCTCCCCACCTCTGAGTCAATCCAGACTTAGATTCTGCTTACAGCTTCTAGGCACGGTTGCTGAGTTATAACTGAGGAAAGGCCCAATCTTTTTTATTGCCTGTTAGTGCTTCAAAGTTCTGCCCCAAATGGCATGGGGGAAGCAATGCCGGCCCTTGAGCAGCAGAGCAGAATTCTGGGGAGACACTCTGGACTACAGAGAGGGGGTAAAACTCTTCCACAAGGAATCAAGGGCCAGCCGGCCACCCCTTCCCCACTCTGACCTGTGCCATTCACGGGGAGGCCTTGGCTCTTGGCTGCCAGCTGATGGCGGACTCGGGCACTGGGGCTTTGCTCCCCATTGGCGGTGCTCTGCCTGGCCCCTCCAGCCCCAGGTCTGTGAGTCCTGCGGCAAAAAGAGAGGTTCAAGGTTAGGCAAGAGGCCCCCGGGCGTCTGTTTCTGAGGTCTCCTGGAGCTCCGAAATGCTGCCGGTGAGCGAGACGCTGTCCTGCCGGGCTTTCCACATCCAATTCTTCCTCTAATTCTGCACCGAGACCGTCCAGATCAACCATCTGAATGAACAGGAAGATCCCGGCTGCTTCTCTGCCCAATGCCGGGAGTCGAAACAAAAGAACTGAGTGGTACGAGAAAACTCTGGCCCTTTTCTCACTCACCCACACCACCCGGTTTCCCATTAACAGCCATGAGGACTAGAAACCTGCAGGGAGAAAGCAAAGTAAGAGGAGGAGGTCCTTTGGGTGAGCTTCTCTGCCTTTCTGCACCCTGGCATGGCCAATAATTCCACGTCAAATGGCCCAGAGCACACACACATCCCTTGAGAGTCTCAGCTCGTTCCAATCTGGGCTTGGGAGGCCCAGGCTCCAGCTCGCCATGAAACTCACTGAGTGTTTCTTTACCAGGGTGACCTCCCTCGCTGGGGTGTGCAAAAGATCCTTATTTCAAAAGCTGACCTCAGGAAAGCCCTGCCAGAAACCCAGAGGACCTGGTGCCAGGCCGTAGGTGGTCCTTGGCGTAACAGGAGCACACACACAAGCGTCCTGGGAGTCAAAGGGCCCCCAAAACCAGCAGCTTCTACCAGCAGCTCCTGGGCCAAGTGGGCCAAAAAACCCCGCCTCCTTCCTGAAGCCACAGAGAGTCATGGCCAACGACATGTTCCGCAACAGCACCTCAGACCTCTTTTCCTTCTCGCAACGATACTGCAGTGTAGAGCAGGGGGAGGGAGAGAGAACAGAGGTCGCCCAGCAAGCTTTGGGACCGAGCGAGATGCTGAACCCAGGTCCCCTCAACCCTCGCCCTGGAGAGCAGGCTGCCGCATGCCCTGCTGTCGGCGCCCACGGGGCAACAGAGAGGGCAGTCCGGGAAGCCCCAGGGACAAGGCTCTCTTCTCGGGGGGGGGGGCATCTAAACCACAGACAAAACCTCAAGAGAAGTAAATGAAAACGGATGTGGGGAGAAATCCTCTTTCCACTTGGAAGCACCATGTTTTCTTTTTGTCTCTTGCTTTCTTTTGGGTTGTAGTCTTGTTTTTATTTCAGCCGAATAGACCAACCGGGGGCTCTGTCCTTTTAATAAATGCACCACCTCTACTAGAAGCTTCCAGGAGGGGCAGATTTCTCTCATCCCCACTACTTTTGGGTCAGAAAAAAAGGGGGACAGCCAAGCCCCCCATGCCCAAATCTGCAACCTTTGGGCTCATCCCCGCTGGAAAAGCCAGGTGCTCCTCAAAACGGTCCAAGTGAGTTCGGCTACTTTTACAAAGGCATCTCCCCCAGACATGAAAAGGCATCCCCGCATCATTTCGTAGAGGGTGAGAGAATGGACAGACCCTGCACAGAGTAAGAGTAAGAGAACAAACCAAGCCTCGGTTTGCTGCTCACCCTCTTTTGGGAGACAAAAAACCTCCAAGGGGGAAGGTGTGTAAGTGTTGTGTTGTGTTGTCGTGTGTGTTTTTAGCCTCTCGACCAGGACACTTCCGATGCCTCTCCAGACCGCCACATGCGCCGGCCAGCCTTAAATTAGCCCTCCGGCCGCCACTGCCTTCCTCCGACCAAGCTCCTAACTCGGCCTCACCTTTTAATAGCTGCATGGATGGAAAACCAGAAAGAGTCACGTGGCCATTGCTGCCTGCTTTAAAAAACAGGAGCAGGGGAAAAGGGGGGCAGAGGCAAGGAGTGGGAGTGGGGGGGGGACGGAGAGCGGGGCAGGAAGAGTTGGGGGTCCTATAGGGAACAAATGGGAGAGACCCACAAGTCTGACCCCAGACAGGGAAGGAAAAGTCTTGCTCTGTGTAAACCACTACATGAAAGCCTCCTACACACACAGACAGACACATACAGACACACACAGACACACACACACACACACACCAAAGCAGCCGACACCACCTTGGGCCTGTGACCCAAGCAATGGGAAGCATAAAAAGTCCCTAAGCACTTCTGGGTTGACAGAGGCCCTATTCAAGGCCTGGGGTGAGATGGGGTGGAAGACAACAAAGCCCATGCTCCTGTGCCCTGTCCTGGGGGCTAGGAGAACACAAGGGACAGATCTCTCCAGCCTGAATGGTGGGGGTGGGAACGGCTTCAAAGAAACAGCCGCGCAGCCGAGGAGAGTCCGGCCTCTGCTAAAGGCCGGGTTCTCACCTTTGCCCACCACCTGGGACGCCAGCCTCCCCTCCGGGCCCCAATGGGACGCCAGGAGAGCAACGAGGGCAAGGAGGGGTCTGGTGGCAGCAAGGTGTTACCCCTCGAGTGTGGCCTGGGAATGGCACCCGCTGCCCTTCACAGCACGAAGGGGAGACATTCCTCCGGACAGTGAGAAAGGACAGACAGAGCGGGAGGGAAGGCGGCTTTTTATTTCATCCAGAAGTCGGACGGAGGGCGGTCGTGTTTACCCATCTCTTGCCGACCTCCCTCTCTCCGGGTCTTTAGGGATGTCTTCCTAGCAATTTGTCACATACACGCCAGGAGAAGGGACCTCTCTGGTCGCTTCTTGACTCTTTCTGGCCAGCATGCGAACAAGGGTTGCGTCGCTTCATCGCAAGACACACACACACACACACGGAGGCCCTCCTCTGCAGTTCTGAGTGCGGATCCCGTTAACGCAGCAGGGCACGGCCCAGAGGCAAGCAGCTCCTCTTCCTCGTGCTTCCTGGATGACAACGTAGGCTGTTCGCCTAAGAGCCAGAAAGAGTCAAGAAGCTTCCACCACCACCACCGCCGCCACCACCCCCTTTGGAAACAGCTCTATGAGGAATGTGGCAGCCAGTGTCCATGCTTTTGACAGGCCCCTGCCAGAGGCCGCTTGGGGGTGAGAAGCCAGGGAGGGCCACCAAGAGAAGAAGCAGGAGGCAGGGCGAGGGGTCAAGGCGACACAGCCCCAGTGCTCTTGTGCACGTGTCAGCACCAATAAAACACAAACATTTGAAGGTCAAACAGCACTCATTCAAAGATGAGGATGTACACGTATTAGACAGAGAAGACAGGTGGTTTGAGAGAGGGGTCAGGGAAGCCATTCATGTGAGCATTGAAACCCCCTCCCTCAACAGAGGTGGTGGCCTCAGGCATAGTCTATCTGCTGCTTATCAGGGTGTGCTTTCAACAGGACCCAGACATATCAAAAAGCCTTCACCACCAAGGCCATAGCTAACAACCCACACTTTATAGGTTTCAGCACCTTAGGCCATTGTTCGCCTTAAGGCCATGGATACTATTGTCTACCTAACGAGCCTATTCAGGCCATTGTTTATCTGAGGAGCCTATTTCAGACTAGGGTGACAAGAGATCAAAGCGGACTATCAGATGGAGGACTCCCGCTAGCTGTATTCAGATGGATGAAGCTGTTTGGATGAGCAGCGAAACGTTTCTGTCTCTCAAGAAAAAGAAGTCCAGTTGCCATGACTCAACTTCCAGATAAGCTCACACAGATGACTGAGAATCTTCACAGACACAAACACAAACACACACACACACACCTTGCTTAGAAAGAAGAGGATGACATTCTGATCAGGAAACCCATGGCTGCCTCAAACAGCAGCCAAGAGAGAGAGAGGAGAGAGGGGGGGGGGCTCCAGAAGCATCCTTGTACCCGAGCTGGCCTTCTCTGAGGACAGAGGAGCCTAGGCAGGCCTCGGTCCACCACAGGGGCCACGGAGATCATGGGACATCTGCTCAAGCCAAGCAAAAAGGACCGCTTTGGCGCAAGGTGTCAGGAACTGAACCCAGCTCCACCTTGGTCTGCTCCAGTACCAAGGGAAGCTTCTGCTCAGCCATCCTCTCTCGGGAAGAACTAAGTTTCTAGACCTCATGGCCCCAGGGGAAGCCTAGGGGAGCACCGGGTGAGAGGGGTGTGTGTGTGTGCAAAGGAGGCAGGCAGAAAGAGGGGGTGCCCGGGGGTAGGGGTGGTGGTGGGGAACGACTGCATTTTGCAGACTCCAAGAGGTGGCACAGCCTGTAAAACCCAAAACCGGAGCCCAGCAGGGGGGCCTGGGACTGTTTCCCGCAGCATCCTAAAACAGCTGTTCCTTTGCTGCCCAGCGCTGCTTCCTGCCTCCTTCCCTCTCATCCACAGGAAGCGGCTCCCCTCCCCCAGCCAGGCTATTAAAAACCTCTCCCGCCCTCCGCTGCTGCTGCTGCTGCTGCTGCTGCTGCTGCCCACACTGCTAACCCTTCCCGACTGGCTGTGCCTCTCTTCATCCTGCCTTGGCCAGATGCCCCTCTCCACTTTCTGGCACCTTCTGCCCGGCTCGCCCTGGGGGGAGCGCTCCGTCACGGCCTCTCTTGGGCGCTCCTACGGGCAGGGCAGGGCAAGCTGAAGCAGCACCCCGAAGGACACTTACTTGGATTGGCCCCCAAAGCAGTTGGTGCTAGGGGGCTGGTGCCTGTTCTCCAAGGAGGAAGAGGAAGAGGAGGAGGAGGAGGAGGCTGGGCCGCCAAGGTCCCTCCCGGCCCCCTGGGACCCTGAAGGAGCAAGGGAGGGAGGCAAAGGGTTAGCAAGCAGCACCGCTCAAACCTCCGCAAATCCGCTGGTGGCAGTCCCCCCCCCCAACACACACACACACACAAACACTTCCCCAAGAGCAGCCCATCCTGGCTTAGGCAGAGCCTGCCACCCAACAATAACATGCATGGTGGCAGCACCTTGGAAAAGGCAGCCTCCTCCTCTGGAGTTGGGTGAATGAACTGGGGCTGAAACACGAGAAGATCAATTGGTTCAGAGGCAGAGGCCCCCAGATCAGAGGCCCTCGGCCTCAAGCCCTCCGCTGGACATCCGTGATTGCTGAGCAACCGAGGGCAGGGAGAGGGTCTTCCACTGGAAACCCCCCACCCCGGTGGTGCTCCTCTCACAAGGAAAGGAGGGCATCCTCTCTGCAGACCACCCCAGACCCCTTGAGCCCCTCACTCTTCCTTTGAGAGAACTTCAGGGACGGTGGAGGGGCAGGCACCAGTCAGAGGCCCCGGCGGGACGAAGCCTCCCTTCAGAGAAATGGGAAGGGTGATTTCTCATGGGGTCATCTCCAGTCCTCCCACCGGACTGCCTTGGAGAGGGGTGGGGGGACACCCCAGCGTCCCCCCACCCCTCTCCAAGGCAACAAAAGCAGCAGCCCTGCTAGAGTCTCAGCCGTGAAACTGTCCTTGCTCTCCACGCTGGTGCCTGGGTGATGAGAAGCTCCTGCAAAGAGGGAGGGCTCTTCTAAAAAGAAAGGGGTCAACCCCTACCCGTTCATTGTCAGCCACTAGGCATCACTACCTGTCTGGGCAGAGGGCACGGGAGGGGTGGTGGTCTCAGACCCCCCCCTCTGGCTGCATTTATTTATTATTTATTTAAACTCTTTCTACCCCACCTTTCTGCCCCGCAGGAGAGGATTCTTTCACAGGCCTCGGGGGCCGACCCGTATGCTGGTGGATGAGGAGGCCAAAGGTGGAGATGCCAGCCGGCGGCTCCCCGTTCCGCCCGGAGTGGCACTCACCCTCTGCCACGACGTTGCCATTAGGCAGGCTTCCCACGTCAACACCGGGTCCGTCCAGGAAAATTGTCAGCTCCCCGCCCGAGACAAGGCTGCCTTTGTTTTCCATCTGCAGGTTCAGGGTCAGCGGCTTGTTCTCCACTGGGAGGTGGCAGGGAAGAGAAGAGAGGACTCTTGTTAGCCAGGGGGTGGACAGGCTTGCCTCTCTCTGGCCCAAAACCTGACCAGCGCTGGCACTTCCACCCCCTTGCTCCACCTTCTCTTTGGAGGCCACCATAAATAACCATGGGGGCCCGGGGCCCGACTCTGCCCCAGGCGGAGCCCTGGAGTGAAAGAGCCAAAGGTGGGGGAGTTTGGCCCGGGACGAGCACAGGGCCTTGCTCTCTCCTCCCTCCTCAAGGAATCGCCCCTTTTGTGGGTTCTGTGCCTTTGCATTTCAGGAGAGAAACCAGCCCCGGATCCTCTTCCTTTGAGAAACCAAATGCCAGCCTTAGAAGACTCAAGGGTCAGCTCCAACACTGCTCTCATCCCACTCTTCGGCACCACAACGGCTATCCTAAGAGCTCACTCTTGCTTACATCCAGAGACAAACACATGCCATGCCTGTCCTCCTTGCACAATGGACCCAGCGTGTTTTCTGTGGTGACCAGCCTCTGATGCTTGCCTTCCACCCACCCCAAATCCTTCTCCTCAAACCCCACTACCACCACCACCACCACCCTTTACCAGCTGGACAAGAGACTCCCGCCTCCCTTGCCCTTGCAGCTCCCAGTGCAAAGGGACTCCTGGCACCCTTGCCCCTGCAGCTCCCAGTTTTCAACAGGTGGCCTGAGATGACCATCTTTTCTTCAGCGAACCGGACCTGTTCTCGCATGGGGTGGTGCACCCTTAGTGATCTTCACACAAGCTCGGTTCTGCCATGAAACTGAGCTGGGGGGGAGGGCTGGAGGTCCAAAAGGCACCAGCCAAGACACCTTCTTCTTCTCGCTCCTGTGCTGGATTTGGGTACCCCCAAAGGCAGAGGGTTTGCACGTTCCTACCCCTCCCTGGCCCTATCCGGGCTGCCTGGCTGATGCTGCACAGACGCTCTTTGTCCTGCAGCTAAGACAAGGTGATTGTGTGTCTCTAGGCAGGGCAAGGAGCGTAGCTTTCCCTCCCCCCCCCCGGCTTTTAAAAAAGAAAATAAACACGCCCGAGCCCTGCAGCCATCAACAGTCCCCCCCCAGCCCCCCGCACAAAGGGACCTTGCTCTTGCAGCCGCCACCGAGAGGGTCCCTCTACCACCGGCGCACAAAGCCAGGTTGTATGTCAAGGAGCGGGTCTGTTACTCTCCAGGGGAGAGCCAGGCCCGGCCCTGAATGAGGCCTCAGTTCGCTGCTTTTCGCATGTGGCCGGGACGAAGCTCAGAGCTCTCGGTGCGCTACGAACTCCCACCCTGACCGTTGGAAGGATTCGGCCGTTACAAGCAAGAGATCGCCTGCTGCTGCTGCAGCAGCGGCGGCGAAACAAAAAAAAGCCCTTCTTCAAATTGGACGGGACGTGCCCAAAGGAAAAGCAGCACACTTCGCCTCCCCTTGCAAGGAAGCAGCGAAGAAGGCGACCAAAGGTCCACCGACGATCCGCGAAGGGAATAGAAAAGCCGTGTTCCAGAAAAGACGATGAAGGTTGGGTGAGCATAGCCTGGTTTATCCCCACCAAAGCTGTCCTGTCTTTTTTCAACAGAAGCTCTTGCTGAAATCTGGAGGCAAGGCCTGGATGGTTCCACCCGGATGGATCTCAGCTACACCCTACCACCACAAAAGGCCCACCCTCTCCCCTAGCATAATTTCTTAAGACTCGCTGATAGTCTATGCTCATCCTTAGAAAGTGAAATCCCTTAGTGTCCCCGAGATGTGGTTCCAGTAGACCAGGCCTGCCCAAAGTTCGGCCCGGGGGCCAAATCCGGCCCGTCAAGCCATTCTGGGAGGCCTGCGGCTGGCTGGCCCGCCCCTTCCTCCCCTTCCTTCGTCCCATGTTTTTTTTTTTAAATCTTCTGCCAACACTAACCCTGCCGGGAAGCTTTAGGGGCTGGGCAGGCAGGTCGGCCGGTGAGCAGAAGCTTGTAGGGCTGGATGGGCGGCTGAGGGGGTGGCCCACCACCACCAGCACCGCCGGGAAGCTTGTCGGGCTGGGCACAGGCTGCTGCCACCGGCAACTATGTGAGGCTGGGCACGCATGGGGGCCACCGCCATTGGCATCACCAGGAACCTTGTGAAGCAACCGGCCCCTGACACATTCTCAGCCACTAAATCTGGCCCTCCTTACAAAAAGTTTGGGCACCCCTGCAGTAGACCATCACGATGGAGCCACCACGCAGGCAAAGGAGGCCTCAGCTTGCCTCCAGCTGACCAGTCACAAAGCCAGGCCAATTATGTTGCCCAAGCCAGGTGGTGTGAAGATCTCCTGCTGTGACCCTCAGACGTTCTCAACAACTAAAAGGGCATCCCCTCTTCTAAGGAAACACTGTCTGCAACATGCAACGTGTCCATGTCCAAGGGAACCAGGACAGAGGAGTGGAAGATGCTCCAGCAGGTGCTATATAGACATGGACCAGCCTTCCTGGTTGATACGGTTATCTGATTTCACCCTGGAACTAACCCATTCAGGGACAAATGTCAGCTGCGACAGATCCCCGCAGGCTCAGGTTACCCAAGGGTATTATGATCTTACAGCACTCTGGTTTTGTTCACGGGCCCTACATTTGACCTTGACCCTTGGGCTGAAACCCTCTAAACACAAAAACGAAACAACTACATCAACGCAACCAAAACAAGGCCGGATTCTTTTCTTGCCAGATCCTGTGCTTATTTCACACATTACTGTTGTTGTTGTTTTTATATTTTTTATACTGGATTGTTTTGTTGGGGGCCGTGTTCGTTTTCCTTGCCATTTGTTGTCCACCGCCCAGAGTTCCCGAGGGAAAGTTGGGCGGTCAACAAGTACATAGATAGATAGATAGATAGATAGATAGATAGATAGATAGATAGATAGATAGATAGATAGATAGATAGATAGATAGATAGATAGATAGATAGATAGACAGGCAGGCAGGCAGGCAGGCAGGCAGACAGACAGACAGACAGACAGACAGACAGACAGACAGGGCTGGTTTCTTCCTGAACAATTTCTTTGGAAGTCCCAGCTGGAGGAGAAGAGAGAAGGCCAGGCGAAAGGGCCCATCTCTGTAGGTGTACGATCAGCCCAGCAGGTGAGTGGGCGGGTGGGCATAAGCCTCCCTCCCTCAACAAAAGCCTCGTGCTGCAGCCCGAGCGGTTGTTCCTGCGAGGGAACGCTTGCCCTTTGGGTGCTCCAACCAAGAGGCCCAGGACAGCTCCTTTTACTTTGCAGGACTGCCACACCCTTCTCCTGGATGCGGTGACGATTCGCATGCCTTCTGCTTCGGCAGAGGTCTACCAGGTGCCGGCCGGGAGCAGCTCCCTTCCACGCAGCCTCGGCTGAAGCTGCCCAGCGCCCATAGCAGGGCAGAGAACCAAAGGGGGAGGCCTCGGGGCAGTACAGGAGGCACTGGGTGAGGAATCGGTTTGAGATGCCAGGCATTGACTGCATCTTCCCAAAGCCTCCCTTTCTGCTGGGCCAAGGCTCCAGCCAGACTGGAGCCAGACTGGAGCAAAACCAGGACCCCACCAAGGCCAGAAAGAGAAGCTGCAGGCTTTGACCCCCTGTTTCTGGCACTAGGGACACAGGCAGCAAAAGAAGCTCGCCCTCAGCCACGGGCCACCGGAGCAGTTCCAAGCATAGCACAGGAACTAGTGGGTGTTTCCGGCTCGTACTCCTGGGAGGTTCTGTGCAGGCAAGGCCGCAAGGGCACATGGAGCTCTGGGGGCCCATGGGTCTCTCTCAATATGACAAGAAGTATGGGGTTGGACTTGTCGTCCGACAAAAACTTCACGGGCGAGATTTAGAAATCTGTCCTGCAACTCAGGCCCAGCCTAGAACCCTCCTTCCACCTCATGCCATCTCTCCGGGACTCCACCGGTGCATGGCATGGGCAGCAGAATGCCTTCCGATCTGGAATGCCTGGGCAGAAGGCGGCGGTGCTTCATTCGAGAAGCCTCAGAGCCTCCTCTTTTGCAAGTGGGAAGCGGCCCTGAGTCCTAAGGGTGGGAAGAAGGAAGAAGAAGCCGGCTGGCATCACTCCTCCCCCTCAACAGGGTGGGCAGGCTGACCCTCCCTCCCACCCGTTGAAGGGAGAAACGGTAGGATGGGAGCAGGGGGTGGGGAAGGAGAGGACGATTTGGGATATGAATTCAATGGGACAGGGATTCGGAAGAGGCACACGCAGGCACAGGAGAACCAGGACAGCCCGTCGCTGTCTTTCCAGGCCAGTCCAGGCTCCAGACCTCCTCCCTTCTGGGCCACGTGCCGTCGGCAGGCCACCCCTTGGTCTCTGCTGCAGGGACATAGGCGTCGCCTGAGCTAGGAACGGACACGCCGTCACTTTAAGAAGCCTCCCCTTCCCGCCAGTGCCAGGGAAAATTCCATCCTTTTTTTTCTTTCTTTTCCTTTTGGTTTCCAGAAGCATCTTTTCCATTGGCTTCCCAAAAGGGCTCCTGGCTCCATGAAAGGAGCATTATGTGCACCGTGTGCCTCCTGAGGAGGAGGAGGAGGAGGAGGAGGAGGAGGGGAACTCAGGTGGGGAAGGGAGGGTGAAAGCAGGCAGGGGGGGGGCGGAGATGCCCCAGAATGGGCCACTGTCTGCACAGCAGGCCTCGTCCCCAGCAAGGGCTGCCCGGCATCCTCTGCAGCCCCTGGCTCCGAGAGGCCCATCAGGCTGGGAGCTCCCAAGAAAACACCACGTGGCAGCCTAGGAGCAGGCAGAAAACAACCCCTGGCAGGGCTTGGGCTCTTTCCTGGATTTTTCCTCCCCAAAGACAGCAGGCCAGAGCCCAAGCTCTCCGGGGCTGGGAGGGGAGAACCAGGAGATGGAGCCTGTCCACCTAAGCACGTGCAGCAGGCCAGGCCAGCCCCGGAAAGCGCGGGCTCTTGAGAGAGGTGCCCTCTCTTTTCTCCAGGCCCTGCAGCCCTCCGGTGGAGAGGAGTTAGAGGAGCCATCGGCGCTGGAAGAGCCGGGCACACGCCTCTCCCTGTCTCGAGCCCCTTAGATCTAGACCCTTCCTGCAGCTGGACCGGGCATCCCAGCCATACCTTCGGCCAAAGCAGCAGTAGCCAGAGAGGGAATATGGCCCAGAGTGTATGTGTGAGGAAAGGGAATCTCCTCTCACCCATGTTGTTAGTCTGTGGAACTCCCTGCCACAGGAGGTGGTGATGGCATCTGGCCTGGATGCCTTCAAAAAGGGATGGGACAGATTCCTGGAGGAAAAGTCCATCCCAGGTGACAAACCCTGATGGACAAATGTGTGATCTCCAGGCTTAAAACCAGGGTACTTCAAAGGCCAGATGCAGGGGAGTGGTATCAGGAGACAGAGATCTAATCTCATGCGCTCCCAGAGGCATCTGGTGGGGCCGCTGTGAGATCCAGGAAGCCGGACTAGATGGGCCTTTGGCCTGATCCAGCATGATGGCTCTTCTTATGGTCTTATGTTCTAAAGACTGGCCTCAGTCTCCCCACAACTTCCAGGGCAGCGACAGAACACCCTGTGCAGCTGACAGGCCTGCCGGCCTCTCCCAACGGGCCTTTGTGTTTTCTGAGGGTGGGCCAATCCCTCCTCTAGGGCAGCCCCAGGGAGAAGGCACAGAAGAAGAGCTACCCTCTGGAGCCGAGCAAGGGCACAGGGCCCCCAAGGAAGGGGCCAGGGTCTTCAAGCGGCCCAGCCAGCCCAAAGCACAGCGGCGGGGGCCTACCTTTCCCCTTGGTCTGCTTCAGAAGGCTGGAGAGGCTGACGGACGCCATGCCCAGCAGCTCATTCCGGAGGGTGTGGCAGCTCCACAGCTTCACATCCAGCAGGCTCTGAGCCGTGACGTTCCTAGGATAAGGGTCGGGGAGAAGGGATAAACAGTGAAGCGGCTGGCCTGCGTCGGAGCGTGGCCAGCCTCCCCCTAACGTGCTGTCCAACAGGAAGCCAACCCCGAGAGAGCACCCCGCTCAGCAAGGTGGGGAAAGCTGAACAGGGGGACGTTAGGATGCTCAGCCGGCAAGCGTAAGACGAAGCCGGACCCCATGCCCAGCAGAGAAGCCTCGGCCGGTCCAACCGGTTCCCCTTGAAGGAGGACGCACGAGAGGGGACGGCAGAGACCCAAGTGGCCTCAGCTGGCACACGGCCATGGCTCACATCGTCCCCCCCCCACCTCCTGCGGCCGTCCCCCCCCCAGAAGCCCAGATACTTACAGCACAAGGTTCTCGTTCCAGAGCAGCTCAGAGGCCCCCGTTTTCTTGGTGGTCTTCCTGGTCTCACTGGTGAGCCCATCGGCCGTCACCTCCACAAAGGAGGTGATCCGAGACTGGCGGCCGCCGTGGGCTTTGGGCTTCGCCGACACAACTGGAAGGAGAAGGCAGAGAATGAAAGGGGTAGCTCTGAAGTCAGGGGTCTCCACAAGCTTCCAGGGCTGAGCAGCGGTCATGGCGCATCCATTCCCTAAAAAGTTTTGACTGCTGAATGGCCACGATTTTCCTCCCAAGCAGCTGGGAACAAAGAGGGTTTTGCAGGTGCTGTTTCGCAGTTCAGCACCACACTTCTCTTCCAGTTCTTTCATCTCCGCACAACCTTAGGCTCACCCTTGAGGAACTGGTGGGACCAGGGGTGTCAGAGTTCTGGAGGGTCCCCCATCACCACCCTACTGCCCCATTCGGCCTGATCTTGGGAGCTAAGTGGGACCCAGTTAGTCCTGGGCAGAAAGGCTAGCACAAGATGCTAAGTGCCTCTCTAGGTAAGGCACGGAAAGAGTCCCGCCTGAAGCTTTGGAGAAACTTGGCTCCCAGCCAGGCTTAGCAACGGAGGGGCTCGGCGGTCCCAAAGGTCAGAAAGACCTCCGGGTTGGACAGATGAGCAGGATGTCTCTCAATCCTATCTGTAGGGAATTGTGAGCAGGTGAAGACATCTGCTTGGGAATACCCTGAAGCAAATGGGGAGCCACTGCTATGTGAGACAGAATGCTGGACTGGATGGGCTCTTGCCTGTTCCAGCAAGGCTGTTCTTATGTCCTTAAAGAGTAAAAGGGAAGTTCCATATCTTCCGCATTGGGGTCCAAAAGCAAACCTCAGTTGTTGAAATGCCAGAGCTGGCCCATCCCAGGAGACTCTTGGGGCGAACGCAGCAGGCAGGCAGGCAGGCGGTTGGTGGAACTGCTAGCATTGGGAGCCCCCTGGCGGCCCAGGGCGGGTGTCGCTTCCATGCACCTGGCTGGAGGTGCCAGGTCATACAAGCAGGCAGTCTCCTCTTACCCAGGCCTTGGAGAAGTTCCTTTACTGGACTACAATCCCCACCCATGCTCCGACCATGGCCACCCCTTCTGCGCCAGCTGCCGGAGCCTTGGACGTCCAACAGCACCTGGCAACACCTGAATCAGGCATAACACCAAGTCCATTTGGGGAAGGAAACAGAAAGGAACTTATGCAGGACTAACGAGCTGCCCGACTGCCCGTTGACCTCCCCCACATCAGCCCGAAAACAAGGAGCTTGGGCGGGTTGACTATTTTTAACATTTACGATTGTGGCCTCCAATGGAAATGCTCGCGAAACAGCCACAGAGAAATTTTTAGCACCATCTCTCATAGTGTGTAGGAGGTGGTCAAGACTATGGAAGGAAGAGTTCTGGCCCCAAACACTTTAATCAAGACTCTCTAAAACCACCTCTTCTTTCATCCGGGTCCAAAGTTGACAGGACAGGAACAGGAAGGAAAGAAGCAAGGGCTGAGACCCATGAAATGGTCTCCTCATGGCGCTCTTTTGTTTACAAGGGCCAGAAAAATGTTTCTGCTTTGCACAAGTCTTTCCCTCATTCCAGATAACTAAAAAAAAATGCACTGTACATTTGGGACATTTGTTGGGCACATTAAAGGATCTCCTTTGCCAAAGATTCTGAAAGCCCTCTCATGAAACTAGCAGAACCTTTCCCTAGGTGGAGGTACTTGTAAGCCAAGCCTATCAAAAAGCTGACAGGCCTTGGACACGGTGGATCCACCCTCAGACCCCAAAGCCAGGGACTCACCTTTTACAGTAAGCGGAGACTTCTCTCCAGAGAACCCTGCAGAAGCCATTTCATCCTCAGGAAGAGCCTGGGAGGTGGAGAGAAAGCAGGAGAATAGGTCACCTCAAGACTCTAGTCCTAAGCGCACAGCTGGAATGACCAGCACCGAAAAGAGATCTAAAGCAGGAACCAGAGGACAGCCTGCAGCTAGTCAAACCCTGGGGATTCTTTCTGCTTTTCCCCTTGGGGTCGATGCTGGGAGCCTTTTTAAAAACCCATAAACCATTCAAATGGGCTTCCTACAGAACTGTGAGGATTCTGAGCCCATCTGCTTCTAGGGTTCAACCTGGAAAGGGTACATATGGAAAACAAGACTGGTCCATGAATCTGAGTTCAGCTCTACCAATAGGGCTGCATGTTTCACTGCACCCGATGACACGCCTGGCTCTGCCCTTCCGTGTCTTGCTTTGGCAACCTCAACTCCTAGTATCTGCTGCCTGAAGCCAAAGCTTCCTTCTGCCTATTGACAGAGCCGGCTCCAGCTGGAGAAAGCTTCTTTTCACCTAAGAGTAGACTTGAATTGCTAAAGATTGTGTGCTTTAAGACTCAGAATGACACCAGGGAGACCGGCGGAAGAAAGCTGGAAGCTCTCTTCTAAATTAGTTGCTTCTTTCCTCCTCAGCACTCTCTCACACAAAAATAATCCAGATTATTTATCTGATTATGGACCTTCAAAAGCAACCAGCACCAGAAAGCTCCCAAGACACAGAAAATGTCTAGGGGCAACCTAGCTAGATACACACATACATACACACAGTGCAGCTTCTGCTGAGGGAAAGACAAGCCCAGGACACTTTTAAAAGCAATGGGATCCTTTCTACGTTGATCTAACTAGTTTCTTTCCCAGCTAACCATTAAAGCATAACCCCCACTGCCACACTCAGCCCTGTGAGACCACGACAGGTGACATGCAAATTGTTTACTCCTTTCAGGCAGGGCTTGAGCCTGACTGAGCTATAGAGTAATCCCACACCTGAGTGGAGCC
This sequence comes from Phrynocephalus guinanensis, assembly GCA_037367245.1. Taxonomy (NCBI): domain Eukaryota; kingdom Metazoa; phylum Chordata; class Lepidosauria; order Squamata; family Agamidae; genus Phrynocephalus; species Phrynocephalus guinanensis. The sequence continues at coordinate 1,739,547 of CM074746.1, read as the reverse complement.
CAGCTGTACCTGAAGGGCCAGGAGACCACTCTTAGCAGCAGGGGGGAAAGAGCAAAAAGCCCCCAGACACACACCACAGGAGCCCAAAAGTCCAAGGCACCAGAGTGAGAGGAAGGTGGTAAAAAAAAACCTCAGTGATCTTCACAACATGGCTGCATGGGCAATCATCTGTTTGAGGAGAATATCCTCACTGCTTCCTGAAATAGTTTCTTGCTTCTGGACTTCGGATGATCTTTTAAAGAGCAACTGATTCTACAGAAGCTGAAGCATTTTTCTCAGGGGGGAAAAACCCACCCAAATGTGCTTTATTTGTCTTCCTCTGTTCAAACAGTGTTGCAATGATCATGCCTATGTTGCATGTTTACATATTGTATGTTTCCTATGTTACATGTTTATATCTCGCTGTAAGCATATAATTGCAGCAGTCATTCCAAAAGGCAATACTGTTTTTACCCCTGTGCATAACTCTAACAAGCATCTGAACAATTCCACTTTCTGTGGCAGCTCTGTGCAACAGTCAGAATGACAGACACTTCATGCACTTACTGTATGCTGGACTCTTAGGCCCTAGCGGTTCCCAACCTTGGTTCCCCAGGTGTTGTTCTACTAAAATTCCCAGAAGCCTTTGCCACTAGTTGTGCTGCACAGGATTTCTGGGAGTTGTAGTCCACAAACATCTGGGGACCAAGAGGTGGAAACCACTGCTCCAAAGCAATTCATTTTAAATGCTTCAGGTGCCTCCGGTATCTCTCGGCCCTAGAAGTCTCTAAAACAGAAACATCTTTTCCCTCCCTTCTGGTAAAACACTTCTGAATCACACTTTCACCAGATGACAGTCAAGAGTTCTGTGACACCTGAGTGACAACTTGGCACTAGCAATTGTGAAGGCTTCTGAAGAAGTGGACTGAAGTCCACAGAAGCTGATGCCAAATAATGTCTCTAAGGTGCCACGGGGGCCATTGTTCTTTTGCCTCACAAGAGACACAACAAAACACAGATTGACACAAGTGCTCCTTGGAAAGTTCTTTTCCCCACTAGACAGGCATGGATTTTTCCAGGCGGAATAGACCCATGGAGAGGCGGCGGCAGCAACAGCAGCCCTTGTGGCCGCTGGAGTTTGAGACTGAACATTTTCATCCTGAAAACAGTCTGTTTGTACTGTTGCCTTCGGGCAAGAGATACAGAGCAACAAAAACAAGAACAAACAGACTAAAAATAGTTTTTTTTATCCAAGAGCCATAACCATCTTATATGCTACAACCAAATAGGGTGACCTTGGGGAGTTGTGATGGATGTATATGACTGCTTTTAATTCTTTTTTACCTTTTAAGTGTATTTTTTTCTTTCTTTCTGATTTTAGTTTGTTTTGTTTTGTTTTTCACACCTGGGATAGCTTTCAATTTCGTACAACGACAATAACGTATCTATGCTATTCTATTCTAGAAGCAGGAGGGACGGGGCTGGGCGCCTGGAAGCAGGGCTTAGGGGGTGAGGGAACCCGGGGGGGGTGAGGGAACCAGGCCAGGCTCCCACCCAGGGAACTTCTGGAGGGGGTGGGGGGGGAGGAGGAGTGTGGAAAGGAGGGGGGTGCAGGCCAGGAGGGGCAGTGGGGACGGTTTGGCTGGGCAGAGGGAGGGGGGGCAGGCTGCCCACCAAGGGGACTTTGGGGGAGGGGGTCCGTTTTCCCCCATTAGAGTGAAGTCTGCAAGGGGTCCTAGTTTGGGGGGGGGTTCCTTTAGTTGTCTTTACGGGGAGGGTCTGGCCTTAAAGTCCACCAGCCACTGGGGGAAAGGGGGGAGTGCTTTGCGTATTATTATTATTATTATTATTATTATTATTATTATTATTATTATTATTATTATTATTATGAAGGCTGGGACTGAAGCCACGGGCCCCCTCCCCAACAAAAATCAAATCCCCAACCCTTCCCAACGGATGCCTGCCTGCCTGCTTTGGGGAGGGGGGCGCGGGAGAAAAGGGGGGGCTCCTCGCGAGTAAGAGCCTCCATGAAAGCCCCCCCCCCCCCAGGATCCCCGGACCTACCGGCGACGTTTCAGTGCCTCCCCACTTCCGCCTCCTGTAGGTACTGGTCATGTGACACGTCACATGACGCGAGGTGGATTTCCCCCCCCTTTTTTTTTTTAAAGGCCACGGAGGTGTGTGGCGGAAAGAACGTCGCGACCGGAAGTCGGGGTTGCCTAGTAACGGCTTCCCCTCGTTGTCTCCCCCCCCCCCCGAATCCTAAAAGGATTGTTAGTATATTGGAAGTTATGTCGTTGAAATGGGATGGGGGGGAAGGGGAGAAACAGCCATTCTAGGCGGGCGAAAAGGGAAGCGGTGAGGCAAGAACTACATCTCCCAGCATGCCTCGGGCCAGCAGCAAGGGCGGGCGCCCCGTGGCGCCTAGCTCACGCTCTACTACAGCTCCCGAGATGCCCCGCGAGGAGGGCGCCGTGAAGACTACGTTTCCCAGGGTGCCTCGCGAGGGCGAGGGCGAGGGCGGCCGCGGTAGGGGCAAAATGGCTCCGGTGGAACACGTTGTGGCCGACGCGGGCGCTTTCTTGCGGGGAGCCCCGCTGCAGGTACCGGGAGACGGGGCGGAGGAGACCCTCTCAAGGCCGGGGGGGGCGGTTCCCCCTGGAGGGAGGACCCACCGAGGGAGAAGGCGCCCCCCCCGGCCCCCTTCCCTTGTTCCTCGTGGCCCCAGGTAGCCTGCGACTGGAGGTGGAGGCTCTACGGAGCCGCCCCGCTCGGAGGAAGAAGAGGAAGAGGGATCCGACCGAAGGAGCCGGGCCAGGAAGCCTTCGCGATCCGACCTCTACTGCTGCTCCGGGCACCCTCGTTCGCTTTCTGGGGACTACAACTCCCAGAATCCCCTGTCGGGGAAAGGCTCCCGGCAGCTGCATTTCCCAAGCTCTGGCTGCAAAACCCCTTTCCGGGAGTCTGTGCTCTCAGAAAATCCCTTTTGCTTTTGGGACCAAGCGAGCGCTGGAGGGGGGGGTTAGTCCTAAAAAACCAAAAGAGGAGAATGTGATGATTCTTTTGTTTGGCAACATAAATAAACTACAGCGTCATTCGGAAAAGTTAAAGCACTGATTGGTTTATTACAGTATTAGATAAGTCATAATTGTTGAGGGAAATGGTGGCAGTGGAAACTATATTCTACTTACTCTTGTATTAGTATTTGTTTTCTTTTTTGTTATACTGTTATTTCTATTGCTTGTTTTGTTGATGTTGTTAACCGCCCGGAGTTCCTTCGGAAGACGGGTGGTATAAATAAAAATAAATAAGTAAATAAAAGGAACCGGGTCACATCACAGTTGTAATGAGCGGCAGGGGCGTGTAAAATCCAGCTTCACTACAGAGAAAGTGTGTGTGGGGGGGGGGGGTTTGAAGGATTGTGCTCCCTGTCAGCAGGGGAGCAGCCAAAGGAGGTCCACCCGGCCCCACAGTTCAGTCTTGACGCCTGGCCCAGAGCTGCTTCCTCGCCGTAGGGGAGAGTGGGAGGCCCGGTTGGGCAGGAAAGGATGGTGGGCATCTTCCTTCCTGCCCTTTATTGTGATCTCTTCCAACCCACTCTCCCTCCTTGAGCTCCTGACCTCTCCTGCCTCTTCCTCCCTGGTAGGAGATTGGGAAGAACATCTACACCATCCGAGAGGTGGTGAGTGAGATCCGGGACAAGGAGACCAGGAGGCGGCTGGCGGTGCTCCCCTACCAGCTCCACTTCAAGCACCCTTTTCCAGAATACGTGCGCCTTGGTGAGTGGCTTTGGAGGGGGGTGTCTTTTGCTCCCGGCTTGGTACTTGGTAGCTCCTGTCACTCTTCATCCGCTCAACCTGCCTGCAGAACCTGTCCCTGTGTTTCTAAATCCTGCCTTTAAAAAAAAAACATTAATCTCTTAATCAGAGGAGCCTATAATTAACAAAATCATTCCGTTTTACCCTTGCTAAGATGGCCTCTGCTGACATATTCAAGTTTGCAGCCATTGTCTTGTTTGACAGGCACAAATTATATGCAGCTAAGATAAAAGACTTGGCAGCCCATGAATTTGTTCAGAGTATGTGAATTGGAAGGCACTCTGTGTCTTTCAATACAAAGATCCCCTCTCATTTGGTTGACCATTAGGATTCTAATTTCAACAGTATAAATCAGCCCCGGTGTGTATATTACTAAAACTAAGCTGAAAGTCTTCTTTGCTAACCAGTTGCAGATTACTCAGATACCTGCCAGTAGATTTAACTTTACCTTTCATTTGCCCCCGATTTTGTAGATTACTGCATTGTTCCTTTCATGGGGCTGCCCTTGATGGCTGGTCAGTCATCTTAATATAAGCAATTGCTATCATGTATTAAAAGGTGGCCCATCCTTTCTTTTTTCTTTCCCTTTGTTTTAGTGACTGAGTTTTCCAAAAAGACTGGTGACTACCCCAGCCTGTCGGCCACCGACATCCAACTTCTAGCCTTGACCTACCAGCTGGAAGCCGAGAACGTGGGTGTGGCTCACTTGAAGAAGGAACCTGAGCAGAAGGTGGCAGGGTTTTTTCGGTTTTGATTATCTTTGGGGCTTTCCCCGGGTGCAGAAAGTGGTGCCTGACTGCTTTTTCGGCAGCCACCCCCCTACTGTTGTGTTTTGGAATTCAGCCACACTTACCGACAAAGTGTTGCTGCAATTTTATCTCCGGACAACTCACTGCGATATCTCAGTACTATATCCATTCCTGGTGTTGGCCAGTCCTTTGGGGCGCCTGGTTTGCCACCCAAAGAAACAGAAGGCTGGATTAAAGAGGCCGCCCTTGGCCTGATCTGGCTTGAGGGCGTTGGCCCTGTCCTCCAGCGGTCACCCCTGTTTGACAGATGTCTCCCTTTCTTTCCCTTGGCACCTTGCAGGTCACCCTCAGCTCAACGAAGCAGCATCCAGAAGCTCCCATTCATGTGGCTGGCTTCCATCTCCCTTCCAAGGTAACTTCTGGTCTTAAGAAAAAAACATTTCCCATAGAAGGGAGAAGGAAAAGTGAGGCATTGTGGATGGAGAAGAAGGAACACGGAGGAGGCACACGGTAGATGGTGATGCCTCTGTGCTTGTGGTCTGCGGCTTTTTCTCTCGGGGCCAGTTAGGGAGTGCGACCTGGAAAGAAGTTCTAGGGTCTTAATGGAGAAGTTGTGGGAGGTGGTGGTGGGTAGCATCTCCTCCCAGCTTCTTGCCACATTCCGGTGACCACCAGGTGCCTTCCAGCAGCTGGTCACCTGGCAAGAAGGCCACAGAGGAAGGCTGTGGCTCAGTGATGGGCAGCTGCACAGTCCCTGGGAATTGTACCCCTTTCCTGTACTTGGTGCGAGCCAGATGGGCCCACGATTGTACTTGGCAGACGGAGCCTTTCTCAGTCCTTGGGCCCTCTTCCATGACCCAGCCGTTGATGTCTTGCCTCTTCCATCTCAGGGCAAGCATCCTGGAGGTGAGAAGAGCCCTTCCTCTGTGCAAGGCCCAGATTCCGCAGCTCCTCCGGCAGGGCCCGACGTCTCTGAGTTCAGCTCCTTCCTCTTCTGGAGGAACCCTCTGCCCAGCATTGAGGAAGACCTCCAGGCCCTGCTGGTGAGAGAACAGAAGCCCTCTCTCTCCTCCCCCCCCCCACACACACACTCAAGGGGCTTCTCCCCTGGTTTTCCTCGCAGCCTGGAGTGGGTGCTGTGCCCCATCGCTGCTGCCCCAACGGGTCGGTCTCCTTTCCCAGAACGCTGATGCTGTCGTCACTGAGGAAGAGGACGGCCCCAAAGGCCAAGAGAGCGAGGAGGAGGAGGAGGAGAGCAGCGGAGAAGAGGGTGAGGAGGAAGGGGGCTGGATCACCCCCGGGAACATCAAACAGATCCAGCAGGACCTGGGACAGACGGATGAGCCTACGGGCGTGAAGGTCGGCTGCGTGACCACTGACTTCGCCATGCAGGCAAGTGCGGGTGGCTTAAGAGTTCCCTTCTGGGGCAACTCTGGGAGCAGAAGTCTGCAGTTTTATTGGGAGGGGGGGTCTATATTCAGGCTCTTCTGAGGTCCCTAAAAGAAAAGGTTGCCCTGTGACAAGCAAAACAATGGGCTTGGAAGTTGGAAGAGATGGATTTGGAAGCCTCGGCGAGGCAGGAATTCTGGAGGTGGAAACAGATCCGACTTTTGAAGCTGGTCGTGCCTTAAACTGCACGTTGCCGCCCTGGCTGTTGTTGAGAACTTTTCAGAGCCTTGCTCAGGCCAGTCACGTAGCCTCCACTTGTGGGGCATGGATTGCCAGCTGGACTCCAGAAAGGTTTGCCCGCTCCAGGGCAGGTGGGGATGACAGCAGGTGCTCTCTGGCCATCCCCGTCCCCTCTGTGTCTCTTCTTGCAGAACGTCCTGCTGCAGATGGGCTTGCACGTCCTGGCACTGAACGGTCTCCTCATCCGCCACGCTCGGAGCTACATCCTGCGCTGCCACGGCTGCTTCAAGTGCGTGTTTCACAGGAGCATGTATTTGCACGGGCGCGGGTGGACACTTCCGGGGTCAGGAGAGATAGGATAAATTTTGCAGATGGTGAGCTGGTGCAGAACGATCCTTCGGCTCAGGTTCATGAAACCTGAGTTTTCATTTTGTTTGGCAAGCAGCTCACACACACCCTAAACGTTTGAGTATGTGCTGCTCTCCCTCCCTGCAAAATCACTGGCAGGCTTTTGTCGTTCGTATTCTCCTTCCTGAGTCAGCTGTTTTCTCAAGAGTGGAAGCGCTCCCACAAGGAAACAGTGCTCTGGGGAAACCCACCCGACCCGGCACCCTGTATTTGGTTCCTGGCATGTTCATTTGGGGGGGGGGGCACTGCATTTGGGTGGCCATCCCTGCCCGGGGGCGATGACACCCCTCCTCGGCTCCTCACCCCTAGGACGACATCAGAAATGACCCGCCTCTTCTGCCCCCACTGCGGGAACAAGACCCTGAAGAAGGTGGCGGTAACAGTGGACGGTGACGGTGGCCTTCACATGCATTTTTCCCGGAACCCGAAGGTCCTGAGTCCTCGTGGCCTGCGGGTGAGTGTCAGCCTGCCGTTGGCTCAGCCTCTTCGATTGCCTTGTGCTGACATGACAGTCCATCTCTCTTGTGTGTGTGTGTGTGTGTGTGTCTCCCTCCCTCCCGCAGTATTCCCTCCCTGCCCCACAAGGCGGGAAGCACGCCAGCAACCCCCGCCTGGCAGAGGACCAGCGCTTTCCCCAGCAGCGCCTCTCCCGCAAAGCCCGGCAAAAGACCAACGTCTTCGACCCCGACTACGTCGCCGGCGTCTCCCCGTTTGCGGAGAATGACATCTACAGCCGGGCGGCCCATCTCCAGATCCGGGACGCGGCGCTGGGGGCAGGCAGGCGGCGGCTGAACCCCAACATGGCCACCAAAAAGTTTGCAAAGAAGAGATGAAGGGAAGGGCGGCCTCTGTCGAGCGTCCTGCAGGTCTGCGTTTTTGGTGACGGTGGGTCCAGGATGTCCGCTGGGCATTTGCAAAGGGACAACGTAGAGGGGCTTCTGTGTGGACAGAACGACTTTGTCACCTCTGGGTGTTCCAGAGAATGGACGCAGGGGCCACGTCTAGAGGAAGGTGAAGGCAGATGCTCCAGCAATTCAGAAAGTCTGCCTGCCCCAGCCTGTGTCCTCATGCAAAAACTTAGCAGCTGAGGAGCCTTTAATAAACCAGGATTTTTTCTGCATGTTTACCTTGTTGGCACAGAGGAGAAACCAGTTCTCTATCACCTTGAGCACACTCCATCTTGCCTGAGGGTTGGGTGCAGTACACAGGAGCAAGGGGAGGGTGCCGAATAAGACCAGCCATCTCCAGGTGGGGCCGGGAAGGGACCTTGCCAGATGTCCTGCTTTGGAGGCCCCCCAAGTAGAATTCATTGCAGCAGGGCTGCTTACACTCCACCATGGTCCGTCACAGTAACAGCTGCGGGCTTTTGAGTTGCACAGTTTATTTGTTTATTTATTTGTTGAGTTTTTATACTGCCCATCTAGCAAGTAGCTACGCCTAGGCACTGTCCAGACAGAATAAATGAAGAACAGCAAGAACAAATGAACAATTATAAACCCAAATATAAAAAAATACGATGATCCTAAAGTAATTACTTGTTAAACTCATAGATAAACAATCAAATGACACTTTGCAGCCATCAAGGCCGAGGCGGTACTAATGCAAGAAGGGAAATGCAAATAAAGAGCGTCAGAAGAAGAATCAAAGACTGTGGGTGGGTTGTTTGAATTGCCAGGTTTTTGATTGGCATTTAAAAACTCCCAGTGAGGGGGCCAGACCCCTCACTGGGGGCAGCCAATTCCGCAAGCTGGGGGCCACGACCAAGAAGGCTCAGATCCTTGTAGCTGTTTTCCAAGCCTCTCTCGGGGTCAGCACCCTCAGAATGAATAACACGGGCGGTACTGATCGGGGTGTGGTGGCTCAGCAGGCTAGAGCACTGCAAAGTCAGCAGCTTGGCAGTTCGAAACCCGTGTGCCACTCAGTGGAGTGAGTTCCCGCTGTTAACTCCAGCTCCTGCCAACCTAACAGTTCAAAAACACGTAGATAAATAGGTGCTGCCGTGGAAAGTGGGAAGGTAAAACTGTTTCCTTGCAGCCATGCCGGCCATGTGGCCACAGACTTGCACAACATTGGCTCTTCGGCTTGAATACGGAGATGAGCACCGCCCCTAGACTCAGACATGACTAGCACGCATGTGCGGGGGGGGGGGGTAACCTTTACCTTTTTTACTGATCTGGTTCAGCAGCAGGCCTCCAGAACAGAAATCGGAAGGCTTGGCTAGCCAGGGCTGGGATCAGCCTTCTAACATTCCTCACTTTTGGGTTAAAATTTGCAGGAAATGCCTTCCTGCTCTGACCTTCACTCCAAACATTCACCCAGGAAGTAGAAGGTTTCTGTGCAGTCCTCAGGCTTGCAAGTATTTAGTATTAGTGTATTTATACTAATTCTTGTCCCCTTGGGCCATTCGTAACAGTAAGCCCACACGGCCAAGAAAGCCATAATCCGGTTTTTCCTGTGTCGTGTCAGCCCTTTGGTGAAACTGCTACAGCTTTTTGGAACGCTGGCCCCTAAGGGGTCACACTTTCCCCTTGTCCTGCTGGGAGCGTCTTATGGCCGTTGTCCCTTTTCACCTCCTTCCTGCTGCTCCTTGCTGGGCTCTTTTTATCTACTTCTCCAAAAGGAAAGAGCTTGGCAGCCCGCTCGTCCAAAGCTCACCCTCCTGTGCTTTTAATCAGGAAGCGATAATCCTCCACCCAGAAATCGCTGCAGCTGGGAGTGTTTTGCTGGTCTAACCGTGCAAACAAAAAGCCCTGCCCTGCCCGCCAGCCCTTTGTGGTGCCAACCGAGGGCCCCTCCCTGCTGCTGCTCGCTCTTAGCACGAGGCAGATCTGGGCACAAAGAGGCTGAAGGCGGCTGCGGTAGGTTTTGGCAGCACCTAAGCACTGAGCTGCTGAGTTTCCCTGTGCGGTACTGAATTGGCTACCTACCACCTACCCAAGTGGCCAGTGTTTTTTGGTAGCAAAAGGAAGCAGCTCTGCTCTTCTCGTGAGGTCAGGTGACCTGTCATGTCAATTTTTCTCTGTTCCTTAGTCGTAGTTCAAAATGCCATAATCAAGAGCATGCACCATTCTGCTAACTAGAAGTTGAGTCATGGCAACTGGACTTCTCTTCTTGAGAGAGCCAAACGTTTTGCTACTCCTCCAAGCAGCTTCGTCAGACTGGATGAGTAGTGAAACGTTTTGTCTCTTGAGAAGAGAAGTCCAATTGCCACAACCCAACTCCCAGCTCACCTCACCTGGATGACTCAGAATCTCCGTAGCCATTCCACTAAGCAGCAAAGGTGGATTCTGCCAGTGGGTAAACAAAACAAATTCTGCCAGCGTGGCGGCCTAGTTGGTGGTGGGTTAGGGTTAGGGTTTCTGAGACCCCTGCCCGTCCCCCTCTGCTTCAGAATCCACCCTGATGCAAAACTGTAGCCCAGTACCTGATTTTGGAAAGAAAAAAGAAGCCAGACAAGGGATGGCCACCACATCCTTCCGGCTCACTATCTGACACTTTGCAGCCTCCCTTTTGAAGGCAACGGGGCGGAAGGACACATCAGCCAGGGTGGCTCCTGCCAGCTGGGCAACCTGGGATTTGTTTTATTCCTCAGTGGCATTGCTGCCATGTTCAACATTTAGATATCTCCTACCATAGGACGGCTTGGCAGTTAATTAAGATGGGTTCCCCACCACCACCTCTCTCTCTCCTTGTTTACAACTGGACTGAGGACTGTGGCACCACTTGGGACCCTGGAACACTCACCACCCACTGCTGCTTTTCCCCTTTGCTTTGGATACCTGTCACCGTTGCCAAGGCTTCCTTGCAGCCCATTGTCCCTTGGTAGGTGTTTGCACAGAGGAGCTTTGTGGAGTTGCTCCACTTTTTCTGCCTCAACACTTTTGCAAAGTGCACGATCTCCGGCCTGGTGATCTGAGCTCTTGGAAGGAGGTTCAGAAGAGTGTGTGTGTGTGTGTGTGTGTGTGTGTGTGTGTGTGTGTGTGTGTGTGTGTGTGTGTGTGTGTGTGTGTGTGTGTGTGTGTGTGTGTGCGCGCGTGCAAAAAAGCTTCCACCCTTTGGAGACCAACAAAACCCCTTCTTTTGTCAGCTCATCATCATTCTAATCCAAGGAAGTTATTGCTTTGCTGCGCTGGGAAACAGGGGCTCTGCCAGGTCTCATTATTTACACCAGGAAGGCTCTTTTCTTTCTCCAGCCTCCTCGAGTGGAGACCCAGCTGATTCCCCGGGCGGGGGGCTCGGACATCCGGAGGCCAGCGGACGGGGAGACGTCTGAGCCGGAGGGAAGCCTCTTTCCGATCGCGCCCCCCCCCACACGCCCACGCCCGCCCTTTTTCCGCCTCACCGTGACTCAGCGAATCTCCCTCCTCCTCCTCCTCCTCCTTCCCCTCCCGCGATCCGGTTTAAAAGCCGCCGCCGCCTCCGCCTCCTCTTCCTCCTCCAGCCCCGGAGCCGCCGCGCGTCTTCTTGCTGCACCACCGACGTCGCTCGCGCCTCGCCATGGCAGGTACGCGCGGGCGCCCCTCTCCCCCACCCCGGGATATTGGCAGGGGAGGGGTCTGTGGAGGCCCCCGATCCCCTTCGCCTCGGTCTCTGGACCCCTTTCCTCCAGGGAGAGGCTCCCCCCCCGGTCCGCAGCGAGCGAGCGAGCGAGCGATCTCCGACGACCTTCCTGGAAGCTGGGATGCGCCCTTGGGGAGGGGAAGGGGGTCCCTGCTTGATCCCCTCGGGGACCCCCGGGGAAGGGACCTAGGGGTGCCCGGCGGCCTCCCTCCGAGCCTTCCTCCTCCTCTTCCTCCTCTTCCTCCTCCCTTGCAGCCCGGAAGGCGCTGGTCGTGCTGGCCCACCCGGAGAAGACCTCCTTCAACTTCGCCATGAAGGAGGCGGCCGTCGAGGCGCTGCGGAAGGGCGGCTGGAGCGTGGCCGTCTCGGACCTCTACGCCATGAAGTTCAACCCGGTGCTGTCCCGCGACGACCTCGGCGGTAAGGGCGGCCGGAGGGGGGGGGAAGGAAGGGGGCGGCCGGAGGCGGGGGGGGGGGGACCGCGCTCCGGGAGGCTTCCCTCCCCCTCCCCTCCCCGCCCGCTTCCCCTCCCTCCCCGGCTCACCTGGCTTCGCTTTCCCGTCCCCACCAGGCAATCCGAAGGACCCCGAGCACTTCAACTACGGGGTGGAGGCCGGGCACGCGTGGAAAGAAGGCCGCCTGAGCCGCGACATCGTGGAAGAGCAGAAGAAGCTGGAGGCGGCCGATCTGGTCATCTTTCAGGTGAGGGGCGGAGGGGGGAGAGAGAGAGATTGAGAGGCGAGGTCCAGCAGCTTCACTGCTTACTCTTGATTATTAATTTATATGTATAAGTTAATTTTAGATGCTTTAAAAGATTTTTTTTTTAAATCCACTGTTTTATCATGTTTTTTTTAAACTGCAAATCGCCTTCCTTTAGGGGAGATGGGTGGTGACAAATGTAAATAAATAAATAAATGTTGTTCCATTGTATGGGGCAGTGGGAGGTGGATTAAGATTATGCCCACCTCCCACTGTGAAATTCCCCTCATTTTTTCTTGGGGGGGAGGGGGAGGAATCTGCAGACCCCCTTGTGGGGCAGAGCTCACCCTTGCTGGCCCTGCTTTGCAAGCAGAGGTGAAAGAGGGGGCCTAAGATGCCCCAAGCACATCCGATCTCGCCTGATTTCGGAAGCTAAGCAGGGTCGGCCCTGGTTAGGACTTGGATGGGAGACCACCAGGGAAGACCAGGTGCTGTAGGCGCCTGGAGTAGGAACTGGCAAAACCACTCCAGTATTCCTGCCAAGAGAACTCCATGGACATGGGTTCACGAAGAGGAGGTCACGGCTGTAAGGACACAACACACACACACACAATGTTTCCCCACCTCACCACCCCCCTCCCTTTCTCATTCCAGTTCCCCCTCCAGTGGTTTGGGGTACCAGCCATCCTGAAAGGCTGGTTCGAGCGTGTCCTGACGTCCGGCTTTTCCTTCTCCTACAGCGCCATGTACGAACAGGGGCCCTTCAAGGTAGGCTGTGCAGAGAGTCTGGGAGGAAAGGCAGAACACAGGGGGTCCTGCTCCTTGTCCAATGCTTTGCTCCCCTCCTGACGTAGGCAGCCTGGCAGGATGGGGGGGGGGGTTGGAGACCTGCCGCCCACTTTGTTGGTGACGTCCTGTCAAGTAATGCAACTTTTAACAAAATGCATGTACAGTAATATAATATTTAGCAGATTCCAAACAGTTTCTGTGTATAAATGCCTAGTCATTTGTCAAGACACAGGTGAATAGTGTAATTATATCCAGGTGCCATGGGTAACTGCTTAACATTGTCTGCCTGTGTGTACTCATTTGGTTGGTCTAATAATGGCATGTCCAAACTTCGGCCCTCCTGATGTTTTGGACCACAACTCCCAGAATTCCAAGCCTGTATTTCCAATGGCAAAGGACTGTGGGAGTTGTCCAAAACATCTGGAGGGCCAAAGTTTGGACTCTATATGATGTCCGCCATATGTATAAAAGGCAGGATTGTAACCCATTTTACTTTGGGGACTGCTTTTTGGTGAGGTGAGCAGTTTCCCCACTACTCTGTAATATTTATGCTGTGTGTAATATCTCGTTGTGTATTTGTGTATGTTTTGGTAATACAAGCATTTATGCTAAAGTTTACTTCTGTCCCCCAGCTTCAAATATGTGCTTAGCAATTATCTTTCCATGCCACTGTATAACTCTGCTAATCGGTTTTGGTTCCCTACAGAACAAGAAAACGTTGCTATCCTTTACCACAGGTGGGATGGGCTCCATGTTCACCCCTGAAGGCATCCACGGAGATGTCAACATTTCTTCTCTGGCCCATACAGGTAAGGTAACAAATGGATGCAGGATTTTGTTGAAAGAGAAGCTTTAGAAGATGTTGTTTTAGTCGCTGCAAGCGGATCGGGCGAAACCCAAAGAAAAATACACACCCACCAACAAAAAAAAAGTCCCAAAGAAAAACACAGAAACCTTGTAGCCCCTTAAAAGACTACAATTTGGATATGAGCTTTCGTGGCCAAGTCCATGTCTTCAGACATAGGAAACGATTCCTGCCCAACAAACAAGTCATACGTCTGAAGAAGTGGACATGTCCACAAAAGCTCACATGAAAATATAACAGTCTTTAAGTCTTTAAAAGTCTTCGTCTTTTAAAGGAGTAGGAGATCTGGTCTTAGAATCATAGAATCATAGAGTTGGAAGAGACCTCAAGGGCCATCTAGTCCAACCCCCTGCCATGCAGGAACCCCCATCACAATATTTCCGACAGATGGCCATCCAGCCTCTGTTTAAAAACCCTCCAAAGAAGGAGACTCAACCACCCTCCGCGGCAGCATATTCCACTGCAGGACAGCTCTAACCGTCATGAAGTTTCTTCCTAATGTTCAAATGGCATCTCTTTTCCTGTTGTTTGAAACCATTGCCCCGAGTCCTAGTCTCTGAAGCCATGGAAAACAAACCTGTTCCCTCTTCAATATGACATCCTTTCAAATATTTAAACATAGCTATCATATCCCCTCTCAGTCTTCTTTTTGAAAAAGGCTAAACATTCCCAGTTCCCTAAGCCGTTCCTCATAAGACATTTCCTCCAGACCCGCAACCATCCTGGTCGCCCTCCTCTGCATCCCGCTCGAGGTTGTCAACATCCTTTTTAAATGTGAATGTGTGCATCAGGAGGAGCTCTGTGTCGCCCTAAACATAGTGTCTTACATCCTGAATTACGTTAGCCAAAGAAGTGGTCCTTCGTAACCAAGCCCCTGGCAACTCGTGTGCTTTGCGTTAAACAAAGATAGACCCAAAAAGTCAAGATTTTAGAAAAAAAAGTGAGAGGTTCACAGATTGCTGATTAAGTGAGTAAATTGAAGGCAGCGGGTAGTTCCTGGAATATGGGGGTGTACACGTGCCAGTTTGCCCCTTCCCCCATTGTCTGAGCCTGAAGCACCTTCAGGTAAGCTTTGTTCGCTGCAGGAGAGGAATGGGTCTTCTTAAGTTATATGTTGCAAATGTTCTCACCCCTCCCCAGAGTGGCACACTCCACTTCTGCGGGTTCCAGGTCTTGGAGCCGCAGATCGCCCTACAGCATCACCCACAACGCCGCAGGACATTCGCACCCAGATCCTGGAGAAATGGAAGCAGCGCTTGGCCACCATCTGGACGAAAAGCCCCTCACCTTTGCCCCACAGCCACGGACTTTGAGCTGTCCTTTTCGCGGGAGGATTTCTGCTGAAGAAAATGAGGTCAAGGAGCAGCAGGCAAAGGGAAGAAGTATGGGCTGACGGTCGGCCAGCACCTGGGGAAACCCACTTCTGCCTGACAGCCAAGTCAAGGCCCCAGTAAACCCTTGGGCACCTCTTGAAGCAAAGGCAGGCCGTTCCCGAATGTTATCTTTCTGGTGCTCGTCCAGAGCTACCAGCACTATCCTTTTCTCCCTCCAAGTGGTTTGAGCCAGGATCACGCCTCCCCTACCCCAAAAGTTGGTTCAACACAACCACCTCTTCAACATGGGCTCTTCTTCAGCGCATTCTAGCCCCAGGCCCAGGTGCAACCCACCTGGACCAAAAACAGCTCCAACCAAGGAGCTTCCTGTGGTGGTCCTAACGGTACTCAGACAGCCATGAGGATGTGTGTATGTTGTTTTTTGGTCGGTACCAACTTGGCACCTTTTCTCTCCAGGCCTTTTGTTGTCCAAAGAGGCAGCACACAGCCACAGGTAAGACCAAAAGCAGCCGGAGAGGGAGAGGCCGGTAGGAACGTAAGACGCTTTCTAATGAGCTAGACCCTCTGGCAGCATCGGTTCCCTAGAATTCCAAAGTTGACTTCTGTCCTGGTCCTACCGGGAGATCCTTGGTGGTCTCCCGTATAAATACGAAACAGGTTCAGCTATCTGTTTCCCAAAGGAGACGGGGTCTCATGTGTTGCAAGGCCTTTACTTCTGGATGGTGCCTTAACTCAGCCCCAAAAGGCTGGTATCAAGTTCTTCATCCATCTTTAGGGTGAACATGTTTTCTTTGAACCCCCCCCCCCCAAAAAAAACCCTCAGCCCATTCATGCTCGGAATGTTTCTGTTGGATTTTCTGTTTAATATTTTCTGAACGGGTATCTGCCCTTGGATCGGAGTCCCCTGCATGGTTTGCTATCGTCGGCCGCGGTATGGAGCAAAATTTGTATGGTTCACCAACTCCTTTCCTGTGTGCAAACCTTGTGCCTTGCACACACCTTTCTCCCCTGAGGCTGTGCCTATCCCCAGACATGAACGCACACGGAGTAGCAGCTGGGAACGGCTCTCACCGGTTGCTTCAGAATGCCCTGCTAGGGATTCTCCATTGGGTGCACACACTGTGCTCCATTCAAACTGTTTCTAAGTCTGTTCTTGTTCCGTTCGCTGCTGCGGAATTAAGTCCCAACTTCATATTTGAGTGGTGGATGAGCAAAGATGTTGTGAGGCTGTGGCTCCCGCCAGTGCTAGGTGCCCTAACTCATGGCGAAGAATACTGCAAATTGTAGGTTACACCCTGAGGGTGCACTGTACCCCGCTCCAGCTTTAAAGGGAGGGCAGAGAACCTCTTTGGGCCATAGCTCTGGATTCAATTTCAGAGTCCTCGTGGTGGTGCATTCCAGTGAAGGCGTAGGACCAAAAAATAATAGTTTAATTTAAGTTAGAACACTCATTGCATTTGAGGCTTCTAGACTGGGGGAAATAACCAACAAAAGATGGGGAAAGAGACAATGGACAATGTCATGGAGAAGTGGATAGGGTCCTCCATGGAATCTTTTGCTCCAGGGCTGTTCGTTCCTCATCCTGCTTTTGATCTTTTGTACTATGTAAGGATGAGGATTAAAAAAAAAACTCTTAAACATTTCTCAACAGGGACAACAATGTTCATGCCTTTATAGAACACAACTGGTTGCTGCCTCATTTTTGTTCTGGCATTGTTTGAATATACTGTATGAAGCCTCACAGACATCTCTGTGCGGGCCAAACCCGTAAATAAAAAAAGCTTTTCTGATGATCGCTGGCAACCCTCGTCTCTTGAAAAATCGAGTAAGGAACACAGGAAAGAATACAGAAACAGAAGTGAGATGTGTGTATCATCATTTGTACCGTTTAGACACAATGATCAAAAGACAGGCTGGCGTGAACAGGGTTACGATATGGCAGTGCCCCCATCCTTCCCCATAGATAGGACAGCACTGATTGTAACTCAGTGGAAAGAAGAAGGCACACTCCTTTTACGCTGCTTAAATGAAAACTTTCAAAGTTTTATTGACTGCAGCTGTGTACAGAAATATAGTTGCAAGTGTACAAATGTCCCGATAGAAGCAAAATATCTCTCTGGGTTTTTTTTGTTTTTTTTTTTTTTTTTTTAATATTCAACGAGTTACCACATTATAGCTAAAAACAAATGCAAACGAGGTCCTGCCCTCATCCCTCCACCCCCACCCCCACCCAGATAAAACTGAAAACTGGTATCAGTGCTCTGAAATAAAATCCCACCTACACAAGCCAGAGACACACAAAAAGCACAAGGGGCCGTTGGAGGCTACATTCACATTGCAGGATACTGGGAGAGGCTGCTCAGGGGCTGTCCAATTCAGGTGCTGTGCAGCGGGTAGGCCAACAGGAGCGGAAAGGCAGAGGACCACTCGGAAAG
Source organism: Phrynocephalus guinanensis (assembly GCA_037367245.1). NCBI lineage: Eukaryota > Metazoa > Chordata > Lepidosauria > Squamata > Agamidae > Phrynocephalus > Phrynocephalus guinanensis. Next base: position 1,722,282 of record CM074746.1, on the reverse strand, counting down.
CAGGCCCAGGAGGGCTTCACTGGGGACAGAGCACCCAGATCCCTTGAGCTGAACACACTGGCAAGAGAACTAGAGCTCTAATAGGGGAAGAAGAAGAAGAAGAAGAAGCAACAACGACGACCTCGCGTTGCATGAACGGGTCAAGGGAGGCCCTTGTTCCTCTGTCGGGCCAGACCCAAAGGAGCTCAAGGCCAACCGCAGGGCATCCTTCTCTTGCCCGCAAGGGAGGGAGCTCCCTCCAAACATGCCGGGTCCCATGCCAACATCAAGGTCCCCTAACGGGTCCAGATTGTGAGCAGGACTTATGCTGATGGTGGTGGGCCTGTATGAGAATTTAGGCTGCCGCGATGGGAGGAAGTAGTAGGCCACTCACAAATCCCAATGGCATTTTTAGAAAGGCAGCAGGACGGGTCTGTTTCAATGCCTGTTGCAAAACGAGGGCGGGTTGGTTTCCCACAACCCCACCCCAACCCCAACCTTTGAGGACGGACTGAGAGAGCATTTGTGGGTTATCATCCAGTTCTCCAGACGCTTGTGTAGTCCACGCCTAGGCAGAAGTGGACTTAAGTTGAGTTTAAGTGATAAATAAGCTGGAAACCAGATCACTTGAAGAGCAGAACTTGCCCAAAGACTTAATGTCAAGCACAGAGTCCAGTAAAAAAGACTGATCCTTTTCTGTGATTGTCTCTTTCTTACCGGCTGCCTGATCTTGAGTTTTCACTATCACTCATTCCTTGACTTTTTTCAAACAGGCCTCCCAACAGCTAGCTGTTCAAATAAACATATCCCCTTGTAGTATAATATGAAATTTAATTGTAGGTGCTGCCTTAGCTGTTGGATATTGTTCTAATTATTTTAAATTGTATTATTTTGAGTTTTCCCTTTGTAAGAACCACCTTAAAGTGCCCTTGCTGTGAAAGGCAGCGTAGAAGTCTTAAGTCAATTACTTGTAATCAACTTTAAATTGATCAGGGAGTTAAATACCAAGCAGTAACCCACTTCTGGGCTCATCATGCCCTGCTCCAAAACAAGACATATTTGAGGGAGCCATTAGTGAGACAGGACACGCAAGAGAGGAGTGAGACAGAAAGAAATATGTTTCTAAATTGCCTCATTTCTCTTCACTCTCAGGATCTTTCACAGACTAGTCACCCAGAGGTTCTTCTAGAATGGAAATGTTTTGTCCAGGGAACTTTGCAGGTGAGGGAGAAAATGGGCACCAAACAGGCATTGCCAATGCATGCAGCTTGGGGTGTTTCTTTGGGAAGGCCTCAAAAAGAACCGGCAGAGGCAGGGAAGGCTCTCAATGGCCAGAGACAGGGATGCCCTTCCCCAAAGGCCACTTGACCTCTTGCTGGACAGCTCTGGCTCCTGGAATCGGCCCTCACAGGCTCTCTGCTTCCCCTACAAAAAAAAAAAGCTATGGAAAGATACAGCAGCAGCAACCTCTGACAGCCCCTGAGCAGCTCCCTTCGCTCCAAAGACACACTTTTCTTGTAACCGGATTACATATTCAACACGTTGTACATTTAAATATTGACCTAAAATGGACCAATAGAAAGAGAGAAATCAACCAACCCCACAAAAAACATGAGTGCCACTGTCTTGCGCCGATTGGCAGCCTTTCTTACCGAGGAGGGAGGAGGCACACAGGACGCTCGCGTGGCCGCGTGGCCAGCACCAGTGAGGAGGGTCTGGGCAGAGGAGCACGGCTGAACAGAGGGTTAGTTGGTCCCTGGTGATGTGGAGCTGCCCCTCAGGGACAGCTCTGCTACAGAAATGACACGACATCGCAGTGTGCAGGTCACATTGCCTCTTCTTACTCCCGCGCACCTGCTGCTGCGTGCGCGCGCCTTTTATTCCGCCACTGCCTCGCCCACAAATCCTGGTCCCTGCGCAGCTGCCAACCCGCCCAAAGGGACAGCCCAAGGCCATGCCGGTGGGGCCTCCCTACTGCCAAAGCTGGGCTGCTCCACCCCAACTCTGACCTCCTCCCAGCAAAAGAGGGAGGGGGTGGGAATCTGCAGGAGGAGAAGTCTCCCTGGAACGGCAAGCTTCAAGAAACAGGGAATGCAGGGCTCCCACGAGAAATCTGTAGTGTCATTATAAATTATAAATTTAAAAAGCCAGTAATAAACTATTAGAAATTTAACGAGTAAAAGCAGAATGGCTCACACTGAATGGAACTACAACACTGGAGAAATCGCCCCGGGGGGGGGGGGTCTTCTGTTCAGTCACAACTATAACGTAGATGTGTCACTGGCACTGAAGCTGCTCTTGCAACCAGTTGGATACAGATGCTATCCTGATGGAATGGCCAGAGATGAACACTATGGTATCTGCTTCAAAAAGTACAGAGACACATTTGTAAAGACGCAAAAACCCACACCCGCCTTTTCCCCTACTTCCAAGACGCCATGTTGTGGGAGAGCAAACGATAAACTCCACACGTTTACCACAAAAATTCTGTGGCAAAAAGAATATATATGTGTGTGAATATATGCATATATAATATTTATATATATATTTTTATATATATAGTTTATATTTATGCCAATGTACTCACGCAGTACAAATAGCAAAATAGTTTATCATTTCCTAAATACAAAATTAAGAGCTTTCCAAAAAAATGAAACACACATTAGATATAAACCATCCAAAACTTGAACGATTGAAAACTGTATTCAAAATTAAGTGACCTTGAGCAGGTCCTCTTTCTGAAAAGTTCCCTTCATATCGGCAAAAGAGCCTGTACTACTGAAAAACATAACTCAAGCCTGTCAAGGACAGACCGACAGGACAACCACCACTGACTGGAAACATCAGAGACAGACTTGCACGTAATAGGACAACAAGGACAACACACACACACACAAACCAAAATCCAAGCCCGACTCTATGCAGATCAAGGGGCACAGGTTAGGGAAAAGAACACACAAAGGGGGGAGTCTAGAAAACCGTGACACAAGAGTAACAAAAATGAACACCGTTCACTTACTTGAAACAAAAAGAAACGCGCACACAGAGAGACGCACACGCAGTAAACCCCCAAGGCCAGTGAGAACAACCCACAAAAGCTGTTGGGTGCCGGAGGACACCACACACAGCACTGACTGTGCAGGAGAGAGAGAGAGAGAGAGAGAGAGAGAGAGAAGCAGAAATCCAGAAGAGAGGGGTGGTTGAGAGCTCTCCCCACAGAGCACCTGAAATGGGCGTTTGCCCCTTGATGCAAACAGGGTCACAGGGCCTGCCAGATGTCTGCCTTTTGCACCCACTCTCACAGCCACGGCCTAGGTTCTGCCCGTGGACTGCTGTTCTCCCCCCACCCCCCCCCTCCCCCTCCCCCAAGCAAGCGGAAAGGCTCAAACTGGCCCTGTGGGAAGAAGGCCCGTGGGGAGCTCCAGCTCTTCCTCCCCCTTTCACCGCCCCTTTTGGTCTCGAGACTCCTACCAGCACCAGTGAGGACAAGGGCAAGCCTTCAGAGACTGGCGTGGCCGGCGTGGCCTTGCTCGGGGACCACCGTGGGCTCTGAACGGGGCCACCCAGTCATTTCAGCTCGGCACTGGCAGGCTGGCAAGGCTCCTTCTCTCAACAGCTGCCTTTGCAACGCCACCTTAGTCCGCTTCGATGCCCACCTTTTCATACTGCCATGGGGGGGGGGAGGGGGGGGGGTCTGAAGACCCTGTCTCAAGTGCAGCGCCTGCCACTGCCCTTCCGGCCTCATGGAAAAGCCAGCTCAGGTGCCTGCAGGGGGCAGCCGACTCAGAAGAAAAAGAACATCTACTGGGTGGAGGTTCAGGGGAAGGAGACTCGGGCCATTTCTGAGCAAGGTGGCACTCCACAGACAAGCCGCTCTGTGATGGAGCAAGCGTCCCTCCCGGTGGACCACCAGAAATTTAAGGACAGTTCCCTGTGGAGGAGCCCTATCAAAGGGAGATGCAGTCACGCTCTTGGGTCTCCCTACTCTTGGCCCAAACCTTCAAGCTGTACCTTCCAGGCTATGGGGAACTTTCTGCCTCTACAGGACACACGCTAACCCCTCCATGGGTGTGAGTTCACAGCTTTCTTCGTTCTATGAAAGTCAGGGGGGGAAGAAAAAGGCTTTCTGTTCAACAGTAAGGCTCAGTCCACACTTGCGTGCTCACTACCTGGTAACTAGAGCAGCAAGCCACAACCTGCAGGTGCGATATTCACAACTAAAAACTGATGTCATTTCACATTGCACCGAGAAATATTTTTTTTTCCAGTGAAAATCATCTGCAAATCACGGAACGAGTTGTCACACGATGAGCACAAATGTGCGAACAGGGCATCTTCAAAACCAACTTGATTTACGCCTGCCATCACCAACTGATTTCAGGATACAGGGCATTTCTGTTTATCTAAGAGCCCAATCAATGGGTAGCGGAGACTAGAAAAAGAGTAAAGGGCCGGAAGGAGGCACAGTCCCGTTTTTTCTTCCTTCACAGCCACAATGATAACTGCGCAGACAGGCTCTGCATCCCCCTACAGCAGGGCCAGCGAGGGAAGCTAACTGTCTGACTCAGGCTCTCCCTCGTTTTCCAAGATTTCTCTGCCCATTGCTCTCACTCAAAAGCCCTTTTCCAGCTCAGCAGGGATATTTTCAAGAGCAAGGGTGAATGCTAGGTCCAGGCCCTCCTTGGGCAGAGGGAACGTCACTCCAAACAGCCTAGGTCCCAGAATACCAAGAGTCAAGGAGAATCTTGGAGATCTGCTCAGCCATCGCAGCATTTCTGAAAAAGCAAGGAGGAGACAAAACAAAGAGGCAAAGTTTAAGAATGATAGCATTTCTGCTCCATTCTTACCCGTCCGGGCACTTCCCAGCATGCTCTGGACTGAAATAAATTGCACTGAATTCAATGGGCCTCTCCTGGGTATGGATAAACTGGAAGAGGGCCTTGCACTTTTATACCTCCTCCCACTCCAGCAAAACAAAACCCGTTTACTGTTCCTGGCAAGAGAAGGGATGTACTCAAACCAGCCAATGATCTTCAAGTCTTAAGGAGGCCAAGCAAGAATTTTGTCGGGGGAGGGGGGGCAGGGAGACCCAGAACTGTGAAGAAGTCCATGTTTGCAAATCTGCCTGCTTGGCATTGTTTTCCCGGCACAAAAACAGTGCTGGGTGGCTTGGCGTTGCACGCTCACCTGGCTGTTTAGAAAGAGCCCCCCATGTTGTTGTTGTTGTTGTTGTTGTTCCCCTGGTTCTGCAGCGACACCAGCAGGTCATCGATCTTCTTCATGTCCTGGTTGGTGCTCATAGCCGAAGACAGCTGAGGGCCCTCTGCTGACATCTGCTGGGAGAGGAGCGTCGTGACGGAGATGGCTGTGCCTCAGTCTGTGGCTGGCTTAGGGTGATCATCTGCTCCGACACTGAACCTGGGTCCGGGACGTTAAGAGCTGGCCGCAGTCTGTCGAGGGAATAAAAACACAGGGGGTGCCTTTTCAGGGAGTTCCTTAAACCTACCCGCCACAACCTTCAACAAGCACCACCCAGGATAAAAGGTAAGCCTTCTGAGCGTAAGTAACTCTCCGATTCACGACGTCACACCGAACACCCTCCATGTTCTCATCAAAGCTGCCTCCAAGTCACTTAAGGTCAGATGACTGGTATCTCAAGAAGCCGGGTGCAACAAATCCAAGCACATGCCCTCGCCACACAGACTCACCGCTGAAAAGCTGTCCGGCCCACCCTCCACAGCTGAATGGCACCCCACTAGGCTTGTCTACCTAAGAGAAATCTGCCCACCACAGCTTGCACCCCAGGTCCACAAAAGAGGTTTTCTGCCACTCTACTTTCAGTTAACAAAACTGAGAAAGGCAGCTACCACATCTAGAAACAAATTTGGTTCCATGAATTTTTAAAACAGAGACACATTGACATGAAATCCCGTGCTCATGCAAAAAATCTCTGTTACCCCAATTTGGTGGCCCTAAATTAAAGTGTTAACTTAATTTCACAGTTTGATCTGGAACAAATGCAGCTGCGGAGACAATAAGAAAGGCAGCAAGGAAGAAACCAAACCCGAGGAAGCCGTCCTACAGCACTGCAAGAGGGTCTTTCCAGCCTTTCACTTACTGTCTTGGATAGCCGAAGAGAAAGATCCCAGAGGTCTCTGGCCAGCAGAAGTGGAGGGGTTCTGCAGCTGGTAGATGGAGCCACCTCCCGCTGCATTGTGGAACAAGGAAGCCTGCGCCTGTGGTGGCTGGGAGGGTGACGAAGTCCCCTGGAGGGCAGACATGCAGTACTGTGAGGAATAGAGCGGGGACTGTTGCATCTCTGGTGGGTTTCATGCTGTCTGCAAAGCGGACCATGGGAAGCAGATGATATGAAGAGGGTGACGGGCTGTTCCTGAGTGCCAGGGACCCCTTGGACCAGCTCGATCTGTGGGGAGCTGTGGAATAAGGCAGGCGGGCTGCTGCTGCTGCTGTTGTGGCGGCTCAGCTTGGCCCGAGGGTGGGCTCTGGTTCTGAAACTGCATGGGCTGCTGGTCCTGATTCATGGACGCCATGCCGCTCTGCGGGTGGAAGAGAGATGGGGCCTGCTGCCTGCTGCTGCTTTTGCTGCTGCTTGCTCCGGCTAGCCAGAGAGCTGGAACTGGAGCTTGAACATCATGTTCTGCCTTCTGGGTTGTCATTGGACCCATGCCATTCTGACTGGCTGAAATGCATGTTTTGCTGCTGCTGCTGTTGCTGTTGTTGTTGCTTGCTGCTGCTGCTCTTGAGTGGGGCTGCTGTTCTGGAGAGCCACCATTGAATGAGAGGACTGGTACATGGCTGCTTGTTGGTTTGGGGCACCCCTGATGGAGGGAGGGCACCCAAGGGCACTTGTGACTGAACAGCCTCTGCTGAGAGGGAGGGGGGCTGCTCTTGGCTAAGCAGAGGGGACTGGAGGTGAGACAGCTGCGTTGCCTGTTGTTGTTGTTGTTGCTGCTGCTGCTGCGGCTGCTGCAGTGTTTGTTGTTGCTGTTGTGTTGTTGTTGTTGCTGCTGCTGCTGTCGGAATGAGCACTGCTGCTTCAGCGCCCTGCCGGTGCCTGCAGTGGAGAAAATAGAATTCTGACCATAATGAAGAAGGACATTGTCTCCCTCCTGGGAGACTGATGCATTCATCGGGGTTCTGTGAAAGAAACATGCTGTTGGTCTGCTGGTCCTGGACCACCTCCATGGACGACTGGGAGTGGAACCATGGGCGACTGAAGAGCTGTTCTGAGGTGGAGGAGGAGAGGCCGTGCTCTGGCTGCAAAAGAAGAGTGTTTGAGGCCTCCTGAAGGAGATATTCTGGGGGGTCCCCAAGAGGGCTCTGCGAGTGGAAGAGCTGGGCCTGCGAGTGGGGAGCCTGCTGTAGAAGGCCCCCAGACTGGAGCGACATCATCTCCCTGTTCTGCTTGAAGAGGCTCCCGCCTGGCCTGCTGCCGCTTCACACCGCTCTGCACGGCGGCCATCATGGTCCTCGGAAGAAGAGAAGAGGTTGACCGGCGCCTGACCTTCCCCGACTGTGCTGCATCTGCACCATGGCCTGAAAGACGTTGCCCTGCATCTGGCTTCCCTTGGCCTGAGGCATCGTTGCCTTCGGCAGGAGCCAGAAGACTGAAACAGAGCAGTGCCGTTGGCAGGCACCTGCTGCTGCTGCTGCTGGTGCTGCTGCTTCTTCCTGGGGAGAACTAGCAGCTTCATTTCCAGAAACGCTGGCAGTAGAGAACATCTCGACACTGCATCATGCATGTCTTCACTCTGGCTGACAGCCCACTCATCATGTGGGAAGCCTGCTGGTACACTGGGGACTGCGTGGAGGCTTCCATCGCCCTGAAGTGGAGGTGGAAAACAGGTTAGACTGCATCTGGCTGGCTGCCTGGCAGAGACATGCTGCATCTCCATCCACCATGGCGGCAGAGGTTCTCCATCGCCTGTTTGCATGTTGCTGCTGCAGCTGATGCTGTTGCTGCTGCTAGCCTGGACAAAGAACTGATCAGGCTGAGAAATGGCCATTCTTGGCTCTGCCCAGACGAGAGGAGATCCACCCGCCCTGGAGTGCAAACTCGAATCAGCGGAGGGAAACAGCCCCTGGTTGACATCCGTTTCTCTGGGATTGGGCTGACCTGTTGGAAAATGTCCACGTTGAGCTGCTCCTTGACGCCCTCCGATGTCGGACCCGAAGAACTAGAACCGACGAACAGCTGCTTGTGCTGAGCTTCCAGGACCCTGCTGGACCAAGTCGACGCCTTCCCCGCACCCCCCGCTGTTTGCCTTTGCTGGCGTGCCTGGACGGAAAGCTCCCTGCCCTGCAAGCTGCTGGATGGTGCTCTGCAGCTGGCTCACGTGCTGCTGTCCGGCCGGTGGAAAATCGCGATGACATCTGCTGCTGTAAGGCCTGTGCCGACTCTTGATGCGAGGACTGCTGCTGAGGGGGCTACGGGTCAGCTGAGTCAAAGTCCGGACCGTGCCGTCAGACCGTGCAACACCTCTTCTGGCTTCGGGCTCTCTCATGGGGTACTGGGACGCCTGCTTGCAACAAGCAATCGCTGTTTCTGGAGCTGATTGGGAGCAGGAGACGGAACGGGAAGCTGCAAGGTTGGGCAAGGTCTTGGGCCCCTGGAGGACAGGCATCGCCTCTGTAGTATAAACATTGGGCTTGCAGCGGTCTTGCTTCTCGTTCTCTAGAGGCCAAAGTGAGAACGCAGGATAAGAGAAGCCGCCATTCCCCAGGAAGTCTGGACATGTTGGTCGCCCAACGCCGCTGGAGACGACCCAATGAAGTTGGCGGTCCTGCAGGGAAACACACCCGGGGGTAACACATCATATGAGGAGTCGCTTCAATCCAACGAAGGTAAAGAGGCCGGATGGCACGGTAAGGAGGCCCTCATTGTCCTACATATTTCGGCTCAGCAAAAATCCCGACCTGCTAATGCTACAGTCCACTCCTGGAGTGGAGCGAAGCAAAGGAGCCCTATGGCCTGGGGAACGAAGTATGTGGAACAATACAAAATATATGAACACAACACACACACACAGAACCCATGGAGGCAACTGGAAGGGAAAGTAAATTTCGTCCAATTATGAAATCAGAAGTTGGTCTGGGTCCCCGACCCCGGAGAACAGGTCCTGATGTAGGTGGTTGTGCACGAACTACTTAATTCTAAAGTTTACTGCATCTCCAATTTTTCAAGGTGTAAACGCCGCCAATTGTCTTAGCTCACAATATCACACAAGCATTCCTGAAAATATTGCGGTCAAGACACAACCTTCAAATGCGATAGAGTAATACATATGTATAAATTGGGTACTAATGAAACTTAACTGTATCCCTCCTGGCTAAATAAGCATTATTTTTCATCCACTTCAAAAACCAATTGTTGTGGGATTTAGGACATTACTATCACTACTCTACAAAAGCCATCTGATGTCCTGCTTTGGGTTTGCTAGATCTCTAGATCAAATAGAAGTCGATGGGGAACAGAGAATTTCCCAACGCACATTTTTTTCCATCAAACACAACAACAACAACAACACGCCGTAAACCTGACCTATTCCTTGAAGGACCGGGAGATCTTTTTTCAGACCAGGGAGGTCCATGGGAAGCTGCGTCTTCCCACCTTAATGTTGTTTGCTTCTGAGCCTGAGCGGAGTTATCACGGCAACGGGAAGAATGTTGACTATTGGGTCCAGGGCGCAGCCGCCAGCATTCACTGAAGCTAAATCAACACCGAACGTGAACGGCATTCCAGATTGACATCCATCGGGAGGGCAGGATTTCAGATTGCCATCAGACCCAAATGAGATGAGGCAGGCAGACAAAGCGACGGGCTCGTGGTGGGGCCGAACCTCTCTCATTCCAAAATCCCAAGTGGAATTATTAACACCTTGGGGAACGCACGAGCACTAAAATGGATATTTCAGCCCTCTTAAACAGGAATTGCGAACAGCACAAGGCGTGAATTCTTCTGGTACAGAGAGGAGACTAACACATTTATTATCTGAAGACTTCTATTTATTTATTCTTTGAATATATTGACTCTACCTCTCTCTTTAAAAGCACCCAAGCTGCCCCACGGTCATTAGAAGAAACAGTACTAAAGCTAAATGACAGTAATTATATAAATAATTAATCAACCAAGTACTAAAAAAAACCTATAATCAACACAACGTATTGTTAACTTTATGGGCTTGTGATCACTTCAATGAAAAGTACCTCACTGTATATTACAGGGATTTTTCAGTTTTCTTTACACCTTACCATTGGTCAAAATTTTCGTTGAACAGTTAGTAATCATTTACTGCATTGCCTGCAGAAGCCAAGTGGCCTGCAACAAATGACTCACTAGCAATGAACGAGTCCTCATTGTGATTTTCGGGTGCATGTGCCGCCAAAATCCAAGTGGGGAATTTGTTAACTGCCAGATTAGATGCCTCTGAAAGGTAATGCTGCTTCCGGAGGCATCAAAGACACAACAGAAATTTACTGGCCACTGTTGGCCACAAGAAGATCACCAGGTCCATCACAGTGGGCCGGGCGATTAATCCATCTACTGGCCATTATTGATTTCCCTGCTGTGTGTCTATCTGCCTCCGTTAGCTCTTTCTGCAAAGCCATCAATTTTCAAGACCTCTCTTCCAGCAAGCGAGGCAAAGAGGTTGGGCTCTGGAGGAAGAAAGAGGAAGATGTTTCCAAGTATACTTCTGTTTAGTTTAATCCTAGGCAGTCAAGGCAGTTCTGACTTACGGCAAACTCTCACTCTGGGTTTTCTAACTAAAGAATTCCCAAGATGTAAGGAACAGGGTGGTTCACCATTCCCTGCGCCTGGGGCATCTTGACTGCTCTACCCTTAAAGCTGTCTGGAAACAGCCCAAGGCAGATGTTGCACTAGTAATTGGAGCTCACGGCCCAGAGAGGCCTCTGCTGCGCGCACAGGAAAAGCAAGAACTACTTTGCCAGGGAAGGCCCTTGCCTCTGAGCGTAATAGAGCAGGGGCCTGCCAAAAAGTCCGGCCCGGGGCCAAATCCGCCCCGGCAGGCCTATTCTGAGTGGCCCGTGGCTGGCCGCCCCCCCCCTCCCGCCCCCCCCGCCCATATTGTTTTTAGTTTAAAAAAATCTCTGCCAACACTGACACCATGGGTGGGTTGCAAGGGGTCAGTGGGTGGGGCTTAGGGGTCAGTGGTTGGGGCTTGCAATGGGGTGGCAGGGCCGGGGAGTCAACCGGCCCCGGACACATTCTCACCAACCAAATTGGCGCCATCCTTACAAAAATTTGGGCACCCCTGGAATAGGGCATGTCTAGATGACGTTAACTGGAATAATTAATAAAGTACCGTTTCATCGCATCCTACAAAGAGCCTGGCTGTGCTGGACTAGGGACTTTTCCTGCAACACGTTTAACATTCCAGCTCCCGGCTGTTAGTGAGAAGGAAGATTTTGTAAAAGCTCCCTCCATTACCAGAAAAAACAACATGCTAGGTGAACAATGACTCCTAAACTACTGGTTTCTACATCAAATTTTGCATATCTCTTGCCCCATGATATTGCATAACCCCAAACCTCTCCCTCCTCGAGGTTAAACCGCTAGCCAAAATTGTGCTCATGACCTGGGAGTTCAAGGTTCACTCAGACTTCCATCCCTTCCGAGGTGGTAAAAAAATGAGTGCCCAGCCTATGGGGGTGAAAATTGTGTATCATGCATAGTTAAACTGTAAATGGCCCAGAGAAAGTGCTTCAGCCTCTATGAGGAGGGTATATAAGCTAAACACTTTGCCTTTGCTTTTATACTTTGCTCCTCCAACTGCTCTTGGGGTTTCACAGGACCTTGCCTCATCAAACCACCAGGGCAGGCCCCCCAAACGACCACAGGGAGCCCAAGAGAGAAACGCAAGACGGTTGGCCGCCAAACATTCCCGTGGCCTTTCTCTTCTTCTCTTCCTTACCACTCAGAAACTGAACACAAGAGAAGGCATTGCTAAAAAGTTTTCTGCCCAAGCTGACCCCCCCCCAACCCACATCACACTCATTAGTCTCACTGATTTTATTTAACATACATGTGTCTGGAGTGTTAGATAAACGGTTGTATGTCATGGGATCTTCCAGCATTGGTCACCACGGTTATATGCCCACGGAAACAGGGAGTTGTTATTTGTTGGTCAGGATATGGTGGCACCTTCACGATTTCGATGATTCTAAAGCAGGGGAAAAAAAAAGGGTTCTAAGACATCACTAACTGGATTCTGAGACTGACTTTCTGTTGATAACTAGGAACTATCATACTGACAGTGCAGACTAGCCATCCCAAATGAAGCAGTTCAAAGGCAATGAGACACAGGGCCAAATAGTGCATTTATCCAGGCGTTATGCCGTAAGAATCCGCCTATCCTAGGATCTCAAGACAGTGGTCTATCCTTGATGGGAGGCAAGGGACCGTTTTGGAGCAGGCAAACAGGAAAACTAGAACAAAACCAGGGGAAAACGCCTGGCAGGCGTCTACTGTGGCATTACTCTAGGCTTTTCACTCTGGCTTTACAAAACCAACGGCCATTTTCTGGCCATTGAAGGCCCGGACAATGCGGTAAAAGGAAGCCCCTTACACTTGCCAGAAGAAGGGACTGCGACCATTTGAAGTATCCTTTGATCCCCAACCCACTCCCCAACCCCCAACAGTCCTCAGTTTGGGAGAGGGACTTGATCGCTACAAGTCATCATTGTCTATATAGTGGGTTTTTTAAATTAACCTTGTGTGTCATTAGTTCTTGGACTACAACTCCCCAGAATCATGGCTGGCACAGGCCGAGTTGAACGCTTTCAGTGAGTTTAGTCCTAACACATCTGGTGACCCAAGGGTTGGGAACCACCGCTCTAGAGCAAACGGAACAATGCAGGGAAACTATGAATTGGAGGCCCGCAAGGACCAGCCCGGCCTGAAAAGGAAAGGGGTTTCTTTGGAGTTGGAAAACCTGCAGAAAGAATAACTCTCATACAAGTTCAAGAGTAAAGGGGGTGGAGAGAGAAAAATGACAATAAAGCAGGGAATAAGAAATGAAAGCAACTTGGTCTTGTGATGGGGTGGTTTGCAAAGCAAACCAGGCTTTCCCAATGTAAAAGGCTACCAGTGTCCAGTTATATGCTGAGGATAATTAATTGTCAGTTGCCAGACAAAAAGTTCAGCCACATCAAGACAGCTTGAGAAGCACACTTGGCTTGGGAATAAAATGTTTGCAGCACTCATTCTGAATTTCAAATGTCTGTTTCTTCAGCCTTTCCCTCCCAAACACATTATGAAGAGAAGGGTTCTTTTCATCAACTCTCTCTGACAAGCTTTCAAGAGTGTGCCGGGAACCGTACCCGCAGGATGGGGGAAAAAAGGTTTTACAGCAGCATTTTCCTGCACCTTAAAAAAGCAAATACCTGATGAAACAGCTCCATGTCTATTTCCGCTTCTGCCTTCCAAGAGTTTTCTTCTGCTTGAAAGCAAAAGAGAAGGAAGTTACAGCCTGAGCTCAGGCAAATTCGTTTGATCTCTCTAGGTAAACATAGGAAGAGGAACCAGCCGCCTCCTTTGCTACCCAGAGAAGGCCTTTGGCCGGACTCCAGCCACACCACTCTCCTCTTCTCCCAGCTGAGCGTGTAAAGCTTTGCAACGCACCTGACATATTC